>JAGVSN010000002.1:5498534-6197068 GCA_022651745.1 Parapsyche elsis | reverse complement strand
GGCATGCGTACGGTCGAACGGTTCCATTGTGAATGACTAAACACGTTTGAACACATTGTTTTCTTTCTATTCAAAGAATGTGGATTAAAACCGAATTTTAATCTTCTTGGATACATTTTAAACGTACGCCTCTATCTAATTAAGCAATTATATATGACCTTGAATGTGAAAAATAAGCTTGCGATCCGATCGCACTCAAGACTTGTGTTACAAATACCACAATTTACAAGCACCTGTTTAATTTCAGAGAAATTCAAATCATTCAATGGATTTATCTACGTATGTTCATGAGAAATGTTAAAATGTTAATAAATCTATGTATTTAGGTTGGGGTACAAGGTGTTTGCCCATTAATTTGCAAAATCTCCCGCAGCAATCGAAACGGAAACCACCGAGAGGGCGCTTAGGTGTTTTCCCAGAAACGGTTCGTAATGCGGAGAGGGTGTTAAGTTTTAATTGCGTTTCCAATCAACGATAAGTCGTTCACGCACCCTCACAGACATACTATCCCTTTTGACGGGTATTGACGGTAAGATGGTTACCTCTTGTAATATTCAAGTGTTGCGAACGCCCACTTCCGAATGTATGTATATGTACATAAGTAGTCCTCGCATAGATGTATGTATATATGTATGTATGTATGTACATATGTAGTACGTTATGAAGTATACAAGGCCGCTGAATCATTCCGCAATCCGATTTTGCTGAATATCGAAAGCTCCATCTTCAAATATGTACGCAGCAACGGCAAAAGGTAATAAGTGCACAAGCCCATTTCTAAAAGGCCGCTACTGCCTACGAGAATCAAAAAAATACGCGAACGTGCTAAGTGCAAATCTTATTGTGTCTACTTCTATTCCGATGTTTCGAATTCAATGTATTAGGTATGAATATTTTACTGTTTGTGTACGTACAAACAAAGTTCGTTGAATTTTTAGAACTTGTATAAATGAATAAAATTAAACATCTATTGATACGTCATCATTTTCAGCCGTCCACCATCCGTTGCTGGATTAAGGCCACTCCAATCCTCTACCATTCCTGACTGTCTTGAGCAATCTGACTCCACACATTTTTCTCAATTCATCAGCCCATCTTCCACTCGGTCTACCTTGCTTTCTTTCACATCCTCTCGGATACCATTCCAGTATTTCTCGCGTCCATCCGCCATCCATTCTTCTCGCTATGTGTCCAGCCCATTGCCACTTCAACTTTTTCACACGTTCTGCTATATCTGCCACTTTGGTCATACATACTTCTTACCCATGTATTCTTCTTACGATCTCCACTTGTTATATATACATACCAAGCATACATCTTTCCATGCTTCTCTGTGTGCACTGGATCTTACGTAGCATTCTTGAATTTAGCCTATGGATATATATAAGTACCTACTGTGTATTATTAATGATATTTCCTCCTCCGATTTTGATGTGGCGTAATTACGTCAACCATGACAAAAAAAACTTCAGATTCAAACGTCATTGAGTGATCATCGTGATAAGGAGCGTAAATCGCTATTCGCAGTAGCAATGTTATTAATTATTACGGGAACATAATTATCCAAGCTTTGCGCAATAGATATGTACATATGTATACGTATTGCAAAAGTCGAACGATTGGAGAAGCGCGACATAATTCTACTGTAATTTCTACAAAGCAAAGGATGTTTACGAGTGAATACTTCCTTGAATATTCACCATCATCTACGTAAGACTGAAACATCGCATATGCAAATATCAAAAATACGCAGCTGATATGCATTGTAAATATTGAGGCGTGTAGATATATTATAGTATTTGCAATTTAATTTGAAAATATATTTAATATCCGATTATAGAAAAAATCGCGGAAATTTTTCATGTTGAAAAATTATAAATGCCTCTTGGATAATTGTTATGATCGAAAACAAGCAAAAATTCACACGCACGATACTATGACATCATTGATAAAATGGCTTATATTTGTCGAACGAAATTAATTATTTAACGGTAATTATCGCCGATTTTCCACGGTTTTTACGCTTATCACCTTGAGCGTTTGAAAAACTCGAATTTTAGATTTTCTTTTTAATGCACGAGTGTTAAAAAATAATTACATCGTACGTCAAAAGGTGTGTAAGTAATTTTTTTTCACACCATTATTGACGAGTGTAGAAAAATTGAGTGTTAAAAAAAATAAAGTAAAAAGATATAACTGCGCCATAAAACATCGAAAAATATTTAGGCCGTTAACTAGTGAAAATGTAATATTTTCGCATGAACATTTAATTAGCATTACCTCAATTTCGGTTTGTTTTATGACTTCCTAGTCCGTGGTCACAGATCGGAAATAATGAATATGTTCGTTTTAAGATTTATTACTCTCTCATACAACTTGTATGTAAATAAATGGTCCGTTGCACCAACATTATTCATACCTTCCCGAATCTCGATTCATAATCTAAAATAAGAAAATGTGCGAACCCACGTGACACGACGATTTCGTAGAATTATGTATGTACATGCAAGGGAATTAGTCAAAATCTAGCGCGCGCACGTTGCAATATTGGCGGACGAGAATTGCACTTCCCGGGGGGAAAATGCATAACCTGCAGGGGTGAGTGCATTTTGCAACCATTAAATGTAAATTGCAGATGACCTTTGCGTTGAATTATTATGCCTCACTGCGTGGGCGGCTCGGCTCTGCAAGGGAAAAGCTTCCGGCCTCACTTGCAAGCTAAAGTTCAATATGTGCATACACACACACTGGAAAATTTAAAAGCTTCTACTTATTATTAACAATTATAATCAAAAATTAGTTTTATACTCATATTTATTCCATACTTTATACTTATATTTATTCCATGTTATATACCTATACAAATATAAGATACAAACGCTAATTGTAAATTATTCTCAATAGAAATATGAGTTTTCGGTTCAATGTATGTATGTACATACATACTACGTGTAAATGTCATCTCATTTATTCATAAAAAAATTATATTTATCTTTAATACGCAAGTCGGTAACTGGTATATGTATATAATTCCCATAAAATGAAATCAGACGTGGAAGTAAAATGGAGATTAAACGCCAGCTAAACCACTTTAAGCTTGCAATTAATTTTTGAAATTGGGGTAAAGATCAAAACAAAATGTTGACCAAAAAAAAATCTTATACCCACTACATCTCGCGGGATGAGGATCATCATATTCTACGTCCAATTTTTATCATAAATGAGTTATGAATGCCAAATTATTCTGCTTCAAAAAATCTTCCTGCCTGCAATTTAATTTCATGTCCATGCGTTCTATAGTTTGTAATTTAAAGAAATAAGTTAAAAATAATTAAATAAAACTCCTTTAACTTATTCTGCGTCCGTCAACCGATCAGGATCTAGCATTTTTGGTGGAGTGATTCGCATCAACTACGATCATCATTATGGTTATATAGGGAACTTTTTAATTAAATTAAAATACGACTTATTTAAAAATGTTGAAAGGATTGTATAATTTAAAAATACGAGTTCTCAAATATCAAATATTAGAATAGCTATGGTGTAAAATTTGAAAAAAATGAACTCGAACTCGCGATATTACAAAATTCTCAATTAATTCATAGGATTTCCATTTACGTTGACATTTCTACTTGTTTTTATTCAAAACTCATCAACGATGCAAGACAAAAATAATTCGACGCGAGAGAAGCTTTAGAAAATCGAAATCCTCGAACACAAACCAGATATGGCGCCATCAGTTCGAAAAGGCGAAAATAACGTCGTAGGCGTCGGTTAGCGAATACATCAACCAATTCACAAAACGGTTCAAAGCTCAATCAAAATAATAATATTACATATTATTTAAATTTATTTCGAATATTTGCGCATACATACATAGGTACGTATGCGATACTACGCCGTATTAAAAAAATGTACAATAAATTTCATAGTGTTTTACGTGGCGTTTCTATAGTTACATGTGTCGTTTTAATTTAACCGCTCTTTCAACGTGTTGACACTTGCTGTGCCAACATCTATCCCTGGCTTTATATATCGTAATTTTTAACTTATGAAAAGCTTCACAATTGAAGAAGTGTGACTTGGATGATGAAAATGGATATTTTTGTACATTTATTGGGTGAATATTGTTTCGCAAACGACTCGGGAGCGGTGCAAGACGAATGAGCAGACTGAGGAGCGTGGGATCAGGATTGGCGAAGATGTCTGCCTGGTCGGCCAGCCTCGTCCAAAAGTCACGAGTGAAGGTCGAGTTCTGCGACGGCCTCCAGGCAACACGACCAGTCGACAAAACAACACAACGACCAAGAGGAATGCAGTTGGCGAGGTGCAGCAGAGTCGAGAAACGAGATCGAAAGTGGCGCTGTACTGTGGAGCAGGCGCCATCGCGAGCAACATACCCAACTGGTATTGTGCGTGAACGCAAACGTGGAGGAAAAACGCGGAAATGTCTCCGACAAACAACACCACATACCTACTATTTGCAAACGAGGCGACGAAGCGCTTTCATATTCGCAAAACAGTTCCGGAGCAACATTTAGTACACTGTCCACAGGAGCACACAGGATCGAGATACTGGATCAACGTCGCCGGTACGACGTATCGTTTCGTATTCGCAAATAATAAAAAAAAAAAAGGAAACACCAGTTTCAGGGACTCGAGTCCCGGGGCAATACCCCGACTGTAGTGACGTCATCGCGCGCTACCACTGCACTGTTGCGAATAAAAGTCAACGTTTCACACAAACGAAACTCATTATTGAAAAAAACAAAAACATGTGCGAATAAGTACAGTATATTGTATCGTGGGCGTTGTTGCTGAAACTGGACGATCGATGTGTTGCGTCGATACAGCTGAAAGTACAACCTTGTCGCGCTATCGACATTACGTAAGAAACTACATATCTACGCAAACGTTATGCGGAAAAAGTAACGGCACGTTTTCGGCCGGACGATTGTTGTGAATCGCGCACGGCAAAAAAAATCCTTGGGTTATCGCAATCTGTAACAATCCTGACCGGTTGCCGATATTTAACATGCTCGATGTTGTTATCGTTGAACTGTTGACCTTTCAACCTTTCATTGTGTGCGTATTTTTCATGCAAGAAACGTAGTACGTGTATGGAACTTTCCTTGTTCTTGGGAAGTTTTGATTAGAAGGCGGTCTGGGGGCGGTCGAATTTTGGATTTTTAGAGTAGGATGGGGTAAGGGGGGGGTCCAAGAAGGAACTTCTTCAGTTTTCAGCTGGTCAAGTCCCAACTAGGCTGGTGGCTGGTCTGGGTCTGTCTGCCAGTGATGTCATCATGACATCACTAATTAACCGGTCGGCGCGCACCCGCTGCGACCTTGGCGCAGCAATAAACGGCCCATACACGTTACGCGTTAGTATTGCCCAATGTACACAATAACAAGGTGACAACGATCGGCATTAGTTTGCGTTGAAAAGTGAACAAATATGAGAGAAGACAGAATCATCTTGATCCGAACAACGAAGAAAAAAGTTGAAACTTTTACTTTTGCGCGTTTTGTTGTTATGGATTTCGACATATCCGAGTAAATTCACACCTCTCAAAATCCATGCAGAGCGAAGTGTGCGTGAAGTTCCGACCTTTTTATGAGAAATTCGTTTTAAAATTACCGCGACCTAAAGAGGTCTCCCCAAACCAACGCGGGACTGAATTTTAAACGGTGGGGATTTGTATACGATACACAATATTATGCCATATGGTGTTAGACAAATTTACATAATTGACCGATTCCTGGCAGCCTTAAAATAACACCTCTGTACAAGTGCTAATAGATAATGAAGTTTATTATGTAATTGTAGCTTTAAGTTACTTTACGGCTTTCGTTTTAAATACGGCAGGAGTAATTAAATTCACTGATCGTATTCTATTTACCGGATTTAAAATTCTATAGACCTAGTCTGTCCAACTTAAAAAGCGCCTTATTGTCGCGCAACTACAAAACAAAAGGTTGTGGCTGGTCGAGATTTACGACTTTGGTTGATTAATGTTTATTCCAAGAAACCGAGATGGTGACGAAGCTCATCGGTTCAGACCCAGGTAATATGCGCAGATCGACTCTAAGTCGGTCAAGACTAGAATGATTCTCAAGTTGGACAGAGTACAGTACAAAGAGTCAGTATTTTAATCAAACAAGTGAACAAAACTGCACTAAGTGCTCGAATTTGGGTATTTTTCAATTAATTGCACCGTCATTTCAGCATAGTCAGGTGGATTGAGTAATTTGTATAAATGTTAATTGACATTGAGTTGATATTAAAATACGTGTGCTATTGCTACTCGAAAACTACAGGTCGCACAAAATACGAAATTATAGGTTTCCCCAAACAAACGAGGGACCGAACCCTCTCCATACCGGACTTAAAATTCGCTCCCGCTGGCGCGTTGGTTTGGGGAGACCTTATGTTTGGATACAATTTGATATAAAACGACGTCATCATCAAAATTTTCAGCCATTCTCCATCCACTGCTGGATGAAGGCCTCTCCAATCCTTTTCCATTCCTGTCTGTCTTAAGCAATCTGCATTCAATTGACTCACACGCATTCTTCTCAATTCATCAGCCCATCGTCCACTCGGTCTACCTTGCTTTCTTACACATCCGCTCGGAAACCATTCCAGTATTTCTCGCGTCCATCTGCCATCCATTCTTCTCGCTATGTGTCCAGTCACGTTTTTCACACGTTTCGCTGTATCTTCCACTTTGGTCATACTTCATGTATTCCACTTACGATCTCTTCTTGTTATACCGAGCATATATATTTCTATGCTTCTCTGTGTGCACTGGATCTTTAGTATGCCGCAAAGTCGATTACACACTGTGCGTGATTCAATACTCATAATACACGTCATAAACGAATAAATAAATAAACTGATTGAAAATCTTATCATTTGTCACTAGTTAGATACATAATATCATCATCGAGCGGCATGCTTAAAATCCAATTAACAATTACACACAATTAAACCGGTATTCGGTGAATACGTTTACTTAACAAACGAGCACACAATTCTTATTGGAATAACACTAGAATCCATTTAGAAGATTGATCGATTGGGAGGAGGAAAAAAAACGTGTGTGACGTATGGGTGATAACGAGCGTGCACCGGTCGCACTATCAAGCAACAAGTATGCAAATATGCATCCTCCGCGACAACTCCTGTCGCGCATAATTGCAACATCTAAATAACTCCAGAACAAATTTGCAAACTACCACTAAAGATACAATTCAAATCACCTGAGGGTCTTCGACACCTGGGATAGTCCGTGAAGTGGAATGGCAACCGATCGCGAAATCCAAACTCGCAGCTCTGATATCGACTGAGGCAATGTGCGACCGCGTTGACACTTGCCTGTAAACACCGACCAGGCGTGGGGGGGGGGGGTTTCAATCAAGAGGGGCGAAGCCTCGGGTCGAAGCCATATTTATGGTATGGGATAAATACAAACCTTCAGCATCAGCTATCCTGATGTCGACCAGCCGCCACTTGCGCTTTATCACACCAACATCTGGTCCGTGAATTGTCGGGACAAAGACGGTGTCGCCATCTATCAACGTTCGCGCCAAATACACTGACATTTTGCGCGAATTTTTCCTCGTTCGATTTCGATGTATTATTTGGCCGGGCATTGATTTTTAGCACGGTGCAAATGTGTTGTTTCCGATGTGGTATTTTAAATTTGGGTGGTGTGCGTTATTTATTGGGTTGGAGTTGGCGCGGTGGCCAATTGCGCAATTTACTGGATTTTTCAAATGATAGCGCGGAATACAAGATGGCCGATGGTCGTAAGTGTCAACGCACGCGACCATGTATCGATTATGTATTTTTTTTAATTGAACACGGTGAATGAAATTTTAGTTCACGTGTAAAATATGATTTTTTCTGGTTGGTTTGTGAATTTTACTTCATAGAATGAGACCTGTTTTTTAAATGTCTTTAAGGTTTTAAGGGGGGGAAATTCCATTCAAAAAAATTCCAATGCTAATGGCTGTGCTCCCCACATACGCACGAATGTTTGCCGAATGTTCGTTCGCCCGCCCCGATCAAAGCCGGGCGATCGTCTGTTGCTTCACGGGCGCACACGGGCGACCGCTCCACACATGGATGATCGTGGTCGCCCGCCGACGCCCGCCGACGCCCGCCGAATGTGGGGAGGCGGCATTAAAGAAGAATTTCCCTCAGGATTTAAGGCTTCCATATGAACTTTTCTTTACACTGATATTATATATAACTATTTACCCAACAAACAAACTACATATGTATTGCAGAAAAGTTTTGAAAATTATTTATCAATACTTTATAGTCTTTATACTATTAAAGTGAAGCTTTCACGCCTGTCAGTGTGATTGACTAATGTATTTCAAGTATTGAAATTTATTAAAATAAATAAAACATCTGTAGTAAACAATATAAAAGATTCATAAGTAACAATTCTCTCAAGTAGTTGAAATTGACAATTTATTTCTAAAAAATATATATCAGACCAGAAAAGGAAATAAAATAAAACAGGTATGGTACAAATCGAACTAACTTAAATTAATATAAAATTACCATTCTTAATGAAAATTTATAATTACAATACACATGGTTCAAAGACGTTAAATTTATCGTATTGTTTTTATTATAGTCAATTCACTTAGGTATGGTCTAATTGAGTAATATTACTCACTTACACTGTAATACCGACCTTTTACCAAGAAACTGAAATAAATACACACATTATGTACTTTATTTTGATTACTTTGTATTCATATTGAACCATTATTTTAGTGTCCACTTTTCTAGTGTGAACATATAATTTTGTGGGATATGTAAGTACAAACAATTTAATATAAAGTTTCTGAAAGATTAAGATATGTATGTATGTGTGGCAGTGAAAATTAGAATTTTGATCTTAAAATATATATGTATTAGCTTGTTCTAGATCTATAAGTGAATTAAATTTCATATCATGAATCATCGGTTAGTTCAAACAATTTAATTTAATTAATACTTCGGTATATGATATAGAATATAAATAAACTAAAAAATATGTATGTGGAACATCAAATTCGTTTACCGGTAAATCATCGAATGTATAATAATTATGATAGATTCTTTAAACTTCACAAATTATGAACCATAATATGTTGCATACCATTTATAATACTGAAGAACTATACTAATGCATGTATCTATAACGTAAATAAAATTTCTACATCCATCGTCTTCAAAGATTTGGTGTTTTCGATTTTTAAAAAAAATAATTAATTGAAATCGATAAAAAAAATTCAACCTGATATTAGCACCAAACAGAAATCATATTTTTTATTTCAATATATCTACAGTTTAAAAACTAATAAAAAATAGATTCATATTAATCGATTAAAAATTCCGATGTGATAATATGTATGGATTATACAGAAATATTAAAAAAAAAAAACGAAAACTTTCAAGTGCGAATAGAATGTATTGTGTTAAATTCGAAATAAATTATGTATCATTTTTTAAATATAAACTTATCTTGTAATATACACCTTGAATAATATATTTTTTTAAATATATAATCTATTTAATGTACAATATACAACTATGACCATTCATAACATTAAGTACAATTTCTCTTTTAACATTTCCATAAAGTCTTTCGATTGACTAGATATTTTTTCAATATATTTATGTAAACTATGTAAATATAAAAAAAAGCTTAATTTAAATTAATGTGGCAATTTTTAACATATAAAAATAAGAAAATATGATAGATCTGTGATTTTTTAATAAGTTATGTTATGTTAAAATTTGCCATTTTTTATAAATACCATTTTTAAATAAAAATTAATTATAGATAAAAATAGTTGTATGTAATAAATTGGTTCTGATAATATTTACAATAATATATAATTTATTAATAACTAAATCAAACCATTCAAAATATCTGAATAAATAATACAAAATTTTTGATAAGGAATGTAAATTATTATTCAATGTACATATAAAGGGAATGTTATGAAGAAGATCCAAAAGAAGTTTAAGAAAAAGAGCATATTCCACATTTAAAAATTGAGTAAAAAGCTTGTCTCTGAAATCAACTTATACAATAAATATAAAAATATATAAAAGTAGTGTAAAATCTTATTAAAATCTCAATCAAATAAATTCATCTGATTTGTAAGTATGTCCTTCGTAAATATGTGTAAATCGAATATATTTATGAAAATTATTGACAGCATTTGTCATTAAAAATACATTAGCTCATAATTATTAAATTTACCCATAATTTTTTTATTAAATGGTACTACAATTATTCTTACAGAGATACAATAAAATACATATTATTTATAGTGTGATGATTGATGATGCGTAACACTTTCTGAAGAGCGAAACTTCGTTATTTATTCATTCATAAGCTGATGTACAAAGTGTTAATGTATTTATATCGCCAACATACACACAATAAATATATTTGCATGCACCAGACAAAGGAACTACAAAATTTTTTGTATGAAGTTATTGTTAGATATGTAAATTAAAATTGAAAAATTATTTTGTTACCTGACCTGTTTCATACAAATGTTATACGTGTATGTATATAAATATTACTATTTCAAAAAAATAAATAAATATTTTTGCATGTACATATTATTCACAGTATGTATTTATGAAACGTTATTACTATATATGATAGCAATGAAGTGATATAATAATTAGTAAAATATAAATTACATACATTCTCATGTACAGTAAATACGATTAGGTACTAAAATTTAGTACAATATTATAAATACATATGTATGTATATGTTTTTCTTGTAGATATATTTGATAAGGTACAGATTTATAAATAAATATTTTAGTTCATTGAAAAATTGAGTCAGAAGAAAACCAAAGAAACACGGAGAAATGATTGGTTGTTCTCATTTGTGCTTAAGCTTTCTCTTATTCTTCCTACCATCATTCGATGAAAAGCTCACAAATGACTAGCATCATAGTCTGGTATGTGACGAAGTGAAGGCTCGGCTTGTTTCCAATAATATGTCGGTGGGCCAGCACTAAAGCAATACTTTTGCTCTAGTGGTTGACCATTCTCGACCCAATACATCAAATAAAAATTACACATCTCATCATTATTTGTCGCTCTGAAATAAATTTGTTTCGTTAAATATCATCTCATTGTGTCAAATTGTCATTGAAAAATCAAAAGCGTGAAAATATACCCAATTTTAGTCCAAGTATCACGTGTACTTTCCATTGTACACCTTGCTGCTAATCTATCGCCAGACAAAATAGGAGTACTATCATCAACTGGATAAAACATCTGGGGTGTTAATGGATCCCTTTTACCCAGTAAAGACCACTCATCATCTCCTTTCGCGTTGTAGCGAACTCTATACCCGGAAACAACTTTTCCTGTAATACGAATACATGCTTAAATTGTTCGAATTGCATTAATATTGAAAATTTGTAGAAACAAGGCCATTCACTTACCTAAACTATGCGTGTGTGTACGATATGCAAAAGGATGAATTATTTTGTTTTCTTTGATCATACATGATGTCTCCAAATGCTCTATTTTTTTAGGTGGAATACCACCACCAGTGCCTAGTAATATTACTCCAGCCAGTTTACTCAGCCTATAAAGTAAAAACTTATATAATTAAAAGGAATTTGTAGTTACTTTATAAATTAGAGTAAACTAAAGCTCAGAAACATATGTATACAAAAGATAAATTACAGTTGATCATTCATTAACCAACCAATTTTTTTTTTTTTCACAACTATTAAAATCTTTCTATCAAAGTGTACCTATTGTTTTTATAAAACTGTAATAGTAACATATGTAAAACGAAACTGCAATAGACAACAAACAGCGTTTGGAGTATTATCATTATAATTAATAAGAAAAAAATGTTAGTTCAGCCAGTATAGATTCAACATAAGTTGTTTACCCTTAGCAAATATTTGTCATTTATTGGTCGTGAAAATTACTCGAATAAAATAATGGTACCAAGTTATACTTACGTATTCTCCGTATAATGTAGAAATACACCCGAGTTGTCAGTGTTTCCAGCTGAAATAATACACGTATGTAACATGGTATAGTAGTCAAAGATTGTACATTTCAGATCAAGGAAGGTAATCGAAATTTACAGAAATTGATAAATTAGTTGAAAGATCAGTTGCTCTTTAGAATTTTTAAACAGTTTTATATTTTTATAACTTACCGGGGAATTTAAACATGTAATGAACTTGTAGCACTAAGTATTGTATCGGCGAATCGCCACCTACACGAAATCCCACACCATCAGGTAAAATGAGTTTCGGTGCATCTCTTGCCCAAGCATAAATTATCTGGAAATTGCAATGGAATATTTAAAATAAAAATACGATTATTATCTTAATACAATTACGATTATTATCTTAATACAATTACGATTATTATCTAAATAAAATTAAAGATTGTTATGTACCTGAGATCCCTCCCCACAAGGACTTGCCGTTGTACTAGTTTCCATAGATACTTCACTTTTTTGCATTTCTCCACAATTCCTAAAGAAATCATATAGAAACTAGTTTATTTATGCTATTTTTAAATGTGTTCATCATGTATATAGTATTTTAAAAATTTTCAATGAATGATTGGCATATTTACAAGTACATTACTCATCAAATAATTGCTCCTCACATTAAAGAGTGTGTTCACGAAATACATATTTTCTCATAAATGAAAAATAATTGTTAAAAGATTATAAAATATATGGTTTATGCACCTGTATTGAATTATATGTTTATATAAACAATACTGTATTTTTGTGATAAACAAGAAAAGAACGAAGATGAGAAGAGTAACGATTGTCTCTGCCGGGTAAATAAGAAGAAATTTTTTGTAGTTATATGTTATGAATTTTGCACTACAACTTACCATACTGGTTTATCTGAACCTGGTTTTGCACAGCCGTACAACAGCATATGATGAGCAGTGTGCATGGAAGCATTCGGTTCAAAAGCCACTGCAAAATAAATTCATAATGAAATATACAAAAGGAACGAATACAATTATTCGCATTAACATCATATGTATATAATATTCGTTACCTATGTAATACGCATTAATAGGGTCCACTTTTATTGGAGTACATAAGTAGAGCTCATCCTGAAAAAATAAAATCAACATAAAATATGTAAATGCAACAAATTTTACTGCACAAATTAGCGAATATTAAAACAATCGTCCCAACCAGACACAAATATTGTCTGAAAACCGTTGTTGTATGATTTATGTACATATGGTTTGTAAGACGCGTGGAGTGGATGAATACTGCATAAATTTGAAAAAACAACCATATAGACGAAAATTCTTATCCAACAAACAGAGAACAATAATTGATATTCTAATTTTAATACAAAAGTATTCTATTGTACACAATATCAAATTGAAATAGGTGAAACCACAAGCGATAAGATTTATTGCAAAAACCACTAAAAAAATACAGGATAATTTAAGATTATATTATCAAATTAATTCCACTAATTTTCGAATTATAAAAGCTACTATAAAACTATTAAGATAACTAACTACACGTGAACATTAGTAAATATTTGCATTATCATTAAACAGAAGCTTAAACTGTAAGTTGTAACAATAATTTCGCTATCGCTTAGTTTATTACACTTTTTCTTATCATCGAAATAACCACATATGTAATTCGATACTACTTAAAATTCACCATAGAGCATAATCATTTTAAAGTGGGTGCAATTACACAGAAACGAATTGGATATTCATAAACCGTCAAATGTTTAATCGGCATTAATTTGTTAATATCTCACGCTGAAAATTTATTGTGTTTGCAAAATTGATGAGATGTAAAAGTGTCGTGCGTCAATGCCAATTCAGCGCCGCTGCGGTGTGGGGCGTGCCGCACAGACGTTCAATTTAATTTACATTGAATCGTCAAATTAAACATTTTTATTTCGTTTTAGTGGGTATTGATACCTACAAAAAATAAATTATTAACCGATGGGGACTTGGTTAATATATTAATGAAGATTTTTCCAGTTTTCCTTTTCAGGCTATTCCCACGTCTAAATTTTCTATCAGAACCACTGTGCGACGTAATTGCAAACGCAAATATAATTACGTGATCAGTCATTACAGGTGCTGAAAATGTCAACTTAAATTCGGCTGTAATACAAAAGTCGTAAATAACAATTAGCATACCTACAGACAATGTTAACAATCAATTAAATGTCAGCTTATTTGTGAACGAATAATTGTTTTCTGAGACGTACTTCTTCGCTTTTGCATATTTAAACAAATTCACTTCATACTATTGGTTTAGTCAATCTCGGATCTACTGATCTTTCATACTGATTCTCCAAACCTGTCGACACTAATTAAATAATCAAGCCTCTTTTTAAATTATTGGAGGTACCATAGCAAGTTCTATCTAGATATCTGGAAATGATAATCTATTTTAATTAACTATATTTAAATTGTTACATTATTTATGGTAGTGTAATAGTTAACTGCGCCAGCTATTTATTTACTAGTCAATGCCCGTTAACGGTGTCATCGGGTGGTTATCATTTATGTACATATATACATATACATAGTGTACATATTTAGTAGTTCAAAATGTAGAAAAAATGTAGTAGGTAGTTGAAATATGCGAGCGAGCGTTCCGCGGCTACCCAGGCAGACCTTTGCGCTACTACATATTTCTAGTAATCTGTTAGTATATATTTAAGTCTACAAATCTATCGAAAAAAGAAAAGAATTAAGAAAAGAATTTTTTAAACGCCCAATCAATGCTTATCTTTAAAACTATTTAAACCGTCGTCGAATATGCAAATAAAACAAATTAAGCAAATGTATGTATGTATATGTAAAATACCCAGTTGACTCAAGCGATTAGCAAACATTTAAGGTTATTCAGAAGCACGCAAGGTGGCCGAGAAGCGCTCACAAAATCTGTTGAGAAATAACCCAAATTAAGTGCGATAACCTAAATTAAATGTTCTTGATGAGATTAAATTATGTTGCAAACATTAAAAGAAATGGCATTGTAATTTGTCGTCTCAGAAATCACACAGATCTACAACGTCAGTGGGTCACGTGTTAATAATATCTTAATTGCAGTTTTAGTGGTGAAGGTGTATGTATGTATGTAAGCCTGTACAAACGCAATTCCTATTGAGTCAGATTTATTTTTAAACAAATCGTTAATCGGTAAACTTCATTAAGTTTTGGCTCAACTTCAAGATTGGCAGTTGCTGATGCAACTATTCCAATAGAATCACACGGCATATGTAGTTTAAATGGACCATCGAAGATTGTGGCTCATAAATACCTATACAAATCGTTACCTACATACATATGTACGTGTTTACATAATGCTTTAAAACTTGGTGAAGAAAACTCATTTACGAAAATGGTTTCATAAGCAAATCGTACAAAAAGCTACGAACTTTATTAAAGTATCCACATCGCCTTTAGACAGTCCAAGAAATAAATTTTGAATACAATTCGGTACCTTGTCCCGAGAGAAATCTTCGAAAACGTCGAGATGCATATTTTAGGTTTTTATTTAGGGAAATTCTACTCGAATATGCAACACGGCAAGGAAAACGATGTTGAATTTTTTATGCAATAAGCGAAAACCCGACCGTATGTAGTTGGCCTTCAATCACATGAATTTAAGAACAGCTGTAAGAAAATCGCATTCATATAACAATGGAAGTTTATAACGATGAAACAACATGAAGTTAAAACGATCCCAATGAAATGTATGTAACCGTTAATGAATGCAAATGTTGCATAACACTTTCTTTACATTGGTTGGAATAACACGCTTTTTACCTTGGAAAGTCGTAAAAATAGTGCAAGATATGTAAACTCTGCCTTGTCAAAATAAATTGAATTCTTCTGCTCAAAATACTTACTATTTATTACTTTATCCTAATCGGATAAAGTATTGTGATCGTGCGAAAATTCGACCTCGAGATTTTGACTGATTTGTATCAGGTATCATCCCCTGATCACGTTTTCATGATTTCTAAAAAATGTCTGTATGTCTGTATGTCTGTGTACTTATGTGTGTGTGTGTCTGTATGCGTGTTTTCTCCGAAACTGTCAAGTCTATCAAGCTGAAATTTCATATCTATTATTTCCACGTAAGGTGTAAGAGCCATAACGAATTTGGTCAACATCAGTGAACCGGAAGTAGGGTTTTTTTCTTGTAGAAAATTCTAAAATTCTTTTACCGCAGAATATTTCCGAATCTGCCCCATCGATCAAGTTGAAATTTCATATCTATAGTTTTCACGTTAGCCTTAAGAGATACTGTGATTTTGGTCAAAATCCGTCTGACAGAAGTGGCAGTTTACTCTTGAACGATTTTTTTTTTTTTATTTTTTTCGGCCTTTTAAATATGTAGTATCGTCACCATATTGTAATATTGTAATTCT
Source organism: Parapsyche elsis (assembly GCA_022651745.1). Lineage (NCBI taxonomy): Eukaryota > Metazoa > Arthropoda > Insecta > Trichoptera > Hydropsychidae > Parapsyche > Parapsyche elsis. The sequence goes on along the minus strand of JAGVSN010000002.1, from coordinate 6,180,595 downwards.
CATAGAAATTGCTATTTAAAAAAAAAAAAAAAAATTATTAAAATTAGTCAACCGGAAGTAGGTTTTTTTTTTTGTCGAAAAGTTTACCGCAGAATATTTCCGAAACTGCACAAGCGATTTCGTCGAAATTTCATATCTATAGTTTTCACGTTAGCCTTAAGAGATACTGTGATTTTGGTCAACATCTGACTACCGGAAATGGCAGTTTACTCTTGAACGATTTTATGTTTTTAATTTTTTTCGGCCTTTTAAATATGTACTATCGTCACAATATTATAATCTTGTACTCCTGAGTAAAATTGCTAGTTACGAAAAAATAAATCATTAAAATCAGTCAACCGGAAGTAGGGTTTTTTTTTGTCGAAAAGTTTACCACAGAATATTTCAGAAACTGCCCTATTGATCAAGTCGAAAATTTATATTTATAATTATCATATAAAATTAAAGAGTTGATAAGGTTTTGATTAAAATCCGCCGACCGGAAGTGGTAGTTTTTCTTATTTGAATATATGCCGAAGATCGTATTTTATATACGCGCGCGCACTCAACACAGTCATTTCATGATATGTACATATGTATGTATTTTGATTGGTGTGGTGGTGGTGTATGCGTTTTATTTACTTACGTACTTAAATTAATTTCATTACTCTTTGTATTCCTCAAATATATGGATAAAGTCATGGGTTGGCTACACCCGAATTCTTTTTTACTATTTAAATACTTACAATTTATTATATGTAGATATGAATATAAACGTAACGGAATAATAGGAAATATGCCTGCGCACGTACGAAGAAATTTCACATTAACGCAGTAAATCAACGATTTCGAAAGATTTATATTTCATACTTTGAAATTAAAAATAAATCAAATATGTATACGAAAATACGATCACATAGTCGGCATTGATTGCATTCATTGATTGAATTCAATGAACATTCGTATTGCATCAAAGGGAAATCTGAACCCACTTGAGAGTATACTGATAAAAATATCAATATTTAACGCTGAGCAAATATTGTATTCTGTCATATGATGATAAATAATATTTCAAAACAAAATAACAGAAGATACAGAGTTCCTTCGGCAATATTATTATTTCAAACGATATACATAAAAATACGTATATAAATACATATTTTTTTATGTTTCTCAAAATTGCACCATTTCTCATCTGTGATGATTTGATTTTGAATATTTTAAGCACAACGCATACTTTTGATTTATATGAAATTACGAGTATTAGACGAAAATTTGATCAAATAGATACTACAATAAATTTTCGTTCAAATCGAATTTATGCGATACCCCTCATCATCAGAATATGAACTAACGAATTAAATTATCGCAAAAATTAATAACATATGCATCATCAGAGTAACATAGGGTTGCCAAGACTGTCATTTTGACCCGGAGACTTTTTCAAAATGACGGATTTTTCCGGATTTTTTGGAGACAGATCGCCAAACCCGGAGACCCGGGTTTAGCGATCAGTGTTCGGGCTTCGGGTTTTCAATAAATTTCTTCGAGTCAACGATGTGTGCGGAAATAAAAAAAATAGCAATGACTATTCCAGTTAGCTTTTATGGAATTTTCTATCATGGAATCTGTTTGGAGGGGTGATAGAAACAGAATGCGTTTAAATCTGGTAAAAAAAGCTGAACTTGCCATTAGAGTTAATTTCGACATGGATTGCGGAAAATTTTACTCCTATTTAAAAGCTTCAGAACTTCATAAGTCTTTGGTAGAAAGTGCGCAGTGACATAAAATGTAATTTTAGAAAACCTAAATAATAGGCCTACTTATTAATATCTACTATCTATGTATGTATATATAAAATTGAATGTTTGTTTGTTTGTCCGATATGCAAATCTATAGTTTTCAATTTAGAATCACTAAATTTGGTATACTATCTCATGGCACTCTCTCTTAGAACGTAGATGGTTTTTGGAAGGGGCCGAAGCCCGGGGCTAATAATTAATAAATTTTTATCATCATTAAATATACATATGTAATTTCTTTACTAGCCTACAGTAGACTAGTATAGTTACGACAGATTTTTTTTATTTTTATATTATGATGGTTAAAAAATGGATATTAAATATTATTATATTATTAGATATAAAGTATTTGTTGTTTATTTTATCCCCACCTTTGCCTTTCCAACCTTCCAAAATTACTTTTCTTCGGGTTGGCGTCCGGGCAATATTGGCAACCCTAGCAGTAGCAGTTTTGTAACGAATGGGAAAAGGGGATTTTCGCGTAATGATTCAAAACCCAAACATATGTACATATGTAGATAACATATGTATGTGTGTAGATAACCCCGACTTTATACAAATAAACTCTTCGATTCTTATCGCACTCTCCTCCTTTGGGAAGCTTTAACATTGGACAGGCCGCGTACGACATTTGACCTTTCGAATTTGGCAGGCAACGTACGTGCTAATTTTCCACATTTTTTTAGGAAAACTTGCGGAAATTCGTCATTATTTTAACAATGCAACACATACCGATGATTGTGAACGGTTTGAATGGTTTCGAGTGTCAGTTTACAACGGTATATTTGCTGGTCGCGGTTGAAATAGCACTCGAATCGACTCCTATTACGAGAAAAAAATGCACACGCAGGTGAGCGTGACTACCTGCGCGTGCATTTTTTACCTGGATTTAACATATGGAAGAGTTGAATCGAAGGATTTGAATGAATTTTTTTGCTAGGATTGTAGTATTGGGGCTATTTGGTTCGTTTTTGGTACCTTATTGGGGGTCACATCCGGCATCAAGAAGGGATAAATGATGATCTCAGAGTTGTTTGTTGAGCCTGTGAGGGCAAGTGTGGGTGCAATGGCTCCAGCCAAGCTCAAGAGCACCACCATCAAAATATGGGGGCGCGCCATGGCAAGGGGCGCAGGCCCTCGGTTATAAACCACACGACCGTCTCTCCCCAATTTCCAAACAGATTGTTGCTGCGAGCGAACAAGCGTGCTACCGCCTTCCTGAGCAACCAGTACACGCTACGACTAATCATTATTATTGCCGTGACGTAGAACAGTGGTGCGAAACCGGTTTTCCGAAACACCTGAGATACCATACTGTATTTCTCGAAGAAATGCAAAAATAATCTCCACCCCAAGTACTGTAGTCTGATATCAAAGAATTGTAATGTACTAAAGTGGCTGTATGAACTCGAGAAAACTGTTCGAGAAGTGGTTTTGTACTGAATAACCATCTCCACCAGACACTAGCAACTATATTGGTGCAGGAATATGACAAGTTGTCTTAATAGCAATATTGCGCGTTGGTAAGTAACTTTGTAATTATACAATAATCGCCATTGCGCGCTTGGTCTTAATAATTAATACTTTAAGCCCGATGCATTGGCAACACTCTACGATGTGACTGGGGGTCCCAGACGTCCTGGTTTTCGAAGGTGTCGCAAAACCCTCGAATTAATGCGACATTTTAGCTATTTTTACTGTTTTCCACGAAATTTTCAGTTGCTGTTGAAACAACATTTATTATTTAGTCAATTGAGTAGGTCTAGGTCGGTGCGTGTCGAATTGTCGTATTGCAATGCCGTTCCCAATTTTGTAACCCAATGACATCATTAATTTATGCTGAAATAAGTTTTACACTCACTTCAAAAAGGAACAGACCCTCCCCAGTGAAATGTGTAGAACCACTTAAACTACACCGGAATAAAATGCATCAGTCGAACGTATTTTCTCTGATGAATTCGATATGGAGATATAAAAGGAATAATAAAATTGATCTTACCTATCTTGATATTAAAAACTCATGTTCACAGTTTGTCGACACAAATACAGACCTTTTAATAAAAGTACACTCACATTTAAATATTGAAAATTGACATGTTTAACCAGTCACCAATAGGAAGGTTTTAAAGATGTAGTTTTGTAGTTTTTGAATTTAAATTTAATTTGGGGAGGTGTCCCGGTTTTATATTTTGAAAAAATGAGAGCCCTAGACATGACCAATGTTCTTAGCCAGGAAGAGAGGAAAAGGAAGAACAATATAGAAATACATGAGCCAACATGGATCTATCTCTTAAATAACGAAGAAGATGACCCATTCTAGTTCCTCCACCTCTTTGGTTAAGACTTACATATTTCTGTTGCACAATTTGATTGCGAATTGATAAAAGTTTTCAATGAAAATATTTTCCCAAATGCGAAACGTGTGCGGGGTGAACTATGCGCTGCGCATGACGTCACACTACGTCATTCACGTTGAATATCGATCAGCCTTCAGTAAAAGCCTTCTGATAGTGTACGCATTTAATTTATGTTCGCGTATGTTGCTAAACTTTTGGAACCTCGCAAAAATATCGAAAATTATTGTCGGCAATTGATCGATATTTCCTTTCAATCTAAAATGCTTGAATTTTGATCACAGTCCGATTATTTTGCAATTCTCAGTCAGCTTCCATATGGAGCAAATTAATTTTAAATGTGTTATAAAACGTAAATCGGAATAAAATAGTGCGATGAAAAAATATAACAAAAACAAGTTCATATTCATATATAATTCTTGTTAGCAACTGAATTTAAAAAAAATAAAAATTGGAAAATCCGTACATTCTCTACATTATATGTTTTATATGGCAAATGATTTTTTTATTGCCAATAGAATTATTATCAATTTAATATTATTAAATATTTATTGATGTTGCGACTGCGAACGATCATTACATTTTCAGAATGTTGATAATTTTCGATAATTACAGGAAACACATCGAAAATCTGAATGAATTTATAAAATAAACACATCACATGAATGAATCTATTGTAAGAATCACAATAGAACCTGTTGCATGACTACAATATGTTCAAGTAAATGTATGCACAGCATCAATTGCATGTATGTAAAATTAGATCTCGTCAACATTATAAAATAGCGAATGTTGTATGTAATTTATTTGTAAAAATACAATATTTGAATTATAAAAGCATTTATTAAAAAAATTGGCAAGTGAAAACATACATATTATTACTATTTTTTTCTGGAAAATCGCTCATATTTATTTTATTATTTCATCAGTCACCCAAAAAAGACAAGAATTGCAATAATACAATTATTATTTGCTTTTATATTTTAAAAGTTTATAAAAATAAAAAAATTCAAAAATTTTGGTATTATACTTATCACATACATAAATTGTTCTAAATTTGTAATTATAGCACGCACATACATACATACATACATACATACATATAAGTAAAATATTTTTTATGCAATAAATGCAATGAAAAAAATATTTTAAATTGACTTATTTCTTTAATCACTGGAATGATTTCCTCGTTTACATCAATATTTTTTTCACTACACCCCATTAAAGTAGTAAGTAATTATAATTGTAAGATAAAAAATTTGTATAAAATTTTGGTAATCAGCTAAAAATTACAGTGAGCTTCTTACACACCATTTTGTAATAATAAAAAAAAAAATTATTATTACTAAAACCAATGGCAATTAATATTATCGTGTACATTATCATCATCGAGACAAACTTATATTGTGAAATCCATTTTCTTAGAAAACCTGAAAAACCATGAAAATATGTTAAAAATGAAATACTTCTAAATCTATTTTATACCATTAAAATTACCTCTTTGAATGTGACTAGAATTAGACAATGACTTTGATAGTGGCATTTCTTTTGCATACACTAATAAATATCGGACACGAACAAGATCATCATTGTACACAATATAGTATTTGTGAGGGATTTCTCCTGCCATGGTGTCTGGCGCTTTTGCTTTAGAAAAGTGGGGGCCATCCTTGGCACCTAAACATTTAAAATTACACTTTGATACAAAGGAGATTACTGAAATACTAATTGTGTAAAATAAAAATGATATTCAACCGTTTGAATCAGATTTTTGACTGACAAGTCCGTTAGGTGAATCAATAAGTTCACACAAAGCTACACATGATAAATAACGACCCAAACTACTATTTTCCCAACTGAGGGCTCCTGGACTGTAAGGTAGACTAACGTTTAGTTCAGAAGACAGATATGTACCACTGCCATAAAGCATAGTCTGAAAATAAAATCAATCATATTAGTACACGATTAAAAAGCTTTTAGATTACGTTTTAAAATGTTATAATTTTCTAAACAAACTTTATTCATATGTTGTTGCAGACCATGGTGAAGAATAGAGTGATAATTTTTGAGCTTACTACCGTGATATGCATAAAATGTTTTGCCTTCATTTAATAGTTTGGACCATTTTGCTTCATTCGGCGATTTTGGAGAGTGAACAACTTCAAACACGTATTGTGGTCTACATACTTCGGCCTCTGATGGAACTTTTTTCAGTATTGAATCAATCTGAAAGATGATACATCACATTTTTAATTTCAGTAATATTAAGAAAAAAAATTAGTAGTGTCGGTGTAATAGTTACCAATTCATTTGAAATTGATACTAAAGATGGTTCTGCTATATCTAGTAAGATGTAATGCATAAGATTGATAACATCTTCATTTTTTTCAATGTAAACAGGATCACTTAAATTATCAACAAAAATTTCCAACGGAGGTATTCTTTCGGTTATTTCCAACTACAAACAAAACAAATTTGATATTCTTAAAATTGACTAAAAATGAAAAGACTTTTATGAATAAATCGAGTAAAAACACAAGCAAATTAAGGGTTTTAGCCTTATCTAACATAAGTTGGGTTAGCAGTACTCATATCGCGTACTCGAATCACAAAAGTGACTTGTCTATGATTTTGCGAAAATGAGCACAGGCCACTCGAGCACATCCGAATAACGTTACAATTTTTTTTTTTGACATCACAAAGTACAAAAGTTCTACTAATAGTTCTGTTTAGAAAGGGTTCAAACAAAGAATTACAAAAATGCCATCTGAACTTCGATCACTAACCTATAACGAAAGGTTAAAGAGAATGAGTCTCACCTATTTGGAGACGAGAAGATTGAGAGGCGATCTGATAGAAGTATATAAAATAATGAATAATATATGTATGTATGTATATATAAATGACCAATAAAAACGCTCATCTCAAAGGTCATACTCTGAGACTCCTAAAAGACCAATCTAACAAATTGTCAGAAACTCATTATTTTCAAATATGAGGTTGAAGTTTGGAACCGCCTCCAAAATCAGCTAGTAACTTCTGAAAATACAAATCTCTTTAAAAATCATTTCGATAAATTTTTGAATATAAATGGCGATTTTGCCGAAAGAGTACAAATAATATTCGGTCCATTTATGTACAAAGTAAAGGTAATTGCGACTTTAACTAAAAGCCAATTGTTGTGAAACCGACAAAGACTTATTGAAACTAAAAGAAAATATTTAAATGTTATCAATTTTTGCGAAACCGACAAAGACTTATTGAAACAACTCGTGCTGCTTTTTTTCTTCTTAAACCTGTGTATGTACATACATAGTACAAATATGTACATAAGTCAATTGTTATAAAATCAACAAACATTGATTGTTATGGTTCTTATTTCGTGTATGTGTTTTTAGTTTTTAGAATAATTGTTTTCTATTATTTTTTATCAAATATAAAAATTATAAATTGTGCGCTAACGTCGGCGCGCTAATGTCTCGCGCGCTAATGTCGCTGCACCCGCCTGCCCATATATACGAAATAAAATAAAAATAATTAATATTCTTGGAGCACACAACTGACAAATTGTCTTAATTCTACTAATACTAATACTTGTCTTAATTCAATAGCAATGATATAGCAATAGCATCTAAAAATCTAGAGTAAAATACGTACAATTAACATTTTAATATAAAGTTCCCTTGATGTATGATGACCAGTTCAAAATTTAAAACAGCTGCCCTGAACAACTTACTGTCACGGACATATCACCTTTATGCTCCGAGGACTCGATATGAATCCCTTTCAAAACTTTTGCTATGACCGTATTATAGGGGGAAGTCAGTTCGCAATCATAAAAAGAAACGATCAAAATGTCACAAAACTTCCTCGAGGAAGTATGGTCGATCATCTTAGCTTATAGGTAATGGAAAGACTGAACATATACCAATTGTTCGTATTGTTTGGTTCCATTGCAGACGTGAAAGGGTGGGAATGGTTTCAAACAAGTGGGTCTGCGATAAGTCAGCAGAGCCGCTACAAATAGACTACAGCGAAGGTCTGCAGCTCGAAAGGATGCCCTTGTGGATCCAGAGACCCTCAGGAGACCTTCCACGGCTGCAGCTCGCTCCTGCAGACTCCGCATCACAACACAACAACAGACAACCAAAGACCAACTGTCACTTACAAACTGACACATCACATAATCTACCATTACACGGCCAGGTCATCATTACTAAAGTCAACGTGGTCCAATCATATTTTAGTTTGTAAGCTCAAATGAACAATTCAGAAAATACATTAGGAACAAAATATATTATAATTATAATAAGATCGTCCACTTTTTGGCCAATGTCATTGCGCACTAATCGAATTACAACCGAACACCAGTTCTCAATAAAGACATGGTTTCACAAATGACCACGGCCTGGCTGACTTGGCTGTTACGGTCACTAAAGTGACCAACCATTTTTGATGAAAAAGGTATACTTTGTCGTTGAGAATTCCCCCCTTAGCAAAAAGCAAATTAACAAACTAAGAAAAATATGCTTTGCAGGCTAAATAAGTAAGGGGAAGAAATTTTTGGTATTTTTATTGGTGATAAGTAATTAATTTGTTTAGGTGTATGAAAGAAATGCAGTAAAGTAACAAATTTCGCAATTAGATGCCACTAGTATCCAGTTGATTCTATTTATTTAATCCAAGATTAAAATTAGAGATGGCGCTGAGATCCAAAAGGAGTACAGTAAGGCAAAATGGAGAACAAAACTCCCAGAAGGAGTAAGGTTGATCCCATCTGCCAAATTCTATACAAAATATGTAAACCAAACGTCTTGGCCGCTGTGGACGTCTTGGTCGTTTCCCGATGTGGCGTCGGCAACAACGGTTCCATAAAATTGTCACCACCGAAACAAATCATTGTCCGTTCCTTTTATCCCTTCCTCCCGTCCAGAAGGCAAAACGGGTAACCACTGGAGAGTATATTTCCATAATAACTCACTATGGCAGACGGTAAAATGTAAAATGTAGCAACGCTTGATATTTAAGTACGCCACCTACAGAAAATGATCCATCCACTGCTTTCATGATAATAATCAAGACCAGGACAGTTTAAACGCTTTTTCGGTACACGTACTATTATAGCGTTGTGTTTAAATAAGGCGTTGAACTCGCAATCTGACGTCATAAATGTTTTGCACATAGGCCTCTAGTAGCACCTCGACTCAATCTAATATAATCGGAGCCTCAGTGCCTCAGCTTAAAATAATGATATAAATTATTATTAGACTTATTGGATTGCTATGTATGCCCCAAGAATATAAAACAAAATGACCTTTATTAAAATTCGCACTTGATTTGAATAGTTGATGATTGCATCAAATATACATTTTTGAAATCTTTATTTTTTAAAACCAAAAAACTCCCAGAGAGCTTAATATTCATTGAAATAAAATATTTATGTGTATGTCTTTGGGTGAAAATTGAGACGTTTGGACAAAAATGGTTTCTACACTTATATTAATGTGATCACTGATCACACGTGCTCGTGGTATTTGTTTGTGAATATCGATGGTAAATTGAAACTCAAAATGTCGACGAACGACTATTTAGAAGATATTTTACAACGCTTTGAATCCGTTTCTACCAAACCGGAAAACTATCTCAGGTTGGAATCTTCTTTTTTCTTTAAATTAAATATTTTCATTTTTAGGTTATAATACGATTTACTTACACGTTTGAAGTATGTATTTATCGTATATGTTGATTATTCATGACTCATTTGAAACGTGTTCTTTTTCTAGTGTGCAAGAAAATCTATGCGAACTAGTAAAGCAATTGACAAAAACGATCTATGACTTCACTAAAACCGAAGAAGTGAAGTTAACTTCTTCGAACGCATTGCCGGAATTGATAATCAAAGAATTTGATACTGAACAAATTTGGCAAGAATTAGAACTACAAAATGAAGATAGATGGACTTACTCACTTTCGAATATATCAAAATTTTTAACATCCAAAACTAACTTAGAAATACCCATTCAATTTGATGATGCAGGAACTGAATCAAACGATGAATTCTCTGTAGATCATATTGAAAAAGTAAGCATTTCAGAACAAGTTCCAAAAGATCAATCAATAAAAGCCACCAAAAAGAAGAAATCGGCCAATTCAAGTAAGGAGTATTTAAAATTTGTAACATTTTTTATGTAAACAATTTATTGTATACTTGAAATTGATTTTAATCTTGCATTATTTATGATATAGAACCCAAATTTAAAAAGGACGGCAAAGGATCAATAGTTGATGACAAATTTTTTAAGCTCAGTGATTTAGAAGCGTTTTTGGATGCCGAAGATAAAGCAGAAATGATAAAAAAAAAAAAAAGTAAAAAGAAAAATGAAAGTAGTGATGAGGAAGATGATGATGATGATGTTGATTTGTTTGATGATTGGGATTCTGATGATGATGATAATGAAGTATGAATAAATATTTTATAATTTTATACAAATCTCAATTTGTGCTATAAATAACAATTTAATTGTTTTTGTTTTGTGAAAATTTTAGGATACTGAGGATAATCCAATACACATGAAATATGCAGATTTTTTCGATTGTGAATCTGAAACTGACGATGTTATTCCAAATGGAGAATTAGATGAAGAGTTAGAAAATAATTCTGATGTTGACTTGCAAGATAATGATGAAATGAAGAAAGTTAGGTAAGTTAATTGCAACCAAACTTTCAAATTTATTTGGAGATTCATAATTATGTACATAGTATGCTTTGTATCAAAATGTAAAGATACATATGTATGTTCTAGGTTTGATTTACCGCAACCATCTTCCAGTGATGATGATGACATGGAGGACGCTAATTCTAATGACGTTGAAACGAATAAAGAAGTGGATAATGAATCAAATAAAAATGTTGATAAAGAAGATTTATCAGAATTTCAACTTCGACAACAGCGATTACATAAAAAAATCAGTCATTTAGAAAATAGTCTTCTAGAGGGAAAAACTTGGATGATGAAAGGAGAAGTTGATGCTTTCAATAGACCGCAGAATTCCTTGCTGGAACAAGTCGTCGATTTTGACTTTACAAGCAGACCAGCTCCTGTTATTACAGAAGAAACTACCGTAAAACTTCAAGACATCATTATACAACGGATTAAAGATAAAGCTTGGGATGATGTTGAGCGTAAAGCCAAACCTGTTCAGGAAGTGAATGAATTTAAAAAGCAACTTGTTCTGGATCAAGAGAAGAGCAAACTGTCACTAGCTCAAGTTTATGAAAAAGAGTACATTAAGCAACGGGAAGCACTCGACCCTGATGCTGATGAAAAACCAGAAGAAGTACCAAAGGAACATGTTGTAATTCGTTCTCTGATGACATCCTTATTTTCAAAATTAGATGCTTTGTCTCACTTCCATTATACACCGAAAATTGCAGTTCCGGAAGTGAAAATTATTAGTAATATGCCAGCTATCCTCATGGAAGAAGTTACGCCAGTAGCTACAAGTGATGCCACACTTTTGGCTCCCGAAGAGATAAAAGGTATAACATTGTAAAAATATAGTTTTTTTATATGATCATTTTTTTATTAACAGTTTTACTTTATGGTTTAAATATGATCTCGTTTTTAGCAAAAAATAAAGGTAATATTATTGGTAAATCTGAAAGAACTGATACTGATAAAAAACGAGAGAGACGTCAAAAGAAATTGCTACAAAGAGAAAAGGAAAAAGAGAAACAGAAACGTGAAAAATTGATTGATAAAGTTCGCCCTGGTTTAGGCAACAAATATAGCAAACAAAAAATGAATAAACTTCTTGAAAATGTCACCAAAGATCGTAACGTTAACAAGGTAATGTTTTGTGTACCTAAAATAAATATATATGTACCACATTTCTTCATGGGTAATTTTTGCTAAAATTTATTTTGATTTTATTTTTAGATGGAAGAGATGGCAGACAAGAAATCGTTTACGTCTTCAAAGGCATTCTTCACGCAATTGCAAGATGAAGTTTCCAACAACATTCATTCTAAAATAAAGAAACACCCGAAAAAAGAGAAAAACAAATTTTCTGCTAAGCAACTAAAACTATAAATTTTTACATATTTTGTACATAGTTGTTAATGAATCATATTTAATTAAAACTTGTATTGGAATTATACAATCGCTGATTTTATTTTTGTAAAATGATACAACATACCTATTCCAATATTTTTTTTTTTTTACTGCATATGTATGTAGGTACATATGTGGAACAAAGGATAATTTTGTTTTGGAAAAACAATAATTATTATTAGTGAGAATAAGCTGGTAGGACTGTTTTGAAATTGCGTCTGGTCACCCTATGTTAAAGCGGTGCCTCATTATTTTCCGACAAATGTTTAATCAACAAGAGGAATACTCGTATTCTCCTGGGGAAAAAGAAATGGTAGAAATGAAATATGTTCGGTCGTAGGTCGTCGGTACCAATTTTGTGGAGAACCGATTTAGACATAAAATTCTAATGGAAGACAAAAAAATATATGTATATACAAAATTTCGACAGGCAGTTGTCGCGCGCGAGACCCAAGCGTAAAACCAATCATCCCTTGAAGGCCCTTCCTTTCACATCCTCTCGGATAGAATTCCAGTATTTCTCGCGATCAATTCTTCTCGCTGTGTCCACTTCAACTTTTTTTCACGTTCCGCTATATGCTATATCTACCATTTTGGTCATACTTCTCACCCATGTATTCTTCTTACTATCTTTTATTGTTATACCAAGCATACATCTTTCCACGATTCTCTGTGCAATGGATTTTACGTAATATTTTTGAATTTAGCATTCACGTTTCACATCCATACGTCGTAACTGGCATAACGTATCGGGTAAACCCAACCAAACATGAACAAAACTCAAAACCGACGACAAAATCAAATAAATATTTGAACACAATTGGAAACATTTAATCAACCTCTACCGCCGTAAATAGACAACAAAGGCGACGATTAAAATAAATAAAAATATCAATCCCCCCATTGAAAAGGGGAGATCGGTCATGGCCGTGAATACGAGTGTGAGGACACACGGGGCGCGTCAGTGTGCGTGCGTCAAGATGGCGGCCGCGCGGTTGTAAACAGTAGGGGCTGACAGCGACCTCAGCACCGGAAGCGCAGAATCCTCACCGGAAAGCCACCACCGACTTCCGGCCGATTACCAGCTGACGCATTGAACGACAGCCGCGGCCGCGACACATGTCGGCCGTCGCGCGCTCCTATCCAGGTTACACCAAACCCCTTTTTTTGCCCCTCTACACAATCACCCCCCCACAACCCACCCACCCCCCCTCATTACACCCCCCAAAATCTCCCACAGCATCATATTCAGGTCCCATGTCTCCTCATGTCACATAAGGTTGATCTGTAGAGTCCCAGCTGTATGTCAAGTCGCAGTGGTTGGTACCCCTGTTCAACAACATAGCCACTTTTCCCACATACTACATACCGACCGTTAATCCAAAGCTTTTTGACCTTTAGTCTGTTGGATCAGGTTACTTTCACTTTCGTACGCCTGTCAAGTTGTACTATGGTTCGACAGTAGATGCCACTTTTCATAATAATGTATTTATTTCATTTCATGATTACATATCGATGAATGAAACAAATCTACGAATAGATATATTGCATTTTATGTATGGGTCTTAATTAAATTTTATTTTTCAGGGATAGAACCAGCTAAAGTCATCAATAAACGTGGCGCTGGCAGTATAGGGTGAGTCAATATTTTTGTCATTTATCATTATTTGGATTAAAACAATTAAGCAACGAAAGTAGGTTTAAAAAATTATTTTAATTAAATTAAAATTATGTTTAATGAATTTTGCGTGCAAAACGTAGTCACGGTAGATAATCATATTGTAGAGATAGTCGATAGTTTTTTTATTCCTAGGACAATTGGTGAATATGACTGGATGTAAAGAAGAAGTATGAAACTAGGATACAGCGCTTTTGGAAGAATGAACAGAGTTTTTAAGTCCAACATGCTGCTATGCTTAAAAATGAAGTACCAATGCGTACTGCCAGTTATGACGTATATCGATACTGAATTCAAGAATGTTACGTAAGATCCAGTGCACACAGAGAAGCATGGAAAGATGTATGCTTGGTATAACAAGAAGAGATCGTAAGAGGAATACATGGGTAAGAAGCATGACCAAAGTGGCAGATATACATAGCAGAACGTGTGAAAAAGTTGAAGTGACAATGGGCTGGACACATAGCGAGAAGAATGGATGGCAGATGGACGCGAGAAATACTGGAATGGTATCCAAGAGGATGTGAAAGAAAGCAAGGTAGACCGAGTGGACGATGTACTCAAGACAGACAGGGATGGTAGAGGATTGGAGCGGCCTTCATCCAGCAGTAGATGGTGAACAGCTGAAAATGAGGATGATGATTATTATTTGTACAAAGCCAGACGTTGGCTCAGTGGTTAGAGCGTTGGTCTCTTGAGCGAAAGGTCTGAGGTTCGATCTCCACACGTCGAAAAAGGTTTTCCACCCTTAAAAATATCGTCACTGGTAAGATCTGGATATTACTAAAGATTAGAATCGGCTGTCTCTTGTTGGAGTTTGCCTGTTTATCTAAATTAATTGTGAGACGGTTCCGTAAAATTGGCACCACCACATCATGGTCTGCTCCTTCTGTGCCTTCCAAGGCAATGGGAAACCACTGCAGACTATCTTTCTTTAGTAACTTCACTTTGGCAGACGGTAAAATGTTTGTCAAATAGTGAAGACACAACTATTGATATTTACACACTTGACACAATGCTCGATATTCAAGTGCTCCACCTTCAGAAGAAAAAGAAGATTATTTATGTATACATATGTGTTTGTTGTTTTATATTATAGAATTTTTACTTTATATAGGCGAATTATTGGTTTGGATTTGCACAATGAAGTAATTTATTCAAAGATTAATCTGAATTTGTTGAATAGTATTGACTGAAATTCACATCATTCAAAAATTGAAGGGTTGTTAGTCGAAGTGCCAAAAAGTTCAATCTGAGTAAATAAAATAAAATGTCAAATGTATCAACTAGTAACTGCCCGTTGACAGTGTCATCGGGTGGTTTCTGTGTCATGAGTGTTTGTGTGAGCTAGTGAGGTTATGTAACGTGAGCGCTTCGCGCAACCCATGTGTATGTGTTAGAGTGACGTTTTGTAGTATGCGAGCGTTCCGCAGCTTGACTACCCAGCCAGCCAGGCAGATTCCTGCGCTACTACATATATGTATATATATATAGTAATGGGTGATAAATTCAATTCTATAAATAAATAAATTCTATGTAACAAGCAAGATGCATGCTAAAGGTATATACATATGTATGTACGTTCCTGAAATATTGATTATACATAAATCAAAATATTTATTATTATTATCCCCATACAGTGATCAAATTGAATGTCAAGCGTATGTTGTCGAAAAAAATCAAAATGGCACTTAAACCCAATAGATTTCCAACCCTTTAATTGTATCATCGTCATCATCATTTTAAGCCGTTCACCATCCACTGCTGGATGACGGCCTCTCCAATCCTCTACCATTCCTGTCCGTCTTGAGCAATCTCCACACATTCTTCTCAGTTCATCAGCCCATCGTCCACTCTTTTCACCTCGCTTTCTTTCACATCCTCTCGGATACCATTCCAATATTTCTCGCGTCCATTCCAATTCTATACAAGTATGTATTTGTGTTCACGTTATATTTCAATGGAAATTTGAAATATTTTGTTTTCATTCATTCAAATTCGACGATACATAGGCAAAAGAAAAATTTCCATATTAGAATTTGCAGTGGATTGATTTCCAAGTTGGAACATTTACCCCAGTGGTGTAGTCATTAGAAGGTGGTGGCACTCGCTGTACTGTACTGTCCCTTGTCGCACAAAGGCGAGATGCCATTCTTTGTGTGAAAAGAATGAAAGCGTCCTTGTGGAGTTTTCAAAAGGCATTCGCTGCACCACCCCCTCAACCTTCCCATACCACTTGTGCCATAGTCTGATAACATTCAATGACACTTGGCTTTGCCCGTAAGTAGCTGCCTTGTTTTCAGATGTGGTCATCGCTTCCTCGTCGAATAGGGGAAAAAAATTCAATTTAATTCAGTTTCTATTATCAAAATTTTCTGAATCTATGTAGCTTTTGACGAATGTGTCCCATCACTGTTTTAACTAATTCTTATTTTTAAACCCCCTCTATCTGTGTATAAGTTAGCATGAATATTGCTCATAAACTGTTGCGTGTGTCCTACTTTCACCGCATTCCTTGAAATTTAATATTTAGGTTTTTAAATATACGTTTGTAGGATTATAAATCATCGACCGTATTCTTACGTTCATTACTGGTTTGACTCGCGATTTTTTTACTTCTATAGTTTTTCGACTGCTATCTTCTGAAACGATTACGATGTTGTCTGTTCGCGATAAATGCGGATCGTAATTTGTTAGCGGTCATTATATCCATTATACATGCCGTGGACAGTACTGTTTTGCCATGTTTCTTTTTTTTCAAATTTGATCCTACGATAAGAATATTCAGTCGACACGAAACTCAGCCAGACACGTGTTCTACGTTCGCTGGCGACGAGGGCTGTCGCATAGATTTAATCATCATCCCCTATTTTGTTTTTTCATTTACTAGTTCATGAACGACCTCTATTGGATTTACGTCGGCTTACTCGTTATGTCTTGGGTTGCCCACCTTTGCAATTTTAATTTTTCATCCATTAGTATCCGTGGATATTCGTTTACTTAATAGGTTTAAATTATTGATTTTTTTCTTTTATTAAAGTAGACGTCGAGACGTCGACTCTCGGAAATTAGTCGATGTTGATTTCAGTGCGTTGCTGTATCATATCGGCGTTAATCCATTTTAGTAATTTAAACTTGTATTTCAGCATCTGCTTGGCATTGCGACGCTATAAGGCGAGCGCCCGTTAATTACATTACCTGCTGTTTAATATTCATTGCGCGGATGCGCACGTAAGAGCAGATACTCCTTTTCGAAAAAAGATCACTGTCGCTCGCGAACTTGGGCGAATGACGGCCTCTCCGAAACATTTGAAGATTTAGACCTCTTCAATTGTCTGAAAATATTATATTCTTCCATCTGACAAAACGGACAACACAACGGTGTTAGTAAACTGAATGTACATAATCGATTTGATTTTAACATACACATTTGCATATTCAGCGTCCGTGTCTCACCGCGTTATTCTTTTTATAATATTTTCATTCGATCGCGTCTCATTATCGTGACGCATTAATTCGCGCAACGTTTCGCCATAGAAAGCCGGGAAAATCTCGTGTCTTTTTCGTGGTCGAGATTTTCCACACATCCCATCATAGGGTAGGGATAGGGATGGGGATAGAGCTGGCACAGGGACGCCTTTCTCTCGGCTGAATATTTATGGGGATTTGGGCCGCCGCGCTATAATGACGCCAGATCACCGGAAAATCCCTTGGATAATTCTCCATTTCGTATGTCGCAAATCCACGTGTTTTGGCACCCCACCCACCCCATAACACACCACCTCCACTCGTTCCGAAATCAAACCATAAGTTTTCCACGCACCGATATCGTTTGTATCAATTAGCACTTAATGCTGCTCGTCTATTACTGCGGGGCTCTCCTCACGCTCGTGTTATTCAAATTTAATTTATCACCCTTCAATCTTTTCACACTGTTTAAGTTCGGCGGATAATTTGGACGGACACATTTTCCGCCGGCGTTATTTTCCACGTCGGATTATTTATTATACGGCTTTTGAATTATGCATCGCCGTTTTTGAGCTGGCGGTATCCTCGCGCCCCGTAGATCAGATCCATCGTGGCTTCACAACCTCGACGGACTTTGGAAGCTTTAAAATGACGAGGGCAGGTGAACGTGTTTTCGACACGCGTGCGTCAAAACCCGCCAACACGTGTACTTAGGTGTGTGTTATGCTTGTGGTCTATCTATCTATCTATCTATGGGTGTGTGTATGGGGGGCGCACGCTGTGAATGCTAAATCAGATTAAACTTAGCCGAAAATGCCACCTACATCCTGCTCCCTTAAGTCGCGCAAAACCCCGCCGTCTTATATCAAACACCGCGACGACACCCCCTTTTCCCTTTTCCCTTTTCCCCTCGCCAACATTATTGCGAACCTTTTTTTTTCACAATAAATGTGGAATAATATTCGCGCGTCGTCGTTTTCAGTTTGTCCGCCGAAGCTGACCTTAAATATTATATAATCCCGAAGACAAATCGTTTCTTTGATTATTTTCAGCTTGTACACAACAAGCCAACCATATTGTAGAGATAGTTGATAGTTATATATATGTACATACATATACCCAGGACAATTGGTGAATATGACTGGATGTAAAAAAGAAGAATGAAACTAGGACGGAGCGCTTTTGGAAGAATTAATGAATGAAGTTTTTAAATCCAACATTTCGCTATGCTTAAGACATATTATGACCAATACGTACTGCCACTTATGAAGTATGTGGATGCTGAATTCAAGAATGTTACGTAAGATCCAGTGCACTCAGAGAAGCATGGAAAGATGTATGCTTGGTATAACAAGAAGAGATCGTAAATGAAATACACGGGTAAAAAGCATGAGAGATATAGCGGAACGTGTGAAAAAGTTTAATATAGCAATGGGTTGGACGCATAGCGCGAAGAATGGATGGCGGGTGGACGCGAGAAATACTGGAATGGTATCCGAAAGGTTGTGAATGAAAGCAAGGTAGACCGAGTGGACGATGGGCTGAATTGAATTGGAGGAGGATTGGAGAGGCCTTCATCCGGCAGTGGGTGGTGAACGGCTGAAAATGATGATGACAATGACGACACAATAATCATTTCATTAAAGTGTCCATCCAAGCGTATGTGCACACTGCCTTATCTGTCAATATTGCCGATTGATCTGAAGGAAAAGTATCCAATTAGCTAAATTTCAACCCCACCTACATATACTAATCGGGCGGCTCTGGACGCACGTTTAACTATGAAGCAAACAGTCTTTTATTTTAAATGCAAATATGTATGTACGTATGTATGTATGTTGTTTTTGTCGAGGTTCAAGCACCACCCGTTTAAGTTTCCCTTGCGTATAAAAGCTGCTTATAAGTTTTCGCTTTTATCTCCAAACTTCGCTAAGTATTAAATATTCACACCTTATAGTGGTAGTCTCGCTGTATGCGCAAACAAATTACACATACATAGTTAGCTTCTTTCGTTGTTTCGTCCTCTTTTTGTGTCTGATGTAATTAACGTTTTTTGTACTTTTACACTGTGCGGGCGTTAATTTTCGTGTATGACCAATGTGATCGATTTTTACAATTTCACTCGGGATTGATTGCCGTACGACGAAAAAATTCCTTTGCGGGAAATTCTAAAGGAATTATTCACACCGGATCAACAGCTAAATTCTCTGAGAACGTTAAAAGGAACTTCTGTCGCTGTGAATTGATTCTGTCCGTGACTGATCTGACCATGGAAAAGCCTTCAGATCAACCACCGGTCCCCGTCATTGACAAAAACTGTATATATACACAAAAGTAAGGGTGTATCAGGAACGTCAGGAAGTTATCGATCACGATTTTATACAACAAATAAATAAAGACTCGCATTATATTTGTCAACAATGTTTCGTTTGTCTATAGCTAAAAATCAAAATATGAAAACTTTAAATAATATAATACCATATAGCGGCATATTGTACCTGCTGACATACATATTTTTTTTTTTTTTATGCACGTCACTCATCTTCATATTATTTCTATGACACATTTTATGAATGATGTTCCTCTTTAGTCGCTATACACCCGAAACTAATGTTAACACATTATTTATCGTAACGAACGTGTAGGTACCTTTTTTTGGGGTCACGTTTTTTTTGTTATTTTTTTGTACCTACTGTGTTGTATATTTTTCATTTTATTTAATTGGAAAGATCGAACAGTATTCTTTTAGTCACATTTTGACGTAATCGTCTTAGATGCAGCTGTGTCTTGATATCGTGTTGCATATGTGCAATAGCGTGCGATGATGTATTTACACAATGGTATACGAACCTTGACCCAATGCTGACTAAACGGCAATCGCATCATCTTCTATCATCAGGCAAAACGTTAACCTCGTCTGTCTTGCCCTTGTAACGTTCAGCTTTCATTACGTACATTATCAAGAGGTTTTTTTAAACTCACATAGTTGACGTTGTGTTATCCATCGCGCTACCGTCGTCTGCAATCACAATGATTAGATTCGAAGCAGCCTTTGGGTTTTGAAACATCCAGGCTAGAAGTATTTGTACTGTTAACGCCACTAATACAATCTGTCGCCAGCATTGTCAGTTGGGTCTTCGAACCCGGTGTTGCCTTTTATTAGACGCGAACAACGGACGATCCGGTCGAGGGCGCATTCTGAAGCATCAGACAATCGTCCAGCGTGATTCAACCCCTCGTCCATTTGAGAAATACCATAACAGCGTTCATCACAAGTCACCCGGTTTGGGAATGCGCTCTCTCTACTGTGTATACCGTCCGATCTGAGCTTCGAAGTACACTGGATTGGAACACTCAACTTTGGTCTGATCGTTCAATATGGGGGACTGCCTAACCGTGTACAATTTCACGCTTCTCGGAAACGATTCAAATTAGACGTCTCCCGTAACGTAAATAATACTAGACCGAAACTAGTAATGTACACACACCTGAGACGATCTCATCGGTGATCTTTCATTCGAAACGTCATACGTTAGTTTAAAAACGGAACGGGAAAAAAAACGAGATCGATTATGTTCCACGGTGGAATTCGAATTCTTTCGCGGGCGGTATTTTTAATTAAGCGTTTTATTAAAAAAAAAAAATTAACGAAGATTGCCACGGAAGCTTTGCGCCTTTTTTTTTCCTCCCCCTTTTCAATTATTGCGCGAATTGAAATTGATCCTGCGAATATTAAACGCTTCCGCTTTCTCTCGCGGATACATAGCATCGGGGTCCGCAGTTTTGCAATGATTCACCGGTTTGTTTGATGCAAAAATCTATATTTAATTAGGCGGGTGCAGCAGGGCTGCGATATCGCCGGTTAACGAGCCAAGTTGTGTCGGCACGCTCCTCGGAAGTGGCTGTCGCACAGCCGCCCGCCCCCCGGTAATGGTCGCGAACATTACCTTATCTTTCATGGTCTGTGACCCCTCCATCTCGCATTATATACATACATATATTTGCTAATTAAATTTCATAACATAATGTCCGTAAACATCGAAGAATTGCCGTGATTTTTTCAAGTCGCTCTATACATACATATGTAGCTTTTGATTTTTCGCGGTCGCATTCACTGAGCAACCCCCCCCCCCCCCGGTTACGCTTTTGTACTACACAAATCACCGCGAGCACCATTTTTATATCTTATTTATCATTCGAAATCGCGAAGCGGGCTCTTCAGTAGTTTCCCCTTTGAAAGTTTATTTACGACCGCTTCGCGTGATTGTCTCTCTGTGTATATATGTACATATGTATATGAATTTGTCTATGTAGCGAATGATCGCCTCTTCTATATGCATACTAGTTAAATTTAAATAAATATTTTTATTTACACGGAAAATTGTCATTTCCTGAAATATGCATATACATACATACATAAATGAAAACGGACTTGATTGTTTGACATGTATGTATGTAGGTAAGTACATCGTACATACATACATACATATGTAGATACGTTCAAGTTTTCCTTTTTTCTGTTAAGCAATGTATTTTTTTTGTATTTTATATTTGCACAATGACAAAGTTTGCTCTTTCGACACATTTATCCGTCGTTCAATTTTGTACGTTCAGGGTCTCACGTACTGTGATAAGGTTTTGAAATGTTGATACGCTTCAAGTGGTTACATTTGTTGGTTGTGTATTTTGATTAAATTAGATTTTCTAATATGCAATTGTTCAGAACTGTATTCGTCCAATGCGTCGAAAAATAATGAAACACTGCATTTATTTATTAATACACATTTTCATAAAATTTAATTACGAGCTTGTCAGCGGTAATTTTTTTATCGTCAACGATCTCGTATTCATTTCCTGTATTTTCATACTATGTACATACATACATACATTTACGCATAATTTATATGTTTTCGTTTTCGATTATTTTACACAATGTTGTATGTGATGTCTGAATTCCGATAAAAAAAAACTCGCCCCTTTTATGTCACCCCCTGTTTCTTTTTTCTTCCTACGCATTGGCAAGTATTTACTTATGATTATCATCCCTTGCAGTTCCTTTTTGTTTTCTTCCACCCTGACTTTTTTTTTATTATGATCTCGTTGCGCACTCCGCACTGAGACTGAAAAACTTGTTAATATGATAATTTACTTTTGTCTGCTTGAGCTTGGATTTTGTTATTTTTTTTATTGCATATTCAACTTTTCATCCATTCTATCATCATGCATTATAAATCGTATGAGGAAGGTGTACATATGTACATGTCAGTCGTACAATCAAGGTCTAGTCTCTAGTTGATGCGGAAATCTTTATAAAATTTAACAAGCGAATAAATACGGTTCGTCTCGGAGCTTTGTAAAGACTGAATCATTGAATCGTTTAGAATCGGAATCGTCAGGGGGTTTCAAACGCTAACTTATGCCACGCTGAAAATGTGAAATGTGAATGGTGAATATGTTTTATTTTTTTGCATCCCGGCTCCTGCATCAGCAAAGTTTGCGAAGCTCACGGGCGCAGGACTCCCGCGCAACATATTTCCAGTTTTACGCCCCTAGTTTATTTTCGTTGACGTGGCTTGTCGTTTTTTTCCCTCGCCGCTTTGACGTATGGCGGTAGGCCGTGGGGTGCTCTGGGGGTGCTTTGCTCTCACCCCTAGAAAAGAGCCCGTTGGATGCGGGAGAGGAGAGGTCGGGATGACGAAGATTACAACACATTTTATGGCGTGACGGATGCCTACCTGTCCGACTCATCCCACTTTATTTCTGTTTTATGTATTTATATATGTTTATACGAATTTTGTGTATTTTTTTTTTCCCTCCCCGTTCGTATTTTCCAGTCGCGCGTATGCGTGTACGTAATTTATTATGTGCTCCGTTTTGTTCTCACAGTTCCTAAGGATAGTTAAATTCGTGGAAACGCCGAAAAATCCTTCTGCGTCACATGAATACGATCGCGCTTCTTGCCTTAGTTTCACTACATAGTAAATTGTTGCTATTTTTTTGATTTTAAACCAAATTATGTATGTACATATGTATACTCGGCCAATTGAAAAAATATACGTATGTGCAGTTTCAGTGCGATAGAATGTATGGATTCTGCATACGTATGTACATATGTAGGTATGTACATCTGCCTGAAACAAATATTTTCCAAAAACTCTTAAAAGTGTGATCATGGGACGATACCCGATACAAATCTCGGAATACAAAGTCGAATTTTTGCAAGATCACAATACATACTTTATCTACACATATCTACTACGTACATACATATGTAAATATGTATGCGGATAGAGTATAAAATATTTGACACGTAAAATTCGCATTTCAATCTAATGCGTTCAATAACAATTCGTTAAATGTACGATGATGACCGCTAATTCACAAGCACATTAAACCAAATCGAATACTCGGACGAATTTTAGATTTGTTAAGAGAATGTTCATTCGTGTATTGAATTCGCATGCATTTTTTACATTATCCTAATCGGATAAAGTATTGTGATCGTGCGAAAATTCGACCTCGAGATTTTGACTGATTTGCATCGGGTATCATCCCCTGATCACATTTTCACGATTTCTGGAAAATTTCTGTACAGGTCTGTGTGTCGATGTACTTTTTAACTTTTTTCTTTATCCTAATCGGATAAAGTATTGTGATCGTGCGAAAATTCGACCTCGAGATTTTGACTGATTTGTATCAGGTATTATCCCCTGATCACGTTTTCATGATTTCTAAAAAATGTCTGTATGTCTGTGTACTTATGTGTGTTTTCTCCTAAACTATCAACTTGAAATTTCATATCTATTATTTTCACGTAAGGTGTGAGAGCCATAAGGAATTTGGTCAACATCAGTCAACCGGAAGTAGGGTTTTTTTCGTGTAGAAAATTCAAAAATTGTTCCCACAGAATATTTCCGAAACGGCACCGGCGATTTTGTCGAAATTTCATATCTATAGTTTTCACGTTAGCCGTAAGAGATACTGTGATTTTGGTCAACATCTGACGACCGGAGGTGGCAGTTTTTCCCTATTTGAATATATGCCGGAGATCGTATTTTACATACGAGCGCGCACTCAACATAGTGATTTCATGATATGTATGTATGTATGTTTATTGGTTGGTGTGATGGTGTGCATGCGTTTTATTTACTTACGTATTTAAAAAATTAATTTCGTTACCCTTTGTATTCCTCAAATATATGGATAAAGTCGTGGGTTGGCCACACTCGAATTTTTTTTTACAAAACAACCAAATTGAAAGCAGTTTTTATCATGAATGGAAAAGGTGTTTCGAGATAAATTTTACATATGTACATAGAACATTTGCGAAAATGCGTATTTACGATTCGGAATTCGGAACCGAACTCCGAGGGTTGTAATCTTGTAATTGCACCAATTTGTTTTTTTTTTTGTGTATCTTCCTGTACCATTTTTAATGTTATCGGACTAGCTAACTTCAAAGTCGAAATCCTTCAAAAGTACAATTTTCTTTTTGCCTTTTCCGAATTTGTCTCGTTTTGAAGAAAATCCTGTTTGAAGCGACGTGCAACAAAAGCGAAGTGCATCGCATTCGTCGCGATGATGAGTGTGATGTTGGTTAATTGTATGTTGTGTAATGTAATGGTATGCAAGTGAGCGAGGGGAGGTGGGAGGTGGGAGGTGGGAGGTTGCAGTGAGCCGCTCGGTTGCCGACGCAGTCGACGACGGACGTCGGTACGCGAACACCTATTGCTACCGACCCTAGCTGTGCAGTTTCGCGACACGCGACGTCATGTGCCAAACCGACTATCGAACATCAACATCGACGAAACGTCCCACCGGCCGATACCGAAACGTCGCACGCATTCGCGTTTGATTTACAACCGGCCGATCTGCGAAACTTTTCCGAAGTTTCCCCCTCTCTCCCCCAGCTCTCGGTGAAAATTGTTGTCAAACACACGTGTCGCCGGAAAAACTGATTTATGGCCCGCGAAAAAGTAAATCACAGTGAATGCAACCGTTCGGCGACTTTTTAGTTGTTGTTGTGGTGATGGTGTTTTGGTGATAGTCGGCGGGGGATTCGTGTTCCCCCGTCCTCGTCGCCGGCCCAACCCTGGATAACCTGATGTACGCTTATGGGGGGCCTCAGGGCGGGGGTGGAGTAGGCGGAGGAGGCGGAGGATATCTTCCTCCTGGTCCTCCACCTCCAGGTTATTTGCCGCTTCCTCTGCCGCAGCCGCCTTTGCCGCCCATGCCGCCCTCCCTGCCGCCTGGTTTGCACCACCTGCCGCCCCTGTCGCCTCACTCCAAACGAAGAAGGTACCCACAAACCAGTTCACTCCACTCGCCTTTGAATTTCGCGCTGCTCGACGATGAATATGCAATGCGCCACTATTTCGCGGGGCTCTTTTTTGAACCGGAATGTTTCGCGGGTGTTTCGAGTCGGCGCATGCGCCCCTTTCCAGCGGAGTTTCGTATTTGCGGTGACGCTCGATCGAGTTTGAAAACGTCAAACGGTTTAACTTGTCGAGGTGTTCGTTCACTTGATTTTTATTTTTACGGTGTATCTACATGGTGTGCACGTCCTGCATGCTGTGATAACACAGAGTTTCGGTCGATAAATTATTTTTATGCGGTTTTTTTTTTATTTTAACGTCGTCGCACATGATCCGATTCGGAATATTGTACGACGTTTCAAAAGTCGACGTTTTACTTTTAATTTTTTTTTTTCGTGGAAAAACGCGTATTCGCATCGTCGAGTAATTTTTATATTTAATACGTACATATCTTGTAAACCGTGCACGTCGTAGTTAAACTAATCGTTGATACATTTTTAAATTCTTGCGTTTGTCTGCCATACCTAAAGTTAAAATAATCACTAGTCCCGCATTTTCTTCAGCGCGAACACGATAGGTACACGATTGGATTACGATCGAGTGTGTGTTGTGTTGCATACGACGTTTTCTCCGCGTTTTTAATTCTTTCGTTTCTTCGAATTGTGCATTTTACGCTATCGCGTAGAAATCAATTTGCATCGACGTTAAACTCGCCGATTTTGTACGCAAATGAATGCCGTTTTGTTTGAATATACGTGTATTGTTTTATATACAGGAGAAAGTTGATAACGAATGACAATTGGATTTCAAGGTGTTCCTGTTTTTGTTCGTGCTGCATGAGCCAGTGTTCGTAATGGGTTTTGTCGTATTGTACGCTCAGTAACATACTTTGTTTACAGTTTTTGCCAACTTTGACTAGCTATGTACGTTTCGACTATAAACGGCAAGGTGTCAAACCGCAACTCGGTTTTTTTTGCATCGATAACTAACGATGCACGTAATTACACGGTGCGTAAAGCTTAGGTGCATTTGTAATCGACGAATGATACGTTACTCGAATTTCGCACTGATACGAACCGTTCGCCTTCGATTGGTCGCCCGCTATGGACGGGGCTAAGTGCGTATCTTACGACGCGTAAATGAATGGTGACGTTGACGATAATGAGTGTAATAAGTGGTACCTGTGGTGGGCGGGTACAGCGTCCAGCAGCGAAGCCCATTGGTCGAATGATCGGGTGGGGGCGGGGCACCACCCCCCCACCTCACACGCACCTCCACATTACTGACACTGATCATCATCACACGTGGACCGATAAATATCCTCCATTTTTTTTTTTTTCAATCTCAGAATTGATATGAAGAATCGTGTCGTCATTGGTTTTTCTTTCGATCTCGTCAGAAGTCCACCCGATCATCCTCGATCCGTCATTTATTGTATGTACAGTCCCTGGCCAAGAAATTAGTGAGACTTTACAAAAAAAATCTGCATTTACTAGTATATCAGAAGTACATAGGTTTACGTATTAAAAAGAAATTATGTATTTTTGTTCTAACACTGTTTATTTACAAAATATATTTTTAAAAAGAATTAACATTTGGTGATGCCACCCTTATTTTTAAGACAAAATAACGTGAAACCTATAGATTTGAAATTTCGACTTGATCGGTGGGTTAGTTTCGGAAATATTCTGTGGTAACAGGATTTTTTACTTTTTTACAAGAAAAAACCCTACTTCCGGTTGACTGATGTTGACCAAATTCTCTTGTCTCAATGTCTCTTACACCTTACGTGAAAATGATAGATATGAAATTTCAGCTTGATAGACTTGATAGTTTCGGAGAAAACACAGGTACACAGGCATACAGACATTTTCCAGAAATCATGAAAACGTGATCAGAGGATGGTACCTGATACAAATCAGTCAAAATCTCGAGATCGAATTTTCGCACGATCACAATAGATATGTAATAGTAAAAATAATCTCTTAGGCATAGTCTCAATGCAAGCTGTGATGGTTTTTTTTAATATCAGAGTCTCCCCTGCCACACTGAAAGGATATTGATACACAGAATGGATCAATTGGAACACGGTAGCTTATTTACTTTACATTTTAGGATATGCCAAACGTTTTCTATGGGATTCAAGTCAGGAGACGGACATAATCTTTTAAATTATTTTAGCTGTGTAATAAAGATAATAAAGACGAGCGTACAGAAGAAATGAACCCAAAAGGGGCTGTAGTGAATAGTTTATGACCGTTCCTAGTGCGCGCAAAAGTTGTGGTAAAATCGGTGTCCCTAATTTCTTGGCCAGGGACTGTACATATGTCGCGTCGGTTTGATTTTTATGGATGTTGAAAGTGTGATGTTTTTACTGATTCGTCCGTTGAATGGTGTTGAAATGTATCGGAATATTAGGTACTCGATGATTAGACTTTCATTGATTCGATTGAATTTCACACATCACACGATATCCGTGTCTGCGGCGACACTTCCTGTTATTCGTGGGAGAGGAAATCCTCTCTCGAAACTCGGGGAAAGCTAGAGCATTGTCTGAACTTCCTTTTGTCGCGCGCTCGTCGGTCAAACTTACCCCTAAATTGCATTTTCCCACGATTTCGACGTGTGCACTATGTGCACGAAACTTCAAAACTTTCGACTGAAGTTGCGACACCGCAATTTCGAATGTGATGATTTTTTTACTTCATTTTCTAAGCATACTCGAACACATTTTAATAAAGTTTTTAATAAATCGGCATGTTTTCGCGACTATGCCCGCATGAACGTTGTTTTGTGCCCAACAGTTCCCACAGTTTCGTTTATATTTATTTTTGTTCCCTCCGTCTTTCGAACGAGTACGTGATGAATACGGCGATTTTTACTTCCTGATAATAATTTTCATTTAAATATTTTTTTGCAAACTTTAAAATAATATATGGTGTCGTGCGTCACTCGTAATTTTCTTTTGCATTGCACTTTTGTTTGATTGTTTCCATATTAAATCATTTTAATGGGTAGTTATTATAATACTTCGTTTCGGTTTTATTTTGCTCGATTTACGATCCATGTAAATGCGAGCGCTTCGTCGTAATTTGCTTAAATTTAATTTTAAAACCCCGCAGTGCAAATCGCTGCATTCTGCAACATTGTATTCAGCGTTTTGCCGCCAGCCAGGTCTCATTGTATAAATGTGCATACATATTATTTTCTGCAAACACATAGGTACATAATACAACCGATACGGAAGTGAGTCGTCGACCAGCTTATTTCGCGTTTAATTCTGAAAGTACTACGTGTAATGCACACACAATATATACACACACACAGCTGCTTTTAGAATATAACAATCCCAATATGCTTCACTCGAAAGTCACCGAATACTTTATTTATAAAAGCCAGCTGGCTCTAGTAGTAGTACATACTTATCAAATTAGTGGTTAAAGCGTTGGTCTCTTAAGCGAAAGATCTGGAGTTCGATTACCGCATGTCGAACAAAAAGTTTTTTGACCTTAAAAATATCGTCACTGGCAAGATTACTATTTCCAGAGCGGTCATCTCCTGTTAAAATTTGTCATTATGCCTTCTTCCTCTCCAGTAGGCGATGGGAAATCACTGCAGAGTATCTTTCTTTGGTTACTTGACTATGATAGACGGTAAAATGCTTGTCAAATAGTGATATTCAAGTACGCCATCTTCAGAAGAAGAACAACTTGTATATGTATGCTTATAGTTTAGGATCGTCTTTTCTATGAACATGTACATATGTAGAGAGCCAATTGTCATTTTATCTACCAGAATGATGGTTGCCCATTTGCTATTAGTGATTCATACAACATTAGCAACTTTGTCGAATACTGGTTTACACACAGAGACTCAGAATTGGACTAGATGTCAAAATTTTTGTGTAGGATACATGTCAATGGGTCTTCTGATGTTTCCTTTCACTCCTGCAGTAGTTGATCCTGTCAGTAGTCAAAGTGTGAGCAGACGAGGGAGTACAGAGACTGCGCCCCCCTTAGGGAGCGCACACACCTGCCGCAGCCGTTAAGCTGCCACGATTTACGGTCTCCTAATGAGCCCTTTATCGGCCCATCGCGGCACGTAAACCAGATTTGCGTTCGCCGCTGGACACACGTTGCTGTTGACCCAGTGGTGTGAATCCAACATCCAATATTGCTCACGTATGATGAGTAAATAAATATACAAACACTCGATAAAAGTGTGCGTTTTATTACAAAACGAAACAAAAATACCGCAGGTACGCGGAAAATGTACCGATACTGGGGATTAAAAACTAAAGTCTACCCCACTACGTATGTAGATACGCATTTGCAATCTTCTTGTTGCATTTGCAATCTTGTTGGCGATGCCCACCTTCTGGGCCGTGTTAACCTTTCGTTCCTCACTGAAATTTATATTTCCTATACATAGTTTAGTCGCTGTTACGCGATCGTTATTATCAACAACAAATTCACACGTGTAGATTTCAATCTCACCGTCTAGGGGGCGGTTCGCTGTATGGTCAAGGTGTGTACGTAGTCTATAGCCACGGTGAGGTCACCGTTCAAATCCATGTTGGGAATATTGTTCCTTCTCGGATTTCCATTGTGCGACCGGTTTTGTTTAGGTAGTCGCCGATCTTGGCCGCGATATGTATTGCCAAGTGACCATCGTATCGCTTTTATCATGCACATGTGCGTACCTACTGACGATGCGACGGGTCTTTCGTGTGTAATGCACATAATGCGGTGTGGAAACCGTGTGTGTTTTTCCGCGAGCATTGATTTTTTTCGTCCTTGTTACCATTTCCACCCCATTCACACACCCTTTGTAACGAGAGACGATTAGAGGCCTATTAAACATCAACTAACTCTGAGGTAGGTATGTACATATGTGCGGTTTGCATCGGGTACGTTAGTTTAAGTCTCAAATAGTACTAATTTGAGGCCAAAGTTGTGCCCCAATAATACGGTGAATTTTATATGTAGGTACAAATGTAAGTGTCTGTTTGACTCAATGTTGTTGTTCGTGAATTGCTTAGTTGAATTAATCCTTTGAATGGAAAGCTCTACGAATGGGTGCAATATTCGTCACCTGAATGTCGTTTTTCTACACAAATAGCCTATTACTGGAGCTTAAATCAACAGCGCGTCCCCTTCGTCGACGAGCTTAGTAAACCACCCCCTCCTCCACAAGCGGGTGCAAATTAATAACGTAGCGAGTGTTCCCGCTCACCCCCATGGTAAACTAGTCGAGTGTCTGGTGCTGATGTTCAAGGTAATTTTGCCTGGATTTAGCAATCGTGGATTTATATAATATGTGTGGTACTGTTACATATTTCGCGTTGTGGCAACCTTTGCTCGGGGTTTCTGGTTTGTTTACTTTCGCGATTCTGGCCCTTAAGACCTTCGCGTTATTAATTGTCGTTCGCGCGGCGCTTTAATTACGCGATTAGAACGCCAATTAGCGCGTCGCCCACCCTTCGCTTTCAGAATTACGTAATTTTCATAATTAACCATATGCTTTTAAGTTAATTGTTTGGGTATATCTATGGTGATATAGCCGTCGATATTGTCTGTTTTTTTTATTATACATACATACATATATGAACATATGTACATCATAAATAGTTATTTTTAATTGTTGTTCAATACATAGTTCATGCTAAATATTCGATCATAATTAATGTAAATTGTAGTTTATCTCGATCCTAGGAAATCGTTTGAATGTGCACGATATTTCTCGAACGTATAATTTCAATCCTGTTATGAATCAGAAAATATGTTGATCTGATGATTTTTGCTAATTAAAAGTTTTTTTTACCTGGCTTTCAACTCGTATTTTATGGTTGCTCACACTATATTAAATGATAATAATACTTTAATAATATACGTATCTACTGTAATTTTGTTTTCTTTGGGAACGCCAAATAAACTAACGTATTTTACCTGTCTTTTACGTTGGTTTACCTCGGACACGGGATAATAAAAAATTGCACTTTGCTCTGCTCCCGGACCTTTCTCTTTAGCCTGTGAGAAACACCAAAATTCAATATGAAATAATGGTTATTTATGGTTCTTGAACAGTTTCCGTGTGAACATTATCGTATAGTACGTTCAACTATAATATAATTCCTGTATATTTTTATATGTGTATATTAATATAAAACTATTTTATTTGTATATCGCTATTTATTCGCTTATCAGCTTCTTTTTAGACATATGAAAAGTTTTTATGAAATAGTTTCTGTTTTACATTAGTGTACACCTCAGTAATTTAATCACTAATGTCGAACAAATTTTTTTCGACAAATCATCTTTCCATTGATTAATGGAATTAGTAAAGAGATATAATATAAAATAGTGGTTATTTGTCCAATAGAAATTAATGGTGGTTCAACAACTTTTATGCCGATTATGAATATGAATACCTTCAATTTAATAAAAATCAATTATTAGAATTTTTATGTCAGTTTATTCAGTTTTAAGATCATTCAATTGCATTCAAAAAAAATTTTTGGTTAAATTAAATTACACACTCGTCTACGTCGACTGAACGCACTATACGCTCGTTCATAAAGGTAAAGTGATAAGGGCTGAAATGTATTGTGAATTACGAGTATTTCACCCCGGTTCAACCTAGGGCTTTCTTACTTCCCTTCAAGGTATTTGGTATTGTTTGAACAATAACATACAAAGTAAAACGAGGAATTCCTTTCATAATCGCGACTCGCAAATGTATTTCATTCAGTGACGATGTCCGGTTTCACTGGGTGGTATTCTATTTAATTAGTCATTGTTATTCAGAAAATTTGTGACTAATTCGTATCCATACACGTATGCATTGGTTGCGCAATATTTCTTTGATTGTGGTGAAATAAATGATAATAAATTTATTTATATCTAACATGATGATCGTTTGCTATAATATAAATACGAAACGTTTTTATTCGTGATTTGTATATTTTATTGACTTCTTTTTATGCAGGTTGTTATAAATATTCGTATACCTGTGCATTTGTTAAAATTTAGGTATACATGTATGTATGTATATCTGCACACTTGGCAGTCTGGTACTAAAGTACGAATGTCTTCGAATAATAAAGAAGGTTTTTATTATAGAATGCCCTCGCATGCACCATTCATTTTATTGTTCGGTAAAAAAAAAACTTTGAAATTTACCGATGCTATCTTTTATTCTTTAAATTCATACGTATGTACGTAGTTACAGCTAAACGTTTCTTTTACACGAAATTCAATTTCGGTGTCGCTCATTGTTAGCGGATTAGGATTGATTTATTGATTTCTCTTTTTCAGTTCACACCTTTGTTGTTTCTACTGTTCTGGACGAATCTTTGAAAATGTCAATTTTCGACAGACAGCGTATTCCCATAAAAAGGCTATATTTTACGTGGGTTTTAAATTGTGCGAATTTCTACATAAGTAGGTATTCAAAATTAAATACATATAGTTTTTTATGAAAAAATTGGTATTTGTTTTTTATCAGTGGTTGATAATTCGTGGTGATTTTTTTTGTATATTTATTTGGAGTAAACATTTCCGCATGTTTGTTTTCACTGGCTGTGACGATTCAGGTGAACCGTTGACGCTGACGCGTGCGCAAACACTCGTTTCCGCTATCTAATTATTTGCTTGTTTTTTTTTTTAATATTTGCTACTTCGCCATTTTTATTTTATCCTTTCACGCTTGATTGTTGTACATTATTTTGCTAATTTCACTAAGGCTAATTAGATCCATCAATATTCTATGTATTTCGTTTCAATACTATTCAACGCGAATAATATGATCAGCTTTCTATTCTACGATTGAAATTTGCATCTAGCATACAAATCAAATTCCGCTTTTGCCGACTGCGGATGACGTATTTCGATTTTAGTTTACGTGAATGTAATTTTGCAAAATTTTAAATAAAATTGTATTTGATCATATTTTTACCTTATCCTAATCGGATCAAGTATTGTCTTTCGTATATGTTTACAAAATGGCCAATAATGTACATGGTGTTAGGTTAAAGCTGTAATTATTTAAAATTTCTGTGTTTGTCATATCACATATACCTACCTACATAAGTACGTAGAGTTCATTACATTACAATTTTATTTATTTGTATTCGTAACCGATGCTGTCTGTATTCAGCCATAACAGGAAATCCACAGCGTGTTGAAAATATTGAATATTTAATGAGATGATTCGTGATAATCTCACATAAAACGTATTCAGTGTGAACAAACTTTTCACATTGTTTTATGACAAAAAAAAAGATTTGCCTATGCGATTTATCGACGTTTTGTCGCAATGGCTGACTGCAATTTTGACACCTCAATACATTTTATCTCATATCGTTGAATCAATCTCGATATAAAGTTCGAAATATTATTTTCCTTTGGACGTTTTCCCCGCCCAACAAAGAATAGTAGAGCTTATTTTTTTTCTCTCTGCCTATTTTATGCGATGCGATTGAGAAGACAACATGTCAGATTCTTATCAAAGAGATACTGTAATATTCTTCCATCGATACAATTCCTTGGCGCGTTTTGCGATCGTTTGACGCGCTACGTCTTTTGATATCCATCGTTCGTTATTGAAATACATATATCATATTGAAAAAACGGGACGATACTGATCAATACACATTCGCGCCTCCATGTATTGGTGTAAAAATACACGATTTCAAATTCGATATTTTGATTAAATTCAACATTTGACTTGACAGCGAAATTGTACACCTTCACCTATCTGAACTCACAAGTACAAACATATGTATGTTGGTACTAAAGGTTAATATGTTCTCGAGTTATTGAATACATACTGGTTTCTCTCGTATTTTTGTGATGAATTGAGTTCCGTTTATTATATTGTAGTACAATATGTCTTATGGTGATTGCTTTGTTATGTATTAGTCGCAATTCTTCATTGGTTCGTTTTGTTTGTTCGCTTTCTACGAAATCACATTGATACATTGATTACTACGACATCGTACAATATTTATTTATAAGTACAATATTTCGTATGGATGATAGTATTTTTAGTTATTATAGATGTATAGCATTGTCGGTGTCGTTTTGAAATCTTTTACAAACACACATGAAGGTTTCGTCGCCGAAGCATGCCGTCTCTATCGATTTTATTTAAATTTGTGCATGAAGTCGTAATTCTATTTTGGCTCGCAGAGAATAATATATTTTATGACTTTCGCAGCCTGTCTCCTTCACTAAACTTTCCCGTAATACCAATTTGATGGTGATGATCGAATCCGAATCGATCGTATTGGACGCCGGTGTACCAACCACTCTCTCACCACGCTTCTGAACTTCGTAAATTTTTGCACAGCCCCCCGATTGGTTGCACCTGTGCCCTTTGCAACTCATATTGATTGATTCCCTTGTTGTATTTAGCCTTTTACTTTTTTTTTTTATATTGTAAATAACATGTTCTCGGCGAGTTATCGCCTACATTTCTGGTGCGATACGATTATTAATATCTATAATGATAATGAGCGTACTTACTGAAAGAAAAAACTTGTTCGAAACTTGTCTTGCAAGAATGACATTGAAAAACTTTCTTAGGTTGAACGTGGTAATGAAAATTCCGATACATTCAAAAGTCATTGTGTCGGCGTGATGAAATGTCGTTTTGTTTTTGTACCTCAGCGTATTTTTTGACTTTCACCACTTGTCACATTTCATTAAAATTATCCTGTATTTTTCTGCCTCGTTGTACCAACGTACAGATCAGATAACAAATTCACTCAATAATCATTATAAATTCCGATTCCTCGTTCGTTAAATGTCAGAGCATAATGGTATGTTGCATTTCTTGTCTCATCGATTTCCCAACAGTTTAAAGCCGCGAATTTGTTTAATGTTGGATAATACTAAAGATCACTAATCTTGCGATATTAACTAGTTTTTTTTTAATTAGTAGGTATTCAATCAATTAATTTAAACAAATAAAACCTATTTTGTATTGGAAAGTCGCGGACTGGTTGTATAAATACAATTTAAATCAATTATTAATGTCGAGTGCATAACTTAGATTTGAATAATGCGACAGTCGTGCTAGAGTTGACATTGAAACATTTGTATGAACGTTTTATTTTAATTTAATTATTAATTTTCGCCGCTTATCGTTTGAGCTTGAGAAATTTTAAATACTTTTACGACACCAGCACGATTTTCTTTATTCGTATTATAACATAAAACCAATCGAAACTATCAAATAGGACCCCGCGTTTCGGTACGTATTAATTTGACACGAAATTGCGCTTATTAGTCGACCGCACCATGGACCACATCATCCTTTCTCTGATAATGGGTCAGCCCGTCTCTCCACCTCCACCACCATGACCATGTATTGGAAACAATTTATAAATTGTTATTGCCGGTTGTGTGTCGGCTCCTCACGTTATCACATCGACAATACATATGTGTGTGCGTTGTGTATGGGGCGGCTCGCTTTAATTATGTTTCGGCTGCCGTCAATACTGGACTCTCTCGTAGTATCGCACGCGATGCCACATTATCTAGGAATGCCGAAACCGGTCGAATCGACCCCATCATACTAATTCGTGGCGGCTGGCCTCTCAAATTACACATTTACAGATTCACCTTATAATCTGCGGCGATGATCGCTCGAACATGGCGAATATTGCGTCTAAATATGGTCTATCGATTCGGTGAATCACATTTGCATGATCGCATATACCTACCTGTCTACGTACGTATGTAAATGTGTGTGCATTGTGCACGAGAGATGTTTATCTCGTATGAGTCAAACTCGAATCCCTACCTAACCTACCCGTCTGCTTAAATTTCATCATCGTCATTTTCAGCCGTTCACCATCCACTGCTGTCTGTCTTGAGCAATCTGCAATCTCCACACGTCCTTCGTAATTCATCAGCCCATCGTCCACTCGGTCTTCCTTGCTTTCTTTCACATCCTCTCGGGTGCCATTCAAGTATTTCTCGTTTTCAACCCACTGCCACTTCATATCTGCCGCTTTGGTCACACTTCTTACCCATGTATTCCTCTTACGTTCCCTTCTTGTAATATCACGTATGCTTCTCTATGCGCACTGGATCTTACGTAGTATTTTTGACTAACCTACCCGTCTGCTTAAATTTACCATTCGCTAATTTTATCGCGATCATGTACATATGTATGAACTTTGTAGGTATCGGTTTGATTGTGAGTTCGGTGAGAGTTGTTATTTACCGCACGCATGATTGATAGTTTGCTTTTAATAATGAATCCTTTTTTTTTTTTTATTATGGATGTATGTATGTAAGATCCTTTGCCCTGTCCCTTTCTCGTCTATGTATTTTATTTTTACGACAACGTATATTTTGTAAACGATCGCCCCTTTTTATTTTAATTCATTCGTACAATTATTGTGTCCAATTATTTTTTGAAATGTCGGCGTATTAACGCGATACCAGATCACGGAATGTTTTCAAACGCAACGTTCTTTGTTTTGTGCCTATTTCACCTACCGATATAAACAATGCAGGTACTTTCTGAAGAAAATGAAAATATTTTTCGTTGTTCAAGTCAAAAAATTATCTGAAGTTAACTTTTACGTGCCTAGATTTAAACCGTGCAATTTTTCACGTTTTTGAAGCTTTAACAGTACCTATGTACATACGTATGTACGTATGCACTAGTAACTAGTAGGTATATGCATTTCAAGTGTCGGTGAATTGACTTGTTCGTTTTGTTAGATTATGTTGCCATTAAGGGTTTCACTAATTAATCAATATGCGCAAATAAACACACTGGGTTTCAAACCACCACCACATACCACCGAGCGTATTTATCCGCTCGCGAATAATAATCTGCTCCGGCTTGCGAGGCCCTTTACACGTTACGTTATCGGGGTGCAGTTTTCTTATTTGTCATTCGAAAATATTCTTAAACGTGATTATTTCAACGTAGCAATGGCATTCGTGTGCATTGGATTTGTATACTACGGTTTCGGCTAATTAGTGTGTTGGATTTAAATGGTGGTTCGCGCGTAATCAGTTGTAAACATAAAGCGCACGCATATGTAACACTTTCTATACGGCGCATTATATTGCTCACGTTTCGTCCTCCACCATATATATGTACATATATGTATATACTATATTCGCCCTACATCATTTCACAACGTATCGTGAGAAGAAGAGGCAAGCGGCCGCCCCAGGCGCATCTGCGGTCGTGAGACCGATACGCCTTCAGGGCTGTCGAATCTAGCGGCCCGCTGCCACAGACTGTACGTCGTTAGCGAATCCGCTAAATGATCGTCATTATCGCGTGATTAGCGCCGTTATCAATAATCATCATCGCGGAATGCAACGTGCGACCGTCGAGAACCGGTCCAATTGCGCGCACTTTGAATTGACGTTCGGACCGCGCCAAATGCGTTTGACAACGTCTGAACGTAATTATAATACGTATTCGAAAACGATTTTTCAGTCCCGATACATTTTTAACCCGCTCGCATGTCTATGTGTAGGTGTGCGTAGGTATGTTTCAATGTTTGATACAAACTGAAATTTCTGCGTGTGATTGCGTAGACGGCGATAGTACGTGAGTGTAATGTTAAGCTTTTTTCCGAGTAACTGAATTTAAATCGCAGTTTTCTCTATTGTTCTTTTTATCGACGGTCGGCCATACTGGACAATGGCGGTCAGTCAAAGCGTTTCGCAATAATATAAAAATATATATGTACATACATATGTATGTATGTATGTATGTATGCACAGTTTATTTTTATTTGAATGGATATCCAATGTACATAATGATATTACGCATCAAAATAAAAATGCATTTTTTATGTATATTTTGAGTAGTGGAACGCTATTATGTATCCAAGAATATTAAAATTTTGCATAATTGTTGTTTTCTTAAGTTTATTCATTCGATATCGAATAAAATATTACAATCTTTGGCTAATTTGTTCTGCCTCATAGCGTGACCGCATTTTAAAGTTCCACCGATGAAAAGTCTGCGTCGTGAATTTTGAAACTGTGTACTTATGTATGTATCGATTGAAATAATTTCTACTTTATGCTAAACGTTTGTCTTTGAAGTTAGTTCTATGTGTATAATAATTAAATATTTTTTATTCCTCTTATTGTAATAGTTTGTACAAAATTTCATTTATTGCATATTCAATTAAGATTGTTAATGTGTAATTATATGTGTACTAGTGTAAGCCCGTTGAATATCAACGGAGCGGTTTCTCTTCACCCGTACCGAAAAAAAAAATTAAATTTAATAGTTTTTTTAGTTGTTGCATTTATGCAACAATGCGCCATCTATGGCGCGTTACAGTACAACAACGTAACAATTTAGCAAAGTCGCGAGCCAATTTTTTATTGTATAAATAGTCAAGTTGAAGCCAGTTCATTATTATCTGGTTTGGCTCACCGCGTAAGCGCTCTGTTCCGAATCAGTGATACCCGGTTCAAATCCCACTCGTGCGACGTTTTGGTTTTTTAATTAATTTTACCGAGGCGATCGTTATCAGCAGACAGACAGACAGACAGACGGATTTCGGCTATTTTATATATAATATACAATTTGTAGTACATATATATATTCATTCGTATGTTAGTGTATGGTTGTATGTATATAAATACAAGCACTGACGTATAATTGAATATCGAAATCAAAACATTCGTCGAGTTTCTTTTCCTATTTGGAAACCGGAGCATATTTGCATATTCCATTACATTCCAATATCTCATTCGTTGCCTGCATAATGCTACAACTTCGGAAAAACATTCTAAGGAACGAAATTAATTTTCCTTCCGTGTACAATTTTTTTCATTGTACAAGTTGACGATCGCGATACAATTTTTTGTATCATAAATGTATTATGCTTTTACTTATACAATTACTTTTATCATTTTAGATCCGATGAGGACGACCCGAGCGGGAGCAAATATACGAGGATGGATGACGACAATATACAAGATAAGGAGAGATTTGCCAGGTATGTGTGTACACATATTTTGCAGTTTAGTACGGCGTTCGCATTGCGAGTTCTTTGGTTTTCGCCAGAGACCGTCGCATTATGTTTTTTTTATGATGTTGTCTTTTAGTGGATACTTTTGAGCTTACGAGTCGCCGTTAAGTCTTAAGCCAGCTAATAAAGTTAAGACAGAAGTAACTTCCCCGCATTACGCGAAGGGCTCAGTTCGACCCATGTTACCTTACGTTACAACTTTGTGTCTTAAAAGTTTTCGGAGGCTTACCGGGCACGACATCTTTGCGGCGAAGGCATTGTTAGTTACCTGGATTTTCCGCGTTTACGCTCGCTTGGTTGGGAAAACAAAAATCAATAAATTGAATTGTTTTACGCTCAGGCGAAAACTTGTATTTACGTCTGTTTACAAAATCCGGAGAATGTTCTAAGCATGCGATTAACGAACACGATGTTTTTCCATTAAAGGTTATAAAAATGCCTACGTGCGTATTTACAACGCGCGGAATACGAATGATTCGTGGATCGTGGAATTTCACACACTGGAATGTACGCGTACTGTGCGCCCATACATATTCACGAAAATTGTACGCATTAATTTCACCGATAGGCAAATTAACGCATTTTTTAAATTCACATCCGAAAGTTGATCGCACTCGTATTCGCCATGTTCTTCTAATCCTGTAATTAATCAAATCGCTACTTTCTGGTAAGAGATACATTCTGGCAACTGTGTTGGAAAATACCATAAAATACATTGTAAAGTGCGATAGGAAGAGTAACACAATAGTAAAACTGGAGAGTAGTTAACTGCGCTTTCGGGGTACTCTATTGGCCGCAACAGTCTCGCAAACGCGTTAATGGAGATTTTCACGATCCCCTTTACGTCTCGGGAGTTTTTCTATAAAATTTAAATAAACATACTAAAAACGTTCCTAGGAGACGATTTTAGAACATACAACTCACAATGAATGAAACAGAATTCATTGTGTTTGTTCACCTCGTTTTAATTTTCTAAACAAAGCATAGTTGTCAATTTTAGTAGCTGTCAACTTTCGACATCGAGATCATAGTAAAATTATCGAATTTGTAAGGTGTGTACTTCTCACGGACTATGTACGTATAATGGTTGTATAATTGAAGATATCGGCCTCGATTGCCCGTCGCTCCTTTTATTATAATCATTATCATAATGATTACAATAACGGCGATGGCAGCCGCCGACCGGCTCTCGGATGAGGGTCCGCAATCATCGCTGATGGTTCCATTCACTAGCCACACTTCTTACACCTCCATTTATATCATCGTTAAGCGATTATGCGGATACGTTGCAACTGATCCCGCTTCGCCTCAGCCGTGTATTTACCCCCTCTTCATCAACGTCAAAGTTGTGACGGATAAATAAATTGATATCTTGCACATTCTGTATAGGTACGTAGCCGCGTTGTGCAATCATCAAATGCACATTTAGTGATTGCAATCGGATTACTGTTTCGTTTCGCTGCCGGGGACTCACAATCGAGCCGGGTTGAACCTTTTAAATCAACGTCAATTTACTAAGCAGCGCCCTCCTGCCATTAGGGGAAGAAAAATTAGCTCCACTCTCGCAGTTTATCCCCACAACCGAGAAAAAGGTTTTCCCATTACGTTGGCATTTCCCGTGTCCTCGTTGCTCCCTATTATTATCGTTCCTAGTTGTATGCGATCCTTGTTTTTCTTTCGTGTCTGCTCCATACGGTTCTACACTGGTACCGTGTACAATTTAGTTTAGTTGTATGTACCTACTAGTGCGATCCGTTCCCAACTTCGATTTTCATTACAGTTTTTGCCTTTTATTTTCATTTTTAATTGCGGCAATAATTCAACTGTACGCAGGTTTCAAATAACTAAACGACGATACGCTCACGGCACGCTAAAATGTTTGATCGATATATTAGTCAAATTATACCATTCGATTTAATCGCCATTTAAAGTTCTACGCTTTTCTCTTTTTTTTTTTATTGCCATATATTTGTCATCACTTTTTAACGGAACATTTAAGTTTCACTCATCTCTCTTTTTATATGTGTATGTATTTTTTTTTCATCTTATCGTTGTCATGATCCACATTTAATCTGACGAAGGTAAAACAAGTTTAAAACGGTCAGAGGTCAACAGAGCAGGCGGTCTCTGCTTGCTTTTTTCTCGTGATGCCTTTGCCTTCTCTTCACACAGGAATTGTACCAGTGTTTTTCAAACGCGTCCTTCATTATTTTATAACTTTAATGGACAAACATATGAAATTGCTCATTACTGTCGAGCAGTTTCTAGTACGTCGCTGACTTACTTATAATATGGCAATTGCACGAGAGGTATCGTGTGACTTGTCGATGCAAAAGAAGGACACTGGGCGCCCAGGGGCGTAGTCGGTGCTCATCTTCAATCCAGTGTTTAATTGTTTTATTTAACGATAAAAACTGAACATCGTCAAAGGTACACAGTACGCGTTCCTTCCGCTTCGCCAATAACTCATCCGGGCACCGTAGACATTTACGATTTCTTGCATAGTTAGTCGAGTAACCATCCCACATATCATTCCCCTCCTAGGATAGACAACCGTAAATAACGAGCAGCCAAGAGTCACCCTTCTGTTGTGCATCCTAGTAGCACACGTGGCGACAAATTATAATATTACTTTGGCCGTGGCGGTGAGTGCTCATGCCGCTTTAGGAGACGTACTCGCACCTATCTGGTGCGCCGACACCTAGTAATGATTGGAAACGTGACTTATCTCACTCGGGCCACACTTGATGTTTTTGTTTTGCCGTTGTTATGCGAATTTTTATACATCGTCGTGACTAATATTTTATCAGCTCACCGGTGGTAGCTGATTATTATTATTGGCTCGAGCCGCTTGCCTCTGCTTAAAACCACCTCTCGTTGTTTCATCTTTTGACAGTAAACCGGCGAGCAATCGTCAATAGAACTTGCCGCGTTGGCACTTACCACTCCTTTGAATGTCGATTTTGATAGTGTCGGGTGGGGAAAAGCGTGTTGTTTATTCATTGTTTGCTGGGATTATTCTGCGCAATTTCACTTAGAGAGTCACATCGCACGTTGCGAAGCGATCTTTTTGCGCGAATCATAATATTAAAATGTGTCGACGAATAATAATTTATCGGCGCTGTCCACGTCGCTGGAAATTTCTCGTGCAAGAAAAACTGTCGCTGATATTCAAACTCGCACGGTATAACAATAATTTCTGTTTCGAATAATTTACAACGGTCATACTGACGATCGCTTATAAATTCATTCTGTACTAAATTGTATCATTCGACTCATTGATTTGTGGACCTCCCACCGCTAACGTCAAATAATCGTATCCATTAACGCCGCCGTTATATATTGCCCCGATCTTGCGTGTTTTTTTTAAAAAACCACACTTTAAGATCCCGCAAAGATTACGGTAACTCGTTGACTAATTTTGTTATTGTTTTAAGACTAGCCGGTTTTCCCGTCTGACGGTGGATTCTAGCGTCGGTTTGTACAATAATAGTGCAGCCCATAGCCCGTTTGACAGTAGTGTACCATTGATTAAATTGGCCATAAAATCGCGTTATCGACTCGATCCACCCTTGACGGAAAATGGCTTGTTTCCAATACATTGTTTTTTTTTGTTTGCTGGGGTGGCAATGCTAACGTGACCGCAACTACTCAGGCAGGCAGGCGCTAATACACATCATCATCACCTCTCCAATCATCTTCCATTCCTGTCTGTCTTGAGCAATCTGCATCCACACATTCTTCTCAATTCATCAGCCCATCGTCCACTCGGTCTACCTTGCTTTCTTTCACATCCTCTCGAATACCATTCCAGTATTTCTCGCGTCAATTTGTCATTCATTCTTCTCGCTATGTGTCCAGCCCATTGCCACTTTAACTTTTTCACACGCTCCGCTATATCTGCCACTTTGGTCATGCTTCTTACACATGTATTCCTCTTACGATCTTGTTATACCGAGCATACATCTTTCCATGCTTTTCTGTGTGCACTGGATCTTAGGTAACATTCTTACCAATACACAGTATATTGTAAATAGCAACAAATCAAATCACTTTGGTTTGAAAGCGCGCCAGGAAGCGTTTTGTCTATTGCGTAGCTCAAAACTATCTTTTATCTC
This sequence comes from Parapsyche elsis, assembly GCA_022651745.1. NCBI lineage: Eukaryota > Metazoa > Arthropoda > Insecta > Trichoptera > Hydropsychidae > Parapsyche > Parapsyche elsis. The sequence continues at coordinate 6,136,732 of JAGVSN010000002.1, read as the reverse complement.
GGGCACTTACCGCCTTTTTCATTATCACTCCTCAATTGATTAAAAGTACGCAATTAGTATAAATCAACTTTAATGTTGTTTTCCTCAAAAGTGTGTCTCTGAAATAGCCCAACTCTTAAAATTTAATTGAAAACTATCTCGTTTCACTCGCGGAAATTGCATTCGGTAGGTATCGTTGGCTTAGCTTTTCCGGAACTTAGTCTACTATGTAAATAAGTGAAATGGGATGGTTTTTATGAGGGTTTCCCCCTTGGGTGTTTGCCTCGGACGCCCCTGGTCCCTTGAGCGTGGGAACGCGTGTGTGTCGGCGGCTCGCGGTCACGAGCGCGCGCCCCCAACCAACCCAGCTCCCACTTAATGGACAGCCTTTACCACCGACACAACTAATACTGCAACTTTCTTCTCTCGATCGACCCCCGCAAACTGCCTTTTCAACTATTTTAATACGTCAATTTTCATCAATCTTAGTAGAATACCCAATGGCGACGTTCAAGCATACCCATTTAGAAGTATGTATGTATGCAGTAGGTAGTCGGTACTGTGCCGTTTGTAGCACTGTGCAACATGGTGCGCAATTCTTTGTTTACACTGTCGTTAATGTAATAGGTATATGGGTAGTTACATACATATATGTACATATTATATTCAAAGCGACAGATCGTTTTGTCGTTGGCTCTGTTACACTGTTATAAATTTCGCGTTGTCGTAATTGTGCAACGGTTACTCTTTTTTTCTTCTTCTTCGTTACCTTCCTCGTACTTTACGCGGATAATGTTACAAAATCGTGCGCTTTAATTTTACGGTTCTTGAACTCCGATTCAGTTCAAATTATTCATATAGCGCAACCTCGAACTTCACGACAGTCGCCTACAACCTTTGGACTTTATTTACAGCCGATTCGCAAATTATGTACATCTATGTATCTACCCAGTAGAAGTACGTTTGTGAACGAACCGTTTCCGATTGAACCCCCCCCCCCCCCCCGTTATTGGGGACAGTTAGTTCATCATACGCCAAAAAATAATTATCGGCATACACTTATAATATCTATATGTAATTTGCATCGGAGTTAAATCGCCTCGCGAACTAGATGAAAAGCAATTCCGATTTTTATAGTTCTCGAACGTTTCTCTAGTATACATATATATTTTCATTTTTTTTCTTTTGAAAAATGTGACTTATCCCGCAAGACGCTTAGTAGTTATTGCATCAAAAACGGTGTTTTTAACATTTCCTTTATTTTTGTGTTGATATCGCTCTTTTCATTCACGCTCTACTTAGTTCTGGGTTTTTTTGTCATTTTTTTCCTTCTTTGATTTTCAATACATTTACCCGCAGGCAGTATGTACCTAATATTTCTTAATGCCTTTATTATGCCACGAATACACGTACGCTGTGATTTCAAAACATTTGTTTCAACATGTGACAGATCGTACTTTCCTTCTCAAGTTCACCCAGATACTTTATGAACCGAACGGAACCACAACGAACTTTCAATGAGAATCCCCTTACCTTTACTCACCCAACCCTACCTTAATTATGTATATACCATTGATAATTTTAATTTTATTTTGCAGCCGCGAAAATCACTGCGAAATTGAGCGTCGCCGCCGCAACAAGATGACCGCGTACATCACCGAGCTGTCTGACATGGTGCCCACGTGCAGTGCTCTAGCCCGCAAACCAGATAAACTCACCATACTCAGGATGGCTGTGGCGCACATGAAGGCACTCAGGGGCGAGTATTTTTTATCATATCTATAACACCCAGTAAAAAAAAACCACCAAAATTGTATCAAAGTATGTATTCGGCATACGACTTTCACTCATTGCACCCCTGTCTCACGACCTGCATTAATTCGTCTGGTTTCAATGTGTTTGCCGTTCAATGTGTGGGTTTTGAGAGACATTGTAATGTGTAATGAGCGAGTGAAGACATCAACCGGTACAAATTCATCATCCGAATGAATCTGTGTGGCTAATAACAGTGTTCGTTCTCTATTCAATCAGTAGAGCACACCGTGCACTGATGGATGTGTTTACACATTGAATTGAATGAATTATACAGTTCGTATACGATTATGATTCGCCTAATTGGTACCTTAGCGCATGTACACCGCTCGTTAAACTGTCACTATCCGTCAATTTTTTTTCATAATTTTATTTTCAACTACTTGGACATATTATATATTTTTTGACATGGAAAACGTTTTGATGGATTATCTTGTAATTTATCATCATTTGTGTATTGTATTGTATTCAATTGTGGTTCTTATAGTGGAACAAAATCTTTTCTCGATAAGGTATTCATACATAAATGTATCATTTCATTCGTCTACCTGTAGCATTGCTCACATGTAGATATTACTTTTGTAACAATCGCTACTGCTAGTTGTGCCCAACAATAAAAATGTTCACGTTTTCATTGTTCTACGAGTAACGTAAACGTTCCACTATTGTAAACCAAAATTGTCAACGGTAAAACGAATCATTCGATCACACTATTGTTTGATATACATATGTACATACATATAGCCAGTTATGTTTTTGCGATTTTTCGTTCGTCTTTGCTTTTTTTTTTAAACCAGTGCTAACAATTTAGCTTGTGCAATTTAATGAGCATTTTATACAGGAGCGCGTTTGAATGTTCGTGTGTATGTGTGACACAAACGCGCTAGGAATTCATTATTCTCCCAAGTAATCGACTGTCCGTTTTTCAATGTTGCAACTTACAATGGAACTGGTAAAAAAAGACACTTCCAATTGTTATTCATTCCGCAATGTCAATCGTAAAAAAAAATGTGAATCTATTGACAAAAGGTGCGCCGATGTTCATTGTAAAAATTTTACCAGGTGAAAAATAATTTACCAAATTCAACTTTCACGATAACGTCACATTGAAATTTAATTGTAATGTCACTGTTTTAATTTTGCTGCCGTTTTATTATTTTATTTTTGTTACACGTTTTTTGTGTTCGTGCGTGAATTTCTGCACTTCATCCTCTTGTTTCTTTTTCATATATGTATGGCCGCGCGTAATTACAAAGCAACCCAGTCAGACGAAATAGGAAGTGTGCATTTTAGCTTTGGTTAGTGAAATGAAATTCAACTGAATAAATGGGTTTATCAGCGGCAAAGCACTACCCCACTCCCTCTCCGAAGCATTTATTCGCTTGCATATTTTCCCCATAAATAATATAGTTTTTCTCGTTTCTCTTTTTTTTCAACGTGGAACTAATGCAGTAAGCTTGTCAAACGATATCTGATTTGTCATGAGAACAGGGGGTCCGCAGCGTGCCGTGTTTAAACGGCACGATATAAATTATAATATAAAGAAAACGTCGACAGCGTTCAGAAATATTTTTATTTGTTCACTCTATTAGCTTTTCTTGAACGGCCGATATGCTAGTCGTTTCGTAGAACGGTCGCTCTTTGACTTTCCTTTAAACGAAGTTTTTCTTCGTGAATTTGACACTCAGCATTGCACTCGCAAAACATTTCATGACAGATTGCATTTATAATGCACGATGTGAACGCCACACACAACACTCAAGGAAGCTTCCAATAAGTAAGTTGAAATTTTTTTATTAAAAATACGCCGAGAGAAAATTGAAATGGTTTTATTGTGGAATTTTACCGACATGAAAGGAAGTTCACCAGAAAGATACGTTTAGTATTCTACATACGACTACATGTCGTGACTATGAACCAATGTCTCTTTTGTCTCTAATGTGTATATATTATATATATGTATGTATATATGTATATTTACCTATATTGTTTTTTTTTTTTAAAACCTTCACTGGATACAAATCCGTCGCTGTGTTGTTAAAAGTAAATGTGCATTTCTCGAATTGGCTAATGTTTTTAGGATCACATGATTTTCGTGGTACGCTTTTGGCGCATTCTTGGTGATGCGAGTGAGTCGTTGATCGTTGGATATTTTTGTCGCAGTAACTATTTATATGTACTCTTTGCTTCGTTTCAACGTTCGAAAAATTATAACAGCGAACTTTAAGAATGTATCGCAATTAAAACTAAAATCGCGCCGAGTGATGCTGTTCATGCTCGCTCTTCTGACTTCGTGAAAAGTACATGCACCCCGTCGCTGCCGTGCTTTTTCATTCCTATTCCACTTTCTTTCTTTAATTGCCGCATAAATTAATCTAGAGAAGGGTTTTTTCTCGCTCTTTTTTTTTTACTTTATTCCTTCCGGCACCCCCTTGTCTCGTCTTGTCCGCCGCCCCTAGTCGTTGTTTTTTTTTGTTTTTTTTTTTTTGAAGGACCCCTCTTACTTTTGTCTGGAGGAGCTCTTTGGACGTTCTTGGCCGCATTGCTCGGCCCACCGTCTATTTCTTTTTTAATTAAGCACCTAACTAGCTTTTCTTTATATTTGCACACTTTATAAATGTTGTGCAATCGCCGCTTTTTTCACGATTTATATTAATTTAAAATGCGAGAGAAGCATTAATTAGTTGAATATTGATAATTTATAATATTCAAATGATTCGACCGAAAAGACCACAGTATCGTAATGTATGTATGTACACATACTAGTTTAATGATAAATCGACGTGTGTTCTTCTGCTGTATAAACACGATCGTCGATGAACGAAAAAGAGTCGTAAGTTTTGTAGAAATGACGCCTGTAGGGGAAACACGATCTAAATTGAAAACACATAACCAGCTATGTAGTAATTTCTCTATTATTTCCAATTATCTATGTGTGGTACCGTCGACTGGGTTCGACGACTCTCCGCGTTTTTCCATCACGATTAAAATCCAAAATTAATTGATCGTTGTATGTATAAACTAAATAATTATATTCATCCACTGGTGTGTTTGCGCGCGTCCAGGCGGCAAAACAGATGAGTATCACACGGTAAACAATGGAGACGTCGCTTTATTTGTCGCCGGATAGTGCAGCGTCGTCCCCTGCATAGATATCAGGCTCGTATTGACGCTCGTGACCTGCTCCTGGCCCAACAGCCATCGAGACATCATCCTGCCAACGTACACTTACCACTTTCCAACTCGTGTCTAGGCTATGTTACTTATTGCCAGACACATTGCGTCTCTCCTCACAAACCTTTGAATGTGATACGTTTATTTGCCCGTTTGTTGGTTTTTTATTACTTTTATTTTTTTATTTTTATTTTTATAGAAACGAGAGGAAAAAACTCGTTTAACTTTCGTATCGTCGTCGGTTGTGTAATTTTATTACCTGCAACAAAAGGTAAATTCATAAATTTGTTAAAAGTTGACGGTTTCCGTGAGTTTGTTGTGAGTTGCACGTGACAACATTTCGATGACAATTTTTTTCAAATCCTACATACATACATACGTGATTTGATTACCGAGTTCTATTTAGAGATTTATTTCTTTGAATTATATTGTCGGTTATTGTATAAAATTTTGTTCAAAGTTGCACCCAACGTTATCTGCTAATCAATAGTGCCGTGGCGTGCAGACCTTTTGAGGCAAAATAAACAATTGCTCAGTGGTGTAAAAGGCGCAAGCGGAGCTTTTTCAGAACTTTGGAGGTTTTGTGGTTCGACGTCTGTCCGAGATTTCTATCAGTTTCAGTGGCAAAGCTGTCTCGGCGGATCGCAATAGATCATCTACTACGATTTCTGAGAATCTTTCCCATCCAAAAAATATGTCGCACATGAAGTTTATTAAAAAATACGCTTTTTATGCTGGAATTTGTATATTAGTGTAATTAATTCCTATTGATAATTTTGATTCAAGCAAATTTACATAACTTACGTCGTTTGTTGGTGTATCTCACGGTACAATATTGCTATATTATAGCCGCACGTGAATGTACAAGCGTAAAGTCTGTTTTATATACGCTTTTTGCTTCTGCGCTTTATAACGTAGCTTTCCATATATTAGAAATTTAATCAAAAGTTGACGTAAAACATTTCGAGCGTCGAAAGCTTTTTCATCTATTTAATATTTATGTTATTAAAAAAAAAGCAATGGGTATCTTACCTACCGTATGTAATCATTTTAATTTGTTGAATATAATAATATATACGTAGGTATTTCATATAGTATGCGCAATTGTTGGGCTAAAAAAAGTGGGTTTTTTTTTTTTTTTTTTAATTTATGCGATTATGTAAATTTGCTGGCACTGTAAAAGGATGGGGTTGCAGAAAGAAGTACACACTGCACCAACTTGAACATTTTAATCATAATTGCGAAAGATATGAAAGTATAGGGGGGGGGGGGGGGTGTAAGAACTCAAATATGTATCTCCGCCCGGGGCGTTTGAAAGTCTAGATTCGATCCTGGACGTAATCTCGTATAATTTACGTGTCCCTATAGGAATACTCGTCCAGGTAAATAATAATGTCGCTTTTGTGTGTGTGTTAGTAACGGCGCCGTATTAATTGTCGGTTATTAAGCGAGGTGTTCGTTTGGCAGTGAGTTATTCCCGGTGCAAGGGTAACCGACACGCGATATCGCCGCTTTGTCCATTATGTGATTATCTCTTATTTATCATAAAATAAACCGTTCTTACTCCGGCGCTATACATTACGAAAATTACCCCGCCATTATCTCGCACCGCACAGGTATCGGTCTTAGTTTTTAATTGTAGTCTTTTTTTTACCATCTTCGGCAATTGCGACCTAACTTGTTCCTATTCTCCTGTATTCAATTTGGTGTGTTTTCATGGTCGGACGCTCGTTGTCCGCCACTTCTTTATGTGTTTATTTAACTTATCGTGGATCCTCCGCTCTCTCGCGCGGCTGCACCGGCTACGTTATAATCTGTGCGGTTTGAACATTTAAAACATTGTTGACTACGTGATCTCATTTATTCAGCGCGCTCAGGTAAGCCGGCTCGGCTCGCAGTCTCGCTTTATTTCGTCTCGACGGTGTATGTACAACACCGTTGAAAAATTATTTCCAACGTTGAGAATTCGTTACGGGGATTCTCGCTTGTTTTGTCGCCAGCGCAAGATAGATATCCGCCGTTAACCGGGCCGATTTGATTTGTGCGATATTATATTATACCTACGTGATCGGCGGACGTACATAATTGTCGAGGGTTGGGTAGAAAAGGGACGTTTATCTCCGAGCCCTACGGCTACGGTTGATGATGCTAAATCTAACTTTTAATTGACTATGTGATCGCCGCGCTAACGACTTTGCCGTAATTTCACCCACCCACCCTACGAAAGTGTACGTAGTCGTTTCGTGGTTAAAAAGTCGTCGATATTTCGCGGCCAATTAATTACATAAAAGCGCTGTTGTTTCGACTCGCAAATTAGCGTTTGCTTACCGTTCGCAATGTGAAATCTAATGACATTTATTGCATTCGCACGCCGCCGCCGCCTGGTAAATGTCGGTAATTGTATTTATAGGTAAAACAATGGCATAATTTGCAATTATGGGCTTTTGTAGGTCACGCGCCGACCTCTAACCGCATACATTACGATTTTACGATTTGCACATTTCGTTAAAGCTTACTGTTTACTTACTAGTCACTGCCTGTTGACTGTGTCATCTGGTGGTTATCATTTATGTGTATACCTATAGTCTGTACTCGCACGGGCTCCCAACCTATGGGTCGCGAAGGGTTTTATGTGCGGTTATACATGATAAACTAAAAAAAAATATTGACTTTAATGCAATTTTTATTTTTAATCGGTGTCTTGATGTTTGCATAATATTTTTTGCCTTTTTCAAATATAGCGGGGTTGCGGGTCAATTGGCTTTTATAAAAAGGAGTTTTATAAAACCTCGAAAAAGGTTGGAAACCTGTGGACTCTAGTGTATTTATATGAATGCAAATATTTGTATGTGCCATTAGTGTATGCGAGTGTTCCGTGACTACCCAGCTAGGCAGATGCTTGCGCTACTAGTATACTACAAATAGTTGCGCAGGAATATGTGTCCGTCACGCTTGCATTTGAATGAACATTTGCTGTAGAGACTTCAACGATAGGTGAAACCCGCAATCCAAATTTACACGCCACGCGCACGCGCCAAACACACGCTGACGCTTATCTACAAAAGCTACCTGGAAATAACACGGCTACGTAGGTACGTGCGAGACGGAAAATGCATTGCGCGTACGAGCGAGCGAGAAAGCTAGCGCTACTGGCCACGGCGTTTTTCGAACCAACCCTGTACGCCAGACCAGCTCATTGTTTGTTTCGCATAAAAAGCTTCAAATAATATGGATAAACAGCATAAATATGTATTGCTATTGTGTAAATAATAAAAAAAATTAAATTCTCTTGCAGGAATTACATGGTGATTGTCAAATTGTACGTAGATGGAAAAAGCAAGCGTTATACAGCAGCATGCATGTAATTCCGTTTGGTTTTAACTGAAAGTATTGCTGGTGCTTGTTGTTCGCATGTCTGATCGAATTTGGAGCGGGTGGTCACACACTGTTACTGTCTACATCAGTGCTACTCAAACTATGTTCCGCGGAACGACGCCGTTCCGCGAACGATTGCTCACCGCTCCGCGGCGATAGCCGCAAATCTGACACACTTTTTTTACCGTTTTTGAATTTAAAAAAATTATGAATTGGCGTATTTTTTTTTCAAAGATAATTTTTCCTTATAACCATTTTTTAAATTGAATTGAACTGGCGTATTTGACTGATATATTTTCTAATTTAAACGAGCTTAACACCTCCATGCAGGGAAGGATGACTTCGTGTTTTACGATGGATAAGATCGACGGATACAAGCGAAAGTTGGAAATATGGAAAGTCGAATGACGAGAGATTGCTATGATATGTTTCATAATTTAGCGTCAGTTATAGCAGATAAAGGCGAAGATTTTAATAAAATATCTCTTTGAAATATCACAAGCGAACACTTAAAGAATTTGGCAGAACGTTTTGAGTGGTACTTTCCAGGAGAAGAACATCCTCGGAAAGGAACTGGATGGATTCTAAATCCATTTGTCCCACTGAAGATACCTTAACTGTCTCTATAGAGGATAAATTATTATCACCTTATCATTGTTAATTTTTATTTTTCAATTAATGTTTTGGTATTATTTTCTTCCGTAATTTTTATGTTTCAATTTAAGTTTTGTAAAATAAATAAAAGAGGTCGATATGTTTGCCACCTTGCATGCCTCATTAAATTGTTTTCTTGAAAGTTAGGTGGCATTATAATTGATCTCCCATTGGGGCTTATTACAAGTCATTACGTTTTTTTTTTGAATAATTAATCCAAGATCCATATATCGATATTAATCAAATTTCATTAAGTTTTCATTAAAAATGGAAAATAAATAGTTTTGCACTATAAAAAAGCGTTAAAATATGTTACATACTCAATGCTTGCATAATAAATAAATTCATTTTTGTATCATTGTTTTTTCATGTTTTTTTTTTATTAATAAAATTTCAAGAAAATATATATATTTTTATTGTAAAATAGTATTTTATATATAGGGTACCGTTCCGCGGAAAATTTGATAAAAATTTGCCGTTCCGCCATATCAGAAAGTTTGAGTAGCACTGGTCAACATAACACGGTGACACTGTTAACGGGCACTCGCTAGTCACTATGAATAAAATCTGCCCAGGAATCTGTCCGTCACGCTCGCATCTGTACGGGGAGACTACAACGAAAGGTGAAACACGCAACCCAAATTTACACGCGTGTAAATTTAACCGTGTCTACATAACATCACCAACGTGACGCGGTAACCACCCGGTGACACTGTCAACGGTTACTCGCTGGTTTATAGTAATATAAGTTTTCGTAGTTGGTCTCGTCTAGTGTCGCTTTAATTCAAACGAATGCGCCGATTTCTCGTGACGGCATTGCGAACAATACTGGACATCAGTTTGTTTGCGCAGACGATAATGCTTTGCTCAAAAATGCATACAGTTGGGCGCGAGTCCAATATATATACATACATATACAAAAGTAGCATAATTTCAATTATTGTAGGTTCGCTTGTAATAAAGTTTTAGTTGCCGATTTTTTTATTATATTTGATTTGTATACAGTTGAAAGAAGCTCAATCACCTAAAAACTTTAATATTCGACGCGACCGAACTTACACACTTCGCCTTGCGCTTAACACATCGGTGGCGGCTCTCCTCCTTTTGATGCACGTAATGTTTATGGCAAACAGTTAATGGTGGTCTTGTTAGGCGTACGTGTCACACATATTATAAATATATAGGTCACGGAGAGAGTTTAACTCGCAGTCGGATGTTTCGAGCGCCAGAGAGTGAAATGCATCACATCGGGTGCACGCTGCATTGTGGTGGTGCAGTTGTGCACCGCGGCGGCTTACCCCGATGCCAATTAGACCCTATCAATAATCCACGGTTTCTATTCACGTAGGCTATCGATGTCAGTGCATCGCACTGCACTTTACCTTCGATACTATGCACACACACACACGCATACATCGTAATTTTTTTACCTTTTGATGTATGTATTGTGAATTTTAAATGCAAGTTTTCGCTGAGCCAGCTACATAGCTGGCCGTCTCAAATGAACGCCCGTTGTTATTATCGTAACGTATTGCCGATGCGATAAAAACACTCGGATCTGCGCACGCTTCGGCCTGCCCAGCCGGTTAGTTACCCATGTAGCCTTTCGAAGTCCTTTGTTATATAAAAGTGTGTTGATTCATTGCCAGCTTTGATTCCGCGGTCGCAGTTCGAACGTTCCAACTGACTGATAAAATACATATTTAATTATTTGTGTGTGTAATTGTGAACGGTTAACGCGTGAGGTGCAACGGGTCATCCTCGTGCAGTCTGAGCTGGGGCCCTCACCTCATCCTCTAATTAACACCCATCGCGCACCTATTGCACACGATACTGGATTGGACCGATAGATAGCCGAGGGCTCGTTTCAGAATTTACTGACCGATAAACGGCACAATATCGGTCCACATCCAGCGATTAATGCGATCTACGTTCGCGGTAAGGGTTTGTCGTTATCTGTGCGCATCCATAACTTGCGGTTGAATGTATGTATGTATGTACATATACGGCGATTTGTTATTGCCATCGTACTTTAAGGTTCAGATTCGCGCTCTACGCTTACGATGACGTGTGACGTTTGTATGGATTTGATCCGATGTGGTGTCACATCTGTGAAAAATCGCTGTAAGCGTCGAGTGCAATTCTGAGCCTTTGCACATGTGGATGTACATACATACATATATTAGTGCAAGAGTGATGGTTCAACGATGTTACGTCAGCTACATTTTTTAATTGTATCCTGTTTCAAGTGTTCCAATACTCTTGCGTGTCTCTTTTCTCTTTTTATAAAATTTATTTAAATTAAGTTTCGTACGCCAATGTCGATTGCTCAACCCTCCAACTTCTTCCCCCTGAACTGGAAGGAGAGCGCCTCATTAAAATTAGATTAAGAAAATTGCATTCTTTTCTCGCGAAAGATGTAAATAGCATCTTAAAAGAAAGGGGTATTCTCTTAATTTGAAATCCTAGCTATAAAATTTATTCTCGCTGCACAATGCCTTTTCTCTATTTGTTCTTATTATTTTTATTTTAATCAACGGATTACGTACGACTTAATATCTATTCGAAAACGTGCCGTATATAAATTGTTTAAAATTTCTGATACAACGTGAATAGTTTATGATCATAATACGTACAACGTCGTTCCATCAATCATCCTTAATCAAGTTTACGTGAGCAAAAAGTTAAACAAACATTTCTAAACTTTTTCGTCTGTCAAAGGTTGAATTTTCTTGATCGACATCGTCGTCGAAAAAAGTCTAAGCGAGATTAAAAATTATTTATCAATCATCTCTAATGTGAAACTGTCGATCAAAAGAGTTGTAGTCGCGGGCGTGAAGCATCACTTACGAATGTTCTGAATCCAGTCTTGGCGCCATCGAAACGGTCACCTTTTTAATTTATGAATACATATGTACATACATTCATAGTGACTGTCAATCGTGAAGGCTCGAAATGAACCGTACTTGTATTGAAAAAATTCTAACTGGGTTTTTTTTACGCCACTACGGTCCTTCTACATACATACATACATATGTATATACATACGTACATAGGTCAACGTTTTCCATGGAAATGTATAAAAACGTATAAGCTGAAGGAACCAAATTATTGTTTACGATAACATCTTCGCTGTGACGTGTATGATTAATGTATTCGTTGATATTAGCGTTTAATTTGGCGATTGCAATCAATTAGCTTTCCATTTTAATTTTCGATATATTTTTTTGATTTTCCGTTTTCATGCTCTTCGAGCGGAATAAATCAAGGATTTTTATTCTTCCATTAATATTCATTCACTACCGTTAAATTCTATAACCGCCGGCCGTACTTGTCAATATGTTAACGGTATTCCTTACTTTGCGCAGTTACAGTTTCACCGATTTATTACATCAGTGTTTGTTTCCCACGCTGGGAGTTGATCTCACCGTCTTCGTTTTCAATTCACAAAATTGGTCACGTTTGTTTGGACTTCGCTTCTTAAACACCGTTTTATGTCTACATTTCGCAGATTGATTCGTATCATATTTTTCTTGTGATTGTTTGTACATACAAGAATCTTTCACTTAGTGTCAATCAAAAACTCAATTCACGATATTAGTCCAATGAAAATTTCATAATTTTATTTATCGTAGTTTTTTGTATGATTTTTACGTGTATCTGATAATATCCTCAAGCTATCTAGTAAGAATCATTCTGAAATTAAATTGATACAATTATTGGTGGCACTCCCACTAGAACGAACTTTGTGATTTTTTACACGGTTTTGCTCCAAGTTAACTATAAAATAACATTGTTATAGGAACAGGAAACACATCTAGTGACGGTACCTACAAACCTTCATTTCTCACGGACCAGGAGTTGAAGCATCTCATTTTGGAAGCCGCTGATGGATTTCTGTTCGTCGTCAGCTGCGATACTGGCCGAGTCATATACGTTTCTGATTCTGTAGCTCCAGTATTAAATTATTCACAGGTCAGTTCGACCGTTTGATATGATGCTATGAGAATTTTAACATTGCTATTCCGTTTTATTAATTCATTGTAATTTATTGTCTTTAGAGCGAATGGTATGGGTCATGCATGTTCGATAACGTACATCCAGAAGATGTAGAAAAAGTTCGCGAACAACTTAGCACACAAGAACCTCAAAATACAGGGAGAATATTAGATCTTAAAACTGGAACAGTTAAAAAAGAAGGTCACCAATGTAAGCTTTCTGTTTTATCTGTATAATTGTTATTAAATTTTATCACTGTTGTGCTTTTTTGCACTGTACAAAATGTATTTATGTAATTACAGCGTCAATGCGCCTTTGCATGGGATCAAGGAGAGGATTTATTTGTCGAATGAAAGTCGGTGGAGCTGAACTCGGTTCTGGTGGACATCTCGGTCGTCTGAAACAACCTAACTCCCTCGCACCCGCACGTGATGGGCACAGTTATGCTGTAGTTCATTGCACGGGCTACATAAAAAATTGGCCACCTAGTGGTAAGTTATTTACGTTCAGAAAATATCTCACAATCAAAAATATTATCAAAACATCTTAGTAATTAAACCTTCACTTTATTTTTGACTGAATTTTAAATTGATTAATGTTTTAACATTTTCATATTATAATTGTAGCGGTTTACCAACATAAGCAAGAAACTATTGAAGGTCTTATTAAGTATACACATTTTTTTGTACTTTTTCAAAGTGCTATGATTGTATTAGTTTTTTGTTCTAATAACTATGACTTGACACAATTGATTTATGAATAAGTAGGCAGCATGGCACTTAATTGTGTAACCATCTCTTAAGTATGAGGCTATCAGATTTGTTTCCAGGTGTTCAAATGGACAGACAAGGTGATGATGATCTTCATACATCGCACTGCTGTTTAGTCGCCATCGGACGACTACAGGTATTTCTCAATCCACTTGTATATTAAATGAATAGTTAATTCCTTTTTATATTTTCATTTCCCGTCACTACTACCACCACCACCACCATTTCCGATATACAATAAAATGTATAATTTACAGCTGACTTCCACACCGAGTACCTCTGATTTAGCAAATTCTAGTGGACAAGCTGAATTCATATCTCGGCATTGGCTCGACGGCAAGTTTTCATTTGTTGATCCGCGCGTAGAAGCCTTATTAAATTACACACCACAAGATCTTTTGGGTAAAAGTTGTTTCGATTTCTTTCACCCCGAAGACCAAACGCATATGAAAGAAAATTTCGAACAAGGTATACTTTCGTCCACCTGTTGAATTATGTATTCACATGTCTTTATTTTCAGCGCTCATTTCAAAGGTTTGCATTGAATTTTTCAGTATTAAAATTAAAAGGTCAAGTTATATCATTGATGTATCGCTTCCGCGCTAAGAACAGAGAGTGGGTGTGGTTGCGCACATCCGCCTTTGCGTTTATCAACCCTTACACCGATGATGTAGAATATATTGTGTGCACCAACACTACCGCCAAGTAAGCATATTGTTTTAATTTAAATAATGTTTAAATAACCTATTGTAAAAACTTTTTGTACTTTTAACACTTGTGATAATTTGAGGTAATACTTTCACAATCCCAATATTTAATCGTCGCTTAGTGTATGTACATACATATGTTTAATTTCCTACGTGTGTATAGTACGTAGCGTATTCTTATTGTATTTGAATTTTCAGATCTGTACAGTCTGATAGTACCGGTAGTGCTGGTGTGGACGCCAATGCTGGTCCAATCGGTGCTGGATACGACTATTCATTGGCACAACGGCATAGAGATACACCGTCAGGTCTCTATCATGCGGCACATCATCCATCTCATCACGCTACACATCACACTACTCATCATTTACCACCGCCCGCTCCTCAGCAACTTGTCCATCATGCCAACATGTCTCAAGATATTCTCACAGGTATTAGTGATAGTGTTTTTTCAGCTCAATAAACCGAACTTCTTATGTAGTAGTAACATCTACTTTATAGTTAGGTATTCAATGTGTTACTATTATTCTTTTTAATCAAACTGATCTAGGAGGTGGAGGAGGTAGTGGACGCCCACCGAGTGGTCATGCAGAGGGTGTCGTTGGAGGATATCCCGGTGGTTATGGAAACAGTGGTCCAGGAACCGGTGGAGGTGATCCGTCACCGTATGGATCTCCGCAAGCACCACCAGCCGCCCGTCACCCCAACAAGCCTCCGAGCCCTACTACACCACACCAATGGAACAATTCACTTAGACAGGTAATTTCACATTAATGTATGTATTAAATATTTTCGATTCATCTAAATAAAGTCTATAATGGTTGGTAAATTATTTCAGGGTACTGCGGTAACCGAAGGTTATCAATATGGAAATACAGGTGGCGGTGGTCCAACTGCCGGGGGTGCTCCGTTATCACCGGCACGATCACCGGCTGCACCACCGCCCACTTATGCACAGTTGCATCAACGAGCGCCTCATCACCCACCCCTACATCATCATCATTACCAACAACAAGCGCCTAATAACCCCCCACCTGGTGCGTTTTATATTAATATTTAAAGTTAAAAATGCTTTTGTAATGGTTTAATTTCCATTTTGTGAATTTCAGGAATGTGGTCTTGGCAAGGATCTGGAGCTGAAGGTGGTCCGACGCACCAAACCCACCAGCCGCAAGAGCTCTCCGACATGTTACAGATGTTGGATCAAGGTGGTGCCACTTCCTTCGAGGACCTCAATATTAATATGTTCAACACCAATTTTGAATAATCTCGCACCATTATTCACCTATCAAGCCTTCATGATGCAAATTTTAAGTGTATTTAATAATTTTGTTGGATCTTATATATAAATAAAAATAAATAAATTTTATGAAGTGTGACATTTATGATGCTAGCAACTGTTTGATACCTGAATCAAAAAAAAAAAAAAATATATATAAATAAGTATAGATGATTGGTTCGTTTCAAAGTGAACACTGTGCCCAAGTTTTCAGTGATAAAAGGACTATGGATTAAGATGAGCCTTTCACTAAATGCAAAACGTTTAACATGTTTAATTTAAAAACACTCCTTTTTATTTGTGATGTGTGTTTTGTGCAGTGAATGTGAGAGGAATATAACATAATAATAAATTAATTTTTTAAGTATACATTATATATTATTACCTTTTTGAACATTTTAAAATAAAATTTTCGTATGAGATTATATGAAGAAATAAACTCATTTGTGAACGGCACAAAAACTGATTACTTTTAATAGTTGTAAGATACATCCCACATAATTAATTATATTTAATTGATTAGTTTATCACCGTGTGACAGTTAATATATATATATTATTAATATAATATATTATACTACATACTTGTCTGTTTCTTTTACATGTGAATTATCATTGATATTATTAATACATACTTCCATACGACTTATGATTTGTGACCATTTTTCATCAGACATCAGTTATGGATTAGAAATAATTTATATGAATTGTTTATATAAATCCAAACTATGCTTTACTATTCATCATTGATATAATTATTGTAAAGGAAAATAAAAAGATTTTAGCTCTATATCATAATTTTATTATTTCATAAAAATTACCAAACTATACATATTAGTTATTTTTCAGATACATTCACAATGTTTTTAATTTTATTACTGTACAATAAACATTCGAGATATTGGTCAACAGTAGAGATCTGAATCACTTGTCTATTCATTTTTTGGTTCTTCAATTTCCTCTGTGATCGTAATCGGTAACGTGTCACCCCAATTACTTTTCTTAGCACACCGGTAACCAATCTTTCCGTGCCTGGTCTGCGTGAATATAACTTCTTCGAGCTTTCCGTTGCTGCAGCACATGCGGCATATTGTATGGCCAGATCTGACCAACGTCGGCCTAACGATACGTGGCCAAGCAGGTGTATCGGGGCGATTACCTTTACGCAAAACCAAATACGAAAAAGTCTCACATCTCAGCTTGTTTTTGTGTGGCAAATTCAAACCCGTGTAATACACTGCGAAATTACACGGTGTCTTGTCTTCGACAAACCGAGGACATGGACTCTCGTGCGGACACGGAGCAAACACGTAGCCAGGATCGTCGTGTTTCGAGTTTTCAATGATGAATTCCCTAGCCTCGTTCAAGATGCTGAAACCGGCATTTGAACCATGCTCCACTAGGACCAGAAACTGTTCAGTCTTCTTCCATAGATTTAATACGGTGCGTAAACGATCTACAGCTGTTGGCATTTCAAATAGTGAATAAGCACATAATACAATGTCGTATTTATTAGCAGCTACCGATAAGTAACGTCTTTGATGAAATCTTTCCATTGGGAATGAATTAGCTTTGTAAGCTTCCACGATGATGTTCCTAGCAATGTCGTTCATCTCCATTGATATATCAACAGTTACATATTCTTTCATGTGCTTGTGCCAAGTTTCTTTCAAAGCCCACATTCGGTTACCGACTCCTGATCCAAAGTCATAAAATGTAGTCGGAGTAAATTCATCATTCTGAGATTTAATTTCCTCGAATATCTTCCTTATTATGGAATATTCAGGTGGAGCTCTTCCTACCAGGTATTTGAGACTAGTGTAAGTGTCGTATGTTATAGATTTCCAAGCATATACACGTTGTTTCATCAACCAATCTATTTTCTTTTCATACTTTCGTTCTAATTCGGTACGCTGCTCTCTGCCCCGTGTTGAAATGTCGATATTGTTTTTCGATAACACTTCGTTGAACATTTGGCTACGTCTGTCGCGCAATTGCCAATTTTCCACCGGTGCGTGACGGCATTTGAGAAAGTTTACTAATTCTACACAGTCGTTTTCGGCAGCTTTCATGGGTGTATCGCCGAATGTAATCTCTATGGCTTTGGAAATGTTCTCTGGAAAATGTACCGTTTTCAGCTGAACTATACCTGGATGTTTACCCGGTTTGATCATTTCGTTTTCTAACTGTTCTCTGACGTTTGCGTTGATTTCGACATGTTTTTTTGTTTTAACACTGTAGTAACGTTTTAAAATGTTGCACGCTCTCAAAAAGATCCTCTTATTGTGATTCATCATTGTTTTGAAGATGATAGTCAAGTATAAACAGAACTGTCAAAATGTCACATTGACCGGCACATAACCTCACGTTTAGTGTTGCCAGATTTAATAATTCAAATATAGTAAAAATCTTAATAATCTAATTTTACACACCTTGAATTTATTGACCCTATCATTTTCCGATTTGTTTTGCGCAAACTGAATTTAAAATCAACCCTCTATCGGAGTTTATCTTACATGTTACCCCTAAAATATTAATTAACTCACCGTCTAGTATTATTGATCAGTTATTAAAATTACTCACCATTTGGTTAAAATGACGTAAAATAGGAAAAGTCGCTGACCCAATAAATGGGTCAATTTTATATTCAGTTTGCTTAAAATTTTATACAAAAATAACCATGGGGTTGGCATCGGTCAGGCCGACGCACTCGCGAAATCAAGCCTTTACTGACCGTTTGTGAAAAAGTTACTTACCAAAAATATATCTTTTACTGACCGTTCTCTAAATATAAACCATTTCCTTGAAGTTGCTGACCGTTTATTGATTTAAATACTGACCAATTAATTAGTTGCATTTAAAATTTTTGCTAAGGGTACAATGTCACTTAAATGTGGCGTTAAGGCCAAACAAATTTTTTGACAGTTCAGTGCACGTGGAATTGAGTAATCTTCGCTAGTTTCAATCGGTGATTGATGAAATATTCTTTCTAAAATGTGTACAGTTAATGATGACGAATTCGATGGTGACAAATATATGGAACAAGAAATTTCATCACTAAACCTGTACGTATATTTGATTACAACAAATATGAATACATACTTACATTTCATACTTATATTCTTCGAATCCTGTTAAGCACACTTGAATAGATTCAAAATAAATAAATATCCGATTTTGTATGCAATTGTAAATTTTTCTTATATTTTCAGAGGGAATGAAATTTGCAAGAAGTGCAAACTAAAACCAGCAACTATAACATTGCGAAAGAAAGATTTTTATTGTGATGACTGTTTTGTCCTTGGTGTAACGCACAAGTTTCGAGCCACCTTAGGAAAAAGTAGACTAGTTACACCCAGCAGTAAAGTACTAATAGCACATTCGGGCAAAATTGACTCATCTACTCTTTTGTATTTGGTGAAGACTGGCATCGAAGAAAGCTCACATAAAAGACTTCAGTTTAAGGCTCTCGTTCTATACATTGATGGTACTTGTCTACTTGCACATATTCTAATATCCATACGTATAAGCACTTAAGATGCATTATCACTTTTCAGAAGGTTTACTCGAGCACTCGGACGAAAGTGAAGAAGTATTTTCTAAAGTCAAATCACAAATTCAACAGTATGATTTACCGTTTCATTCAATACGACTGAGCCAAGTCATGGAACAAAATATGCTGAATTTAAACATAACAGACTCTCCGATGAAGAACGTAGAATTAGATACACAATTTAAAACCTTAATCACATCTACAAAAAACCGTACGGCAAAGTTGAATCTTTTAAAGAAACTTAAACTAACTTTACTTCTCAATTGCGCCAAGCGTCTGGAATGTTCATACGTGCTATTGGCCGAAACGGCGACAAAACTTGCTGCCAATTTACTAGCGAATGTAGCCTTCGGAGGCGGCTCACACATGTCATCTGATATTGTATGTATAAAAATTACTTTTATTCAATTTAAGAAGCACCTCTTGTTATCGCGCACCTAAAAAAAGAGGGTTGGGCTGTCCGTTTTCTACGACTTTGGTTGCGTATCGTTAAATGTTTATTCCAAGAAGCCGAGATGGTGACGAAGCGCATTGCTTGAAATCCAAGTAGTCTGCGCAGATCGATTCTGAATTGGTCAAAACTAGAGTGATTCTTAAGTTGGATAGAGTATATTGTAGGTGTAGGTTAATTTAATCATATTCAGCCATTCACCATCCACTGCTGGATGAAGGCCCTTCCAATCCTCTTCCATTGAGCAATTTGCATCCACTTGACTCCACACATCCTTCTTAATTCATCAGCTCATCGTCAGCTTAGTCTTCTTTGCTGTCTCTCACATCCTTTTGGAACCACTCAAGTATTATTGGCATTATTTTGTAGGGATTTTTGGACGCTCGAGATGACAAGGTTAAAGTACTTCGGCCTCTTAAAGATTTAACATCAGAGGACATGGTTCTATTTACCAAAATCAAAAATATATCCAAAGTCAAAAACACAATCGATCAGGATGACAATCCATACGCCAGTATACAATCATTGACTAAACAATTCGTTAATAATCTACAAATCAACTTTCCAGCAACTATAACCACTGTGTTGAGAACGGGAGATAAAATAGATAATTCCAACAATGCTATTCAAGATGAGGATTTCCAATGTGCTCTGTGTCAGGTAATCAACCATCCCCGATGAGTATAACATTTTCATTGTTCGAAATATCATCGTTTTATTTGTTGTAGTCTGTTTTGGATACACAAGTTGTTCCATGTTCGGCCATCGAAGCAACTATATTTTCAAGAGAGACTTCAAATAAAGGCACAGATCAAGTCATCGTCGCCACAAACGGAGAAAAGACCTGTTCTGACTGCTCGTGCAGTTCTTCTGCGAACAGATCAACTAGGGAAGACATTAACGCATTCATGTGTTACAGTTGTCGATTGATCGTCAAAGACACGATCAACGTTAATGCGTTGCCTCCGACGTTGCTGATGAACATAAAGAAGAAGAAAAGATTTCAAAATGTAAAAAGTTCAATTCAAGATTTTCTTTTATGAGGTTTTTCTGATAATAAAGTTTGTGTAAAAACAACTTTGCCTTTATTCAGGATAAAATAAATCAAGCACAACTGTCTTTAAATTGTTATCATACACAGTAAATTTATTCAGGAGTATAGCAACTTTCCGAGTACAAGTTTTTTTAACTTAATGAAAATAAGAGAAAACACCAATGTAGATTAACAAAAAAAAATGTTTACAAAAAGACCCAACGCGATACTGCCTGTGGTCATTTCAACATTCGGAATGCACTTAAAAACAAAAATTAACCTTTTACATGCATTAAATTGGAAACGAATCGATACTATCCATAGTATTAAATTGTAAATAAATGTAAACGAACATTTAGGACTGATACTATAAACACCAATGTAAATTAAACGACAGACAGCATCCGCGCGCACTTCATCATTAAATTATCAAAGTTTCCATATATCAGTATAGGTGTAATGTTTTTCATAAAAAAGACATCCAACATTTTTTATTTTTAATTATTATGAAACAAAACTATCTAAATTTACCACACGGCTAAGGTACAATTGACGTGTGACACTACAGCAATGTTACACTCCGCTTAAATTAATGTTTATACACCAAGGCCTCTGGAAAATAATAAGATTTTTGGATGCTGATCGAGGAGGAAATCTATACAGCCACCATTACAATAAATGCTCGAACGTAAATAAATAAACTAGTACATTAAAACATTTCTAGACTTCATCTTGTCAAATACATAAAAATGCCTCATCTGACTGTTAATAAATAGATTTGCCCCAATTCATTCAACGTGCACAAGACAATAGATATTATGCACACAAATGCTCTTTACATTAAGTTAGAACAGATCGTTTAAAGGGTTATTTTTATTTTTGCAAGAGGACAAGGCGTATATAAGGTTACGTTAGAATAGAATTTAACATCACCGCTGGAAACAAATAACAAGTGTTCACGATTTTTTCCCATCAATTGCATAATGACCGTGTCACTTTCAACAATTCAAGAGTGAAGATGGTTTTAAGAAGTGTGGAAAATTTGATCCACAAGTAATTTTATAAAAAATACCTCCTTAAGAATAGCATTCGTAGAAATAAATGCTTTTATAGTTATATTGACATTGGTAATTATTTATGTAACTGTGACTGTAATAGAGACCTACTTTTAAGTTTAGTTTAGCTGCACGAAATGAATTAATTTGAATATCTGTCTATTATGTACCTAATGTGGAAGAGTAACTAGTGATGTTTTCGTTTTACGTTAAGGTGAAAATGTCAAATGAGATGTTTGTATTTATTTAAAATTTTTTTGCCATTTAATAATTTTTATACTTATAGGGATTAAGAAAGTAAATAAGTCCCATATAGTCTGCCCAACAACAATGTTACAATTGAAGCTGCATTCATCCACTGATCAAGTCTATACACTTGGTGTCACATTCATTCATTTGAAAAATATTTATAATTAATTTATCTCGCACGCTCTAGCAGAAATAAGGTGTGAAGCGAATGTTTTTTCAATTATTGTAACGATGGTCGTAAAATTTTGTATTTATTGGCTTATTTCTATATACTCGTCTTATCTACAGTTTCCTACATGATAAATACAAAATTTTAACAGACTATATATTCATAACGTAACAGCTCAAAGGCATACGTTGAAACGGTTGTTATATTACAAATAATTACAATATCAACACTAAAAGATATAAATGCAAAACATTAAAGTGCATTCATGATTTATGCAAAATACCTTCTTCGTAAGACCAACAAAGTTACAGATCGATACATATGAAATATCGGGTGAAATGCTCCTTTTAAAATTAAAAAAAAAAAGTAATCAGTAGTTCGCATACGTGTAAATCGTACTTATTAGCGGTTCATGTAAGTATAAAACAAGTCGAAACATAAAAATACATTCAAATGTTCATTTTTTAACTTAATAATTTATTAAACCTGAAGGGGTTTTAAATATTTATTTTAGCCAGAAACACTTGTTTTAAGAATCTATACAATATAATTAATAATTCTAATAATATTGTCTCTTCCTAGCATGGTTGCGGGGTTTTAAGAGTAAATTGTATAACATGCTAACAGGTGACAGAGTACAGAAACCTACACTCACTGGATAACAACTCGTTTTGTCTTCACCACACAATCTATTACAAAACCAGTAAATCGGTCTGTTTTTTTTTTAAATATATGTTCATCTGCTTTAATTGTCACAGTTACACTGATGGAGCGAAGTGATAATATGAACTAAAGTTATGTGTTTATAAATATATAAGAAGCTTCCAGTCACTGAGCACTTGCTTGCATGGCGAACAAGTATTGCGGCACGTTGGAATAATTTGTAGAATGGGAAGTAGGTGAAAATGATGAAAATATTTCGATATTTTATTCAGTTGGTGGTATTGGTCCTTGCATAGCACTCGGTGTGGGTGATGTCGATGCTACCAAACGCACCTTATCTTTTACTACAGGATCTGAAATCGATATATACAATTCCATGTCATTTGCGCCAATCGAATTCCTCCCTTCCCTCCGCTCATCAAACTACCAAACGCTTAACAATCACAATACTTTATTCAACGCTGATACTCACAAAAATATGGATGATCCATAGCTTCTTGTGCAGTGAAGCGTTCGTAATGGTCGTAACGCAATAAACGATCTAAAAAGTCGAGTGCTTCGGGAGTTACAAGATGAAGATTTTCAGTATTAACAAAACGATCCCATCGTTTTCTCGAGTGCCTGTGAAACAATAAAAAACAAACCAGCATGATACACACGGACAACGCAATTAATAATCGACTGTTCAAACAAGTTTATAATATTTGGATATACCGAGCGATGCTAATTGCAACTGACCTGCCCAATATATCATGGAACCTGGGATCCAATTCTATGTGATACTTGTCAAGGTACTCGAATAATTCTTCCGTACCGAGTACTTTTGTAATACGAACCAGCTGGTCATAATTATCGTGACCATGGAAAAAAGGCTCTTTACGAAAGATCATAGATGCCAACATGCAACCTAGTGACCACATATCTAAAGAATAGTCGTACATTTGATAATCTACCAATAATTCGGGACCCTGAAATTTTAAACGCATGTTAATAAATTACATATTTTCGGGGTACACGATTTTCAATAAGAGCACACAATGTACATATATAGTACCTTGAAATATCTTGAGGCCACGCGAACATTGTACTCTTGACCTGGATGGTAAAATTCGGCCAGTCCCCAGTCAATAAGACGTAGTTTTCTATTTTCGTGATCGATCATCACATTATGCGGTTTCACATCTCGATGCATAATACCCATACTGTGGCAATAATCCAAAGCCTTTAACAGCTCATACAAATAAAATCTGCAATGTGAAGGCAAATAATGATTATCGAAATTTGCATTTGATTAAAAAAACACATTATCTGTTGTAAATCTAATGCAGCTGAAATTACCTAATATCAAAATCTGATAATGTTTGATACAGTTGTTTGAAATCTGTATTATTAACATGCTCAAATATAAGAGCAGGGGTTCGAGAGACCGGATCTTTCACAACAGCTTTCAGCGTTATTATATTAGTTCCACCCGTTAAATTTTCTAATATTTTTATTTCCCGTTTTATCTTCTTCTTTTTCACAGGCTAGAAAACGAAATTTACACAGTATTGTGAGTATTTTATTAAATAAATAAATAACAATCATTTCGACAAAATGAGGGTGAATAAAATACTTACTTTTAATATTTTAACTACGCATTTTTCATTATTTGAAATTGCTTCAAAGACTTCGCTGTATTTTCCACGTCCCAGCTTACGGACCAGTTGGTAATCATCTTGGTTGCCCCAATTCACTACGTAACTTTCATAATCCCAATAGTCTCTGGTCTTGTGCGAATTAACATCAGAATATACTCGAGCTCTACTGGGTAACGCCATTTCGACTTGATTGAGACTCATACGTCTCACACAACCTCTGGTGACACCAAAATTCTTTGATATCGCCGCATAAGCATTAATTAGGACACCTACAAGAATATAACATGGACATGTAGTGACTTCAATTAAAAATGGTGTAAATTGTATAAAGTCATTTTTTAATTCGGCAATTTCAACAAATTAAACATTGTGGCGGGATATAAATCATACCTGGAGTATGAATTTAGGGCAAAGGTATCATAAATATGGTTGTATGATACAAACCACTATAATGTCGTATAAAAATATTTTCAATGTTCATTTTACACACTGCCTATTTACTTCAATTTATAAGTACATGTGTAAAATTGAATTAGTCTTTTGTGAATTGCTTTATTATTCATCCATTATATTTGTCTAATACAATAAAAATTAGCATATGTAAAATAAAATTAATGACCTTTGAATTTCATACGATGGTCTACAACGGTGAATCAAACTCTCATGTAAACGTAGTTTTCAATGAAAATACATAAGAAATTTGGAAACGTGGTGATATTTGAAAGTAATAAAAATGTGTCCTAGGTCCCTTTCTCGGAAGAAATGCTAAATAACAAATAAAGCAAAAGTTAAAAACTTTTGTATCTATAAAATTTAAACAATAGTCACTGAAAGATCACTTGTACAAGGAAAAGAAATGTTGACTGGCATTATTCATGCAGCATCAACCAAATGCATATTTAAAGAACGTTCTTGAGATATTTTAACAATAATTAAAAACAATAATAAAAAAATAGATATTTTGTTGTAACATGACTTGTCTTTTTTTTTTTGCCAAACACTGATATGAAACATCACATCAAATGAATTCAATAAAAAATATCTTACACGATTCAGTTGAAAATCAACAATGAAACATACCCAATCAAGTTGTTGAATTTAAAATGTGATACAAGGTGGTCAGTGGAGTACTGGCAAAACTCGCAATAAAGATTTCTTACTAATTAATTTAAAACTCAATTGAAATCTTTTTCCATTATAGGATGGGTTACTTGTTCGCCACCTACCTCAATTTTGATAGCACCAATAGAAACAACGTCATATCAGTTGAAGTTGAAACATATTGTAGCGATGAATCGCATTTTGAATACAGACACGTTTCAATAGTCTGCATTGGGAAATTACCGATTTCATCGAATCGGTACACATCTTCAAATAATTACACTATTTAAAAAATGACTTGGCTTCCCTGCACGATCCCACTCTAACAACTCACTACTTAATAATCTCTAACTGTACTCCCGAGACATACAATTCAACGGAACATACAATCATATATACACATTTTCAAGACACACTCATCACGCCAAAAGAAAGGCTATGCAAATAAATTGAGTGGCATTTACATTTCCGCAAAGTGAAACCGGACACTTGCTTTGCAGACTTTATGACACAAAAGGAAGCACCACCTCAGTTGATGGAATTTTTATGAAAACCGTATGAATTGTAAATATCAGTAGTGCCAAACTTATAAAGACGACATTACAGTGCGATAGGATCGATGGTTTTTGAGATATAGCGATTTCCCCCATTATGGAACTGAGATCAGGGAACGATGTCTGATACGTCACCGTCATCACTTTCAGCTGTTCACCGTCCACTGCCGGGTGAAAGCCTCTCCAATCCTCTTCCATTCCTGTCTGTCGTGAGCAATCTGCATCCACTTCTTCCAACTCCACATTCTTCTCAATTCATCAGCCCATCGTCCACTTGGTCTTCTTTGCTTTCTTTCACATCCTCTCGGGAATACCATTCCGAGTATTTCTCACGTCCCTTTGCAATCCATTCTTGTATCAAGCCAACTGCCATTTACAAATTTTCACACATTCCGCTATATCAACCATACAATTCCTTTTAGTTCTCCTCGATATTACATCTCATTATACCGAGCATACATCTGTGTGCACTAGATCTTACATAGCATCCATACGCATAGCGGGATGTTGGATTCAAAAAGCGTTCCAACCTAGTTTCATTCTTCGTCTTTACATCCGATCATATTCACCAATTGCCCCAAGTATGAACAATTCTCAACTCGCACTACAATGTGAATATCTACAGTGACTTCACCCATACTATGTAGGTATATGAATACATACAATAGACTAAATGTTGGTTTTGAAAATCTGAAAAAATATATAAATGACATGTTGCACAAAGAGCTACATATCTATAACAATCTAATCGAGAACATCAAATGTATGAAAAAATAAAAAAATGACTACTGTACCGAGAGCTGTACCGAGACTACTGTATACGCCAATGAAATTCAAAAGGGGGGGGGCCATATGTAAATAGTAAGTAATACAAAAATACTATTGTATACTAATTTTGAATACAATTAAAATAGTGATTGAATTTCCTGGTAGAATTTGTTGATAGATCACGAGAGCGAACGAAATTCGTATAAACGGGGTGGGGGTGACCGAATAACGCGAAATCGATCAGCGCGTCAAAGTTGGCACACCTGAACCGCTTTGACAGCACACTCGACCATAGACGAGGGGGTAGGGTCGCCAACTGACAGGGGACGCGCGGGGGGGGAAGTGACAGCTTGGCGGGGGGCGAGGGGGGGTTACGGATCTACGGACGATGGGGGCTCAGCCTCGGCCCTTTCCCCCCATGTACAAATGCCGTTTCGAAAGGAAATGGCGAATGTGCGGGGAGCGGGGTGAGGGGAGAGGGGGGGTGGGGTTGGTACACGCGGTGTTGGGGGATGAGATGTGGTGAGGCGTGGGTCGTCTGTGTGTCCGTACCTGTTCATGCCGATCGCGGGGTCGAAATGTGTGACGCGAGCTGGCAATGGAGTCGTTTTGGCGAGGGTTCGCAGTCGGGTTACGGCGCGTTTCTGGTCTTCGTGACGGGTGTCGGGTGTGGTTTAGTCACAAGATGGCCGCCGGACGACTGCCGGCTGTAGGCAGAAGCAGCGCCGGTGCCGGCGATGGTCTTAACAATGCCGTTTTCGGCCTACGCCCGTTTTCCATCGACGCGACGCTTTCCTTTTGGTTTTTTTTTTGTTTTCGTTTTGGGTTTGCTTTGTGCGTCGCGCGGTGTACGTTTCGATTTTTTCGACGTGTGGTGTTTTGTGTTTTTTTGGTTTTGATTTGAAAAGAGAATTATTTCGAATTGTGCAGTGAAAAAATCTATGGCGGTTTAAATATTGAATTAAATAATTTCTTAGATGATTTTTTGAAGAAAAGGAATGTCTCGAATAATCTGTTAATATTCGAGAAATTCTTGTGTTTAATGTTTATATTCTGTGTGAAAAGGCTGAAACTGAAGTGGGAGTGGACTGGATATAATATATAGCGACCAGAATGGATGGTAGATGGATGCGTGAAATATTTGAATAAATTCAAACAGACGGTTAGTTTAGTCAACGCTGCGTAAGATCCAGTGTAAACAGAGAAGTATGCTTGATATAACAAGAAGGGACCGTTAAAGGATTATATGGATAAGAAGCATAGTATACACAGAAGCGGCAGATATAGCGGAACGTGTGAAAAAGTTGAAGTGTCAGTTAGTTGAACACTGATGGATGGCAAGTGGACACGAGAAATACTCGAATGTTAACTCGAATCTGAGAGGATGTGAAAGAAAACAAGGAGAACCAAGCGGACGATGGGCTGATGAATTACGAAGAATGTGTGGAGTCAAGTGGATGCAAATTGCTTAAAATAGACAGGAATGGAAAAGGATTGGAATGGCCTTCACCCAACTGTGGATAGTGAACGGCTGAAAATGATGATTCTTTTCATGAAAAAATGTTGGATAGAAGAAAAGATGTATGTACTTGGTTGTTATAAACATTTGTTTATCTTCTGTTTGAAAGAGAAAGAAGAAAGAAAGCGATGTCATGTTTTTTTTTTCAGGAATTTTTCAAGAAAATGGTAAACTTTTATCCTGACGTATCTCTGTACTAAATATTGAAATAATTTAATATATTAATCGAATGAAAATTTTCTTGAGTAATGACTTGTGATGCATGACATTACTTTATCTTCAAATTTTAAAACATCAAAAACCATTCAGACTAATTATTATAATAGAAATTATTCACGAAATACGATTAAAATTTTTATTTTCAATTAAAAATGAAGTAATTTTTCGACAATTATCAATTTCCTCAAATGCAGACATAAAATAATACAAATAATGATCATCCGTTTTATGGATAAGAAAACGCCAATTAAAAGAATAATTCGAAAGTCGAAAAGTTTTTCACGGTACGTGAATTGTAATTAAATTCAATAAATAATCGGGTTTGCTTTTTGTTGTTTTAGCAATGCAAATTTTCGTTTAAAACTTTACGCAAGACTGAATTTTATCGCGATATTAGGTTAAGGTGCGAATACATTAAATGAAAACTTTGGAAAATGTTCCGTGACCTTAAAAGAACTTTACTGCCGAACAGACTACATAAAAATCGACTAAGATTATATTACAAAATAGCCATGTCTCGTAAACTGACCACGAGAGAAAATTTAAATAAATAGTTTTCCGATCTGAACCTATTTAGCTTTGTAAATACAATGCTTTACATGCATTGGCAAGTATAACCTTTTTGCTTTTAAGAGAAAGGCACAATACAAAATAAACTACCACTTCCGGTCAACCAAACCAACGCATAAACGAATCTTCAACATTCTACTTTCATTTCAACGTCGAAAAATTCCACGCAAATATGAGAGAACCATGTTTAAATAATAAAATAAGTGCGACACTCTCGAAACACCTAAATCCAAGGTTTATTTGCCCAAAGATCATACGCATCTACTCAAACTCGACAAAGTGCTTGAGAAAGGACATCCTATATTTATGTTTCTGGTAGTAATCAAGGACATGTGACTACACTACATAACATTAAATTACCCTACCGTGATTGCAATACACCAAGCTAGAAATAATTACAGTCGATTTACCTGAGGGTGAGAGTGTGCATTGTTCTGTGTGATTTCTACCGATGACTACGATAACCATAACCGTTGCCAACAAACACAGGGTCACTGAGAAATATCGCGAAAACACCATTGCTAGTTTTTCAGCTGAAAGGTAAACACCCACACACGAACACTCTGACTAAAACAACACCCACCGTATGAAAATGTGTTGTGATTACGTACGAAAAGTTCACTATGTTAGAACACCGATCTAGTTGCCAGTGACTCTGAAAATAGATGATCCCAAATTCAAATAAGCAATGACATCGATATCAATTAGATTTCTTATATCATTTAATTCGGACCCCCTGTACAAGTCATTCATTTTGATTGTTTTCCGATTGAGAACACCCAAAAAACCGCTAAAACGCCTATAAGTTATGAGCGTTTTTGTTATTACAGAAACCAGTTTTGAACACACATTTTTTTTTTGTTTATTTCGAGTGACTAATAGTCAAAAATAATTCTTAATTGCACTTTAACTTCCACAATAATTCATTCTGAACAAGCGCTTCACTAGGTATATAAAGAAGATGAATCGCGGAAATAACCATCAGTTTCATCCGCAAAGTAACAAGGAGATCGTTCTAATAATTACCAATATGAGGTCGCAAATGGTAAATTTCATTTACATTCTTCTAAATAATGTGATTTATTATTAATTGAAATTCGATATTGATTTTGATAGATTCTCGTAAAACTTCTGCATACGATTATTGATTTCAATTAATCTATTTATTGTACTTCAAGTGCGGCCATTTCTATGTATTTGCTTATCTACTGCATAATATTTCATTGTTTTGCGATTATTATCTCTATTGATGCATTTTGGCGTGTTTTTATTAGGCGTTGTTCATCGTTCTTTACCTGATCGCATTGGCTTATACTGCCCCATCTGATGACTCTAATCCAACAAATCTCGAAACCGATGACTACAAGTCATCTCCCAGAGATACGCAAGCTTCGGTTATCATCCTCTTCAAGAAATTATTACTTCTGGGATAAAATAATGTATATAAGACGTAATTTATATACCATACTAGTATATTTGAATTATTCTCATTAGAAACTACATAGTTATATTATTAATATGTAATAAAATCTTGAAATAAAATGTGTGAAACATTTTTTGTACAACACGATCTATTTTGAAGATAATCATTCATCAGTGCCAAAATTTTTGTTGTTAAATGTTTTAAAAATGTAAAAAAAGCGATTTTGTCAAAATCGTTTTTCATGCCTTTGTCGGAATTGAAATGTAAAGAATTTAACGTTCAGTCAAAGACTGTGATTTAGGAGTCATAAATGTAAAAAAAATTCACCTTCTAACATTTTTTCGGCAATAATTATTGAAAGAGCACGGAAATTTTGGTTTTTTACGAAAGGGAGCGCTAAATTTACATATTTCACGAAAGGTTACGCTACGTTTTCAAATTTCACGAAAGGGAACGCCCGCTCCCTGCCGCTCCCGCTGAATTCGAGCACTGGTTATTAGTAATAACACTAACCGATAACTTATTACCATTTACGAATAATTTTAGTCAACTGCATACATGTATGTACATACATACATAGGTTTATAACAAAAAGAGAATAGTCAATGTGTTCCAGTACTAAATTCGAAAACGAATTCAATGACCGAAAGAAGGGCTTACGAAGTCAGAATCAAGAAATGGTAACGCGTGAGGATGACCATTGTATGAGATGAGTTCGTGGCTGATAAGAGTGCAACAGGTTGAGGAATGTGAGATGGGTCACCGAGATCCGGGAGTATGTGGGAAGTTAAGTGTATGCGATTTGCTCAGAATAACAGAATAAGTGGAGATAGTTAACCCACTCGACTGATGATTAGCGTAATTGATTTATGCATTTTGAAAATTTAAAAAATTATTCTTTGATTTTATTTGTATCGTCTGCTTGGCTATGATTGACTACTTCTTTCAACCGATCGGATAACACCATCGAAACATGTACCCTTAATTTGAAGACTAGGTATAATAATCCCCAAGATGTTAAACCAATATTTTTCCTATTAA
The DNA here is from genome assembly GCA_022651745.1 of Parapsyche elsis. Taxonomy (NCBI): domain Eukaryota; kingdom Metazoa; phylum Arthropoda; class Insecta; order Trichoptera; family Hydropsychidae; genus Parapsyche; species Parapsyche elsis. Next base: position 6,104,976 of record JAGVSN010000002.1, on the reverse strand, counting down.
AAAAAAATCAACTGATTTTGTAATCCACTTGTAACACAAGTACTCTAACAATCATTTCCTAAATGTATAAAAGAAATTTAGTGCTTGAAAGGAATTTCTTTAGCAGAGCCTCGAGCATTTTATCGCCTAACTTAAATTCCACTGGTTTGACCCTGATCGTGTCAGATGTGAAAATGAATAGGTATTGATAGATGTTATGGGTGTTCGATGAGATGGAGATGGCTCAAAAATTGCGGAATACATATGCAACATCTCTTCGACCTGATATACGGTGACCTTTCATCGTTTTTTCATTGGGCTGAAATTTCGAAACTTAATACGTTTGAATAATAGTTTCGTTATGGTCTCGATGGTTTTGTAATATTTACCTCCTCCCCCACGAAAACATTCTTGTATAAAATAAGATGCTCCGTTGTGTAGAAGAAGATACTCTCTTTCATCACCGACTTGTAACACTGATCCAAAAATGAAATTTCAATTGGTGAGTTATTTTTTTACATTCAAAGCAATTTCCTATTCGAATTACCTTTTCATCAACGGTAGACTTTATACTTTAGTATGGTATAGCCAATTCCATTTTACAAAAGAATGTCGAAGAACAGGCTATATATAATACAGTAGAACCTCGATTATCCGGACTAATTGGGGATGAGGGTAGTCCGGATAATCGAAAAAAATTATAATCAAGAGGAGAAAGAAAAATATATCTACATATTATTAGGAATGTTTTTATTGAAATATGTACACATATGTACATATGTATGTAGATATAAAACTTTAATTTAAAATTTGACATATAAGTTGTGTTGAATTACATTCTTCCCGTCTTTCATACAACTTCACGGAGACATCTAAACACTGAAAAGCTTCAGAATGTTTAATGTTTAATACCAATATTTTCCTCCTCGTCGGCAATCTCCTCATTCTTGATCTTGTTCTTCTAAAGGTGTATCAGATATTTCCTCATCATTGAAAATTTGGAATCCAGGATCGTTCGCATCGCAATTTAACAACTTGTGCTATTGTATTTGTGATGTCTTCTATATTAACCGAATCAACGAGATCTGCATTACTGGAACTCACTAACGGTCTTTTCAAAAGTTTGTTCCATGATTATTTTAATGTTAACACATTTACAGAATCCTAACTCTCTGCTGCCATGTAGCAACAGTCCTTTAAATTGATCTTGTGGAAACTTATGATTGATTCTTCATTATTTTCGTCTGCTAACAATAGTCTTCGAAGGATCTGTTTTCAATATAAGCGCTTTAATGTTTCTATTACCCCCTGATCCATCAGTTGTATTAAAGACGCGACATTTGATGGAAGAAATTTTACCACAAACATTTCATCAATCTGGTTTAAGCATTCTATTGATAGATGCGACGGTGCATTGTCGAGTAATAACAATACTTTTCCGCTCTTATCTATTGAATTTTGAAATTTTTTCACTAAAAAAAAACTATTAAACCCAATCCGGAATTCCGGATAATCGAGGTTCTACTGTACAATACAAGTGTATCATTAGTGCAGAAATGATTTTGATTAAACATACATAATACGTAATACTTTGAATTTTGCAGATCTTTTGTATATTCTTATGCCTGGCAATGGTGGCTTATTGCACGGCAAACGATTATGATATTCCTGGTGGACTTGGCGAAAGTGAGAAGTTTAAGTCATCAGAGTCTCAGCCCTTCTTTTTCTTGTTGAAAAAGAAATTAAAATTACTTTTCGGATTTTAACAATAAGTGTAAGTAGATGGCAAAATACAAACTGTACATCCATAGAAAAATCCAGCATATTTTGTGATACTCAACTGTCTGGGCTGCAATATTAGTTGAATGAAGTATTAGAGTTAAAAAAAAATCAGTAAAAACACATAATAACATATTTAATCAATAAACACATTATGTACTTATTGAACTCTATAAAATAAAATAAAAATACAACGATAAGGGGAATGTAACAAAAATGTAAATTTGTAATAAATGATTTATTTACATAACGAGTGATTATTTTTCCATTTCCAATCCTAAATTTTATTTAACAAATCCACATTTTACATAAGGTTCTATTTATTGCACAGTTTTTGGTTCATATTTATTATATGTACGTCTTTTCAAATTACTATTGTAAATGGCAGGATATAAAAGGTAGCTCAACCTACATGCAAGATTCATGTAAATAAATTTGTATTTTATATAAATATTTTTTAGACATATAAGTTAAAATAATAATATTCCATGATAAATAAAATTACAAAAATGTATAAACAATCGAATTTCTTGTTAATCAATTATATTTGAGAAAAGATTATTTTTTTAATTTTAAATTGAAAATAAAATGTAGCTAATCAGTGATAACTTAATATACATAATAAGTAAGCATTTTTATGTATGTATGTACATATGATGGTATTTAGCATAAAAAATGTGCAATTTTCTACAATACGTGGGCTCAGTTCAACCAGAGGTCAGGGTTTGATGTGTAATACATAAATCAAATCGCCTTTTCGTAAGTGTTTAGTAGCCCATTAAAAAAAAAACGAATCTCTTGTGAATATTGTTGAAATGTCTGCACAAGCTTGTTCGTACATGATTGATTTTTAAAATTTTTTGAATCGAATTAAGTTGTAAATAATGTGACTAATGTGACTAATTTAAACGTGGTGATAAGTCTAAATTAGCAAAGTGTCGGACTGATGCTTATATTAATCGTATTTGAGAAAAAAATATAAAAATGCATTGATATAAAATTTTAAATTAAGCGATTAATGTAAACATTGGTTTAGTAATAAATCTGTTAAGTCTCTACAATATTTCCTACAGTTCTGAACGTAATTAAATTGATAATATTTAAAACAGTTGCAATATATAACTTAAAACTAATTAAAATACATTAACAAAAAAAACAAGGGTAATTACAAATATATCACAATTTCATCAATTCTTTTAAATAAAAGGTTTGTCAATATCGAATCCATATAAAATATTTCACTATCACTGACTGCAAATACATTCACAATATACATACATATATATGTAGGTACATACATATGTATATATGTACTTGGATATGTATTTTAAGTGCTTTGCATTACTATTAATGTTGACGAGGCAACATGATCTTGTAAAATGGGACTGCTCAATATTTCACCCCGGTGAACTTTGCACGATATTCTAATGATGTTCCCCAAGGAATATGTTCCCGGCGATGTACAAGCAATTTGCAATGGAATTATATTGCTTTTCAAAGATGACAAAGATATTTGCACTCCAATCGAATCGTTGCCTCCGATACCGACCCAACCAATTCCAGGGCACTTGTTTACGAAGCTAGAACAAGATATTTTAATTATTCAATGAACAAAATACACTGCTGAGGATATAAGGAAATATTTTTTAACCAAAAATACCTTTTTAAGCCAGTATTAACTACTACTACAACATCTTTTGTAGAACAATTGACTAAATGTAACTTGACAGGTACCAAACACACACGCAGCTCCTTGAAATCGTGCACAACTTCAAATTGATGTTCCAGCGTATAAGTTATGAGTCGCTCATCCAAGGGAGAAAAATTAGAATCCATCACGTTACCGACAGTGTTCAGAACAGTATCGTTTCCGAACAACTTCACCGGTGGATTCTCAGAGGACTTTAATGCCTCCACATTAAAATGACTAGACACTTTTGCGTTCAATTTATCTAGATTTATATGATGTTGTCCGATGGCTACTCTTTGGCTTCCACCATTTTCGGTGATGTCTGCTTTCCACCTGACAACTAAAACTGAATCTAGCCGTTCTTCGTCTAAATCCAGGACTTTATCAAATCCAATATCACTCATTCCACTTACGCCGAATGCAGACGAATAGTTAGTTACAAAATTTGAATAAGGTTTTTCTTTGATCGATACTAAGTGATCGTCAGAATTGATTTTGATATCTGAATGTAATACTTCGTTCTCGCTGCATTTCACTAACGTTCTTTTAGCACGCATTATTATATGTATAGTCTCTTGACTACTGAGCGTTTTGACGTCGTCATTTATAGGCACAAAATTATCAAAAGTCCAATCCTGACTGAGCAGAGAAGCTTGTTGAACTTCCAACGAAGTAAGTATACCGTGATGTACTTGATTGACATTTTTCACTTCGACGGCTAAATTCAAAGCTTCTCGGTATATTGAGTTGTCGCTGTCTGGCCTAAGATTACGTCTTGGTAAAACGGAAACTTGAACTGATTCCTAAAAATATTATTCATATCGTAAAATACAAATCTAAAAAATAGTAACTGTGAATGTATTGTAAAAATCCAAAACCTTAAGTGTAATATTCCAAGTATGACGCAAAAGTCTATGCTTTGGTAACGAATTGGGCTGTATATTTTCATAATAAAATAAAGCGTGCAGTTTATGATTTCCAGTTTGTTCTGGCGCTCGTAACCAGAGTACAGTTGAATAAGTTTGTCCAGCACCTAAGGAATCCAAAACTTTAGCACAATGACGATTGCGGATACGTTTTTCTTTTTCTAATAAGAGTTGTCTTTCATCTGCAAAATAATTTAAATGTTACGTTTTTTTTATAATTAGTTGCCAAAATGAAGGTACATATCTAATTATTTTATATAAACCTGGGATAACCGGAGGTTTTGTGTATTTTGATTCTATAAGCGCAGCAAAAGGTTTTGTATTGTTGCCGACAGACAGTGACAAGTATTGTGGATGTGATAATCCGATAAATAAATTTTTCAATGCAACTCGTCCCACATTCTTAAATTCAACACTCATCCTTTGCAATTCACCGCATAAAAGTTGATCACTTATTTCAGAAAAAGATACCTGAAAAACAAAATAAGTTACGTATAAAAAACTAATAAAAATATAGAAACATATGAATCCATTCCATATATGGATTAAGTAAAAATACTTGCTTGTAAACAAGGCGAAGGAGGTACAACTATAATATTTAATCTCTTGTCAATCCCATATTGTGATTCTGCCGAACCGTCTTTGACTCCTTTTAATTTAGGTCCTTTTATTGCAAATATTTGCTTTCCTAGAACCGTTATTCCATTTGGCGTAGAGTCTTCTCCCGGTGGAACTGGATTACACAACCTATAAAATGAATATTAAGTAAAGCAGAAAGAATACAGAATAAAAATTTATTTATTTTTATTGAGTCCTAACTTATATGAGACACCAAGCAAGGTGAGTTCACCAGGATGCAAAGGCGTTAAGCTCATTGTGATAGGTGTTATTTTATCACTATGTAAAAGTATCAGAGGAACTTTTTGCGTCGTCACAACGGATTTATCATATTCTGTATCGGTGAGAATACAGTTTTCATTCGAAAACACATCATTCAGACTTTTTTCTGAATTGAGCGCTGTCTGTGTTTTGAATTGCCAAAGTAATTGAACATCGATGATAGAAATATCAATTTGAAGTGGATTCGATAAATGCACCAGAACTTGAATAGGTTCTACGAAAAAAGACACACTGTAAATAAATGATACAATGAAAATATTTAATTGAATAATTAATGCTGGTTATACCTCCTTGAGGAGCTATAGGATTGGTAGAATTATCAGATATTTTACAAAACAATGATATTGTTGGCTTAAAAAGCATAACAGGGGCTCCTTTTGCTAGGTGGATCATCATTTCTTCTAAGGAAGCCCAAAGCTTATCAACGGTAGGAGCAGCAGCTAGCGGTGTTCCAGAAGCAATTAATTTACCCGGAGTGAGTGCGGGAGTTAAACCGCCACACAGAATTGCAGTCATATTACTATCTAAAAGAGGTACAGGAAGTTGTGGAAGACTTAATTGCTCTGGTTCTTGTGATATCCATTGCTAAAAGATTTAATAATTATTTTTAACAACAAATTATTATATGTAACTTTGAATTATATAAAAATATAATCTCATAAATTACTTGAACAATGTGTAGATATTCCTTTAAAAAGGCAGCTTGTTGAGCTGGTGGTTGTAAAGACCTAGGAGCAAGAAGGGAAGAAAGCGCCGAAGACGAAGCCTCCCACGCACGAACTTGACCAGCAAGTCTTCCGACAGCAAATTCTATATGGTCTGTAGCTAATCTCCAACCACCACCTTGATATACCTAAAACATACAAATTAGTCACAGAAATTACTAAAATTACAACCAATACCAAGCTTCAGAAAATCTAAAAATATAATAATAACCTGATATGCTTGTTTGTAACACCTCAACGAGTGTTTTCTTTGTCCGGCTTTTGAATATCTATGTCCCGCTAGTACCATATGGAATGCATATTTCCTAGGAAGAGTTTTTCTAGTGGGACCTGCTAGAAAACAGAGAGCCGCTTGCTCTAAAAGTACAGCACTTCTTAAATCGCAATCTTCGGAAGTCATCCGGATGAGTTGCTTGGCAGCCTCTCCGTGCAAACCACGGTTGTTTAAACACAAGACTGAGAGTAGAGTTGCACGCACTGCATACTGAGGCATTCTGAAAAAACGAAAAATTTGAAGATGAAAAGTTAAACAGTACTCATTGGTTATACATATATAAGTTTACAAATTGACGTTAGCGACATACCTACAAGAGTTGGAATATCTCATTATGCTTTCCTCCATATAATCAAATGTTTTTCTGGACGATTCGTTAGCCATAAAAGCACTCAGAGCTGCCATTTCTAGTGCACCGGCATAGCAAAGCCATGCATTATCGCTGAAATACTCACGTTTGGCCGTATGATACACTTGGAAAGCAAGACTCCACTGTCCAAGCATGAACCAGATATCGCCCAATCGTCGTAACTGAAGTTCTGGACAATCACCCGTATAACTAGAAACATACGATCGTAAGATTTCACATAGTGAGATGTGAGAAAAGATTATCCGTTATTCAAAATAATATTTATATGATTATAAAAATACATACATAACGGAATTGACAGGCATATTGGAACCTGGTTTGTTGGTACCGAACCATCGTTTTGTCGCTATGAATAAGGATCTACTGACACCTTTCTTGTTAGACACCTGAAATATTATTCAGCTTTTATGTAAGACAAAGGATTGATTGTCATCACAGTTAAATAAAATAAAATAATATTAACCGCATCTTGAAGTTGAAATATCTGTCTTTCGAAATATGGCAACAGAGCTTTAAATGCAAAATCTTGCACGAAAATTCTAATATTTTCAATGTCTTGAGTGGATAAGCATGCTCCGTGCACCACTCCAATTCCTCCATTACTGGAGGAATTTTCCCAAACATTTGGATTTATAATTCCGGTGTCGCTTTCCATACTAGTTGACATGACATCATTCTGAATATAACACAGTGTAAATACAAAGTTAATAAAACCACTTAATTTCTAAGAAATATTACATAATCGACGTATAATACGATATCTAGCAATATACACATTGCGTACCAAAAAAAATCATACATATTAATGTATCGCATCTTGTTTCATCGTGTTTACCCGAAAATTGTAAACTAAATTAACAAGTTTGCTATCGTACATCTGCACCAATAAATGAATAAATCATTTTTTGCCAACGACGAGCGATAGAACAAACTCAACATTATAATCAACACATTGTACCAAAGATACTAATTCAGTCACAAAGCTCACATTTGAAAAAAAAAATATCACAAATTACAATGATAAGCCAAGTTCAACATGTAAGACAAACAAATTAAGCGATACAGAGACCTTTGTTAATAATTGATGGTAGAATGTAAATTTATGTTCTATCGACGAGAGTTTCATCAATAAGGATTTGAGGTACATCAAAAATTAGCAAAATGCAACGACGTACAACAAACCTGCAAGCTATTAGCGGGATCAAAAACAATGGACGATTCCATGTCTTCGGTAGGACTTAAAGGATGAACCTGAACTGTGACAACCCCAGTTTCACTTGCTTCTGTAGCAGACTCACACATTACATTAGAAATTTCCGCCGGAGTAGTACTCGAATCTTGCTTATTCTCCAATCCGATATTAACCGGCATACTAGACACCACACTGATATCGGCTGGAGTTCTCGGCATACTCTCTTTATCAGAACCACTTTCCTATAACATTACGGATCTCGAGTTAAAATCCTTCATAACGAATACATATGAATAGAAGATGTATGAAATATATTTAAAAAATTACGTTATTTTCAATTCGTCGTATTAAAAAAATCGACCATGGATCTGGTAATACGCTGTTGTCACCATCGTTTGGATTTCTTGAATTTATCGACATGAAGAAACAGTTACCAGCGCCATATGTTTGCTTAAGTGATTCAAAATATCTTTTCGCCCTAAAATTAACCAAACCAACAATAAAATAACAGAATTTAGTATACATTTTGCTATCCTAAGCCGACTAACGTAACCGAGAAAAATTGTGAAAATGAGTTAGATGTGTTTGAGGGGTGTATTGTATTTTTTTATATCAAAATTAATGTATTTGATCCAAGTGACTTTTTTTAGCTATTCATTTTAGCATATCTACCCAAGCAAAAAAAAATAAAATTAATACTTAATGCGAAAATAGCGTATCTAACATTTACATTGGAAGTTCAACGTATCTGTGTTCAGATACGTTTTTCAGCTAAGGAATTGCAATAAAATTAGTGTAATTAAAGCAAATACGCAAGTCTATAAAAAAAAATTAGGATTACTAGGTGTTAGGTGTACTATTATATTAATTTTCATTTAAATTTCCTTAACATTATCAAGACAGGATAGAAAATAGCCCCATGCATTAAGAAAAAGTTTAAATAATCAGTAATATATGAAGAAAAACAAATTTAGAGTAAAACTTTATAAAGTCCATTTATCTCGATACTATTGTTTCGTAAGTTACATTAAGTGGGCTTAGGACGGCAGTATACTCTTATTGATGTATAAAATTTGCCTACTTTTCTATGTTACCCTCCAAAGCATCGTGCAATAGAACATAACATCTAAGAACATTATTGTTGAACCATTTGGGAAGTTTTGGCGGTGTTACATTTTGCATTTGCGACAATTGTTGACCCATGTGTTTCATGGTTTCAACAGGATCCGACTCTGTTGTGGTAACAACAAGCAAACAGGCTACAAAGTGTTTTGTGAATTCATGATCAGAAGGAAACTGCACATTGAAGAATGTCTCACGCCATGCTTCGAACCACGGAGTCGCAGCAGGAATATCAAGTTGGAAGCGTCCTGAATAAACAATGTAAATTGATTATAATCGTTATCTAAAAAAAAAAATGCTTCAAGCGTTACAATATATTTACCGATTTGAAGCGAAACTGTTTTATCATTGTAGGTATTGCTAACAGATTCATTTAGAAATTTTCTAGCTAAAGTGGGTTGAGGAGGTCTTGTGTTAACGTTGCTGATGTTCAATTTTAAATTTTTAACTGAAAATTGCTGACCCGACGGATCTCTAATGTGACCTGTGAAAACAAAAAAAAAGATTAGCATTTGCGAGTTTTAAAATTTTTTTTTTTTTTTTGCTTTTTCTACATAATAATATCCGTCCTTGCATCTATGTATAAAATAACACTTGCTCTATTTGGCAAAATTTGATACGAGGATATCATCTCTATACATAATGGTTTTTGCTGTTTGAAAAATTATTTGTTTATTATATTATAGGTAACTAGAATATTGTCGGTTGACAATCAACGGGTATTTATTATAGATATATGAACGGTCAAACAATTTCATCATCATCATTTTCAGCCGTTCACCATCCACTGCTGGATGGTGAATTATTAACAAATTAGGTAGGTACACTAATAAATTTGTCAAAAGAAGTCAAAAGGACTTCTTGGAATCTTTAACGTGTGCTATATATGTACAAATATTAAATACTTTCCTCGAAATTGCTATTCCAAAACATGTTTGTTCTTATGGGGAACTATATTTAAACGACAGCATTCAGTATTCAGACACATTTGGGTTCACATTCGGATCACACGTTCCACTACATCTCCCACTTTGGTCATACTTTTCATCCATGTATTCCTCTTACGATCTCTTTATACCAAGCATACATATTTCCATGTTTCTTTGTGTGCACTGGATCTTACGTAGCATTCTTGAATTCAGTTCCACATCCATACGTCATAACTGGTAGTATGCATCGGTGGTATGGCTTATTTTTTAAGCATAGCAGGATGTTGGATTAAAAAACGTTCATTCTTTGTCTCTACATCCAATCACATTCACCGATTGCCCTAAGTATAAATAATTCTCAACTCTCTCTACAATGTGATTGTCCTAACAATTTAAATATAAAAAAAATAATGAAAAAAAAAGTATTGAACGTTCCCAACGTCTGTTCGTACCCTTTACATGTTAATGGGGAAAAATATAGTCGATTCCAATCCAAAATGTACCTGAGCAATAAAAAGCTAATAATTATACAATTTCAATGTTTGATGTTACCATTTCTTATCAGAGATTAGAATTGACCCACAACGACCAGTACAATTCATTACACATATGACAATAGTAAGTATGGGGTGGAACCTTCAGCGGTGAGTCGACAGAAGGGCTGCAGTAGTTCGACGAAGTTGAGGTTGTTCTTTTGAGCGAGAAGATCAGCGGAGGCGCTGGGCAAAGCTGCAACGGCTGGTCCGAACGATAGAGACACCAGCTCTTGGGGGTGACTTTGCACCCCCACACCCCCTTGCATCGTAATGACACTTGCAACGCCCTCTCACCTTCTCACCCTCTCACCCTCCAGCTCCAGCTCCAGCTCCGCCACTCAACTGTCAAACCCTGCAATGGTCGTAACACCGACTTTAGTGGCCTTGTCCTATATTCGAGATAAATGTCTTAAAATCTTCCACTGTCTCACTTTTACAACACCGAAAGCGTGAAAGTATCTATCAAGACTGCAAAGACTGGAAAGGCTACCATATAACTTTTTAGGTCGTGTAATAATAATTAGGAAACTAAGAAAGAGCGCTTTTGGAAGAATGAACATAGTTTGGGTACTCGGTGAACCAATGGGCAAAGTCTATAATACATAATAACAATAAATAATAATGAAAATAAATGGTTCTTGTCCGTTAGCCGCACGCCGGAAGTAGGCGTACCAACAAAAGTGCTTCCCACCGTTTGACAATCACCTCCCTGAGAGTGTATTGGAGAAGCTACTAATAAAATAGTAATTATTATAAATATTATAGTATGTAATACCTACATATATGATTACCTAACCAAACTGAACTCTTTTCCATACCATTCAATAGTCATCTGAAACAATAAAAACACATTTTAACAAACTCCACTGTAGGAATATGTAGAAAATGTAAAGATAAGAAAAAAAAGCATGTATCTATAGGTATGTATAGGTAAATGCATGCATACATATATCTACATAAATTATTATTTTTTTTAAATACAATAAAATCTTTTAAACCATCGCAAGCTTCACGTACGGTAGCGCTGCTATTCGTGATATCCTGGTTGGGTTGGGCAGCAGAGGTAATTTTATTGGCGGGGACACCTTGTGATAAGGAGAGTATTTATAGGTACAGAAACTATTTGATGAAGTGGATTATGCTGGAGATTGAAACGGTATAGAAGGAGGGGGTGAGTTTAGAGTAAAAGCAGATTGAAGCGATAATTTGTCCATCCTGGCATAAGAAATTATTTTCGAAATAAATTTAAGGGCTATACTCTGCTGAAATGTATTTAGATCTTTCAAATGTGTTGCGACATATCTCCCAAATGTGTCTGGCGCACTTTCTGGTTCAGGTGACAAAATTTTTTGGATGCTATCTACCAGTACTTGCCGATTGTTTATTAAATTTTTGCGAATTTTTTTCGTAGCCGGTGCTTTAAATACCAAAGAATCCCTTTGATAGCTTTGTTCAGATACCTACAACTGAATATAAATAAATGGAAAGAAACAGCTAAAACTTAGACGGTGCGAGAAATAGTTATTGTCTTTAAACATTAGTGCTCTGTTTTACACGTAGGCCAGGTAAAACAAAGCACTAATTGGTCGACGACGGACTACTTTGAACCGAGTCTCTCTGATATCAAAATAAGTCTCGTCGCAGTCGAAAGATGTACTCAATGGGCTATATCAAAGTTACAGTTTGCTGCGAAGGTTCATTCTTCACTCGGTTGTTCATTGGATTCAAACTAGTAGTCCTAAACTCAAATGATTTTAAGTATAATCGTATCGGCTGTCGGCTGTCATCGTTCGTATATGGGAGCTCTGAGCTCGTCAAGGTCAAGGTATACCATAGCAGGGAATACTTGGAAGGTTATACGACTATCTACCCTGCTCTAGAAGTAAATCATTGATGTATTAACGTAGTTCAATTATTGATCAATTTCACACTTGACTGACGTTTCAATATGTCAACAATGCACATATACACGCTTCTCCAATACACTCTCAGGGAGGCGATTGTCAAACGGTAGGAGGCACAATCACTGGGGGTACCACTTCCGGCGTGCGGCTAAAAGACAAGTACCAAATACATTTAGATAATTTATTATTGTTGACGACACGACGATTCGATGGCTGTAGCGTTTAGCAATTGCGAATAAGCCATGACGTTCTTATAGTGCCTTGTCAGGTATGCGAGCGCCACTGCATATAGTAATTGAACATATCCTATTTTTGTACCGAGAAAAAATCCATTTTTATACTGAGCAAAACCAAATTATATATTGAGCGGATTAAGTGGAAGGGAATGTACACGCAGTTAGAATCCATTGGCAACACTGATTTCGGCTCTTTCAATCGCAGCATCCGTTCGTGGTCGCACGTGCACCCGCACCTCTCCCACAGGTTTGACATATTTAATGATTCTAATGATTTTAATGGCAGGATGGATTTCAACGAAGGGGACAAACGGGAGTGCGCTCTCAGGTGTGACACGTCATTCTCATAGCCCGCCACGTGTCTCACATTTGATGATGTTTTGCAGTTGACAGTATCATCATCATCAATCAGTTGAATGGCGTCCCCAATGGTGTACGAGAAGTTCTGGTCGGACAAGAGTGCTCACTCAGACGCGGAACGACGCCATTACGAGTCTCTCGCCAAGGTACTGTCGTAGGAAAAATAACGCCAGGATGATCTTTTTTGGCAAATTGCCTTCACCCCCGCCATGACATTGACTCTGTTCAACGTCATCGAAACATCACCTCGTCGCATACGTCAAATCGAATGGTTCATGTTATTGGCAACACTGTTTTACTAATCGATACAAAAGAAATCCACTTCAATTGTTTAATTACGTAAATGGCTTAGATTTGAAATGTGTGTATGTACGTGGGTACTTTTTCACACATGCGATTAAAAGCCGCACGACAAAATTTCAATTTGTCGACCCATTCAAATTGATATTTTGCCATGTTTGTGTTCATGCTATGGATGCGTGTTTTTTGATGCATTATATTTCAGTTATTGAAGCTTTTAGAATGACGGAAATGAATTTATTTGCAAAGTCGATTTATCATGTGAAAAAATCGCTATCAGCACATTTTCACACTTGCGAAAAATCGCACGACAGTTGATTTGTATGGGTTTCTTTGCAAGTTTGTCATGGCAACACATTCAACATGACATTTTGTCATGCTGTTCATGCTATGGATACATTTTTTTCGATGATTTAAATTTTAGTTATTTGAATGACTTAAAGACATTTATTTACAAAATCGATTTTATCATGTGAAAAAATCACACGATAGTCGATTTGTACGGGTTTCTATGCAAACTTTTCATGACAATCTACAAATTGACTTAACGATTTCCGGTTTTATCGCAAGTGTGAAATCGCACCCACTGATTGAATCTGTTCTTAAGATTTTTTTTAGATAAATATTTCAATTGATTAAATGATACATTATATTTATCATTACATACATGATCATTATTGTTGTCTGTAATATTTTACATTCCATCCACACATGTAACGTCATTTCCATGAAAGTTTTTCTTTACATTGGTGGTTGGATTTTTATGCATAAAATACAGTTTGATTGATTTGGGTCATTTTATTCTAAAATAATCAAAATCTTATCCAATATTGTCATATGGTTATTGTTCTTATGTGCAAATTTATTTTGAGATTATTGGTTCGTACTGGATTTAACTCATCAGTGTCTCCACACTACTAACAATTTTCAGCAGACATTTAATATAATTTGGAATCATCATTATTTATAATACATTCTGGGTATTTGGACATGAAACTCAATTTGAATGGTTTTTAGTAGTGGGTTTTGTATTATCTTGGTGAAATTTATTTAGTATCGATGATTTATGTGTAATTTAGCGTGTATATTTCCATCGTTCACTTTGACTTGGTGTATAGGCGAGAAAAAGTACGCCGGTAGTGATATGTGAAAATGTTCAGATTGGCAAGAGGAAGTATGATAATGCCGAACGTCAGTATTATGAAAAAACGGTACTTTTGAACATTATTTTAAGTCAAAAGGCATATTTTGATCTCGCAAAGAGCTTTTCAACCTGCATTATCACTGCATTGTCATTGCGTGAACGAGTTGTCTTGTCTTAGGTGTTGAAATTTTGTTTTATATTTTTACAAGCTGCCCGTCGTTTCGAGCGTTGACGAATTGATAACCAACGAAGGAATTTGTAAGTATACCGAGTCGTTTACCGACAAAGCTGTTCCGAAATTTACTCAGTCCGCTGACACGACGGAAGTAACGGATAAAAAGACCGTTGTTGTTGCCAAAGAGAAAGAGATGCCGCCGAAAGCTGCAATTCCAGAGGTTGTGATTCCAGAGAAGACTTCGAAGAGACGCCGACGAAACAAAGGATCCGTCGGTCATTCTGAATCTTCGAATAAGGGCGATTCCATTTCGGAAGCACCACCCCAGTGTATCGAAGAAGTCGTCGCACCGACTCCAACTGTTCAGCCGAATCTTCAGCCGAAACCTAAGGAGTCCAACAACAAACCGAAGTCGGATAAAAAGCAAAAAAATAAAAACGATAAGAATAATGTTAAGTTAGAGGAAATTTTGAAAACTGAGGAAGTTTGCGAAGTTCAATCTAACGTGATGAAGGTATATGTTTGGCATTGTGACCGTTCAAAGTTGCGCAAATATCGTATAATGCATCCGCTTCTATGATTTTGATTTTTATTACAGTATTTTCAATTTAAGTTGGAGCATGTATTAATTAATTTTTTTTGGTATCTCGTGTCCCACACAAGAGAGATAGCTTTACCAATTGACGAGAAATCATTTTAGTGCTTTCACACCAATTTTAACAGCCGTGAAAAGCTTCATCAATCTCAGTGTATTAGTAGGCGTAGTTGTGATTGTGCAATCATGAGTAAATTATGTTGATTTGGGTAGATACACTTTTTTTTATACATTTTTTTTTATTTAATTTGATTTGATGTATGTTATGTTTGGAGCTTATTGACCTATATAAGGAAAAGCACGTGTTAAAACGGTGTTGTTTTATATAGGGTGGGAATGCTCAAGTTAGCGGACAGTGCTCTCTTGCCAGCGAAGTCGCTAAAGCCAGACAACACATCAAAAAGTCCCTCGAATGCGTAAGTATACAAGATTATATTAGGATTTTAAATATACAGAAAAGCTCTGCAATTTGAAATTGAGAATCTAATTTGGGGTGGTAATTCAATAGTTTATTTTCGATGCAATACTCTTTATATGAACTGTCGTTTCAGTTCATCGGTGTATAAAACTGAACGCCAAATTGTACCTACAATGAGGTTTGTTTAATTAACTTTGACACTTCAAATAACCGAGAAATATAATGTGTTAATTTATAAATCTATATTCTAAAAATTAAACCTTTACTGGTTTTGGCTTTACTAACCTTTTTCGCTTCTCATTTTGAATTAACGTTTTGGCTGAGTGGGTTTTAATAATGCCGAATATAAATTTTAACATTAATGTTTAATATGTATTAAAATTTTGTTGATTGTAAAGTTATTAATAATCTATTTCTGTTCAAAGATGGACAGTGTTCTAGCTAATGTGCCAAATTCTGAGGTCTCCGCCAAATTGAATAGTGTCGTAAGTGAAGTTTCACAAATCAGTTCTGCTCTCAATGATCTAAGAAGTTTAGTATTGAGTCTTAAAAGTGAAGTAGAACAATTGAAGAAAGCTCAAAATATTCCATCAGCTTCTGTAAGTTAATATGCGAATGGCAATTTTATTACAATAACGATGTTGGTTTTAGTTTATCACTGTATGCATTATCAATTTATGTTTTAGTCTGCTAAAACTGGTGCTTCCAAACCCGCACCTGTTCCATCACCAAAAGATGAACCAGATGATGGTGTTGACTTGTTCGCTTCAGATTCCGAAGACGAAGACGCTGCCAAAATCAAGGAAGAAAGATTAGCAGCGTATGCTGCTAAGAAATCAAAGAGTATGTTTTCTCAAACAATATTACAATTGATAATTTTCATTAGATTCATTTTAATTTAAGCATTCGTATCATTTTTAGAGCCAGTTATAATCGCAAAATCGAACATTATTTTGGATTGCAAGCCTTGGGATGATGAGACAGATATGCCGGCAATGGAAGCTGAAGTGAGGAAGATTGTAGCCGACGGATTATTGTGGGGAGCATCCAAATTTGTCCCATTGGCTTACGGTATTCGTAAATTGCAAATTTCCTGCGTTGTCGAAGATGACAAGGTCTCTATCGATTGGTTGCAAGAGGAAATTGAAAAGATCGAAGACTTTGTATGATTTACACAAATTCGAATAATTTAGAATATTTCTATGATTACCTTTTCTTATATTTTTTTTTTTTTTCCAGATTCAAAGTTGTGATATTGCTGCTTTTAACAAAGTTTAAGAATGATGTGCAGAAGTGCTGAATTTTCAATCTTAATAATTTTTATTTTAAAAGTGAGATTTTTTAAGTCCTTGTGATATTACTTTTTGTGAATCAAAATAGCTCCAATGTTGTAAGTTTTTCATAATATCTAATTGTATTAAACTCATTAGAGTTAAGTAAAAATAGTTTGAAAATGTTTACCATGTTTAATCTCTTTTAAAATAAAATGGTAAGATTATTTGTATTTTTTATTATTAAATTCTGAATAATATTCTTCATTGCGAAAACACTATCAACTCACAAACAGATAATGACAACACAATTGAACGAAAGAAAAAATCATTATTAATTAATTAATTTTTATTTCAAACATTATTAAATGTAATTATCAAATACAAAATATATTAATATTGATATAATAAAATTATTTAAAAATATAATTGAATAAATTTCCACATAATATGTATATTAAAAAATTCAACAAAATTATAAAATACTAAAAATTCAAAATTAATTATTTATAAAACTATTTTCGATTAAACACTGCAATGAATATTCAAATTGGTATTATGAACTCCATGCATGACAATTTTGACAATTGATACGACTCCGTTGCTAGTCAAAATGAGACCTTTCATAGATCGGTTTTCTTGTAAACTCAACTCCACAGCTTCTATTCTGTCGACTGGTATATCTATATCATATAAATGTTTAAACCCTTCAAAGCCGTGATACGTAAAAACTTGAATCCTCTCGTTATTCTCGATAAACAATAAGAGAGTCTGATAGTTGTCGAGTTGAACTATCGTTAACGATGATGGCTTATAACACGATATTCTCTGTAGCTCAACGCCATTCACGATATCTTCATAAATCTATAGATATAACACAATAATGAATTAGTTTTATTTGCTTAAATAAAATTTATTTTAACGTTAAGTTTTATAGTTACTGTTATTGCGCCTTCGGTGTAATTGTTTTTTGTTTCACGAGACCATACAACTGCAGAAATTATTTTGCCTCTCCTTCCGACTTCAAATTCGATTATTTCTTCGGCAGTTACAAGTCGCTCGTTTGCCGTTTCTAAAATTACTGACGTACCAAGTTTTGGATACATTATAATTTGCTTTTCATCAGTTACGATTATATTCAACGCTTTATGGTTAGTCTTTACAAATCTTGCGCTGTCGTTGGGCCTTTGGAATGTATTTGTCTCTGCGACTTCATAGTTTCCATCGTAATACTTAACGTTGTATTGATTGATTTTATCTTTGGTTAGCATATAAAAAAATCCTTCATCGCGTGACGGAATGCTCACAGATTCCACGAGTACTAAAGTCTTGATAGGCTGTAACGATTATTTTTGTAAATTTAACTGCTAGGTATTTTATTTATAATTTTCTTTATTAGATATAATATACTAACCCGTAAGTGCATGCCATCAAAAGTCCATATTGTAGTTCCCGTTAGTTTGCAATCACATTCAACATCATTTATGCTTATCAGAAGCCGACGATTGTTTAACTTTAACGTATACCATTTAACAGGACATCCTGTTTTGATACGGTTAATTTTTTCAAATTTGTAATTCAATTTATCCCATCGCCAGAGATAGCCGTTACATTCCCATTTATTGTTTATCACGATGTAATTATTTTTATTGTATGTAAAATGATGTAGTGCTGTTAACTCCATACTGGATATTGTTTGCATTTCTTCTAAATATTTGAACAAATATATTTTTTTCCTCAAAATATTTTGTATATCATCGAAGCTATTACAAAATTGTTCGTATGTTGTTTTCAAATATTTTTCATTGGTTGAATCTAAATAATTTTTTCGTCGAAGATATTCGTCGAGATTGTTCACAGTTAAACCATTAATAGAAGGTGTTCCGGTGATTTCGCTTTGAAATTCAACGCTTCCCAACACGTTCCATTTGCCTCCGATATTTTTATTTCCATATTCATTTTTAAATAGAGCGTTTTTCATCCACAGATTTAAATCAATTCCGGACAAAGCATCCAATAAGTTCAATTTTTCTTCGAAAATCGACGTGCCGTAAAAGTTATAATTTCCTTCTAACACTTCATCGGAATCTAAATTGACGATTTTGTCGACTTTTTTCCCGTTGATCAGATCAATTTGTGCATCCTCTTGCACGTATACGTTTGATAGAAAATGTATCGAAGATTCGACGTACTGGTCACCATTGATCTGAAAATTTTGTTAAATTATAAATAGATAGCAGGTATAAAAAATATAATGCCTTTAATTTATTAGATTCTCACCAGCAAAGTATTTTTGAATTCATCATCAAGACGTTTTGAATTAACATATCCACCGACTAAAATTTCATTTTCAACGGTGACACTTTCAAAGTTTAATCCTCCAATGATTTTTTTGTCAGTGTGAAGAGTCACAAATTTATCAATCGGAATATCATTGAGTTTATTTGCTTTTATGTTGCCTTTGATTGTTAAATTTTTAAATTGCTTCACACCTGTACATAACAAATCAATTCTAATTTTAGCACTTATACATACTACAATATTTAAAAATTTTACGGATTTACCTGAGATATTTGCGGCCTCATTGAGAAATATTGCATTTGACTTCCACTCATTTATACTGCAATATTGTATATTATCACAAGACAAATCTTCCTCGATATTGAAGTTGCCTTCTATAGTTAAGGGATATTTAAACACGACACTGGAATTGACGTATACTTCACTATCCTTTAATACGATATTGTCTAATAGTTCTTGAAATTTGACACCGTTATAAGTTTTGATTATATGGAGATCATTTTTTATAACAACTGGCTTTGTAAATATTATTGTATTTCCAAAGTAATTTTCACTCTTCTTGTCCGTAATTGTTTGCAAAATAGTTTTTAAATCATAAGCATCATTAAACAAACCGTCTACAATGAAATTATTTATAAAGGTATCATTATCCATGTAGAAGTTTCCCTTGAGACGATATTCACCTTCTCCCATATATTCAAATGAATTTTCAACGGTGTCAATGGAAATTTCGTTGACGGTTCCACTCACTTCTAAGTTTTTCACAACGGCTAAATTCCCACCGATATGGACGTTGCCTTTGATACTCTGATCACCATGAACGGTTAAAATATTATAAATATTCATTCCATTTATGAGATCTGTGGTAACATTGACCGCGTCCAAGCCGTTTGTGTAAACTTTTGCACCTGTCAACTTGATGGGATCTTCGGATATTTGAACAACATCGTCAATGAAGCTTTCAAAGTTCACATTGTGCGCATTATTGTTCAATTGCAAATTTTTTGCAAACACTTTGTCCATAAACTTTATATGACCCTCGATATAATTGTCGTCTTTTAGCCATATTGCATTTTCAGCTACGAGACGCAGATCGATGCCGTTGATTTTTGACGCATTCAATTTTCCGTTCACATGAAGCGTTCCTATTTTTACGTCGCCATATTCAATGACTTTATCAATATTATCCAATTTCTCTTTAAATGTTACAACATCATGTTTTGATATACCGTTGAAAGTTGCAAATTCTATACTGTTCATTGTGCAATTTTTGATTGTGTACGGAGCAACTATGTTATTATTTTTAGTTTTGCTCAATCTATTCGAATCAAATTCATATAAGTTAATACCGGAAATTAAGCCGTTAGATATTAGGTTACCTTCGATAATAAGATGATCGACATACAAATAGTCAAATTGGGGAGAGTTTAATTCTAATGATTTTTGATTATGAAACAACGCTCCATCTAGTACAGGCCAATTGTTACAAAAATTTTTAACGATCATATTAGACACTTCTAATGGGAATGTTCTTCCATCAGCGTAGTCCATCTCGTTTGAATAATCAAAGTCATCTTCGAATGTCACATCCGATATTAACGTTTGATCATCCGACAAGGTAGCAACGTTGTCGTTGAGATGTGTCACGTTGACTCCATCGAACATACCCTCGACGTTCAATTCTTCGAATGCTATATCGCCGTTGAGAGTGTCGCTGGAGATTATTTGTTCCGTGTCCATCGTGAAAAAGTCTGCAACTCGTCTATTGTTGATGAAACCCGATCTCACATTCAAACCGTTCTCGACATTCACGAGTCCCTCAAACGATTTCAGTGAATCTACAGTTGTGACTTGATTTGTTTTCATGATGACACCATCGAATAGGCTGTTCCAGTTGGATCCGTTTATTTTGTTTTCTACTATGACCGTTCCGTTCACCCGGAGATTTCGGAATATAACGTTGGATTTTATTTCTTTGACTTCAGATAAATGTGGGTTGGACAAAAATGCGTCGAGTTCTTTACCTGTTATGTTCCCTTGAACCTGTACAAAAATATCATTACTAACTAAAATTAGAAAAGTGTTTAATATCTAATAATGGTAATTAAATATCTTTTAGTTATTCGTTGAATTTTACAATTTACTGTTATAAACACTTACATTAAAATTTTCAGTGACTGTCAAATCGAAGAAAGTAAAATTATCAAGGCGTTGTCTCGTCGATAATGTCACCAAATTTTCAGGTTTGACTCCGTTGATTTCTCCTTCACAGTCAATTTCATCGACTTTCAAAACATTAACAAATGTTTTGGGCGCCATGAAGACTGCTGAATTGTTTCCATTCATAAGGAAGTAATCATTGGGATATGCCAAATTGTTTAAGGCAGCCATTTCAATGCTCTTACCAATTTTAACCATCTGAAAAGAAATAATCAAAACATTCAATTCGAGATTTTGTGCAGTTTGTGTAAATAGATTTTTATTTGTATTGCTTACCCCATCAACTTTTAAATTGTCCAGCGTGACATCTTCGTCCGTCATAACAGTTCTTTCAATAAAGTCTTTCCAGAATCTTCCATTAATGTTACCGAAAAGTATATCTTTTCCAACTGATAGTGTTTCTAGTGTCAAATCTTCCCTCAATAGAGACTTATCATACATGCGACTTTCTTCTATTAACTTTTTGAAACCTTTTTTAGAAAAATCATATCCATTCACTTTATTATCAACAGTAAGAGTATCACGTACAATGATACTATCAAAATTAAGTGGATACAATTTAGATTCATCGATATATTTATCCTTTCCTGCAGTATAAATATCAGTTTTGAAGTTGATTTTGTTGACAGTGCCATGTTCACCCAAAGTGACATCTTTCAGTATATGTATGTGATTTTCAATTTCCAAATCACCTTGTATTTCAATATTCTTCGGGTGATTCGTATCTGGTTCTAATATGTTTATACCGTTCATTTGCTCTACATTTATATTTTCGGCACTAAAGTTTTCTAGGATGACGTCTCCATCGATTACTAGTTTTCCATCTTTGCTTTTCTTGACTGAATCTTTGAGGACAGTGTCCACATGTAGACCGTTCAAATACGTCACGTGAGCATTATTAGTTTTGACATTGCCATGGACGACGATATTACCACTGATTTTCACATCTTTGAGGGTTTCAGGCAGGCCATCCTTTTTCATCCTTGCCTTTTTCAGAGTACTCACAATGCCTTTGATCCTGTCGTGGTCTCCTTTGATCTGATCGAACATTTGTGACGTGTCCATGGCAAAGTCTATGTTACGCCAGTCTTGACCCGCTACATTCACGTAACTTCCCTCTGTTAACGTGTCCTGGATTTTGCCGGCAATGTGCACAGAGGGGGCGATGATTTTTTTAATTTTCCAATTATCTGCAATCGAATTGACACTTTGAGGTACTTGTCTGGGATCTATAGAGCACGCTGCATGCAGGTAGACCTACCTGCGAAGATAACATCGTTTTGATGGACAGCGTAGCTCATAATCTTCTCAGCTTCTTCTATAACTCGTTGCTGCGACACGAACCTCTCTTCTATGTGCTTCTTGTGAGCTAATATCTTTTCTACTTCTCGGTCGATAGGATCTAGCACTTCGACGAGTTCAGTTTTTATTTCGAACATCATCGGAGTGTACTCTTCGCTAGCTGTCAATATGTTGACGTTATCGTTGAACGTGTGCAAACTGTCCGCACCCTTCACACCCTTTTCCCCTTCAGCGTCCAGGATGCAAGAGAATCCGAACATTTCTTCGTCGTGGGATCTGCATGGAGAATGTTCCAACAAGTAGAACTTCTCACCGTCCCATTGCAGGGCTTCCAAGACACTGCTGGAGTGAGTGTAGTGATCCAACTTGTGCTGAAATAAAACTATAGCATCGTTTCTGAAAAACCACCAAACTGTAAGTATCATCAACAAGAACAGATAGCAAGCAAAAGTCTGTTCAAAATTCTCACCTGTAATATCCCAACGAAATTGGAAGCCATTGTTCGACATGTTCTAACTTATAATGGTGTACGGGTTTTTCTACAAAGTCACTCCCCTTAACTTCGTATATAGCAGGACTATCACCACCGACAGCCAAAAAACTGTGAGAACCAACGATGAAAGCTACCAAATTTTCAATTCCTGAACTTGTTAAGTTCTGCAATGATAATTTCAAATAAAATACATACATACATACATATGTACATGCAAACATAGACGAGTTTCAAAAAGGTGTGATAGTTACCTTAAAATTGGAATACCTTCTCAAAGTGTAATCGTACTTGTATACCAAAATAGTTTCATGGTTTTCTAAAGTAACAGCCATCAGTCTTCCATTGTTGATGATTGCTGGTTTACCATGACCACGCAACTTCTCTTCGAACCACCAATTTTGCCAGAGATCTAATCCGTAAATTGCTGAAATCAATCAGTTATTACATCAATATAATTGAATACAATCAATATACACAAACCATAATAATGATGAGCATTTACAAATAGCCCTTTTATATTCCCCGACTTGTTCATGCGTTACGGCGACCTTCCAATTTCCATCTAAATTGTATATTGCCACGTGCACTATTGGATAAGTCAAACTCCAAGACCAAAGTTGCGTCAATTTATTTTCATCTTAAATTTAAGTGAACATTAATTTAATTTTAACAATTCAACAATATTTTAGTAAGGTAAATTACCATTTAAATGGTGCCAATTTATGTACGATCCTTGTACGACCAATACTCCAGTGTTCATTTTGCTTTCTTTTGCATCCCACCATTGGAACATGTCCAACGCTAAAATCGTAGAATCTAAATCTGAAATATCAATTATAATCATATTGATTTTGATCCGTCACATTCATCCTTACAAGAATTAGTAATATTACCTTGATTATCGATGTGAACTCCATCTGCATGAGAAGTGACCAGTGATAAACCATGATTACCTCGACCAACAGCATGATGGTTCAAACTTTTCCATTCTATAATCTGTTTGTCTAAATAGAACTTCTTTTGGGCTACTACTTCGACAATTTTCAATTCTGGAAATAAAATACATTCACTTATAAGTACTACATATAAAGTGGATAGATAGGTATTGTTGCAAATATACTTTTAAGCACAAATACAATAAATACTTTTCAAATGTAATTTGAGTTGTAGGTAGGATCATTTATTGAACTCGTAGTAAATCAAAGTGGTACTCACCCTCTCTATTGTATGTTCCAGTATTGAAAGTATATGGTCTCCAGACTGGTCTTTCAATGTAAACATTATAATTCTCCAACTCGGTCAAGATGCTTTCGACTTTTTCACATTCGGCACCATCAAAATTGGTGGTATACTCTTCGACATAATTGTGTGGACTAACAGGCTCCAACTTGTAAGGATTCGAACCTTCAAACTGTTGGCTTGGACGAGGCTCGTAATAAGGAACAGAAACCTCATCCATGTTCCTTCCCGTTAATGGGTTTTCGTACACTTGCGTTGTAGCATTTTTGTGCACTTGCACTGTAGCATTTTGGTGCACTAGCGTCACGAACTTTTCAGGCTCTTTCTGCGCACTGCTTCGATCCTTAGTTGGCATCTCTTTTGGAGTCGTTTTCTGTATGGGTTTATTCTGTCGATTAAGACCGTAAACAAAACGCTTCATACGTTTGAGGTTATTATTATTAAAGTTGTCTTCGGAGACTTGTTGCATGTCGACATCATCTGCTGGCAAGTCGTCGTTCGTGGTGCTGCTCACGTCGAAAGTCCTCAAAATCGATTCCGTAGAATTCGTATCGTTGCTTTCGTTAGATCCCCTGACATTGAGATATTTCAGATTGCCTAAAATTGTATGCGTCATTACCATAGCTCTGCTCGCACGTTGCCCATATTTGGTTAGGTCGTTTTTGTGCTTATCGAGATAGGAATGGTCCATGAACATACTTAAAGATTGTTGGCTCGGGACTTTTTTCGGTTTGAACACTTTTACTGTTGTTGAAGTGCCTTCCAATGGATCTTCATCCATGATTTCGGAAATCGTTCGATATCTGGGAGGTAGTTTGGGTTTTTCGTGAAGCGCTTTGTACGAACCGCTGGACGCTGAATCTGGTTCATTTTTATTTTCTGGAGCTTTCCGCTTGAGATGATTCCTTTCTTCTGGAGTGTCCCTTGTATTTTTTCCTTTCGGCTTTGCAATCGGTGCATACTCTTTACTGGCAGCATTGTTATTGTTATCGTCCTCACTTTCGAGCTCATTTGACGCCTGAAACATTATAAGATAAATTATGATTAAAAATTTGCAACAATTACATTATTTATACAATAAATTTACATTTCAAAGATTGGAAGTGGTGAAATAATGAGACATAAGAATGTTGTAATTTGGGCAGGATGTAAAGGAATTGAAGCTGCACGGCAAAGACTTGACCGATATTGATGATGCTGAAGTTGATCTCAGGTTTGCCGAGCCAGCGATAAAAACGAAGCACAGAACGAGCAATGTGTATTTCATTTCGCTTTGTCGATTGCATCCCTGACACACGTGGATGTGCTCGTTTCACGTGTGGGAAAGCAATGAGTGACTTGCGAAATTTATTACGAGAGTATTTCGCACAATGAACTATCGTCGAACATCGGTCGTGTCGATTTATTCAACGCATACCGGGTGATTCGAGTGCGACGAATTCAATTTTGTATTATTATCGTGCGGCTACTTTGCAGTCCATATAATATATTTGTAAAAAATGCATTCCGCATTTTTGACAAGTCTACATAAATGTACAATAGAACTTTTATCCCAAAACCACATAATTATGTTCACTTGAGTCTATACTGTAATTTTTTTTAATATTTGCAAAACAGCAATATGTTTTCATAGCTACATAGTTATTAGAAATTCAATACATTTTAACAATATAAAAACAATTAAATTATTATATATATCCTTAGTTAGAAATCAACTTGAATATAATTCTACCATATGGTCCCCTAATTCACAGTTGCATAGTAATTCTATTGAGAAGGTACAAAATAGATTCTTGAGGTTCATTGATTTTAAATTCTTTAAACAAATAAATCTAAGCAATAATTTTTCTATATATAAGGAGCTGAATTTATTAAAACTCAATGATAGGATAATAATTAGTGATCTGATGTGTCAGTTTAATATTCTCAATGGCGTTATAGATTGCAGTGAATTGGTTGGACTTATATCACTGCATGTCCCAAGTAGATCTACCAGGAACAGCTATTTGTTTGCTTTACCCAATCCTACTACGAATTACTTAAAATATTCTTTAATACCCAGAATACATAAACTGGGTAATGATTTTGGAGAAATTGATTTTTTTTATAATTATAAGCTGTTTATAAGGGAATTTTTATTTTCATATTTTTTAGACACATAAAATTTGTATCTTTATTTTCTCTTGTATTTCTTTTCTTCTTGTAATTATTTTCCTTTTTTTGTAATTCATTTATTTTTTTTTTGTAATTTTTTATTTTATTTTTATCTATCAAGTGTATTTTTGAAATGGTCTATTGCAAAGATCGTATATGTATAAATAAATAAATAAAAATAAATAAACATATGAAATCATTTAGTATACTCAAACTGGTGCATCACAGATCACCTTGTATTAGAGTTGTCGTCGATTTTGTTGTAGGTTTTTGACTAGTACGTATCGAATTTGTACGAAATTTACGAAAATAATTAATTAATTGCACGATTCTCTACATCTGCAAACGATCTGCGTTGACGAAAACGGAATCGAACTGTGGATATTCGAAGATCGAGCGCCGATTCTGGGTCGCAATTCATTTCCGATTGGTTCGATTCCCACATACATTTGATGATCGGTGCGATAGTCGTTCGTTCGCTTCGTCTCGACGACAAAGATGAAAAAAAAAATGAGCAAAGCATCCTTACCAAGAGAAAGAGATTGATGCATCGTATCAAAAACAAACGGGAAACAATAATAACATGCGGAACGAACCAACATACAGCTATATACTATAGGTACTGTCGCATTCTTACATGACTCTACAAAACGTATAAAAAAATTGATTGCTTTGGATGTATGTATGTTTACGTATATTTAGTTTGGATAGAATTATTATCACTTTGGCAGAATGAAATTTGTTCGATCGCAACTCGGAGACTTTGATTAGAGCGTTTTGATTTAAATGCTTGAGTATTTACGTGCGTTTGAATTTAGATTGATTCGAGATCAGTAAACGTTAAAACCGCTAAGCTAAGGCATATTTATCTGTTGATCTGGGTCGGCTCCTGGCCCACTGTTTAATCACCCGCCCACTCTGCAACATATAACTTATAATAAAACATCCCACCCACCCATTTCCGCGACAGGTGGACGCCCGCGAAAGCCTCCATGATTAAATTTTACAATTTTCTTTTTAATTGGCTTATATTTTTGAACTGTCTCGTTCGCGTATGAAATTATACATACGCACGAACACCTCGCGATAAAGATTCGATTCCGTAGCCTAATATTTCAACACTCGACATATTCGTCAGATACTAAAAAAATGCTTCAATATCTCCAACCAAATAAAAATCCGACGGAATTGGTCGATTCAGATTCGCAAAATGTGCCTTGATGCGAATTAAAATATATTTCCTCGCCGGGAAAATATTCTCATAGTTTTTTCCGCTCGTAAAATGATTATTTTATATTGAAACGATTAACGTATAGCGTATTTTAAGAACACTTAATAGAGAGAATTATCTCGATGGAAAATCATAAAGAACACGTTCGCGCATAAAAACTTTCAATAATGCGTAGTAATATTAAAAACGACTACTTCTGCTGAACGATCGTGTTTAGATAATTACTGGTTGCGATGCCAAGTTATTCTTTATCGAATAAAACCAACTATGTATGTATGTATACCAATCTTTTCGAAGCAACGCTGTTCAGTTTTCATATTATTCAATATCTTCTACTATGTATAAAATATGTAAATCAAAATTATTCTTGTATATAAGGTACATATCATATGCATATCACTGCAATTGTGCATCATTTACGAGTCTGCAAAGTTGACAGACATATTTTATAAGGGTTCCATGTCATTTGGCATTTGTACTTACATATAAGCCAAGTGGTAAGAAAATTGTTTACAAGGTCTTTAAAATATAATTATCATGTTTATACATAGATTATGAAGATATCAAGGTACGTACATATGTATTAAGTTTTAATATAAAAACGTAGTTTATTTGAAAATTTATACTATTTATAATTATTAAAGCAAAATTTTATTGTAAGATAAATTATACCAGGATACAATTAGTAGTAGTAAATGGATTATAGACGACATAGGTATAAATGAAGTATTTTTAGGTTAAGTATCTTTTATAATAAGTTAAGAGTGAGATCTTACTAGATTGCATTTGCTTTATTTACTATTTACTGGTTGTGAAGTTAACATAATCCACAGAACAGTTACGTAAATTTGAGTACAATACAAGTGTGCTGTTTAGGTAAGTTAAAATATACATGCATACATATGTATGTATGTACTGTAAACTGTATGCATTTTTTTAAAATAATTAAATAGGTATATGTAATTTTCACGTTCAACGAATTCGTTCAGTGCAATGATTTATCTGGTCGACTCATTAGTGCACTTCGGTGGCATTTTTACTGGTTACTGATTGCTGAACTTCCGGTGGGCGTGGTCCAGGTCTACGTCTAGCCACCATCATTTATTAGTGACGCGAGGCGAGGCAGTTTATTCAGACGATTATGCGAGTGGTAAGCCGTCGGGTATTTAGCCGCTAATAACCGCTAATTAAAATAATAAAAAAAGTACCACCGAACAACGGTGCCAGTCCACTTTGTGCTATTGCCACTTATTACAGATTTGATTCGAAATGTATCTCTATCTAATGTCATATTTAAACGGCTTCCGGGGTGGGAGAAAATTGCCGTGATTGATGCGAGACGGCGGTAGCTACAATTAACTCGTTAGACACGCCGATAATTGTCGCACTTTGTGTAATTTTGTACCTGTATACGGGTCGTTACGAGCAAAAGTGGACCAAGTCCAACGAGGGAGCTGATTCTATGAATATGTACAACGTAATCACAATGTGAGGGAAGGTGGAAAGCGAGAAAAATCAAAGGAAAATTGTTAAGTAGATGAGATAGTCTTTCTATACTTTTTAGTATTGTCTTAGCGTAAGTGAGTTAAATCCTGAACTTTGTTAGTGTACATACATACATATGTACATACATATGTACATTGCTTATGATTTCCAAACCGTGAGATTATTCTACAGGTTAGCTTTGCGCTCTTTGCAGGATGCAATATTTTTCATTCTTCCGATATGCATTTCCATATCAAGGGCTTTATATTGATAGTGTTAAGAGTACCAAAAGTCTGGGATAGGCAAAGGCAACAAGGGTCAACATTTTGAATTTGTAATTGGTTTTCAAACTAGCCGCTCGACTTGTTTAAGTTGAGCTGTTATTGAGCTGTTATTTCGAGCTTTAGAATTGTGTTGTGTAAATCTCGAATGCCTGATAGAAAATATATATGTATGTACATTGCATTTGAAGATAAGATTGTACAATACATTATTAATTTTAGTAAATGTGTAGGTATTGCGTTTGTTATATGTCTTGATCTCCTGTTTACAACCACTTGAATCTCCTATATGGAGTATCTAGTTCACGACCCATCATATATACGTCTATGAAGTTGTAAAATTAGCGATTGCTCAACTCGACAGTTGTCGGACAGCATCTCGTCTCTGTAGTTATCTACAGAGACACATACACGAGTAACAAATTTCCCTGAAGATGAGCTGAAAAAAAACCTGCCTGCGGCGTATGCGGCATGCCATCATCGGTGTAACGGTCCTGCCGGTTTCCAACTCGAGTCTTCCGTATCCCGAAATGGCATCGTCTTCAATAAATTAACGAGGAACTCCTGAATCACTTTCGACGAACGTTGTCCTTATGCGGGAAACTCCGACAGTCAGCTCGAATGCGCCAACAATTTATACGTGGCAAAAAGAAACCAACCCTCTTTCACAATTCATACTTTCGGCAACACCGGTGCGCACTTTCAATATAAAATTACATACATCGAAAGGAGCGTCTATCGCTGTATTGAATGCTCGCTCCTTCTTGCGTTTCTCTGAGCCATGTTCAGGTCTAATTACCCTCCTCTTCGTCCGCGACTCCCATATACGATCCGAGTTCGTCTTTTTCGATCTGGAGACGATTCGCGGAACGGCGCGACCGATCGACTCTTTTTTTGCCGTGCGCGCATAAAAATGCCAGCTTCGATCGAGGAGCCTTATACGCGAGAAAATTCCTGTTACACATCCGAAGATCAATAAAAATGAATCGACGTCATTTTTTTTTTTGCTTTGCCTTGTTCACTCTTCACTCTCTGGACGATAATCCACCCGCGAAGACACAAAAGCATTGCAATCAAAGTCATTAAGGGGACGTCGTTGTCGTCATTAGCCAACGCAGTGGACTCGTGTTTTTGAATTCCCAAGTCATGCGAGGGGAAAAATTATACTTTTTGCACAGACAATGCAAGTCCTTCAAAATCAAATAGCCGTTTTCATATTAAATATGAAGTGATTGAAGTATTGACATGTCACCCAACATAAGACTTCTAAGGGTTCTCTAACTCAGCGGTCGCCAACCGGTGGTCTGCGAGATAATTTTTATGGTCCGCAGAGTAATTTGGATATATTTTCAATTTTCGTGTTTGTTAAAATGTTTCAGTATATTCTGAATCTACTTTTTTTTGCAATTTTCGCCTTATTACGTTTGTAGGATTGCCTATTTGCCTATAAACTATTTCGCAACACGAACTGTAGACGTTTTATTATAATTTTTCTATCATTTTAACATTAATGCAAATAACTTGGAGTGCCAAAAAAACAAGTGTAAGTACCATTTCATATTTAGAATGTTACTTTTTTTGAAAAATTCATGGTAGTGATCCGCAGGATTCAAGATTTTGAGATTAGTGGTCCGTGAGGCCCGAAAGGTTGGCGACCGCTGCGAGTCTAACTTACTCTGGTTAAGACTTCGACCAATTGTCATAAACCTATGGTTTCTTTGTCAAACTGTTTGGTTCTGAATAGGTCGTTACACAAGTCGTTTAATCGGTTTTCATACTGTTAAAGTTATCATCAAGTCGTAAAGGCATCCTATCGGTAACATTCGATCTATTGAAATTCAAATACAGCAAAGTTGCTATGATGGCTAGCGTAGCTTACTGAAACTCTTCAAAGGCATTACGATTGACGTCTCTTTGTTTATGTCTTGCCATGAAATGTAAATTGATCCATACGCGTTGAATCTATGAAAGTGCAATTTCCGATGAGTTATATTTTCCGAGCGTGACGCTTTTGTCCTCGGGACAATCGAAGGCTTCGCCGTTCGCGTAACATTGTCCCGACACAGCTTCATTATCCGCGGAGATTGACGTAATTCAATCAACGTCGACGTCGACGACGACGGTGATTGACAGCCGCGGCCAATTCTATTCAAACAGAAGCCAAGTGTCGGTACACAAACACCGAGGAGAAGACGATCGTTTGAATATAACAAGCGGACCCCCATCCCGACTCAACCTGCCGATGGGTTAATGGGTTAACGAGTGACGGTGTGCGCAACCACACGAAAATAATTTCCCCATTAACGGACGCATCCTCCTCGTTTATACGATGCACCTTTTTTTTTTGGTCACGTTTATATTACTCACTGTTTTCGCTGAATTCAATTTCAATGTTGAATTTGACATTTTGCAGTCGCGTATATATTTCTTCGTCAGCGGGCGTGCAAAGAGCTGTCCGAGTCCGGTGACAGTTTGAGCGGCAACTGGCTGCCGGTAATGGACGGCTTCCGTTGTTCTTGTGTGTATTTATTTCATCACCAGCACTTCCGGTCTGAAAGTTTAGCGCTATTGTCACTGGCGATGGCGTCTGTGACAACCTCCTAAAAATATAGCCTCTCGTTTGATATACATTTCTAATCAAATTCATCAAACGCTTTGCACACCGAGTGAAATGCGTCGCACAAACCTAAAAGTTTACATATTTAAATTGACTTGATTATTATTTAATGGCAAACCTGTCTCGATCGCATTTATGTTTCATAATACCAAAATACTTCAAATTCATTATTAAAATACAAACATCCAGATAAACAAATGTATCCCAACGCTGCCACCAATTTATCCGTTACGAATCGGGAGGGAAAGAAATGAATTTTACCTATCTTGATCTGCAACTGGAGGTCTGATAAATTGGGTGGTAGTGATGTGCTGCCACCAGATTATTTTTTTGGATATAACCACCTGATCAAATGGTAGACGTTTGCTTGTCTAATAACTTCGTTTATTTGATTGAAGAACAAGTACACTCGCAGGTGTACATAAGTAGATGAAGACATACAGGTGTAAGAACACTTACATAGGTGTAAAACAAAGGAAACGTTCTACTTTATTGGGTTAAAAACTATAAAATTAATATTTTTAACCCAATGAGAAAGCTGGAGGTTATTCTTTTATATTATCATTTATGATAAGTGTTGCATAAATATTTTCACATGACTAATACGAGTACTAAATGTAATTATTGTACTAAATCCTTATGTACATATTATCAAGTTAAATATTTATAAGCAGTTTTATATTATTAAAAATATTCAATAATTTGATAATTTGAAATGCAAATACGCTAGTGCAGGGGTCCCCAAACTTTTAGGGAAATGGGCCGGTTCAGATAGTATATGTAGAGGGCCGGATGAAAAAAAATCTTATTGGAATCCAATTCAAACCAATTTGCATATATTTTTTATATGCATACATATGTATGTACAATGTATGTAAAAAAAATTCCATATTTTTTGATTTAATATATGTACAAACATACATATTTCATTTTGGAAAACGTCTGTTCGCATATGTATGTGCTACCAAAAATTGATACAATTTTTTTAGCAAATGCTTTTATTTTTGGATAAAATCAGACTCCTCCAATATAGCATAAAATTTAATTACCGCTTCATTTTTAAATATTGACCATCATTCTAATTGAAAATCTTCTTCAATATCGTTGATATCGATATCAAATGGATTTTGGAAAAATTGAAACACTTTTAAATTACATACTCTTAAAATCTATAAATCGATCTTCAAACGCTATCTGTAATAATTTAATATTGTGAATACTGTTTTCGATTGGAAAATTCTGAATAGGTATATTTTTAGACAAATTATCAGGGAAAATGAGTAAAATTATTTTGCACAAGGTGATTTTTAAATAACATGATACTAGAAGTCGTTAACAATTTTAGCTCGCCCCAGTAGCTACTTATTTAAAACATTGAGATGTTTACAGATATCAGTTAAAAAGACGACATAAGCACTCGATATTTCTGGCACAGGTAACAGTGCCAGAAATCGAAAACTGAATTTAAGCCATGCTGTACCCAACCTAAATTCATGAAAAGTAGAATTTTTCACATATATCGACGAAAAAATGCGTCAATTGAAAACTGAATTTAAGCCATGCTGTACCCAACCTAATTCGCTAAAAGTAGATTTTTTTCACAAATATCGACGAAAAAATGCGTCAATCGAAAACTGAATTCAAGCCATCCTGTACCCAACCTAATTTTGCGAAAAGTACACTTTTTTCTGAAATATCGACGAAAAAATGCGTCAATCAAAAACTGAATTTAAGCCATGCTGTACCCAAACTTACTTCGCGAAAAGTAGACTTTTTTCAGAAATATCTACGAAAAAATGCGTCAATCGAAAACTGAATTCAAGCCAATCTGTACCCAACCTAATTCGCTAAAAGTAGACTTTTTTTACAAATATCAACGAAAAAATGCGTCAATCGAAAACTGAATTCAAGCCATCCTGTACCTAACCTAATTTTGCGAAAAGTAGACTTTTTTCTGAAATATCGACGAAAAAATGCGTCAATCAAAAACTGAATTTAAGCCATGCTGTACCCAACCTAATTTTGCGGAAAGTAGACTTTTTTCCGAAATATCGACGAAAAAATGCGTCAATCAAAAACTGAATTCAAGCCATCCTGTACCAACCTAATTTTGCGAAAAGTAGACTTTTTTCACAAATATCGACGAAAAAAAAATGCGTCAATCGAAAACTGAAATCAAGCCATCCTGTACCCAACCTAAATTCGCGAAAAGTAGACTTTTTTCACAAATATCGACGAAAAAAAAATGCGTCAATTGAAAACTGAATTTAAAGCCATCTGTACCCAACCTAATTCGCTAAAAAGTAGACTTTTTTTTCACAAATATCGACGAAAAAATGCGTCAATCGAAAACTGAAATCAAGCCATCCTGTACCCAACCTAATTTTGCGAAAAGTAGACTTTTTTCCGAAATATCGACGAAAAAATGCGTCAATCGAAAACTGAAATCAAGCAATCCTGTACCCAACCTAAATTCGCTAAAAGTAGACTTTTTTCACAAATATCGACGAAAAAATGCGTCAATCGAAAACTGAATTCAAGCCATCCTGTACCCAACCTAATTTTGCGAAAAGTAGACTTTTTTCTGAAATATCGACGAAAAAAATGCGTCAATCAAAAACTGAATTTAAGCCATCCTGTACCCAACCTAATTTCGCGAAAAGTAGACTTTTTTTCGAAATATCGACGAAAAAATGCGTCAATCGAAAACTGAATTCAAGCCATCCTGTACCCATCCTAATTTTGCGAAAAGTAGACTTTTTTCTGAAATATCGACGAAAAAATGCGTCAATCGAAAACTGAAATCAAGCCATCCTGTACCCAACCTAAATTCGCGAAAAGTAGAATTTTTTCACAAATATCGACGAAAAAATGCGTCAATCGAAAACTGAATTCAAGCCATCCTGTACCCAACCTAATTTTGCGAAAAGTAGACTTTTTTCTGAAATATCGACGAAAAATGCGTCAATCAAAACTGAATTTAAGCCATCCTGTACCCAACCTAATTTTGCGAAAAGTAGACTTTTTTCCGAAATATCGACGAAAAATGCGTCAATCGAAAACTGAATTCAAGCCATCCTGTACCCAACCTAAATTCGCGAAAAGTAGAATTTTTTTTTCTACGAAATATCGACGAAAAAATGCGTCAATTGAAAACTGAATTTAAGCCATCCTGTACCCAACCTAAATTCGCGAAAAGTAGACTTTTTTTTCAGAAATATCGACGAAAAAAATGCGTCAATCAAAACTGAATTTAAGCCATGCTGTACCCAACCTAATTTTGCGGAAAGTAGACTTTTTTCCGAAATATCGACGAAAAAATGCGTCAATCGAAAACTGAAATCAAGCCATCCTGTACCCAACCTAAATTCGCGAAAAGTAGAATTTTTCACAAATTTCGACGAAAAAATGCGTCAATTGAAAACTGAATTTAAGCCAATCTGTACCCAACCTAATTCGCTAAAAGTAGACTTTTTTCACAAATATCGACGAAAAAATGCGTCAATCGAAAACTGAAATCAAGCCATCCTGTACCCAACCTAATTTTGCGAAAAGTAGACTTTTTTCCGAAATATCGACGAAAAAATGCGTCAATCGAAAACTGAAATTAAGCCAATCCCTGTACCCAACCTAAATTCGCGAAAAGTAGACTTTTTTCACAAATATCAACGAAAAAATGCGTCAATCGAAAACTGAATTCAAGCCATCCTGTACCTAACCTAATTTTGCGAAAAGTAGACTTTTTTTGAAAATATCGACGAAAAAATGCGTCAATCAAAAACTGATTTTAAGGCATGCTGTACCCAACCTAATTTTGCGAAAAGTAGACTTTTTTTCTGAAATATCGACGAAAAAATGCGTCAATCGAAAACTGAAATCAAGCCATCCTGTACCCAACCTAAATTCGCGAAAAGTAGAATTTTTCCGAAATATCGACGAAAAAATGCGTCAATTGAAAACTGAATTTAAGCCATGCTGTACCCAACCTAAATTCGCGAAAAGTAGATTTTTTTCAGAAATATCGACGAAAAAATGCGTCAATCAAAAACTGAATTTAAGCCATGCTGTACCCAACCTAATTTTGCGGAAAGTAGACTTTTTCCGAAATATCGACGAAAAAATGCGTCAATCGAAAACTGAAATCAAGCCATCCTGTACCCAACCTAAATTCGCGAAAAGTAGAATTTTTCACAAATTTCGACGAAAAAATGCGTCAATTGAAAACTGAATTTAAGCCAATCTGTACCCAACCTAATTTTGCGAAAAATAGACTTTTTTCCGAAATATCGACGAAAAAATGCGTCAATCGAAAACTGAAATCAAGCCATCCTGTACCCAACCTAAATTCGCTAAAAGTAGACTTTTTTCACAAATATCGACGAAAAAATGCGTCAATCGAAAACTGAATTCAAGCCATCCTGTACCTAACCTAATTTTGCGAAAAGTAGACTTTTTTCTGAAATATCGACGAAAAAATGCGTCAATCAAAAACTGAATTTAAGGCATGCTGTACCCAACCTAATTTTGCGAAAAGTAGACTTTTTTTCTGAAATATCGACGAAAAAATGCGTCAATCGAAAACTGAAATCAAGCCATCCTGTACCCAACCTAAATTCGCGAAAAGTAGAATTTTTCACATATATCGACGAAAAAATGCGTCAATTGAAAACTGAATTTAAGCCATGCTGTACCCAACCTAAATTCGCGAAAAGTAGATTTTTTTCAGAAATATCGACGAAAAAATGCGTCAATCAAAAACTGAATTTAAGGCATGCTGTACCCAACCTAATTTTGCGAAAAGTAGACTTTTTTTTCTGAAATATCAACGAAAAAATGCGTCAATCGAAAACTGAAATCAAGCCATCCTGTACCCAACCTAAATTCGCGAAAAGTAGAATTTTTCACAAATATCGACGAAAAAATGCGTCAATTGAAAACTGAATTTAAGCCATGCTGTACCCAACCTAAATTCGCGAAAAGTAGATTTTTTTCAGAAATATCGACGAAAAAATGCGTCAATCAAAAACTGAATTTAAGCCATGCTGTACCCAACCTAATTTTGCGGAAAGTAGACTTTTTTTCGAAATATCGACGAAAAAATGCGTCAATCGAAAACTGAAATCAAGCCATCCTGTACCCAACCTAAATTCGCGAAAAGTAGAATTTTTTCACAAATTTCGACGAAAAAAAATGCGTCAATTGAAAACTGAATTTAAGCCAATCTGTACCCAACCTAATTCGCTAAAAGTAGACTTTTTTCACAAATATCGACGAAAAAATGCGTCAATCGAAAACTGAATTCAAGCCAATCTGTACCCATCCTAATTTTGCGAAAAGTAGACTTTTTTCTGAAATATCGACGAAAAAATGCGTCAATCGAAAACTGAAATCAAGCCATCCTGTACCCAACCTAAATTCGCGAAAAGTAGAATTTTTCACATATTTCGACGAAAAAATGCGTCAATTGAAAACTGAATTTAAGCCAATCTGTACCCAACCTAATTCGCTAAAAGTAGACTTTTTTCACAAATATCGACGAAAAAATGCGTCAATCGAAAACTGAAATCAAGCCTTCCTGTACCCAACCTAATTTTGCGAAAAGTAGACTTTTTTCCGAAATATCGACGAAAAAATGCGTCAATCGAAAACTGAAATCAAGCAATCCTGTACCCAACCTAAATTCGCGAAAAGTAGAATTTTTCATATAGGTATATCGACGAAAAAATGCGTCAATTGAAAACTGAATTTAAGCCATGCTGTACCCAACCTAATTTGCTAAAAGTAGACTTTTTTCACAAATATTGACGAAAAAATGCGTCAATCGAAAACTGAATTCAAGCCAATCTGTGCCCTACCTAACTTCGTGAAAAGTAGATTGTTTTCACAAATATCCACGAAAAAATGTAACAATCGAAAACTGAATTCAAGCTACCCCATACCTAACTTAACTTCGTATACGTATTAAATAAAATCAATAAACTATTTACTATAAAGATATGTACTTTAATAAATGTAACAACTGGTGTTCCTGCCAACTTCTGTTGCGAGATTGATGTGATGACTCATCACGATCTGTCCGAAAACTTGCATCTTCAGGATATGCATCTGCAAGAGATTAACTATGCCATTTTTCCAAGAAAGTGATTAGGAAATTGATGATTCTCTATTAGACTATTATTTTGTATATTGCTCCTCCACATTTATTTATCTATTCTAATCTAGCGTTCAATCTTCCAGATTGATTTTTCACATTGAAGTTAAGCTATAACTTATATATAACCTATCAAATAAGGTATGACAGCTTTATGTATTCAAACTTTTCACATTCACAAAATCATTAACATAGCTTACATACAATTTAAGTGCTACATAAACTTATTTTAGGTACCTACTGTATAAAGTTATCTAACAATCTTATTACACGAGTTTAAGATGTATTAATTCTGGACGTGCAAAAAGGTACATGGGATTATTAAAAGCTCTTCTTTCCAAAAATCAAGTCTTCTAGTTACGATCTTAAGGAAATTGTGCCTTAAGGCATGACCATACAAGGCAAGGGGATGATTGGCTATATATTAGCTGAAAAATTCGGGTTTCGACGTCTCAATTTGGCGCCGTTTCGCCCATTTTTAATCGCGCACGTAATTCCGGTAAAAATCGATCGAACCGATCGTTCATGCTCAATAAAGAGATAAACGTAAAAAAAACAAAACCGCATAAAAAACCACCTGCTTTCTTTGCTTCGCTTGTAATTGCGTCAATTTCATCGATTACACTACGCTAATTATGAAATTTTATCGCTGAAAATCGACCATAATTCAACTTTTGCGATATTATTATAAATAATAAAAAAAAATTAAATGATTTTACGAACACTTAAATTTAACTCTATGATGTATGTATGTACATATATAATGAGCTTACTCACTCTTGCATTCAAATGATTGATTATTCAAGTTTAAAAAAATCGTATACGCTTTTACTTTTGTCGCTTTCACTCAGACCACAGTCTGTACCTACTCTTGATGAGATGTCTTTGGAACGAAAAACCAACTCCAGACCAGTGATTATTTTAATTATATAGCAAATATTTTTGAATTAAATTCAATGCCTACAAATTGTTTCTAAAGACAAGTCATAAAAATTATTTAAGTATCCATCTAACTTTATCAAGACTTTGTAATATTATACAATTACGATGGAAACTTTGATTGAAAAATCCGACGATTAAATATTTGCATTAAATCAAAACGCCGCAAATTAAGCGGTTAGGTATAAAAGTGTCGAATCCTTTCAATAAAATAAATTGAAAATTTAATTGCGTGATTCGCCTACAAAGTGTTATTCCGAGAAGGTAGGTAGGTAAGTAAGCACATCGACATGCTTACAGTCATAACCGATCAAGATCATCGATCATATCTTTAAATGGTTCCACAGAGACATTAACGAGACTATTTATACAGTAAAATAAAAGTTCCGAGGACCTTTCAAGTGTGATGCGAATCGGCTACCGTTCACTGTGCGGCCCGCTGCTCTTCACGATGCAGCCACTTCACATAATGACGCGAAAGCCACAGAGTGGTCGTCATCACGCGTCACTTAATCTGAGTGTTTATCGCTCATTTAAAATCGTTGTTTATCGATCAGAAGCCGAAGCCGTTAAGTGGGTATAAATTCGGAAAATTTACTATGTCCATATAGTTGCGACAGTCTAGGTTGGCCGATGTGAAAATGCAATACATAATAAGTAAGTGTGCATTTCAAGAGCGTCATCTAATGTAATGACTTGTTTATATCGGTGAACGTCAATGTGAAAGTTTGATTTGGAGTAGGATTTCGTATTTTTTTTTTAATTTTAAATATTATCATACTACATTACAATACATATGTACATACATATATATTAGCGTAAGTGTCTATCTGCCTGCCTGCCACCGAGGTCACGCCTAGCATTGCCAACATAATAAACAAAATGTGTTTAGCGGTGTGTTGACAACAAGCCGCTCTCTGTCAAAGTGGGTTCGAGTCAACAACGCGATTTTATGGCTATACACCCAATCAATCGACGGTACACCATACAGTTGTTTCACCTACTGAAAAACGGAGTATGGACTTTACTGTTGTAAAATCCAGCGCACACGGGTGGGGGTTGGGGCTAAAAGAACTGAGCCATCTTATGACGGGTAAAGCAACTAGTTAATTAATAGAAATATCAGTGTTGGAAAGAGTTTTCAGCTGTAATGATTTGATTACGCTCCATTAAGATCCATTTGAAATACATTTAAACCTCAATTCATCTTTTGAGATGGGATGGATACTATAGTTGATGGAATTTCAATCAAATAAACGATATGAGTGGGAAAACTTAGGATTTGTACGGATGAATCTTATATTTTTAATCTTTTTCGATTTTGATTCATGTTAGTCAGCATCCGCTGATTCAGCTGCATATTTAGAAACGCACAATAACACATATTAAAATGATGGAAAATTGTTTGGAATTCTTTGTCACATAAGTGAAGAGCTTTAAAGTTTACTAGAAACCTTGGTATTTCTGATAAACCTTCCATTATGAGCGCTCTGTATACGCAACATACAAATGAAAGGATTTTCCTCATATCCTCATATCATAGCAGTGGTCGGGAACCTTTTTTGAGCTAAGACGAAAATTAGGGAAAACCTTGCAAAATTGGTAGGTTCGGGAGCCACAACATATTATTTTCTAATTATATATTCAAAATTAAATTATACGTTACTCATTAATCATTAATAATAATAATAAATAAGTAGTCGTCGTGATATTTCTTAACGTTCGACAGTTTATTACTAAAAATTATTATAAAGTTTGATCTGATAAACAATCTTGAAGCATTTTATAGCCACGACACGTTGTGAAAATGGGATTCATTTTAATCTTGTGTTAACTTTGTGTCAACATTTTGTATTTCACGCAAAACATTGTATGACAGCGAGAGCCGCAGGTTTTCATACAAAGAGCAGCATGCGGCTCCTGAGCTGCCGGTTCCCGACCACTGTCCTATAGGTACAAGTAGTGCTATTTCACGAGCTCATTTTCATTGCACCACTCTACATATATGTATGTAGAACAGATTACGAATTCTAATGACGTCAAAGCATCTTCACCGTATTTGAACGTACGAATCCAAACGCGAAAATAAACATTATACATTGTACGACACGCGCGTAAATATTCCACTTAATTTTAATACAACGACCGTGCGTTAGGGGGTTAAAAACTTAAGCGTCGAGAGCGAAGAGCTTAAACGGCGGGGCCCCGAGGCGAGCTTTCGACACTGCGGTGATAAAATTATAAAAAAATTATGCAAATTTTTATAGATTAGTGTGCATCGCGGGTCGGGTGCGATCAGCATGCAAATGAGGCACCGGACCTTAACGACCCTCTCGACGGGAGGACATTAGCCAGCGGCTGGGGTTGAGCTCAAAAAGACACTGTATGTATAATAGATACACGGTGTTTTCATTGCACAATTATACGGTTAGATTATAAAGTGGTCATGTGGTCCTCTTGCCGTCGTGTAATAATTTACTGTTTGCAGAGGCAAGGGCGGCTATCTCGACGACGCCGACGCTGCCCTCATAAATCCAAGTGCGAGAAAGCTCGAAAGCTCTGGGTTCAAACGCGAGATCGATCTATTAAGTCGGTGTCGAGAAACGAATGGTCTCTCTCCGACTCTGCGGGACAACCGATTGTAACCACAATAAATATCGACTTTGGAAAATGATCGTTCGACGATTACTATTCTGTGACAGTAAGTTGGATAGGTACACCGAAGCCAATACGCGTTTGCGCATGTTCACTTCAACAAATGTACACCCACTGAAATTTAAAATTTTCGTACGACGACGATATTGACTGATGGTATGAAAATAGCAAATTTCCCATCATAGCGAGTCCCCCGGTCACCGGTTTGGATAAAATCGATCCGATGTGTAAAAGTGCGATCGAAATTCAATTTAAAATCCGACGATGAATGGTCTATAATTAGCGGCTCGGGCGTACGAAAAACGTTGCAGAACAATCACGCATAAATTTACTCGCATGGCTCGAGCAGGTAATCTCGCATTTTTAACCGACAATCTCCATTGTGAGCGAGGTGCAAGCGGATCTCGCATTTTACGCCACAATAGTATCATTTATTCGCCTTGGATTAACACAATCGACAGTGTA
Organism: Parapsyche elsis; assembly: GCA_022651745.1. Lineage (NCBI taxonomy): Eukaryota > Metazoa > Arthropoda > Insecta > Trichoptera > Hydropsychidae > Parapsyche > Parapsyche elsis. Next base: position 6,062,618 of record JAGVSN010000002.1, on the reverse strand, counting down.
GGATGGTGTAATGTTGTCCTAGGTGCGAGTAGGCGAAAGCTCCTTACCGATCGACTCTCACCTAGAGCTTAGTACCTATCGCATTGTCTCCTAATTTACACACTCTATATTCAGAAGTTGTCTGTTTGAACCTCACGTCAATTCTGATGTATCATACAATGAATACGTTATTACCCTAAACATTTAGCGGTTATAACGGGAACTATTTTAATATTTTTTGCTGTTTAAATTATCCGCCAACCATCAAAAAGAATCATTTGGACTACCGCTATTTAATCTTAGACAAATTGTCATAATTTAAAGGCGATGCTTGTGTGATCTTGCGTGCATACTTTGTTGCTTTTAAGTGCACCAATTAAACATTCTTATCTTATCGCGTACTAAATGCTGATTTCTCCGTACGATTCCTTTGAAATTTATGCGCATGTGTGCAAAGAAAAAAGATCTGAGAAATATGTAAATTGACCAATCGGTCGATGAATTTGCACGGCAGAATGGATTTACAGCAAAGCACGAGTAATTTGAGTAATGGTGTTCATCAAACGATGATCATTAAGATCTTTCAGAATTGACGTCTAAATGTGATTTGTCATTTATACATAGATATGTCAAATATGTATGTTAAGCCTCACATTTCTAGTAGATATATAAGTTTCCTGCTTCATACAATGTTTCATTTACAGGTTGAATTTGTGAATAGTATGACTTTGAAAATCACTTATTAAATACTACAAAATTGTAAAGTGCACCTCAGATACGTTCCATTCTTACAGTCGTACGTTATCTATGACATTTGCGATTACATACAAAACGAGACGTTATAATACCGTAGCGGTGTGATATAAGCTGCATTGTAACGGTCAGTCATTTAGTATAATCGCCACAAAATATGGCATTCCGTCTCGCGTTAGACCTATATAGAGTGTTGTGTGTATTTTGCTGGAATCCTGCCTACGCAATTGTTCATGATGGCAAGTGATTTAACCGATTGCCGCATTCACTATCGCGTTCGTAAATCAGCACCGAGAACTTTGCAATAATTTCAGAACGAAACTTATCCGCCACTCACAAGAACTAATGTTCAAGTTCACATTAGGAAATGTACGTAGATAGATAATGCAATGAATAATTATTGCTATAGTAGTACATAGAGAGCAAGCCGATCCTATCGTTGCAGTTACATATGTGTATGAGCGATGATTGATGCGTTCGCGATTTCGATGCATCCATCGCGCCACGTCGCAAAATGCACACATGTGTCCGAACGTATGCAAAGGTATGATAAATGATTGCAAAATTGCGGTCGCTCGTAATTGATTTACTTGCAAAACGCGGATAATGACGGAAGTCCGCGAAGGACGAACCGAGCTTCGGGGTAGCAATTTGTCTCGCTAGTGTGTAAATTGCGAACGACCAGCGGCTCCCAACATTTATATCAACGTGCACCTAGTTTCGAGTTACGAGTTTCAAAGTTGATCACGTTTTAGAAACATACGAAAGCTTTGAAAATGGAAAATTTAATTAAAATCGTAGTTCGACTTTAGTATTTTTCAATTTAGATGCAAATCACTCTTCTTAGGAAGAAATGTTTGAATCATACTCGTATGATTTTTTTTATCCCCAAATAACCTTTCCTATCAATGTTAATCAATCTGCATAAAAAAAGTCATCCTCGAGATACTAATGAAGACAAATAGCACTCATCTAAAAGTGCCTTTACTAATTTACTAGAAACTAGAGATAGGCAATCACGACGACATTGCTGCATAAGATCAAAATTTTAAGCGTACAGATCAACAATGATTGCTTGCGCCATAAATCGGCAGCAAGCGAATACCACCATGTTGTGAAAATTAACAATTTGTCGATCGAACGATCGTTAGATAAGTCAAGCGATGTCGAGCGGCGATGCCGAGCGCATAGGTGACTAGGTACCCGAGGACTCTGTTGCACAGTACCCAATTTCTGCGAATAAATATTTATTTTATACGTGAGATCGGATCGAGAAATTTATAGCCACCTCATACAAATTTAATGGAGCGGTCGCATAAGTTAGTTGCGTTTGCCCAGCAGAAGTGCAACTTCCTGCATCACAAATCGCAAAGTGCGAGCAATTTAGAAGTGCGAGCTTTTGCACCCGACACCTCCACTAATTACCGTCCTTGTCCGGCTCACGGGAGCTCCATTACGCATAACAACACTATATCTTAACTAGTGGGCTTGGCTGAACGTTTATATGTGTGTATTCTTGACCAGTGAGCCGACGGAAGCTCGTCAGGTCATAACTCAACCACTGTTAACTTCTACACATTGTGCACAGTAGATAAGTGTCTATAAGTGCTATAAAAGTATATAGGTACATATATTTTTAATAAAAATTTTACCCACCACGAAAGTTCTATATTGACTTTATTTATTGGGGTGAGTGAAACAGTGTCACGTCATTTTTATGTTATTGATTTTACAATTGACGATGACGGAAACGACGGTTTAAGATTCGACAGATGTGACCCAATGTGACAGTGACGACGTGATGTGACGTGAATTTCCCAATTACTATACCTATTATGTATGTATTACTATAAATAAAAGCCCAGGAGTCTGTGTCCATCAGGCTCGTATTCGTACGGGGAGACTTCACTGATAGGTGAAACACGCAACCTTAAATTTACAACCTTAATAACGTACACATCACTCAACACGGTAACCACTCGGTGACACTGTCAACGTCTACTCGCTAGTAGGTATATATTAGTGTAAACGTCTGCCTGCCTGGGCCATTGCGGTCACGCTAGCATTGCCAACATAACAAATAAACACCTTTTGGCCATGTGTTGGCGATAAGCTGTCAAAGCTGGTTCGAGGCGAAAACGCTATTTTATGGTCATACAAAAATTTAATCGATGGTACACTACAATTGTTTCACGTACTGTCAAACCGGCTATGGGCTGTATTGTTTTTTTACAAACCAGCGCGCAATAATAACCGATTCACGGTGAAGCATCGGAAAAAGTCGCCATAAAACATAGTCTTATTTAAAGGCTACACGCGTAGTCTTGCGACTACACGCATCTTTATCACAATGTATGGGTTTTGACAGGTGTGACGTCACGATTCGAGCTTTTAACGCTAGCCTAAAACCCACTTTAAATTGTATAAAAAATGTATTTTGTCTACGAATGGAGAAGTAATATGTAGTTGGTAAGCAATTTTGAAAGATATAATTTAATAAATAATTACAAGTGTGTACCTAACTCGTAAAGGAATACAGATTTTTGGAAATAGGGAAATTTTTCAATTATTAAAAATGTAAGTAGGATTATTGTGTAGATATGTATATATATTATCTAGAAATACAAAAATATTAGTTTATAATGCAATTCGTCCTCATTTTATATATTTTGGTTCATTTTTACATTTAGTAAATAGGACAATTAAAGATATGTAGGTTGCAAAAACTGCAAACTAGAGCAATGCGGAGTATTTTAATTAATGTCAATAGTATAAGATATACATATGTTGAATGAATTGAATTGCATGAATGTAAAGGAAACCTTTAAAATGTACATGTTGTTACCATACATTTTTATGTCAGATAAGAATTTATTACCAAGATATTTCAATAAGTATTTAATAATATAATATATGTATGTACATACATAGTGATAATACTAGTGGTAACAATAAGTTAATAGTTAAGAATTTAAAATTAAGTAGATCTAGGAGAAGTACAGGGGTGTTGAATACAATGGCCTGCCAGAAGATCTCAGAAATATAAACAAAATTGATAGATTCCTGGCAGCCTTAAAACAGCACCTCTGTATAAGTGCTAATAGATAATTAAGTTTATTTTGTAATTTTAGCTTTAAGTTAGTTTATTTGTAATTAGCTACTATCTGTGGAGAGCTATTATTGGCTTTCCGTATTTATATAATTTTCTGTTTTTGTAACATACATATGTACATAGCTGTTGGTCTTCATTAAAATAAAAATAACTTCTTAAACTATCTTAAATTGATTAAAATCAAAGGGATGAAACTATACCTACAGAAAAATTGTTTTTTTTTTTTTTATACATATGTAATTCTAGCAAGTTTTTATATTGATTAAATTCAGTCTAGTATCTGCTTATATGCGTGGGTACCTACATATGTACATACATATGTATGTACATACGCACTCGCGTACCTGTCTAAGTTTTGGTACGATTATTCACTTGCGGACTTAACCCATTGCGACACGAGGCTTTCATTCGATTTCCTCGACGGGATATATTTTCCAGTATATATCATATCGGCGATATCCCCGGCTGTCCCCGGGGATATTTATGCACAGATGTTAATCATTTTTAGTGGCAATATTCGCGGCACGCACAAACCGCGACCCATAAATAAGCGGTGTAAACGGCTCGCGGTCTATGAATCGGTCCTGGACAACAAAGGGGACTCGTCCCGGGATTTACGGGACTCGGGACACCACACCTTTCAGCTCTCGAGATTAATAAAGCGACGACAGAAATCGCGATGCGCGTGAAGCGCGTTTTTCATCCATCCGCAACACTCGACGATTTTCCCGACGACGGCCGTGTAATTAATGGAAATTATACCTTTTGCCTTTATTGCTGTCGTATACCTACGACCGTATATAAAGCCTTAAAATATATTCTTAGCATGTGCTCAGTCTGCTTAAAGGGGTAGAACGATAAGATGCACTTTTTGAATGATTCGTATAAACGTGTTCTAATGTACGGTTCTGAATATCAAAAGTACTTTGAAAGTCGACGCGTTTGATCGGCAAACTGGTTATAATAAGCCAGCACGCAAAACGTCTCAACATTGCGAAAGCTTTAATTACCCGGAGCTTTAAGTTAAGGTGCAATATTTGCGCGGGCGTAGTTGGAATCTCATTTTGCTCATCTGTGCATCTTGTGTAATTGCACCTGCACTCCGACTCGAGTGCTGAAAATTAATTTACAAGTAACCGGTAGCTTAGGAATATAAGACGCAAAATAATCAGTACAATATTGATTCGGCTCTAATGACACGGCGGCGTTCTAAATATAAAACGGTGAATTTTCCAATATTTTATTATTTTATTATTTGAAGTGGTATATTCTGTACGGTTAATTTGATATTACGCATTCCAGTAGTACTCGATCGACATAAAAACGAACGGTTTCAACCGGCAACGACTGGCTGAGAATTAAACGATAGTTTTATTCCGCGACACGGCAATAAAAATTAATTTACTAAACGTGTAAACATTTTTTTATTATATTATCTCTCGAAGCATACACATATGTACTCATTATGTTTGCCGAGCGACAAACAGGTGACTTCTGTGCACGGTCAACATACACACACACACATACATACAACACACCGAACACATCAACATCAATGAAAATTTTAACGATTTTCATTTCGTCGACAGCGATAAATAAACCTCAGATAGACCACAAACACGACAACCGATTTGAATATCTCATTAAAGTAGGCGAGCTTATCGTGACAAATAAAAATAGCATCTGCGAGCCGAAACACCGACGACCGCTGCGAGCCGAATCGTAAGTATGCAAATACAGACACTTTGGAATACTTATACGGGTATTGAAATTAAGAGGAAATTCCAAACGTTGGTCGATTGTCTTTGATAACGTGAGAAAATCGTGCGACAAAATTTTTTTTATCTACATATTTAGCTTTGAGAGGCTGTTTTCAATCCGGTATAAGTGGAGCAGGCGAGAAATTGCGAGAGTGGTTGTAGCCTAAGGGGGGCTAAGCCCCCATCGAAGGTGTACCGGTGCTCTGCCCCCGAGGCCCCAAAGCCCCACTCCGAGGCTAACATTAAAGTTCAAGTGCGACGACGTGTTCGCACTCGGTCACTAGACCGCGACAAAACGAGCACTACTGAAACACTTGTTCACATATTTGCTCAAATTAGCCATTTATATGTATGTTGATTCAACATTACACCGATAATGTAAAACTGCTTTTAGGTGAATCGGCGTTTTACGAAAGATTGAGGTACGTAAAGTTTACAAATTCGATAAAAAAATTGCTAGTGTATCTCTCATAATCATTCTTCATCATTTCTCATCTATTGTGTTCTTTTCGTTTGCTTCAGTCATATTCAGTATAATTTTTTTTAATAAACAGACTTCTTCGTATAAAGGTCAAAATTAGGCGAGTCTCTTTAACTAAATTTGTCTACATTTACAAATTTTGTTAAATCGAGATTTTCGGCAATGTGGAACTCGGACTACTTTGCTTTCTTTCACATTCTCTCAGATACCATTCCAGTATTTTTCGCGTACATCTGCCATTCATTATTCTTGCTATGTGTCCTGTCCATTTTCACTTCAACTTTTTCACTCGTTCTGCTATATCTGTTACTTTGGTCATACTTCTTACTTATACCAAGCATACATCTTTCCATGCTTTTCTGTGTGCACTGGATCTTACGTAACATTCTTGAACTTAGCATCCATGTTTCACATCCATACGTGGCAGTACGCATTAGTCGTATGGCGGGATGTTGGATTTAAAAATAATGTTCAATCTGTATCTCACACAGGGCTCACAAAACATGACATGTTTAGTGACCAAAGGCTTACACTACTATTTATTTGGGCTAAAATGATACAGTATATCTCTGTAATATGTTAAAAATTTTCAAACATTTGTAAATTGAATCATTGTGAGAAAAAACCTACGGTTTTTGTCCAATCTGTGCGTAAATTGAAATGCATTTTCCGACCCATCAATCGTTTTGCAATAGAATCACTCGACGATTTACTGCATTTTGATTTATTGTCGAGACGTCAAAGAGTCTGCCAAGATGCGTACAGTGTCGTTTTTAGTATCTCAGTGACGAGAGATTCTTCAGAACAATGTATAATATGTATTAGATTTGAAGTATGTGGAGCAATTTATCGTAGAAAACGTATTGGCATTCCGGTCGTGTGGACAGCTGATGCTGCCGGATAAGATGTTTTTCGCTACATTCTTATATCGGCCGCTCTTTATAATTGTGTCTTCGGAGATTGACATTAATTGGAGATATTTGTAAATTTCTCCAGACGCGACGTAGGTATAGCGGTGTACTGACGACGAACGCGTATTTCGAAACGCTTCGTAAATCGTCGAGTTAAAAAAAAACCATAATATATTTATTGGTAATAATCTATAAACAATTTTATATAGATATAAGACTATATTACTGCGTAGTGAAAGGATTAGTATTGTATACCCATTTCCATATTTAATATAATAATATGCATATTGATCTGTCCTCGTGTGCACGATTCAAATATGAATCGTTTTATTATATATCTCGGTATCTCTTATCCGTAAAAACTTATGTCGAACGCGTTGTAAAATGAGATTTATCATTGAAAACCGTGTAACTATTGCGAAATTCAAATTATGAATATTCAAGTGGTTGGATTTTCAATCGCATACATTTAACATGAAAACGTAGGTACGACTCAATTACGTTACAATTATAAATAATTAACACTATTGAATTGTATTTTTATGCTATTGACGAAGAGTTACGATTACGTTCTAGTTATATCAGCGAACATAAATAATGTGTTGCGCAGTTTAACACCTTATTTTTGTTGCATAGTACATACATACATATAAATCTACTGTCAATATGGAAAATTATCAAATGTAATGAATCGTATTTATGTAATGTTTAGAGTCCAAGCTCCTTCATAGAGGACACTGAAAATGATCCATCATTATGAAAAATTGGTTAGAAAATCATATTCGTTTATGCAACATATTTTACGATTGGAAGCGTACATTCAAATAATTTTGAGATGTATCGATAGGCGCTATCGGATTCCTCGCGTATTTTCTGAAAATTATATACCTCCACGCGGAACAGTGCGGTTCGGAAATCGACTGGGGAATTCATATACTATGTATTTCAATGCACAAAGGCGAAAACGTAATTGAATAGAACAGTTATTCGTACGGATAAATTACGTGTATTATTGCAGAGTGTGCAGCCGCGGCGCAAAGTGAACCCTCACGCTTTGATATATGGACTATGAGCGGAAGATATGACTTATAGAATAAAGATTACACGTTTTCCCGTTTATCCGGCAATCACGAGTCGGAAGCGTGACTATTTTATGACTATTAAAATCAACTCAACAACATACGGATCACTTACCGACGGTCAAACGAGGCGATACACTACGAGACCTCTAAAATTCACGGCCCTATCATCAGCCGAATTCGCATACCATTAAAGTAATAAAATCGTATTACTTAATGCGCATGCTTAGCGCGGAGATTTTTTTACGACGAATGTTACATCATCGCGGGCTAGACGTCGAATTATAGAGGTCTCTTTGTGATTTATCACCGTTCGAGTTGGTGGTAGGCGATTTTCACCGTTTTTCCACGTAGACTGTAGAGAGTTTGTGCCGCCTCGAGCGTGGAGATCGATTTTCGGCCGCTTTGCAAAAACCAAAGAAGTGCGAGAGTAAGTGCATAAGTGTTTTAAAGTCGTGATCGTACCGTGTCGGAGGACAAGATTTATTGGTCAATTTGGGCGGGCGCCATTACAGATGTAGCGGAGGTGACTCTGCCGCAAAGGGATCGAAACAAAAAGGCAGAGCCATTGTAGGCCTTTATTACTGACGCAAAACAAACGAGTGACAACTGTTTATGGAGGTGTCGTAAAGTGAGGACGAAAAGCGTCGTCCGACATTTGCCGGATGCTCCCAATTTCCCATGTGTGTAATGAGTACTCGATATGTTACCGAACATGTAATCTTTATACATATTTATAGTTGCTTTCGGACGAATGAACGTAGTTTTTAAATCCGACATCCCGCTATGCAGAAAGATGAGCGCTTACAAGAAATCGGTAATTGTGTATTGCCGGTTATGACATACGGATGTGAAACGTGGATGCTGATATCAAGAATACTGTGCACAATCCAGGCACATAGAGAAGCATGGAAGGTGTATACTTGGAATAACAAGAAGAGATCGAAAAAGGAATACATGGATGAAAAGTATGACCAAAGTGACGGATATAGTTGAACGTGTGAAAAAGTTGAAGTGGGCACATAGCGAAAAGAATGGATGGCAGATGTACGCGTGAAATACTCGAGGATGTGGAAAACCAAACGGACGATGGGCTAACGAATTCAGAAGAATGCGTGGAATCAAATGGGTATAGATTACTCAATACATACAGGAATGGATGAGGATTGGAGAGGCCTTCATCCAGCAGTGGATAGTGAACGGCTGAACACGATGATTATGGGTATAGGTACTACGAAAAATACTGGAATGGTATCTGAGAGGATGTTAAAGAAAGCAAAGTAGTCCCGCATTGCCGAAAATAACAAAATTTGTAAATGTAGAAAAATGTAGAACGCGAGAAGTACTAGAATGGTATCCGAGAGGATGTGAAAGAAAGCAAGGTAGACCGAGTGGAAGATGGGCCGATGAATTGAGAAGAATGTGTGGAGTCAAGTGGATGCCGATTGCTCAAAACAGACAGGAATGGAAGAGGATTGAAGAGGCCTTCATCCAGCAGTGGATACTGAACGGCTGAAAACGATGATGATTGTAGGTACATATGTATATACTACGCAAGTATCAATTGTCGAATTCACAATACGTACTGGACAAGTGCTGAAAAAGGATCAGTGGTTATCAATAAAATCAAATCAGATATGTTTACACATGTATCTACATATGCATGTATGTACATATGCACATACGTACATACATATAATTTACAACTAATGTGAACGAGATGATCGCACGTGATGAAACAGTTCTGTCAACAAAGCTGGCTATTTACAGCTTGTAAATAAATAAAATACGAAAATTCCAAGGTCACCGTATACCTACCACACGTGATCACTTCGGTTAATATTGAACGATGTAATCTTTAGCATACGATATGATGAGGCATATTATGAAGTTTTCACACGAGTCAGTGAATCATCAGCTTCAAAATTGCCACGAGCACCTACGCCAATAAATTAATCGACATCATAATAATTTTAGTGTCGTCAAAATGTCAAAGTCGTTATTGAAAATTGAGCAATTATAATTAATTGAATACATTTTGGCGCGCTACATATTCAGACAATAATTGCTGCGAATGCACAGACACTCTTCGGTACTATGTACGATGAAAAACCCTTACACTGTAAAATGTCAACGTGTGCCTCGTTTTGTTTGAGCAGTTGCTCTCCGATGAATATACATACATACGTCGTTTACATACATTGACAAGTGTTTGTTTATTTTTTTATCGAGCTAAATTTACATGGTTTTTAATTAAAAGGCAACAAGACGAGGTGGCCGAGTGGTTAAGGCGTTGGACTGCTAATCCAATGTGCTCTGCACGCGTGGGTTCGAATCCCATCCTCGTCGAACTTTTTTTGATCCCAATCGTACAATATTATTTAATTTTTTCTATCAAAAAAAATTCTAAATGTCAAGCTTCATCGTCGCTCTTTTTCTTTACAACTTAATTTCGTAAACGTTACACAAATCATATGCAAATAAAAACATCACCGTCTAAACTAGACGAGTGTGAAAAAAATGGAAGCAAGGTCTAACTTTGTTGATTATATTCGATGACGTTTAATTTCACATACCTTCGTTACATGTATAAATAAAACCGAGCTTTGAATCAATTGTGGAATAGTTCATTTTTATTGTATCATTACTCCCTTTGTCTGGGGATCGTATCGAATGTTGACCGCGAAATAATGCAAGTGCATATATCGAGTGCAGCGTGCACAGGACACGAAGCGAACGTTTGCAGTTAAAGCGGAATGAATAAAATGCGATGGACAAATGTTTATACGAAGAAGCGTCTTCTTCGGGATCGAATTCCTGAAATACACCCGTCCTTTTATTTTTTTCATCCCGATCAGTGGCCGCTCGATGAATTTTATGCTAAACATGCGCTAAATACAAATCGACGTTCTTTAGGAATTCAATCAATATTTATATCGAATACACACTGCCTACTGACGATTATGTAAAGACGATGCGAACGAATCGATAGACATATTCGCGATCCGAGGTATCCAGCTGGGGCATCCATCTTTTTTTTTCGTCCCGCTGAGGAGTCGACGGGAAGCTTTCACAGAAAGCGTACGTAGAGAGACTTAGGGATAATTGCCGGTATTGGATATAAATACACATCACATCATTACTCTAATAAGTCTAGTACATACCTACTGTCGAGACAGGATAGGACTCGCGCGGTTAAAAGCAATTTAAAAAATAGAATCATTCCGTATACAAATTAGCAAACGCGTGATTGCTCTATCATAACACGAAATAGCACTATCAACGCACTCCCACTTAATTACAAAAATGGGCGTGTACTAATATTCAATACAATTTTTAACCAATCGAAAATATGAAGATTTAATCTGCGACGTTGTTTAAAAGTCAATTATAAACTTAATGAAACTTTCGTCAGTTTAATTTTTCATTCGAAAAGTTCACCTTTTAAAATATCAACGCACAATTTTGCGGCGCGTTGACCTCGATGATCGTTTGTTGTATTTTTATTTTTTTTGCCGATTCAATGCAAAATTTTCGTATGAATAAATTTTAATATCGCCGAAGATATAAATAGCCTATTTATTGATTTGTTTTGTTTTCGATTGTGCGCCAGTTCGCGTCTGCAGCATCCATGCATTGCATCGGTTGCATTTAGAGATGCAACTCACGCACGAGGTCATGCAGCAGCCGCCGGCCACAGGACGTGATTGATCGACCGTTTTTGTCTTCTGCAAGCACTTCAACTACCATCAATACAATGACTATATGCATACCGAATGCACGCAGTTGCAAAAAGTATCGCTGAATCAAACGCACTCCAGCTCTTTCGTCTCACATTTCCATCAAACGACATTTTCCGACACTACAAAATGGTTAAATTCTTAAACGTACATACATATGTATGTATTTGAAAATGACGTTTAATATTTTTGCTTGAGACTGCAATGAGACTTATTGTAGTCCCAAGCTAACGGTATGGAGCTAGTTCTCATACCACAATACAGACTAATAAAGTTTGTAATATCATGGGTAAATCTGAAATTCTAAAAATATATACCAATATGCACACTTTTAAGGTTTCATTTATATTCATTCAACATATATCGTATACTAGTTAATCTATTGACATTTTAATTTATTGACGCGTATTAGAAATTTAAATTCTATCTCTAATCGACAATCTCAATATTCGTAATTTTATTTGATGCTTAGTGTGTCAAAGGATTAGATGTGTCAAAAAGCGTTCTTATTATTCTGGATGCGGCCCGCAGATAAAACTTCTTTCTTAATGCGGCCCTCGGGCTATCTAAGATTAAACAATGTATTTTAATGTAACAAGTTGAAGAGCATACATAGATATGCAAATTAGAATGTACAATCATATTAAAATTAAACTTTTTACATGCAAATACTTAGGTATGTTTCCGTGCAATAATGCAAATTCGATACAACTAAGACTTTTTTTTCACATAAATTGTATGTACCTACTAGTGAATAAACGTCACTTCTCTGTTCCACTAGATAAGCGTATGTTACGCTAGATACAGTTATTATTGTGAGTCTATAGAAATGTTAAAAACAATAAGAAAAATGTACAGTTCGCGTGTTTGCCTATTCACATATTGGTATAATTCAAACCAGTTTCGTATAAGATTTTAAAACAGGCGATAAATGATCACAATCAATGACACGATTTCGTCATTAGCGAACGGTCAATTGAATCTCAACGTGTATAAACAATGAAACACTCGGAAGATTTATACTATACAATATTTATAAACCACACACACATAGAGAGCACAAGGAATGCCGTAATATAAATTGAAAATTCAAATAGTTTGCTAGTTGCCGGGGCGCGTCGTTCGCAAGATGCGGTTAACTGTATTGTAAATCAAAGCGTTCGAAAGCTCGTTAACACCTTAATTGATATAATATGGAAGAGCACGACAGGGATAATTGACTTATCTGCAACATTGTACCCACTCCCTGAAACGTGTCGGACGCCAATGGGTAACATTTATCAAGACATCTCTGAACCTACACCAATTATGAAACGATTTTGCTAACTAACAAAATGACGATCGATACGCGCTAATAATACACTTGTGCACGGTCAAGTTCAACTTTTAAACGCATGCCTCGCAGCCGAACTTGTTGAATGTCGAATTGAACGAGATTTTCAAACGTCACACGCACCCATAAGCCATAAATGTTTAAATTTAGTAAATAGGTTAATTAAAGATAGGTTACAAATACTGCAAACTAGAGCTATGCGGAGTATTTTCAATTTCAATAGATTAACTAGTACCTATACATAATACATATGTATACATATACATATGGATATAATATACATAGTCATAATACTAGGGATAAGAATTAGTTGATAGTTAAGAATTTAAAATTAAGTAGATCTAGAAGAAGTATCTTGTACAGGGGCGTCTTAGAAATATAAACAAAATTGATAGATTCCTGGCTGCCTTAAAACAGCACCTCTGTACATACATACATATATGTGCTAATAAATAATTAAATTTATTTTGTAATAATAGCTTTAAGTTACTTCTTGTTCGCAATTAGCTTTTCAAGCTACTTTATTCAAATAAATGAACTTATTCGTTATTTTTAATGTGTAGAATATTTACTTTACATTTTGTTTGTAAGTTCCTTTTAGTTTATTATTGGCTTTTTAAGCTATTTTAATAAAATACATGCAATTACACATTTAAATCATGACACATGTCAAGTCATTCTACATCAAAATTTTCACCACTATAATGAACTTAATTGAAGTAATGAATCTTCGCGGAATTATTACCTTGAGATGGATTATCATAAATTGAGTTACCGACCAACTCAAGTTTGATTCATTTTCAATAGATTCTGATAAGATTCTGATACGTACAAGTTAGCTTTGTAATGTATTATGTACATACATAGTCGTGTAGTTTAACTGACTTAGTTCGTGATATGGTTGGTGGAATTTCAATTGAAGTAAACACATCTTGACTTCCGGTGTCGCGTAATTAAATGCGCATTCAAGTGCACAATGGAGGCGTGTCATCCGAAGCGCTAATTGGTTGCCTCACCGCCAATCATAACGTGACGTGAGATAACCACGCCTTCGCCCCCGCCATCGCGCAACGCACTTATACATAGAACGTGCAATTTCATTAGATAATATTAGATAAAGTAACTCGACTAGGTTTAAAACAATCAGAAGAAGTTTTGGGATCGTCGAAATAAACCAATCGAACTTAAAAGTTGGCAAAGAATGTCTGATTAGAATCAATGCGTTGCACAACACGGGCTTCCAATTGGTAATTGATATGCACCTCGTGGTAGGCAGGTATCTCTACTGAGTCTACATTGAATTGGAGATAAGGGTTGTTAGAAATGATAGGTATAACCCATGGGTGTTCAACCGGTCGATCGCGAAGTAAAATGTAGTCGATCCCGAATACGATTTTTATTAATACCTATTGCTTTACGTTTTTCAAATTTTCTACAACGGTGCAATTTTGCCCCAGCTAGTGATTAAACTGTCTTTCCGGGTTCGTGATTTTCTGTTAACGAAAAGGATTAATGGTCAAAGAAAGGGACTGTTATTTTTTTGTGGTATGCATTTGTTTAATCATTGGTTTTCAGGTAGGTACACTAACTAGTTAATTTGTTAAAAGAAGTCAAGAGGACTTCTTGCAACTTAAAAAATCTCTTTTATTACAATACCACACATTTTCTTCAAAATTGCTAATCCAAAACACGTGTTTTTATGAGAAGCTATATTTAAACGACTGCATTCAGCAATTCGGACACGTTTGACTGATGATCACTATGATGATCGTTTGCGTTTTGCTATAAGTAATTATAATTTCATCGCATTTATATTGATGGCTTTGAAAAACTAAAAAAAGTTTATATAAATTTTGTAAAACTCTTATAAGATTCATATTACATCTGGACCTCTCCCTACATTCTTGGATGGAAGTCGATCGCCATGCAAATAAAAATAAAAAACAAGCGCCCAAACTGAAAAAGGTTAAGCACCCTTGTTATACTATAACCTGTGTTTGAAAATTACGCATTAATAAGCTGGTTTATCATTATACGTAGTAGGTATTCAAAATATTCGATTTTGTTTGTAGTTAACTTTTAATGTGTAACCTGTACGTTAAATCATTAGAAAAAATAGTTTAGTAATAAGATTGGTTTGTCTAATTTACTATAATATAACAAATCGAATTCTAGCTAGAATCTAGTTGGATGTTAAACTATAAATAGTTTGTCAGTTGCACTTTTAGTAGTTGCAGTAGCGGGTTTTTAATTTTTAATTACGTAAATTCTCTTTTCAAACTCTCCATCAAAATTATAGAGGTTTTTCTCTCAATTGATTGCTACAAATGAAACAACAAGGTTTCCCCTTAAAAATGTTTTATTAATTTCACGAACTGCAACGCGATACTGAATTATGTATCGTGACGTCATTGGGAAAAAATGGCACACGATCAAATAATATATACGTTTATTATGATTGATTTATTATCGAGCAATAATTTTTTTTTCACGGCAGAGCCTTTTTATTTCCAACTAAAAATGCACACATTCCGTTCAATTCGTAAGTGAAACACGACCACGACGACTTTTAAAGTTCAATATTTAAATTCATTTTTTTTCTCCAAAACTGTGAATATTTATTGCTGGGCAGTGAATTATTGCACTGTACTCCTACAGTGTGCAACGACTACCAAAAATAGTTAAAAATGTTTTATTTTTGTCAACTTGAATTATTTAGAATTTACGATCACAATCGTTGTCAGCTATAAAAAGTAATTTATGTGAATTGTCGCTCGGTAGCTCTCTTTTACCACCTTATTGAGAAATCGTAAAGATACCACCTAAGTAAAAATTAAGTAGCAAACGTCCAGTTAAAAATGAACTAAACTTATTCTAAATAATAATTCTCAATTTCCATTGTACATACAAAT
The DNA here is from genome assembly GCA_022651745.1 of Parapsyche elsis. Taxonomy (NCBI): domain Eukaryota; kingdom Metazoa; phylum Arthropoda; class Insecta; order Trichoptera; family Hydropsychidae; genus Parapsyche; species Parapsyche elsis. Next base: position 6,046,558 of record JAGVSN010000002.1, on the reverse strand, counting down.
AGAACACGAATCACACAACCGCAAAAAAAACTTTATTTACTATTAACTGTGGATACTTTGTTCAGTAAAACTATAACTTACAACACTGCGAGAATTCAATATCTATCTTCATTAATTAATTCAAACTCTATCCAACTTAAGAACGCCGAAAACCCGCGCAACTAAAATAAAAAATTCGGGTGTGGCCAACCCATGACTTTATCCATATATTTGAGGAATACAAAGAGTAACGAAATTAATTTTTTAAGTACCTAAGTAAATAAAACGCATGCACACCACCACACCTACCAAAATACATACATACATACATACATATCATGAAATCACTGTGTTGAGTGCGCGCGCGTATGTAAAATACGATCTTCGGCATATATTCAAATAGGAAAAACTGCCCCTTCTGGTCGTCAGATGTTGACCAAAATCACAGTATCTTTTACAGCTAACGTAAAAACTATAGATTTGAAATTTCGACTTGCAATTTCGATCGCCGTAGCAGTTTCGGAACTATTCTGTGGTAAACTTTTCGACAAAAAAAAACCCTACTTTCGGTTGACTGATTTCAATGATTTATTTTTTCATAACTAGCAATTTTTTTCAGGAGTATAACATTACAATATTGTGACGATACTACATATTTAAAAGGCTGAAAAAAAAAAAAAAAAAAAACAACAAATCGTTCAGGAGTAAACTGCCACTTCTGCAGGAGGTATTTTGACCAAAATCACAGTATCTCTTACGGCTAACGTGAAAACTATAGATATGAAATTTCAACTTGATCGCCGCAGCAGTTTCGGAAATATTCTGTGGTAACAGAATTTTAGAATTTTCTACACGAAAAAACCCTACTTCCGGTTGGCTGATGTTAACCAAGTTCCTTATGACTTTTACACCTTACGTGAAAATAATAGATTTGAAATTTAAGCTTGTTAGACTTGATAGTTTCGGAGAAAACACACGTACAGACACACACACACACAAGTACACAGACATACAGACATTTTCCAGAAATCATGAAAACGTGATCAGGGGATGATACTTGATACAAATCAGTAAAATCTCGAGGTCGAATTTACGCACGATCACAATACTTTATCCGATTAGGATAAAGTAAAAAGAGGCTTGTGGCTGTCCGAGATTGATGACTTTGGTTGGTTAACGTCAATGTTTATTCCAAGAAGTCGAGATTGTGACGAACCTCATTGGATCAGACTCGGGTAGTATGCGTAGAAGGAGTCTAAATCGGTCAAAACTGTTGGGCGTCTTAAATTGGATAGAGTAATATTGTAAACATTAAAAGTTAAGTTAGGATAATTTAGGCTAGGCTAAGTTACATAAGGTTGGATGAGGTTATGCTAGATGGCTCTCTACTGATTGAGTGCAACTTGTAAAATTGTTGTCTCCAACGGAATGATCAATAGCTACATATATTCGTTGGGGGAGGGGTGTCCTCATTTGAAGGATGAAGAGGTTAGAGATGTCTACTCATATGTATACCATCATTTTCAGCCGTTCACTTTCCACTGTTGGATGAAGGCTTCTCCAATCCTCTTCCATTCATGTCTGTTTAGAATAATCTGCATCCACTTGACTCCACACATTCTTCACAATTCATCAGCCCATCGTCAACTCGGTCTACATTGTTTTCTTTCAAATCCTCTCGGATACCATTCTAGTATTACTCGCGTCCATCTGCCATCCATTTTTCTCGCGACGTGTCCAGCCCATTGCCATTTCAACTTTTTTCAACACGTTCTGCTATATCTGCCACTTTGGTCATACTTCTTACCCATGCATTCCTCTTACGATCTCTTCTTGTTATACCGAGCATATCTACATATTTTCGTGCTTCTCTGTGTGCACTGTAACAGTATTGAATTTAGCATCCACCTTTCACATCCATACGTCATAATTGGCACATACATACATATATATGTACATATGTACATACACAGGTAATATGGCTGAAATGAATCACAATCGATCGTGCAATTTAAGCTTATCGCACGTTGCGAACGAGCTTTTGAAAATCGTCCACGATTTTCATCTACACGTACGTACATACTTTCCTTTGAAAACGTACGATTTCATAAACGATGCGGGGTAAAAGCGAGGCTCATCGCGGCCTTGTTTTGTATGGGATCCGCACACACAATAAGCCGATAAGTCAAAAACATGGACGGCCACACCTCGTCGGGTCGTAGCCTATACATATAATATGGCCCCGAGTGTCGGTCGACCGTTGGTATTTAAATAATGCGTTCTAGGGGGCTTCGGGGAAATCATAAATATGTTGACACAATCGACGCGGGCCGCAAGGTGTTATTTTGCCGCCTCTTGTCGCTTTGTGTGGCGGCCGATATATTGCGCTGTTTAATTTGATACGACCTGATACTGACGCCGTTGGCTACTTTATTATACGGCCAATATAAATTATGTATTGTGTGAAATATATACGCACGCATCTCGAACGATGCCCGTACGGAAATAAAAACATAGTGTAAGTTGGCTCATCCAACTCATATACTCCACTTCTCAATGGAAAGCTCGAGGTACGAAGGGTATTCGTCGGTACCTACACAGTACACTTTTATGCTACTACTGCGTTAGTGTTATACAAACAGTAAATACATACATATATCAACAATTCGGTATTGAGAAAGGCGTTAGACAAGGACACACACCATTTCTCCTAATAATTATTCAATGCGGTGCTTGAGGGCATATTTAGATTGCTGGAATGGCACAAAACAGGGACAGAAATAGATCAACGGATAGCATTTGAGCCATCTAAGATTCGCTGACGTCATAGTTGCATGCGACTCGGTAGATTTACAAAATAGATTAACACAATTAAGCAACGAAAGTATGAAAGTAGGCTTAAAAATTAATTTTAATCAAACTAAAATTATGTTTAATGAATTTTGCACGCAAAACGTAGTCACAGTAGATGGTCATATTGTAGAGGTAGTTGATAACGCTCGCCTCGGTAAATAATTAAAAAACCAGAATGTCGCACGAGTGGGATTTGAACCCGGTACCATCAGGTTGGGAGGAATCGTGCTTACTCTATCTTCCAAACGGAGGCGATGACGTACGTGCTATAATTGGCCAATATTAAATTTTGTGTGTTCGCGACTTTGCTAAATTGTTACGTTGTTGTATTATAACGCGCCATAGATGGCGCATTTTTGCATAGATGCAAAACTATTAAAATATTGTAGATAAAAACTATTAAATTTAATATTATTTTCCAGTACGGGTGATGAGAACGCTCCGTTGATATTCAACGGGCTTACACTAGTGTATAATAAAAACTGTTAGTTAAATCTCTCTAAAGCCGTACAAAGAAATGTCTTCAGCTTTTCTTAAAATGATGGCAAAATAATATGATCAAATTTCAAATGAGAATGAGATAGTTTGAAATGAATCTAAATAGTCGTTCGGAGCTACCTGTGTACATATGTATATACATTATCTATGCTATAAAGTTTAATGTTTGTTTGTTTGCCGCTATGCAAATCTACAGTTTTCAATTTATAACCACCAAATTTGGTATACTATCTCATGGTACTCTAACTTAGACCGTAGACGGTTTTTAGAAGGGGTCGTGGTCAAGTATACAAAATTTTATTTTTATTAATCAATTTTTTTTTGTGCTGGAGAATAAATGTTTATTTCGATGTTCATTTGTTTAATTATTTGAATGCACTCGCCCGAGCAACGCCGGGCAATTCGGCTAGTTGTGTAATATAATTAAATTCGGTATTCGTATGAATTTTCTGCAAAAGGTGAATTTATGTAAAAATACTCATTGCTATTCTGTATCTATTTAGATTTTTATGTTAATGAAACGTTATCACAAACTTATGCGAGAGACGTTAAAATTTTATTCCTCTCCCATGTAACGATCGACGTAATCGAATTCGATTAACATTTCTAATGGAAATCATTTTGGATTTAATTTAGCGGATATGTCGTCTGAAATATTGCCGAATCGGTAGGTATACATAGAACACCAAACAAAAAAGTTGATTAAAAATACTGCCTTTTTTTTCATCTTTACAATCGCGTATTTAATTTATTTAGTTTATAAATTGCCCACAATTACCGAGCACGGTGTTCTTTTAATTGTGACTTTCGATCATTGCCCACATCATACGTAGGTACCTATTGGAAAATGAAAAATATCGAAATGAAACAAACGCAAACACACGACCATCAATAACAATAATTTAATCTCCAACGTGTTAAACACGAATTTCCTATACGTTGCAGTTCAGTAGGAAGTCTATTAGAGGTCGTCACGAACAAACCATAAAAATATCTCGATAAATAAACAAGCATGCTCGAATCTTTTATTTGTTTGTATCTATCTGCTTTTAATCGTTTTATTTTTATTATTATTACTTGCTTAAATTTTTTTTTTCGTTTTGTTTAACCCCGTTATTGTTGTTGTTCGCTGTTATATCAGCGTGCGCGCTCAATAATTATGCCGGTTTACACTTGATATATAGCCGCGAGATTTTAAATAAGTAAATAGAATTCGATTGTAGATACACCTATAAAAAGCACGCATGTTCGCCCAAGATTCTATTTGAATTATTAAGTTATATCGTGTTTTACATACACATCGGCTTCGGCAAAGACACCGGGTGTCTTTTGCTGGCGCCGCTAGTTCTTGCAAACCGCTAACTGATGGCGACAGCAACACAATACTCTGTTATAACGAGAGGATCGGCAACAATGGCCTCGCTGCACACTCCTGAAGAGGAATAGGTATCTGCGAAGCTGAATTATGTTGTGAAAAAGCTCATACAAAACGGCGCATACAAAATCACTCAATAGCGATTTTCCCACCGCAAGCTACATATATGTACTTACATATGTACTACGAACCACATACTCCAAGTGTGTATTGGATTTGTTGTGGAAATGTGTTTACTCTTTGTCGATTTTTTTTTGTCACTGGAAAACGTTGGCGAAAGTGTCAATTCGAAAATAAGTGCAGCGTGTCCTTCTTTTTTTGTTGGTTTTATTATTTTTTGTTGCATTGTCGGCATGTGTGTGCCGATATCTGTCGGCATCTTCACACAAGGGGCCGCCTATCACCTCAATATCTTCGGCTACCTTCAGGCTCTACCTTGCATTCAGGGATATTCAATTTCAATTAATAGAACATAACTTTTTGCTGGAAATTATAAAAATTATGTTGAAACACAAAAATTAACGTTTCACGATTGATTTTATAAAGCTAAGCACCCTTTTACCTAGTCTCGGTATACTACAATTCCTCATGTGAAATAAAGATCAAATTGATATTGAAATTAAAAATAAGGACATCACTTAATTTTGGTGTGTTAAAAAATATTTATCAAAATTTTTGGGTTACCAAGCTGCTCAATGAAACTTAAGAGCTATTGAAGTAAATCATTTTTTTCGCAATGAAAAACTGGATTTATAAAATAATATAAGCAAAGAAAGTGGTATAAAGGATCATAGCTTGATATAAAATCACAGTAGGGGTCAGATTGAAACGGAAAAATTGATTACAATTGACGATTGCAACTGTATAATTATGTACATAATTGATTTACGAGAAATCATTAGTCGTGTGATAACAATAATAATAATTAGCGACAATAATTTATGAACCGTTACAATACAATATCGACATAGCAATAAATTGCTCAATTGTTTATGTAAGAAGGTACCGTATTCGGTCGATAAAATGAAATCGCACGTATTGACAATCCGCTCGTTCGATACAACTCCATATGGATGGACACTTCTTCGTATGCCTTTTTGGCATGAGCGAATGAATACCGTATCAGATAAGCCTTATTGTATTGTTCGAGTCTGTGTGTATTTTGTGTGGTCGATATCTGATGCATCGAATAATAAAACAAAACGAAAAAGAAACTACACCATATTGTTAACTATAAAAACAGTTACAATTATTATTTATTTACCGATACAACGACGCGACTGTGGGATACCAATTCCCGACGAGTCAAAGTTCAACGGCGAGATTTTCCCTCGGGGCATTGTCGAAGCTCTTCCTAGGGGACCGACGATGATCAGAGATCCATTCAAGACTTCGTACCCCTCAATGTTGTTGTGGATATATGGGTGTACAAGTGAGCTGGAATGGAAATGTGTGTCTGTGGGGAGTCGTCGCAAAGCCGGTGCGTCCAATCAACGCTTTGACCGAGCCAAATTTACGGTCGTAAATTTGCATATTTGCTCGGCCACGTCGGCGTAATATACGACCGCAATTACAATTATCTAGGCACTTTAATCCGCGATTAAGCTCCGCTATCTAATTCCAACGCGGATTTCTAAATTTAAATACATTTTGTCACCCCGCGTTGTGCTTTAAAATTGCAACCTATGCAAACCCTTTTCCAGCGACGATCACGCCACATCATAAATTACACCGATAACATTCCACAGAGTAAAATTTTCAAAATGTACATAAAAATACAAGTGTCTAATTATATGTAGTATTAAATTCTTGATTGAGTTTGTAGCAACTTGAGGGTTAAACGGGCGTTTAAATAAGCCGATTTGCACACGCCGTTGGCGGTATAAAAATCAAAATCTGCTACTAAACTAAACTAATGTCATTTTGAAATGCTAGTCGCGTGACAACACTACGGGAGCCCTATCGAATCATTATCGTTTTAATCGATTCGTAGTCTAATGAAGCAGCTAGACAACGTTTATCTGTATCGTGATTTATAGACGTTATTTACGGTGAAAATTTATCAAAAATTCGATTTCATCATTGTACAACGCTGAAAGCTAATTTGAATGTGTTGAAAAGCAATGCTTTTATAAAATAAACAGTCAATTAAGATGTTTTTTAAACGCATCTGTATAATGCCTTTTCGATATTTAGCTAAGAACTTGCGTGTAGCGATCAAATATCAGTTCGGAAATCATCAATCTCACAAGCAAAGCAATTTTTTAATACAATTTCAATCCAGCCATTAAGAAGTTTATATCTTCCGCGCATTTTAAACATTCAAAATCTGTATTGTACTTGGGTAATATACGCATTGGAGCAACAAAAGTAGCCACACATTTGTCAGGTAGGCCGCCGGCGAGCACCTGGGATTAATCCATAAATAAAGTTAATTATGCAATCGACTATCTTAGTGCTCGGTTCACAAAGGAATTTGTCTTCGGTGGTAAATGGTAGTTGTGGTTATTAACGCCGTATATCAAGAGGTCGAGAGTATTTTATGCCGATATGAGCGGGACAAAACCAGAGGACAAATGCGTGGTAGAGAGGAGAGGGCTACCTCTCAACACTACGGGAGATCCCTCTACACTCCGAGAGGCGAGTAATGAATCGGAAATGGTCGTCATAAACAAATATGTACCTACTCCCGAGATGACTAAAGGTACACTCGGAACAATCGATAATGTAACTGCAGTGTAGCTTGAATATCGCGATTCAAATTGAACATAAAAGTAAATACGTATTATCTCGATTAAATTTCAATGTGGTTTCTCTGGGTGTCGGCAATGGGAACTCTTTCAGCGTCTGCGGAAAAATATATTTTTTTATTATTATAATCAATAACATTCATGCAATCCTACTGACGCGAAAGAATAGGTGCAATGTTTGGTTTTCGAGTTTCAAATAAATTCAAAATCAATTCGATCTCTAAATGAGGTAGACGACTTTTAATTGCATGACAAAAGTTTGAGCACGAAAGCGCACCAGCCGGCATGCAAGAGCTTTAACTTACGACCGACTCGATTCGAATAACTCAAAACTCCACAGTGTATGTACATACATACATATAAAGAACGATCGTACAACGCAACTGTAAAACCTAGCCTTACAATCGATCGCGTTTCTTATTATATTTTTATTTAAATAATACATAATGTGTGTGCATTTTGTGTTCGAGCGCGTCACGTCAAATAGATTGTAAAACGTTCGAACTGATTTGCTTATTGCGTTTATAAAAAAAAAAAATGAACAAAAACCAGTGCAAACTACCAATCCTCTGAAATTATGGGAAAGAAGGTCAATTTATGAAAAGAAAGCAGCGGTATATTATGTGATATTTTCTCGATAATTTTTAGCTTCAGGCGCTCAGGTTGTCTGCAATTCTGTTCATATAAATAAATATTTTTAAAGATAGTCGTTCAACTGACCTCAACATTTCAATTTGTATGCCCGTCAATTTTGCGTTGTAATACTTATTCTAGATTTATTTAATTAAAAATTTCACTATCGCGTCCCCATTTCTCGTTGCCACTATTTTGGTACTACACTGCCACAAAACAGTATGAATTTCGCGAGGCGTTGAAATGGCCGAATCTAATAAGAACGAATCCATTATAGCCGAACGAATAAAATCTAGTACGAATTATGTAGAATTTTCTAATCGAAAAAATACACAAAAGATCTTAAATAAGACACGAGGTGTAATTTCTTTTAAGCTTTTAACCAGTGATTCTCAACCCCTTTTAATCGAAGAATGTGATTTTATGTTTTCATTTCCGTTATTGCTAAAACTAACATGAAGAATAAAATTAGTTTATGATTTTCGATCTTTTATGTACATATGTTTTCGATATTTTTACCTATAGATCAAATCCACTTTCTACATAGTTCGTATTAGACCCTATTCTTACTAGATCTTATTCGTATAAAATCGTATTCGTTCGGCCATAATGGATTCGTTCTTGTTAGATTCGGCCATTTCAATTGTAATCCGAATTTCACACCAGGTACAACAATCAAATTGTGCAAAATCTATTCAATTAGCTGTACCTATCTACAAGCCGGACAACCGGGTCCATTACCCTGATATATGTTATTATTTGTTTATTTATGTAAATATATAGAGTTAAATGAATTTTGCACGCAAAGCGTAGTCTCAGTAGATAATCATATTGTAGAGATAGTTGATAGTTATTTATACCTAAGACAATTGGTGAATATGACCGGATGGAAAGGAGAAGAAATAAAACGAAGAATGAAACTAGGATGTAATGCTTTTGGAAGAATGAACATAGTTTTTAAATCCAACATTCCACTATGCTTAAAAAATTCGGGTGTGGCCAACCCATGACTTTATCCATATATTTGAGGAATACAAAGAGTAACGAAATTATTTTTTTAACTACGTCAGTCAATAAAACGCATGCACACCACCACACCAACCAAAATACATACATACATAATATATCATGAAATTACTGTGTTGTGTACGCGCGGGTATGTAAAATACGATCTTCGGCATATATTCAAATAAGAAAAACTACAACTTCCGGATTGTGATCAAAACCTTATCAACTCTTAAATTTTATATGGAAATTATAAATATAAATTTTCGACTTGATCAATCGGGCAGTTTCTTAAATATTCTGTGGTAAACTTTTCGACAAAAAAAAAAACCCTACTTCCGGTTGACTGATTTTAATGGATTTTTTTTTTAAATAGCAATTTATTTCAGAAACACAGCATTACAATATTGTGACGATACAACATATTTAAAAGGTCGTAAACTGCCATTTCTGGTAGTCAGATGTTGACCAAAATCACAGAATCTCTTAAGGCTAACGTGAAAACTATAGATATTAAATTTCGACGAAATCGCCGGTGCAGTTTCGGAAATATTCTGCGGTAAACTTTTCGACAAAAAAAAAAACCTACTTCCGGTTGACTGATTTTAATGATTTATTTTTTCGTAACTAGCAATTTCTTTCAGGATTACAACATTACAATATGGTGACGATATTACATATGTATTTAAAAGGCCGAAAAAAATAAAAAACAAAAAATCGTTCAAGAGTAAACTGCCACTTCTGTCAGATGGATTTTTACCGAAATCACAGTATCTCTTATGCCGGCGCCAGACATAAGTTCAAAGAAGTGATCACTTCTTTGAAGACTTTGCTCACACATTTGTTCACATATTGTTGTATCTGCCAGATATGTGTTCAAAGCTCTCCACGGCGACGCTCGCGCAACTGGGCTTCGCGCAGTGTGGCAGGCTTATTTGATCACATATTTGAACACATGTCTGGCGCGGGCATTACGGTTAACGTGAAAACTATAGATATGAAATTTCAACTTGATCGATGGGGCAGTTTCGGAAATATTCTATTCAGACATACAGACATTTTTTAGAAATCATGAAAACGTGATCAGGGGATGATACCTGATACAAATCAGTCAAAATCTCGAGGTCGAATTTTCGCACGATCACAATACTTTATCCGATTAGGATAAAGTAAAAATAAGGCATACGATCAATGCGTACTGCCAGTTATGACGTATGGATGTGAAACGTGTATGCTAAATTCAAGCATGTTATGTAAGATCTGGATCTTACATACTTCTCTGTGTGCACTGGTAAGTATGGAAAGATGCATGCTTGGTATAACAAGAAGAGATCGTTAGAGGAATACATGGGTAAGAAGTATGACTAAAGTGGCAGATAAAGCAAAACGTGTGAAAAAGTTGAAGTGGCAATGGGTTGGACACATAGCGAGAAGAATGAATTGCAAATGGACGCGAGAAATACTGGAATGGTATGCGAGAGTATGTGGAAGAAAGAAAGCTGATGAATTGAGAAGAATGTGTGTAGTCAAGTAGATGCAGATTGCTCAAGATAGACAGGAATGGAAGAGGATTGGAGAGGCCTTCACCCAGCAGTGGATGGTGAACGGCTGAAAATGATGATGATATCAAATAGATGTATTTGTGTCTACATGCAAAGCGCGCACACGTGACACAAAATCAACTTTTTCATAGGGATTTCACAATATCAATAATTTAAGTATTTTATTCAGGATTCTTGAAATGTAATACAGCACCTATTCCGCTCCTTCTATTTGCCCCATCGTATGTACTTTTTTTAATTTACAAAAGATAGAAATAAATTTGGAAGAGACTTGCGTTGTTACAGTCGGCGCCTACTACCGTATAGGTACTAATCGGTGCGGTAGGCATTTAGTGAAAATGAACGGCACTGTCTGAATTTACGGCGCTCACGTTTTTTTCTCGGCTCGGTATTTATTACGGATAGATTTATGCGGGGTTGGTGTATATTTATCTGCTCGCGTATGCGCAGCAGGCAGCCGCCGGGCAGCGGCCATTACGCAAGATTGATAACACTCTCGACGCGCACAACCACCGATAACCCCTTGGCCGCAGTGCGACATCGCTTTGACACACCGCAGGGGTTGCTGAGGTGCGCAGTGCGCAACAGGTTGACGACCGCTGATCGAGGGGTAGTGAAACCGCACCCCACCCTATAAAAAGAATAATAGTTTTTTTTAACCTTTTCGATTTGATCAAGATACCTGTCTGTCTGTACTCATAATAGTATTTTATCAACATTGAAGCTTTAAATTGAGAGCATTCGAAGCAATATTTTGAAAATGTAGTATTAAAACTTATGTACATACCTATGTACATATATGTATGTATGTATGTATGTATAGGCATATTATGTCCAAGACTTTGCGATAATGAGTTTTGAATGCGACTTTGTTTCTCTTTAATTACTCTATCAAGGCGGTCAAGTGGCACATTCCAATGACGTCACATTTTTTTTTGCCAATACAAAATACCAAAGTTCTATTAATATTCTTGGAGCACACAACTGACAAGTCGGGACTTTTTGCGTGCAATTTGAAAAATTTACTCGTGTAAATTCAATAACAATAAAGTAAAGCATCTAAAAATCTAGAGCAGTGGTCGGTAACCATTTTCGAGCTAAACCTCGCAAAATCGGTAAGCTTTGGAGCCGCAACATATTATACCTTCGGATTATATATTCAAAATTAAATTAAATGCTGCTCATTTATGAAATGGATAGCAGTAATAAATAAGCTATCTTCGTGATATTTCTTCATGTTCGACAGTTACTAAAAATTATTATTGAAAAACCATTTAAAGCTTTTAATAGCCATGAAGTTATGTGTAGAAATAGGATACATTTTGATTTTGTGTAAATTGTATATCAAAGTTTTGTGTTTCACGCAAAACATTGAATGACAGCGAGAGTCACAGGTTTTCATACAAAGAGCCGCATAGGGCTGCGGAGCCGCCGGTTCCCGACCGCTGATCTAAAGTTAACTATGTACAATTATTATTTTTATACAAAGTTGTCCTGATTTATGATGACCAGTTCAAACTTTAAAACTTTAATATTATGGATATATCACCTTGAGTGCTCTGAGGATGCGATATGTGATAGTAACTGCCCGTTGACAGTGTCATCGGGTGTCGTATGTGTGCGTGTGAGAGTTAGTCAGGTTATGTAACCGTGGCACATCCGAATGACGTCACTTTTTCTTTTTGGCCAAACTCAAATGTTCTACTAATATTGTTGAAACACGCAAGTGACAACTCCGAACTTTTTGTGTGCAATTTGAACAGTTTACTTATGTAAATTCAATAACAATGAAATAGCATCTGGAAATCTAGTGGACAATGTGATACAATTATCATTTGTACACGTACATATATAATTTACGATGACCAATTCAAACTTTAAAACTGCAGACCTGAACGATTTACTATTTTGGACATGTCACCTTTGTGCTCTGAAGACGCGATACATTCGTGTAAAATATGCCTGCCTGGGTCGTTGTGGTCACGTTGGCATTTCCAAAATAACAAATAAACGTATTTAGTGGCGTGTTGGCAACAAGTCGCCAAATCTGTTAAAACTAGTTCAAGTCGACCATGCGATTTACAGCCACACATCCATTCAATCAACGGTACACTATACAATTGATACACGTACTGTCAAACGGGGCTGAACTGTTATTGTACATACTAGCGCGCACAGGGGCTAGAATCCGCCGTCACATGACGGATAAATCAGCTGGTTTCTAAATAAAGACAGATGTCAGTATAGATATATAGTAAAGTATAAATATGTCGGTTTTATACTATGTAAATTAGTACGTCTTTGTCTTTTAGGCAGAAGGGAAAGGAAAAGGGAGGATACATATAGGGTTAAATAAACCAAATTTATAAAGGGATATTTATATATTTAGACAATAGATAGTGGAATAGGGCTTTTTTAAAGGCGATAGCAATAAATCAAGTATCCCGTAAATCAGAGCGGCTCAATCGGTATTGCGCGATATTATAAAGTTATTACAATTAGTTTTTAATTTAATTTTAATGTCCTTACTCTACCTACAACAATTAGTTGTAGGTAGAGTAAGGAAAACAAAGACAGCTGGTGGTGTTTTTCACAGGGGTGTATTAATGTATAATGCCCTCCCGGAGTGCGTCAAGTCTTCTAAGACAATAGATGCATTCTTGAAAAGTGTGAGGAGACACTTCTGTTAGAGATAGTAGTTATGTATAAGTACAGTGTATAATGTGTAATTGATTTATGTAGTTGTTATAAATATGTAATAGATGTAAGTTAAATTAGCTAATTAGCTATTATTATATAAAATAAATAAATAAAGTGTTGAAAAGAATTCCACGTTAATTGGTGTAAATTCAACGATAAAATCTAACCAAAATTAATTTTAAAAATTCTAAATTTACAAGTACCTAAACATGTACATACGATACGGTGAAAAGATATAAAAATATATAAATTTCGAATCACCCATCGTATTGTTATTCTACTGCGTACGATACTCAAAGCGTATTTATATTATTGTACATTATACGAACTGCGCAGATACATAAATAAATGTGGCGATTTATCAAATGTGCAATCAGCCGCGATTAGGTGGATATTATTCGAAATGTTCTCTTCTGGTTATAAAATGTAATTTATCGACGCTTTATCGCAATACACCGTAAAATTATGACACAAATATTCACGAATGGATACATTTTCGATACCAAGTCGACGATGATCCTTAAAAACACACACACACACACACATATGTATGTATGTACAATTGATTATATCTAGGTAGCGTCAACTGTGCACTGTACGATTCCACGTAACAATAGAACTACCGAGGAACACACAACACGACCGCGATTGTGTTTTGCACCGACCGTTATCGCAACATTCGATTGTTTTACTTAATTGGCGAGGATTTGCCAGGTACAAGGAAGGTAGTATATGTATGTATATGACCAGGGGTCAAAGTGACCCTACGAGAGACCGTGCAGGTGTCAACCACGCCTGTCGGAAAATTGCACACAGTTCGCAGGTCTCGAGCACGAGCGGGTCAAGGTCTCGAGCACGAGCACGAGCACGACGTGCCCGATTTGGCCGATCTCAGTGGGGAGAGCGTGGGCGTGTTTCGTAATTACGGCGACCCGAAACGCCGCCGGCGTGACTTCCTCTTCGCCAATTAAAAAAACCATAGTCCAGACGGACTGTTGCAGAAATATACTCGTCCTAGTTGGAAATGTTGATTTATAAAAAAATTAAATTGAGCCCCGGATTAATACAGTGGAAATCGTTTAACATGAATAATCGGTTGACACGAAACAATATTCTGGTCCCGGAAAAATGCTATGTTATAATTTCATACGTTTATTTTCTTTTAACGCGAAACAAAAACGCTTAGCACGAAAAGATTTCGCATCTCAGAAGGACAAAAATATATACCGGCCGCCGAGTAGTCATCACCTTGTTTACTGTTTATGACTCTACTAGCTTATATGTAGATAACACTGAGCAACAAAAAATCACGTTTTTTAAAACCCAGAGCGGAGATTGGTCAATCTTTACTAAGTTTAACCCACTGAGTTCAAATCCGATAATGATTTTTGGTTTTGGTTTGATAATAATTTGGTTGCGGATAAGGGGTCTTTCAGGGCCTTTGAGAGTTTCGCCCAATCTTTCGGGAAAAAGTGCTCCGTTGGGGAATACTATGGTCCGAACCCATGAGTAAAGTCAAAAAAATTCCCTTCCCTTTCCTTAAAAAAAAAATATATTTGTGTTTTTTCTACTTTTTTTTTTTTTTGTTTTTTATTTTATTTCAGCAGAGATGCGCGGTTGTTCCGGCCTTACTGGACAACCGTCTGTCCCCAACGGAAAGGTCAACAGACTATATTCGTTGGGGGGGATGGTGGCCTCATGTGAGGGTCTGGGGGAGAAAGGGCGTGGAGGTGTTTCTCTTCAAGGCGCCTTATATATAAAAAATATATATATATAGGCCAACATCTGATAATAAACAATAGATATGTACGAGGTTGCCCTTAGGTTGCTACAAAATGGTATCATCCCTTTTTTTTTTGTATAATTATTTTAACACGAAAAATATGTATGTCCCCGTCCCTGTGGTTTCGTGTAAAATAAACCATTTCCGTTGTTTTTACAAACCGTACGATAAAATAGTTATAGTACACACACAGGATGGTCGCAAGAAAACGACACCTGTCTTTTTAACCCCCAATGCCAACTAATTTTTCAAGAAAATCGTCAGTATTATATTTAGAAAATGGTCAGTATTTTATATAGAAAACGGTCAGTAAAAAATATATTTTTGGTAAGTAACTTTGTCACAAATGGGCAGTAAATAACGATTTTACAGTTAAATGCTGACCGTTTATATAAAATGACTTACCGTTTAGTATTAATTACTGATAATTTAATATATTTTTTATTTTTATTTGCATTGCGATCGACTTCCGTGCAAGAATTTAAGTAGACGTCCGGATATTATACATATATGTAGATACTAGTAAGAATCTTATAAGAATTTTGCAAAATAACAAACTTTTTTTAGTTTTTCAAAAATATCGATATAAATGATGAAAATATATAAATAATAATCCTATTTACAAATAATTAGGTTTATAATTACTTGTAACTAAACGCAAACAGTCATCAAGGTGATCATCAGTCAAACGTCCGCATTGCTGAATGCAGTCGTTTAAATGTATAGGTATATTCTCATAAGAAGACGTGTTTTGCATTAGCAATTCTGAATAAAGTGTGCAGTATTAAAAGTTCCAAGAAGACCTCTTGGCTTCTTTTGACAAATTAGCTAGTGTACCTACATGAAAACCAATAATTAAACGAATGAATACCACGAAAAAATAACGGTCCCTTTTTTTGACCATTAATCCTTTTCGTTAACAGATAAGCACGAGCCCGGGAAGCTTTTTTTATTTATTGACCGGTACTTACTAAACAAAATTGAACCATTGTAGAAAATTTTTAAAACGGAAAATAATATTCATTTTAAAATTCACAAAGTAAAATCGTATTCGGGATCGACTAAATTACAAAATATTTAATCTAAATTCAGTTTCAGGTCAACTCTAATGGTTTAATTCTATATTTAGGCATAATGAGCTAATGAGAGTTCCCAAACAAGATACAATCCATATATGTAATACAACACCCTAAACATCAACACGTTGACTACTCAACTACATACATATTTCAATCAGCCAATTCACACTGTAAGCGGAATATATTACATAAGGCTGATATTACATTCAGCAACAAAACGGAACACCAGGTTTTTTTTGAACCTCGGCGACCAGATAGATATACAAGTTCCAATGGTAAGTATTACGATGTATTAGACGATGCGATTCTGGGTTGCTTGAAAATTTCTTGGAAGTCAATGTTCGCCGAAAAAAATCTTCACCAAAAACCCTTTTCTGACCTTTTTTTTGCATCGTCGTACTCAATTGTCAACACAACGCAACGTCAACGCAATTGTTTCGAAAACAATGAAATTCAGAAAGAAATACGAGAGGTTGAATTTTATATATTTTCTACGTCTACATATGTAGAGTACCTAGTTTCGTATAGTATTTTTTTTTGTATGAAGATTATGAGATGAGCAGGTAGCTTGGTAGCTTGAAAAGTGGTGCAATGTAATAAGATGCTCGCCACCGCCAAAAAAAATCTGGTGCTGGTTTTGTTGCTCAATGTAATATCGCTCTTAGTCTCGTTCGAATCGTGATACACGAAAAGGCAATCCTTGAACTTGACCAGACCGATAGAGGCATGGGCGTCTGATACACATAAATTTATTTTACGTAACCAACACGCTAAAAAAAACATACGCCATAATATTTCTATTACTTGGATTACAAGACGCGAGAGAACCTTCAGACAAAGTAATAAAGCGCTTGTACATATTCGAATCTTTCCACAGCCGCTTCCGTGGCTTATTTTTAATGAATGATTAACACAGGAGTCCTCCAACGATACGTTGGACAAATTAACCTTTATCTCTCGACTTGAAGTAAGAAGTGGAGAAGCGCGCAGGTGCAAATAAAAAGATCGTGAGCGCATGCAAATCGTGCGAGACATATAAAATTTGATAGGCAACCTTTTAACTTGATATCACATAGGTGCCCGTTATAAATTCCCATGCAGGAAGATGATAATTAAGCATTTCAGATTATGTAACACATCATAGAAAGGGTTATATTATACAAAAGTGTACTAAGCACACAAGCGCAAACTCATGATTTTGCACATGGTTATGAAATTGGGTCTGTGTGTTTATTATGCTTTTTTTACATCGTCGTGATCTATCGAGTTAGAAATGTGATACTCAATATTTAAAACTCATAAATAAACGTGTACATAATGTGAATTAATTTTGTGAGTAAGAAGTCAACTCTCGTTGTATTCAAAGCGATATTAGATCACGCTGTGAAATTGTTGCATTGAATGCGAATATAAATCATGATTATTTACTGCGTTATAATATATACATCAATTAACATTGTTAAATGCGTTGGATTTAATTTTTTATAATAAAACTAGAGAAGACAAAACGTTATCGTACAATTTAAAATAGGTCGATTACACCCATAAAATCAACGGAGATTTGAAATCATAAGACTTTCATAACTAGACTTTCTTCGATTGGGAAATATAAAGAAAGTTAATATTGCGATTATTGTTTGTAGTGTCGGGATAGGTATACATATGTATGTACATTGTATGTATGTACATATTGAGAAATGGTGAAATTTTTTTCAAAATTGATCAACATCATGCGAAAGTAATTGTTTGATAATATATTAATGGCAATTTTATTAAATTAAAACTATATTAGAGCTTGAAATACATATGTGAAAAATTATGTATAAAAGATTGTTTCGATTAGAATAAATCATATTGACATCTATCGACAATTAATCAAAGTTTTCTAATTTAAAAAAATATTGTAATTTTTTGTATTAGAATTCGATACGATTATACATATGAGATAAAATAAAAAAATGATTTTTAAATAAAAGATTTTCTAAAAATTGTCTTATTTTCTTTGTCGGTATCGTTATTGGTTTTTCATTTAGAAGAATTTTCTAAAATGCTACATTTCATTAAATTGAAAGCTTTGAATCTATGCTACATATGTATAAAGCCGGCTCCAGACGATGCGTGTCGCGCACTCCAGATAAATCTCAAATCGTGTGGATGGTCGTTTGAGAAGCTGCGAGGAAATTTTCAATACAAAAAAAGCTTAACAAATATTCGGCCAATGTAGACGAGCGCGCATGCATCGTCTGGAGCCAGCTCAAGAGACATTGTAAATTAAATCAAAGGAACAAAGCTCGTTCAGCAAGTTAGTACATACATATAAGCACTACCATATTTCATAATCTACTGCCAGGGTTAAAATTAAACTTTCCACTGAAATTTAATCAACAGGGTGACCATTTCTAAACGGTACAGTCCCACGGTGACCGATCGTTTTTCAGTTTCGGCGATTGCTTTTGGTTTCGGCTGCTTGATTTATGCGTTCGCTTTATCGGGGTCTCGAACTTTGCAAAAACGCAACTCCACCGCACCAGAGCAGAGAGATGCCAAACACAATCGAAACGCGATAGCGCCTTTTTCATACCCGGCCCTACTACGTGACTCTTATATATCATCGGAGGGCTCTCATACAACGTCACTACACTCTCAAAAGTCAGTGGAACTCACACAGCGGCACGCGAGCCTCGCAAATTAATACAAGATACTCACGACAATCGCGAGAAAATTCACCAATCCATTTACCTACCTCGGCAAAAAAAAAAAAAAAACCGTTGAAAATTTCACGCGAGTTAACAAGTACAAATGTGCACGAGCATTCGACGCATTAAGTTTTCGTAACGAGCTGACGTCTAATTAATGCGCGCGAAAGTCTCGGCAATATAGCAACGTCTCCGTTAATAATAAAAATCCTTTCCATAACGCCTTTATTTATTCAAAAGGTCTTGATTTATCAGCCAATATATATATTTTTTATATTATTCACAAATTCACGCACATTCGAACGGACGGTCATCATTCTTAATTACGACGACGCATTGTCGCAACAGGTTGTTGCACCGTTAAAGCGAACCGTTTCCATAAATCACCGCGAAAATAGACGCGAACCATCGCATCATCGCGATTAATAAACGTATTATGTATTTCGGATGAGTTCAGATCGATAAAGTCGAGTAACACTCACACCGGAGGAGTCAAATTTACCACTTCATAAATTAACGGTTCAGACGGTAAATTGTCGGAGCTGTCGCCGAAAATAATTTACGAGTGCCTTTTCTTTTTAATGATCACCCACCGGCGAATGGAAGCTGCGGAATTTTACAAAACGTGAAATCGGTAAACGGTGGGTGGAGTGAGGGTGGGTGGGTGGGTGGGGAAGGGGTCAAGTAATTTAAAAACAATTTGCATATCAAACGAGCGGTCGTAATTTGTAAGCACTTGTGTCGAATTGGGGCTCGACGCGCGTCACGAGTAGTCTTTCAGGATCTGGTCTGCGTGTGTGTTTGTTTGTTTGTTTGCAGTGTCCTTGAGCGTCAGGTTCCGATTGTAACTGGTCTGAAGGATCTGGTCTTCCAACGGCACCTTCAGCGGTCCACGATATTCCGGTCGATCAGGATCAGAGAGAGAGAGATCCAGGACGAGTTTACTAATATATATCGAAACATAACTGTCGCGTCACGTACGAGTATGTAGAAATAGCAGTAGATGTGTGCGTATTATGAATCTTGTCAATTAATATTGAAATGCATACAAATTTATTGCCGTCTATAATTAATTATTACCTTTATGCAATGGATACGTTTGCCGTTGGTATTAAAGTTGTATAATATTATATTAATAGACACGGTAAAGCTCAAAACGGGAAACGGGATTGATTTTAGATTGACCAGAACAGAGATACTAGCAAATTGTTCAACACACAAGTCGACAGTGGAAAAGTCCTCGATACAATAAAATGATATTCCATTCAATTCTTATTCTAATGGTAGTCATTATTGAAATATAGAATACCTATAAGAAAGTCTTCGAATGAAAATGAGGATTTTGAATGAAAACTGTATTGTGTATCATTGACATCATGAAATTCAAAAATACTTTTTTGATATTTTAAAAAGTTTATTTTACGTAGTCGAAAGAGTTTGAATACGTCAATAAAATAAAATAAACATTTGCAAAAAAGTCTAAAAGTGCTTTTTACGCCGATCTGTGTGTGTATAAAATGTTATCTTTCCAATAGACCAAAATAAATTACATAAAACAAAAATTGGTTTGATAAATTCAATGAATTCCCTAAATAAATTACGACGAAGAGTAAGAAATGAGCTCAAGCATACAAACAAATTTAGTCATCAAATAAAATTTTAAAAGATAAAAGATCTTCAATGATTTTTTACAATAAGCTAATGCAATGAAGGTTCAAATAATACACGAGCTAACTAAACTAACATACGATTGAGAATCCCCGATCGACATACACTCTACGAGCTTTAAAACGTATTTAGATTTTTTCAGCGCGAGTGAGTTATGCTCGTTTTGCGCAAGAGAAGTAAGTAACAGCGATTTTAATTAATAATAAAGTGGTGTGTACAGGGGCGCCGCAATAAAATTAAGCGATTAAGCGTTTCGAGATAAACCGCGCGCTCTGCTGTGCCCCGCTTAAAATATTTTAATTATTACAAAACGCGTTATTATTACCGATGCTTGGACAGCTTTATTCGCGAGCTTTTCCCTCCCCGTGTGATAACGGTGAACGGCGGGGATTACAGCAACTACGGCCGAGCGTTAATTAACGACCGATACGCCATAACTTCACCTTTACATCGTACATTGGAATTGTTTAAACAATACCTAAATATACACGTATGTATATAAAAAGTACAAGAGTAAATTTCCATTTCAGATTTATGAATATTTATCGAAACATCGTATATCTTTGATACATATGCGCTATAGGTACTATACAAAATATATACGTATTGAAGGAGAAGTCCCTGTTAGTGTAACGGTAGAATCTTCCGTTGAAAAATTACAAAAGACATCAAAAACCGGATTTCCTGTTAAAGTTCCTGAAACGAATTCTTTCTTCCTATATAAATATGGGTATTGAAAAATACGTTATTCTTCGCACAATCCGAATGGACCCTTCTATACAATAAAGACTCTGTCCGAACAAATTTTGCACGACAATTCCCACGACGATACTGTCCACATCAGGAAAGTCCAGTTTGTTTTTTATTTCAGTTCACGGGGTCATCTTATCATGTCAACCCATTCAATGGGGATAGCTGAGCGATAAATGGAACCGAGGCCTTTCGATTGAAGAAAACAGAAGATGGTTAATGCCTCAAAGGGTGGGGGGGATTCCAACGTATTATACTATTTTTTGGCATCGACAATAGAAACTGGACATACGAGTTTAGCTTTTAATTGTCCCACGATGACCATCAGACGGAAGGGGGCGCAAACGGGTGGGGTCCGAACTGGTTTGACCGAAAGATGACCGAAAGGGGTGGCAAAGAGAAAATGAAAGAAGTCTAAAAAAAAAATGCACATACACAAACAATACAAGAATAATCGCCCAAAATGGAAATTCAGAGACGAATTAATACGTCATGGAAACTCGTTCCCACGAAGTCCGTTTTTAATGCGACATTATACTTTGTGCGATGGTCAAAAGCGGTTAATAAAATAATAAACAATGAATAGATTGTCCACAATGTGGATTTTATGCGAGCTGTAAATATGCAACCGTTTTTTGTTTTTTTTTTCTGTAGATTTCATTCGAGCACTAATCTTCCATTTGGCAATATCAACCACCATATCATTAGAAAAGTATAAAAAATTTGAATAACAAGTATCATTTGCATAACGATTTCGTTTAAGACAATTCAATTTAATAGCTCAGCAATCGCTATGAAATGATTTATAATAGAAAGTACGAAAGACAAAATTTCACCCTCTATTTGTTATGATAGCTATTTGAACCACCTTTCATTTTTCTTTATCGGTAGATTGATATCATATCATAACCGAGCCATACCTTACCATGTAACCATGACTATATTTCCATTATGTAGAAATCGAATGTGTGTTTGTGTATAAATAGCGATCGACGCAATGCGGAAGAGATTCGCATGCGTTTTATTTTTGTACGATCGCGCGACTAATGTTGCATTCTGCGTTTATTGCGTTTCACCACGAGACTTTAGGTACGTCCATTAGATAGTACGTTGTATGTACATATTATCAATATTGAAAAGCGCATCTAGCCTCATTGTACATATGTATGTATGTATGTATGTAGTACTACATAGAACGTGCATGACTTAATTGCGGGCGGGGTGTGGCGGCTATGTGGCCGCGGCTGTATCTCGCTTAATAAACACTTCACTCGCGCGCCCAGCAAATGTATTAACGTGTATTATCGCAATTATCGGGGTGTATTATTTTTGCACGGTTAATCGCCAAGACGACCCCGGTGCGACCCTCAAGTGGGGAGGGACTTAGGTACGGGTCGCTGGGTCGGCGGCTATGCCTTCAAACGATCCGCCTAAAGCTTAGGCTACACCATTTCGATATATATTTATGTCATTAATCTACATATAGTACTGCTACTACTTAGTTGAATGATTATATTAATCAGTGATGCCGATTCAATGACTTACATAATTTAAATTTATCATTACGTGATAATTTTCGTTTGAAAGCATATTTATCGTAAAACTCACTTATCTATGCATATCAAAACTAATGGCAAATAGTATTTTTGTTATCATATTTGTGTTCACTATAAAAAAAAAATTTTGTTCTTTCATCTATAAAAAGTCAAAGTTTATGGAAAGTGTTTGAAACTCTATGATTCAAAGAACAAACTGTTCAAATGTATGGGACTTATTCCGCTTTCAAGATTTCATTTTACACCAAAACTTCTATTGCGTTTTTTTACGTCTTGAATAATCTATTATCGAGTTTTGGTTTGATATAAACATGAACATTTAATTTTTTTTTAATTTAAAAAATCAAACAAACAACTTTAAATACGTTTTATTACAATTGCCATATTCTATTCCACGTATTATTGTCGAAAAATATAACTAAAGTTGTGTGTGCTGTACTTTTTTATGTGAGTAAAGTCAACCAGATAGTTATTCTTAGCATGCGTTTTCACGCGTAAAAAAATAATGATTCTGTTAATTGTATAGATGAAAGTTTTGTAGCCTAAGCTGGTTCCTTTTCTTAATTAATAATTAAGAATTAGATCCTTGTCTGTGAGTCTTGTTTCTAATATTTCGGTCAGTAACTTTTCATGACCTGATACTTTGTATCTACAGAATCATGTATTATTCTCGTCTCTTCTCGTTGTTTAAAATTGATAGATCTGAAAGATCAGATTTTTCCTTGTATCGCATCTGACCGTCGTACAACTTTCACTAGACATTTTTGCAAATGCAACTATTTCATTGCGCACGCAGGTTCATGTACGGCATTTTTAAGTCAAATTATGACACTACACTGATACGGAAGTAATGATGGGTCTGTATTGAATTTATCGTTCACTTTTTATTGCCGTTTAAAAATTGAACCTTTGCGAGAGAGTGCGATCGCGGCTTTAGCGGCCGCGGGGCGCGTATTTAGCGAATTTGCGGCAATATGGCTGCGGTTCGAAAACCCGAGAACGGTGCTATCTTGTAAAAGCTCGGAATGCGCTAATAAACCCGACTGTATATGAAAGCACTGAAGAAGCACAAAACCGAAAAATACAAACCGACAAAACCGAACAGGCGATATGCAAATGTCGGCGTGACCGTGCACAACCCACCCACCAACGAATGACCGGTCTATATGTATGTACAAAGATTAAATATTATTTACACGACAACGAACGTTAAAAATGCATTAAACCGTAATGGATACTATTTTGCAAATTTCAATTGATTGATTTAATTAAATCACGGCAATAGTTCAGCGGTAGAGCATTAGTATCAAAAATGAAGGTTCTATAGTTCGATTTATGATACAGTTTTTGAGGTTGCTATCGCTGACGACAATATTTGACCGAAGAATTTGTAAAATTCATGTGAGTCAGTTCAAACAGATTCATAAAAAAATGACAACATCTAATATAATTCCTACATACCAATTCATTTTACATCGTCTTCTTTCTTTACTCGCGTCTCTATGTACATACATATACTCTATTCAACTGAAGAAGCACCTTGTTTTCGCGCAACTAAAAAAAAAAGGGTTGTGGCTGTGCGCGATTTACGACATTGGTTATCGTTAATGTTTATTCCAAAAAGCCGAGATGGTGACGAAGCTCATTAGTTGAGACCCCGGTAGTCTGCGCAGATCGATTCTAAATCGGTCAAGACAATTGTATTTCTTAAGTTGGATAGAGTATAGAACAGTAGTCGGGAACATTTTTGAAGTTAAGAGGCAAATTAGGGAAAACCTTGCAAAATTGGTAAGCCTGTTACTCGCAGCATACAATTTTATTATCTTCGGATTATATATTCAAAATGAAATTAAATGTTACTCATTTATGAAATGGATATCAGTAAGAAACAAGCTATCTTCGTCATATTTCTCATATGTTATATAACTAGTATAGAAGGTAATGAGAAATTGCTGGGGAGGAAATTCCCCATGTCACTTCACAAACAGTAAAATGTTTGCTATAAAGGAGGCACTCCACTTTAGTAAGAATTGAATGTTCTTGAACTTTTTGATCAGAATGTGTATCCTACCTATCCACACATACATAGCTATTGATTCTTTATCAATAGCAATAAATAAAGCTACAAGCAAAAAAAAAACGCCGCGTTCGAAAGTTGCTCTAAATTCGTCAGCAAACATCCCCCAACAAACACATGCGCATAATTTGTACCATTCAACGCCTCGCCAAATGAGAAAAAAATTTAAGCACATGCGAATTTCAATGTGTTCGTTTTTTGAGAACCAATGCTCTATCGATAGCGAAAAAAAAAATTACATGTTACAAAAGCAAAAATGCCGAATCCGATTTATCATTATGCCGTGACATTTGTCCGGCGAGTTACGCTCGCGATTATTAATTATGCGGGGCGCTCGCCTTAACGAGCCGATATTCCCAACGTTTCGTCGCAAAATAAAAACAAATAAAACAATTATTATTTATCATATTGTGAAAAACTCGAATCGCACCACGTCCGACATGACTTTATTCGAGAGCTCGGTGCATTTCGTGCTCCGTACCAAAAAAGTGCACTGTCGTCAATTATTTATTGCGCGTTTCGTAATAAAATAATGCTTCCATTGTCGGCAGGAGGGAAACGTGATGCAATCCTGCAAGATTGCGCTTCTCTTGGCGACGTGTGAAAAATTCGAATTCGAGTGCACTTTTTTCCGTACTGCATATAAACGTATAAGTACAATATGTATTTATCCACTAGCCGATTAGATAATATGCCGTTAAACTGTTAAGTTTTATTGCGAGAAAATCCATGTTTATGGTATCTATTATGCCTACCTACCAGGTACACCTTTGACATGTTGATATACGAGGTGTGATCAAAACGTTCAGGTTTGAACTAATATTTGGGAAGTTGTTAAGTATTGATACCGGTTATACGAATATATCGCTGTCGTCGTATCTAGACACTTTGCTACTGTATAAATACAACTCCAGTGCTTTTACAATCCACTGATAGTATTCTTAATGGGTTAACTTCGGAATTTAATAGCGTCAGATTTGTTTTAATTGAACTTGATGCGAATTCGAACGTATCAAGTAAATTACTTAAACAGAGGCAACGAGTGTTAACACATTGGACATTGACGTGAAACCTCTACCAAAAGGAAGAAACGTTCTATCTACGGACGAAAAACACGTCGCCGACACAAAAAGTTCAGTAACTAGTTTGGAAACCTGCTGCAAATTCAAAATGTTAACACTTGTTGCTTCTGTGTACTTATGTACCTACTCCAGTATTTTTATCTTAGTCGATATTGTGTTTCTTTGATTTTTTTTCATTTAAATGTATAATATACAAACAACACGTGTGTAGTTTTGTCCGTTTGTTTATTGTTGTGAGACTATGGTCGTTTAACTATCCCAGGGTTGGTCAAATAGACGAACAAAGGCTACAAACTGCTGATATTTCATGGGAACTCGTTGGTCAAGCAAAGGTGATGTGTGTCCTAAAAAAAAAGAAAGGGTCATCCTGATTACGTGACGGTCAAGCTAGACTTTGCGCGCGAAACTTATCCCCTCATCCGACAGATACATCACCTTTTGTCTAGGGTTGAGCAAAAATTATACCCCTGTGTAATTTATGCTTCCCCTTTTAATTATGTTCCTTATCCGTTTATTTTTTCCCCTTTTTAGCGAGGGTTACCTTTACAATTTGATAGTGTACTTACTTATTCTACCTAGTGGATGGGGAGTTTGAAGGTCGCAAAACGAAAGGGTGCTTAAGAATGACACTGTTGAAGCGGTAAAAAAAATTAAGTTTCTGTGTAGTCTGATTGAGAACAATTAACAATTTTAAATTTTAAATAAATTTATATGGATTAAAAAGCTCAACTTGCGAATTCACCAAATTAAACGGGTTTTTAAATTTGAATATCATTTGTAATGCGATATTGTATTTAGTTTTTCTTCATACATACATATGTATAGGTATAATGTGTAGATTTTAACCTTACATTTATATTTGGATTTATCGTCATTGAAAGCGGTGACATTTATTTATTTATTTTATCCTTATCTCTTTAATGATCACCCAAATAGTCGGTTATATTTAACAATAATAATAATTCAAAAGCATTGAATATTTTACAAAAAAAGTTCAAAATTTTGACCTTGTGAGAATGTCGCGCGTGTGTTTAAATTGACGTTCGTGCTTTTCAACAATACAGTAAAACATTCGTTGCAGTTTATAACGATTATTAAAGATTTTAACGAGCGTTTTATTAAAATGGTTTAATGTGTTTTATCGGTTCCGCACAATTTATCATCGCATAAAATTCTATTCGTCCTTTTGCAAATATATGTATAAACTTTTCAAGCATAAAGATTGTTATATTAAGTATTGAATTTTACGATCAATTAAAATACAGTCATTGAATTTATGGCCATCGGGAGGAAGGGTGGGATAAAGAGTGCATTTGTGTTTTAAGTTATTGATTTTTTTTTTAATTTTGTCATAATATACTTAACTTTTAAACGGATTAGCTACAATATAACACGGGGGAAGGGAAAGTATACAAGCGATTGTGAACACACACACGGTCACGGACGTACAGACGAAGTGGACAGACAACCGCGATAAATTTCCACGATTCGCAAATAAGATTGTGAGATGAGAGTGCTTTCGTAATTCGAAAATAAACGGTAATTTGCCTTTGCGCGTTTGACCCTCGGGGTGCGGGTCCAGCGCGTCACGTTCGTCATTTGCGTCGGGTTATCTCCTCGTGTCAGGCAAAAGCGTCATGCAACGTGAGTGTTAAGATGAGGAATGAAAGTGTGCTTTAGCACGAGACTAATTAAAATTTATTAAGTCAAAAAGATTTTATCATTATCGTTGAAAAACAAAAAAGGCATAGTATGTATGTATGTATGTATACACTTTACACGCGACCGCATGTAAAGGTTTTCAAAACAACCCTGACGGATCAATTAACCGTTTCCGTTGTAACTCTTATCCGACGTTTAATTTTTTTTTTGATTCTCTCTTTCCCGGCGTACAACAATAATAATAATTGCTCTCACGATCGCCTCTCGCGAAGATGAATCTTAATTGACGCGACATTTTGAAGATTGTTGAACGAGTCTCGAAAACGTCAGTTTTTCTTTAACCGGTCGTTAAGTAATCTTAGCATTTTTTCGGTGTATTTATTATTTATTCGATCGACGTTCGAAAACGGTGTGAAATTAGAAATAATCGTATAAATTATTATAAATCTCGCCGAACGGAAATCTCATAGATATTATTACGACCTTAAGTGATTTACACGAATGTAAAATTAATATATGACTACCGTTCTGAGGTTGGATTTAATCATGTACAGATTTGTTTATGTCTTCCGTCTTTTTTGAACATTTTTTTTGTTTTAAAATAATATATTTTGCGGTTGATTCATTTGGAAACAGTCGTCGTATTTCAAAAATTTATTACTATTCCTTAGGATATCGATTGCTCAATTTTGCTATTGCTTAATTTTAACGCGTGAAAGTTTCAATGGTGAAAAAAAAAATTCTTTTGATAGTAATTATGTGATTATGAACACCAACTTATCAGATTAAAGTCATCTCAACATGCCAATATGGATGCGCAAAAAATAGCAATCGATCATCATTAAATTCGTTTTTCATACTAGTATCTTAAGAACTACGATTTTCATACAATATCTGCAACACGTACGCAACCGTAAAGCCTTAGTTTCATGGTAAATCATAATTGCTAGCATAGATCACCAATTATCACATAAAATTTATACAATAAAGTTATTCAACATATTTGAAAGAAAAAAATGTAATCGATAGAAAACGACTGAGTCATATTATGAGGGGTATCTAGCCTTGTAAATGCGTGTCTTCATTAGTCATTCAGAAATCTGTGCGTAACTGGCAACTAAAGAGAAAGGCCTATTAATCACGAGCGACATTAAAATGACGCGCATAATTATAAATCATTAATTTTGTAATGTACGAAATGTAAGTTAAAAACCATTACAAGACACTTGCGACGCTCGTGTGGGCGTTGCACAATAAAATTGAACTATTTCACGTACGTGACGCGTTAAAATGAAATAATTCATACATTTGTCATACGTAACGTATAGTTTACTTGCATTTAATAATAATTGTAATCGTTCGACCTCCCCTCAAGGGTATATAGTTATAAACAACCTGCCTACATTTTCACTTGTGCGATTTTGTAAATCGATATTCGACCTCTGGCTATATAATTATCAGCGTAGCAGTGTCGCTTTTTTATTTATTTTTAAAACCTCGTCTTGTAATGTGACGTTATTAAAAAACATTTGGAAGCAGATTTAACGATTTAATTTATTAATTTGGCGTTGTGCGGACACAGATCAATTATGTATCCGTATCTTGCCGACATTTTGCCTCTTATAATTGATTATGGAGCTAATTAATTTCAGTGCAAAAGTCGGCATAAGACGCGATTTGATTGTGCAATCAGCTAGTGCAGCCTTATTGGGACTATTAACTTCACGTGGAAAATTGAAACTAATATTGAAATTAGTCTCGTCTATTGAAAATTTAATTATACTATATGTAAACGTCTACCTGCCTGGGTAGTTGCGGTCACACTAGCACTGCCAACATAACAAAAAAACTTTTTTCGGTGGTGTATTGGCAACAAGCCGCTATCTGTCAAAGTACACTATACAATGATTCCATGTCAAACGGACTATGGACTGTACTGTTATTGTACAAAAACCAGTGCACACAGTTATGGGGTGTAGTTAGAATCCACCACAATATGACGGGCAAACCGGCTAGTTTTCAATAAATACATATATTAATTAGAATTCATAGTAGGTACCTTTGTTCCTTTATGGTAAAATTAATGTAAAAATGTTTCTTCCACGGAAAGGCATTCGAGGAAAAATGAATATTAGGAATTTTTTAAAGGCACTTGCAATAAACAGCGAGTGTCATACCTATAACTTTTGCTACAACTTTATTAATCAATCTTTTATATCTACGATGGATGGGTTAAAAAGGAATGTTGCTAGTCACGCCTCGATGTATCAATTTGATGTTTATTTTAATCGTGTTTTCCTTCGAGTTTCATTTTTTCATTTCGCATTGCATTTATTTATCTCCGACAATGCAATTATAGTGAAAAATGGCCGCGGGTGCAAGTGTCCGTACACGCATGCACCATTGCTCAATTTTCCGCGATATAATCGGAGAAGTGTTTCGGCACCCGAAGCTACGGCCATTTTCGGCACCTTTTACGCCAAAAAAATATGAAAATAATAATAAGACAATACTTAAGAGTGCCATTTAGGTTGAAAATGATAATAAAAAAGGCGTGATTTTATTTTTCGCATCGTGACGATGCAATTAAAATGAGCAATGCGTGTCGCGCGAAACGATTTACATGAAACTGGCGATATATTGAGCCGTCTCGTTGCTGGGTGATTAATTATGCAGATATGTGAGCACTGTGGGATTTATCTAATCGCAATCGACAAGGCGTCGTACAAATTGTCTCGTTGAACTGTGTGCTGTCTTGTGAATTTACAGGGTTGAAAAAAAATACGCTAAAATAAATAAGTACCAATCTAGTGTGTGTATTATCCGTCGTCATCCGGTTTCGCGTCTATTAAATTTACGATCGGTCGTTAACTTCGGTTGCGTTGTTGCACTTTTTATTATTGCGTAATCCGTTCAATAATAATATAATCGACCGGTAAACGCGCGGTATTAACACTTTGAGCGCGGCGACACTTTATGTAACGCGCGCGAAATGCAATGCGACGCATGTTGCGGTTCAATTTTTCGAAGCGGTTGAGAAATTGCATACGTGTGTCGGTGTGTATGCATATTATTTGCACGTTTCGATGAGCGAAATATGATAATAATATTAAAATTAAATAAAAAATAAATTGCGGTTTGTTTAAATTCGGTCGATCGAAGTAGGTATGTATGTATATGCTAATCATAATTTTAAGTGATTATTTATTGATGTCTAAAATTTAAAAACAGTTTTACGATTTGATAAAAGCTCAAAAACAATGCGACAAATTTAATGGATTTTTTCTTGTTTTTTACAAATCGATGTTGTCTTTTAAGATAAAGGAAATAAATTAAGATTATGCGCGGTGTGAAAAGGCATCGCTAAAACACCGTAAAGCTATAAATTTTATTACTTATTTTACAACGTTAATAGCTTAAAACTACGCAGTCACCTATGTACTGCTTGTTTTTGTATATTAAGATTCATCATATGTAGAATGCGGATCGGAAAGTTATGTTGTCTAATAAATTTTTTCACATTTCTCAGTAGGAAAAGTTGATTAGTGTTTTAATTTCAGTCAGCAGGTAAGCTTAATGCTTGAATTTGACTTCGTTAGCTCAGTGTCGTGTGTCAAATTAGAAAATTGCCGTAAAAAACCACATACATGTCGCATTTTAATTATGCATGTCGCATTGTGCTTCCAAGATAAGAAAATCGAGCGTACCATTTTCGGAGTATCGGTCAGCCAGAAATTTTTAAATGCCGGATAACAAATGACCGAAAATCTAGATCAGAGGATAAGCCAGGCTTAAGCACGAGATAAAATAACAAATGTTTGATTGATTATCGTCCACCGAATTATACATACATAGATAGAACTGCTACTGCGTTATTTTTCTATTTATATTAATGACGCGCATTTTTTCACGGAAGCTCATACTAAACGCTACTACGATCGGATCTCGGATAGATAACAACTTTTTTTTTTTCTTCAACTAGACAACGACATATAACCGTTTCTCCATTGCCATTTAAAGACACTGAAAATATTTTTCTCCGGTACGTGATTGAAAATAGATTTCTCAGCGCAATTAATTAATATTTCCAAAAAAATATTTAAGCACTTACTCGATGGAGATTAATGATAAATGTTTGCCCTATATATTTATTACCTGCAACGGTATTAAATTCACTCATTTGAACAGGGGCTCTCAGACTATGATACGCGAGCTTTGATAACAGCATTATCAACAGTAAAAATTTCTACATCGAAATACAACTGTACAATAGTAATGAGTTAATGGTAGTAAAATATTTTATTTTACAACGCATCAATATCTAAATTTTACGTTTTTTTCTAATTCTTGACATTCCCTGCATTCACTTACATAATCATCTTAGGCTGATGTAAAATCAAATATACGATATTAATTAAAATCATTAATCAAAGTCTCAATTACAATTAATGTATGCAAAGTTACAGTGCGTATTCGCTTGAATGTTAACTACTAGGTCACCGTCTAGTTTGTGTAAGGTAAAATGGAAAAATTTATCGGTTCGTAACAATAGTGTTTCGTCGATCGATTATGTAAATTGAATCGTCAAAGAGTCGCCGATCATGTTTTGAACCGATCGGTCAGAGACCCCGGGAAGCCAAATCGAACTCCAATCTGACTTAACATCATCCATTAGATGTCGGAGGAAATGCAAAAAATAAAGCAACGCAGAACAACAGTTAGAGCTCATGATTTATACCAATGGTTATAATTATAACTGACGTATCTCCTCATACTCGATAATTCGAACGCAGGAAGTTTCGATTAACTCAACGCGAGCGGCAAAAAGTCACCAACTCGATACGAACAGCGAGACAGTGAACCAGACCTCGTTCTTCTACCGGGACAGTTGTTTTTTTTTATTTCAAATAATATGTGTAATTGTTTTATGAGGACGTTTTCGGTAAGATTTCCGTGCAATTCGCGGATGTTTTTTAATGTATGAAAAGGTACTCTTAAATCTTTCGCGCGCAGCATATAAGGTAGCCGCAAACGGTTAACAGAACTTGATTTATGAAATCGGCGGGCAATCTGTAAGTTTTTAACATCAGTTAATTCTTTACAAGACACGACCTCCAAGTACATATCGGTGTGGCTTTGATACACCATGCTGAGATTCGCTCTTCGATTCCTCCCGCGCGCACGTACACTCTTGCCGAAGCTGTATTATATTTTTAAATGTATTTTTTTTTAATCTTCTAGATCGAAATTGAGCGCCCGTAGATCTGTCGCGTTCGAATGAGAAGTCATATAAATATACGTATGTTTGTATATGGAACAAAAAAATTATATGCCATTGAGTTATTCGCTGTGACGCCATTGAATTTTTTAATCGGCTAAATAATTCAATCGATGTTTAGAAATAGATATGCGTTTCACGAGATTCTTGGGCGGTTCGAATGTAAATGTTTTGATTTAAATCTCAATTTAGACGCTTATCACGAGCATCTGTTGTATCTTAAGCGGCATTTCTTTGATTAGATCTAGCACAGGTCAACGTTGTCAACGAATCTTCTTTCATATTAAAAAATACGTATTTCCGTTATAGCCATCAAATCCACATTTAAAAAAAAACATGCATACATTGATTTCAATCCAACTCGATTTGCTACATGATATTAAGAAATTAATAAAATTTAACAACATAAGCGATAAATTAAGAAACTAACATTAAAATAAAACAACGCCACAATACATATTGTCTATGGGATGGTTTAAATGAATTAATGGATTAATGAATTTTATATTTATGAAAATTTTAATGAATTAATCTAAATGGGATGGTTTATGATGAATTAATTCATTCTTGGTATATAACTAATAGATTTTCATATCCATGTTTGTCAATTTAATTTTCCTTTTAAATTTCACAGATTTACAATTGTATGTACATATGTAGATATATTTCATACACGTTCATAGACAGCTAGAATTAAATACCCAACAAAAACAATCGGTCTCGCTTTGAATTTAGTTCAATTTTGCATGTAATGAATGGCCTATGTAGTTTATAAACCTCGTATACATACATATATTATTATCTAGTAATGTATATTCTGTTAGTGTTTTATATTGATTTTATTTCGATGTTCTTTTTTTATCGAGTTATAATATAAAACGTCGACATTCGTTATGACCGAAATCAATATCAATTTCACATTTGTGAACAAAATTGTTCTTTTTGAATAAGTGTGTCGTATTTCTTGGGCGTGGGCGTAAACTGAGCCGATTTCGTATTGCTTTTGACAATTATAAAAGTCGGTGTTGATTATCGGACAAGAAAATCTCCCGAAATAATTGCCCCTATATAGCGGAGAGACTGACCTTAATGAAATTTTACGATGTTTAAATAAAAACTTCAAAAAAGGTTGCGTCATTTGATGCAATTATGCAGATTCTTCGTCCGCGACCAAAATTTAACCAATACTTACGCATGTCGCGCATCTTCGGATACTGTAAATTAGCATAAAATGCCAATTTCCACAAATTTAACGTGTATTCATCGCAATCTCTGGGGTTATTATGTATGTTAGAGGTCGAGAGTGTTCTTTTTTGTTTGTCCACTCGCGTAAAACCAATAAACGCGAATCGATCTGAAATACCATTAACCCGATGTCGTGTTACGTCATGGTGGATATTTTACACATCGAACAAAAAAAAACAATTATAATGGCGTTCTTTCGTCTAGATTGGCGCTGTTTCGATTATTTATACCTCGTGCGTTCGCAAATTAGCCATATATTTCTGTAAATGTTGAACGTTTCAAAACTCCAATGTAATAAATTAAAAATCGAATGCCCCGCTGATGGCCTTTCGGAGTTATTTATTTATTTATTGCGACTGAACAGTAGGAATTTTTTTTCTATTTTACGATTTATATTCGCGATGACTCTAATTCTTTAAAATACCATTCAAACTTCTTGATCAACAACACTGTTCTTCCTTTGACAACCTATTCGAAAAAGACATTAATTAAATTGGCTATTAAATTACTGTTTGAGCATTCATTTATATATCACCGACTTTAAGCTAATCTATTGATTCTTCTGCATATAATTATTATCTGATTGTATCTACTTTGACATATTTTTCAAAGTAAATTGCATTGATGGACAGGTGTATTGTTTTAATGTTTTTTTCATCTTGTGAGCGCAAGGCTTTATTTTTTTTATTTCCAATGAATAGCTATCTATGGGAATGTTCATGCAAATTTAAGATAAGATCATATCGAAGTAAATGATCTATCGTTATTTACATAAATAAAAGACACACCGACGATTCACTGGCCGTTTAGACTACAATTTTTCTAAATTTCCAAACGAATCTCCGCGGAAATTTAAGAATCCACCATTTTATTTATTGAGATGGATCCTTGGAAAATTTACAGCTGCTATGAGGCAGTATTTAAATTATACCTTCATTTCAATTCGATAAATTTATAGACTGATATTTGATAGTAATTTGTCGTTATTCAATTCTTTCACTCCAACTTAAAAATAGTGGTTTTGGGAAATAATTACACATACAATTTATCAATAAACATTTTATTGTCTACAATCTACTTTTTATCTTTGACGATAATTGTTTAATATTTGATTTGATTAATTTATCTATTGCCATCTAACGATGAAGCGTCAAACTATCGGTTTTAAAATATTAAATTAAAATTCCGTTCTTTCTCAGAAGAATCATTTACAAATTTAACTAAAAATAAATTATACTAAATAAATTATACTGTTTATGCAATATGTACTGGTTTATTATCTTTATTTCAAAGATCTGATTCAGGAGAGTTACATAAATCATACAATACATACTCGTGAAAATTACAACGTATTCTTTCAATGGAATTCGACTTCAAAATATTTACTTTAGTAAAAGAACAACCTTGCGGCTTCTTATTGCATGATTTTACAAACGAAACGTACGCATTAATCGAAAGAGGAGATTAACAAATTTATGGACTCCATTTATAGAAGTTTAGCTGCAGGCAATATGTCATTTGAGTATGTGTTTAGGTATATAAATACATATATATACACGCATACAAATGCGTATCAAAGTGAAATATTTAAATAGGATTTCGACATGCTCCGCATAGACCCGATGGAACTGTAAAACAAAAAATAAATAAAACTATAATACATATACATATAATACTGGCATCAGATTGATTGGCAGTCCGATGCCGAAGAATGACGTCAAAGTAAAAGCAACCAATTCCATTACGAACATTTTAGCACAAAATCGTGATTGGTAAAGGCGAATTGTAAACATGCATGTCTATCGATCGCGATCCCGATAACGATTAATAAACGATTGATATATGACCTATAAAATGAACGATGTCGTGGCTAGTGTACAGACGCGTTTATTATTTTTTGAATCAATGAGAAATTTATGATTTTCGAGTGCAAAACGGCACGAATGAATAATTGATTGTATTTTGTGTCGTTCCTTATTATTACTATTAGCGCGTTGTCTATTGAATAATGGCGAAAAAAATTACACATAGGTGCTACGTCGTAAAGATTCGTATATAATTAATCAATGCGTATAAATCAATTTTATTTTTCGGTTTAAATTAGACTTGAAAATGTTGCGTAGTTATAAATCTTCATTTAAAAAATATTGTTAAATGGTCAAAAGGTCATGTAACATGTAAATTTGATGGAATTTTCTCGTTGACTTCTTTAATTTGTTAAATAAAATGGTAGTTGGTAGTATTAATTATATCAATTGGTATTTTGATGGAGACGAGTGTTTCTTTTAATATTAAATTGGTCGTATGTATATTGAGTGGTTTTTGGGCATGGCCACCGAACGAGAGTAATGAAAGGATAAAAAAAAACCAACAGTGGACATTCTCCAGAGTTGGTCGCTTTCTCCGGCAACTCTCTTATCAATGTCGACTTCGGTATTCGCACGGAGGAATATAAATTTCATTCCCATCTCGACTACAAACAACCAAAGTGCTACGGTTGACTTTGTAGTGCAATTTAATTAAAATGTACACCAACGGAAATACATTTGCGCATTCAACATTTAATGTACAATGTATGTTGGTACATACATTGTATCCATATGGAAGATATACATAATGTACCAATATAAAAATCACTTGAGAGTAATGAACGTTGGTAGTGGATACTCCCCTAAAAGTGAATTTGCATGCATTAAGTTGATTTTTCTTTATTATTTATTTTCTGTTGGAGGTAGTGTACTTCGAACAGGTCCAGGAGACATCGCGTGTCTCTCGCGAACTAAATATAGTACCGGCAAGTCGACGTTTCGGCATTACTTACTCACTCCATTCTCGCGTGTCAGACGATTCTTTGTGCGACCGCTAGCGGAAGCTTTGAACTCTCCAACTACGGCAACCACCACGTGTTAGAGAGCTCACCAGATCCCATAAACTCTCTCGAGGACATCAAACCGCCGAAACAATACCTTTGTTGCTGTGCAATAAACATAGGAAGCCAATGGGACTGATGCATGGCGAAATAGAAATACCTGCGCGTGTTCTACTACATATGTAGATACAATATATAGGATTGATCCATAGTTGAAAGCTCTCTATGTGTAGACATTAATTGATTGATAGATGTAGCTATGAAGAGTATCTCATTTTATGTATACCATAAGTTTTGGATCTGATTTTTAGTATCGCGTATGAATAAAAACCTAATAATGAAGTCGCTAATAAACTAATCTAGTAAGAAAGTTCGTGTTCGTCTGAAATTTAAAACATTTTCCTTCAAGTTTTCACTGAAGTTGTATTAAGTATTGGTTATATTGTAATCAATATCTTGATCTTAGTAATGGTGGTATTGCAATGTGGCGTAAATTGCCAATTTTAAATTAACCATTTGTCGTGCTGGTCGTATTTGTCGGTGAATTAATACACACCGGCACTGGAGCGACGTGTAATTTTATTGTGCGTGATTTAATTACTTAATTTTTATTTTAATATGTGGCCCATTGTACAAGATTACATCTCGCGTCGGCAATAAACAATAATTTAATTTTAATTGTCTTCGAGAGTGAAAAACTGGTTGCACGGTTTACAACAAATCTCTCGATTGATTTCTAAGGTACGGCCATAGACGCTTTATGGCATTTTTTTTTTCTTCACCGTTGGCGATACAACAATATCGAAAGGCTATAATGATCGTTTCTTTGGTGCGTTCGGTCACCAATTAAATTCGATTTCGCGCGATGTATAATTAGTAGATATACATACAATAACAACGTGCACAATCGTCGGTGAGCCGTTATGGGCAATTAGCCTATGCGAGGTTTCGTTTTTAATTAAATTGATCTTTGACATTCGGCGAAATATCCAAATTGAATTGCTTGTTGAATGTGTGCGTGTGTCGCCGTCGAATATTTGCGTGATTTTGGTTGCCTTTTGTGTTCACGACTAGTCGTACGCCCATTGATAGTAATCTACTTTCGTTTTATGAATGAAACTGGTACTGAAGTGACGCAGCGAAAATGTCGTGAGAAGAGCTCGTCGTCACCAGATTCATTCAGGTTTTTAAGAAATTTGGACGGACAACTCAATACTGGTTCCATTTAACACTAATTCTCGACAATTAATCACAATGGAACCACACTCAGTCTGACCGCTTTGAAACGACGCGGAATTTTCCATTATGTCTAGCGATGTTTACATTGCGATATTGAGATGTTTTGAGACTGCAATACAATGACACAGTCAAGTCATTGTTTCATTGTAAATTATTTCTAAGAGAGATTTCATAAATTATTGCAATTCCGGCATTCATCACGGTATGTGAGTATGCAAAACAAAACACCGATCTACAGACATTTTGGTTTGCTCCACTTTCTTATGTAGGGATCGAGCGAATTTATGGTGGCAATAAAAACGGTTCGAAAAGCCCTTCGTTCGTGAAAGAAAGTGTCGTTCGGATAAAAAACCGTTTCAAT
Organism: Parapsyche elsis; assembly: GCA_022651745.1. Lineage (NCBI taxonomy): Eukaryota > Metazoa > Arthropoda > Insecta > Trichoptera > Hydropsychidae > Parapsyche > Parapsyche elsis. The sequence goes on along the minus strand of JAGVSN010000002.1, from coordinate 6,007,858 downwards.
ACATCATCCAATTTCACCGAAAAAGTGAAGCAATTATTTGCATGGGTTTCGGAGTTACTCGCGCGTCGATGTCTCTCAGTAAAATTGTCCATATACATATGTAAAGTGGGTTTTCCCAGTTTATATGCAATTTGCGGTTAATCGTTAATACAGGTATTTACCATAAGGAATTGGTTCAATTGATTTTTTTGCACTTATTAAGTCATTTAGGAGCTACATATATTGCGAAATATAAATAAGATTACAGACGCGAAAAGAAAGTGTTCAGTGGGTGTTCACTGTTCACATGCCCTCTCGAGACATAAAAGCTCTCGTCGTTATAAATGACGTCGAAAAATACAAAGATTAATCGGTTGATGTACATCGAAGCGTGTTTTTGATCTCGTTACTGGTCAGGGTAAATTCGATTTGAACGAATCATATTAATTTATTAAACTTAATACAATCTATAGCATGATGAAATACGTATACGAGCGTTGTATGTATATTATTGTACATTGAATTAGATTGAATAACATCAGCGGTTATTGTGGAAAGGGGTTGTTTTTTCACAATATTAAATGAAATTGGTGCGTATTAGTTACACTTCGTAAAACGGTCATCCGAGTCCGGTATACAGGTATATACTGTATACCATCTGGCTTCTGACCTCGCGGTATCAATAAACCTTCAATGTTTATGGATTATAGTCGGGTCATTATATTTAAAAGTGTATTTTGTTTCAGAAAAAGAAAAAATAACAACAATAAGGTCAAGCGTGAAACGTATACATATTTTCTAAAAAAAATATATATTGATCGCGTTTCATGAAACGTTTTTGGGGTTCAAAGAAATTTACCGTTGACGCTATTGAATAATTTAACTGTACAGTATATAAAAAGTTGATTATTATCATGTAAATAGTATAATTTTGATCGTTAACAATGTTTAGATATCTGCTTATATGTATGTAGGTGGAGTTTATTTTGTAGTCACTGAAAAACCACAGTGCTTAAGTGGACATTTAAAAAATTATACGTATTTTACAAAAGTGCTCAATTATAATATTTAACATTTCATTCGTTCAACAATACCTATATACTTTTTCTGACCTATAATTTCGAAATAAAAAGACACCAACCGTCACACGGAAAGACAATTATGCACAGTTTTCTTCTTGTGGCGCACACGTCAAAATTCAGTCATACGTGGAATTGAAAAAGAAAATGATATTAAAAAAAACAAACGAATAATAAAAAAAAAACCAACAAAAAGACATACGGCGTTCGACAAACGATATTAAGTAATATTCATCTCATTTGAGAATTTTTTCAGTTTGATAATGAATGGTTACTTTTTTTGACATATTGTAAACGCGAACAAATTTTTTGTCCTATTCATTAAATTCAAAAGAATATTCCTTATTTTTTTTAGCTCTAAGCTACGCATTACGAGAAATACGTTTAATTTAAGCGCAAAAAATGCCGTTTCATTCACACAATGGTACTACATAATTCGACAATGCTTGTAAATTTCACAATATTTTCACCCGTCAGGACTAAGCGGAATTTATGCGGAGGATCGTTGCTAAAAATGCGTATTATGAATAGCGAATACTTATTCAAGGACTCTAATAGGCTTTCCTGTAATGTCACCACTAATTGACTATGATAAATGCACCACAAATTGTATCCAGCCTCGGTGCCGCCTTTCGAGCAAACGAACGTCATTCGTACACAAATCCACTTGCACATGCACATACATATGCTGAATATTTTCAAAAGTTATTCGCTTATTAAAGTTAGACAGAAAGCTCCCCTACGCACAGGTGAAGCTTTTTAATTATTTTTTATAGTAAAATCACGAATTTCGTCGGTACTTGTATTCGTATGATGTCGATGCGGTGCGATGGTCGAATTAAAATATTTTTTCATGATCAAATTTTATGGCCTTATTCGGTACGTAGCGAAGTATCCCTGATGAGACGCTTCAAAATGATTTTTTTATGAAGAATTTTATGGTGAAATGTTAATAATATACACTTATCAAGAGAGGGGGACGCTCGGCCGAATTATGCTAATGAAATGCTTACACGTTGCCGATCACGTAAAGATACGCAAAGATTTCCCCGTTGAGTATTTCTGGAATGAAACGATGCGATCAAAAAAATTAAAGTCGACTTATAAATGATTCAATTTTAACTTCTTTCTTTTTTAAAATTTAAACTTGAGAGAGTAGCTAGCATTTTTCGGCTAAAGAAAAACGTCTTTCGTTAATAGCCTTAACAAAAGTAATAAAACAATATCGAGTTGGTATTGAGTGTTAATTTAAAAAGTCTTCAATTGTATGTCTCGAAGGCTCGCCAAGAAATATAAAGTAATATGTCATTGGATATCCTCCAAGGCAGACCGAAATGAATTTCCATACATATTGTTGTGAGATTACAGTAATTCATTGCTTAATTATTTAAGTGATAAATCAAAGATTTTCATAGAGATTTTTATTGTTAAATTAATGTACGGACGACGTTCACATACGATGTTCGGTAATAGTGAACATTTGTTAAAATTCGAATGTTTTTTTACAAAGCAGCAATAGGAAAAAAATTGAAGTTTAAAATTAATTATTACCAACGTAAAAACGCACTGATTTTTAATGCTTCTTTTGTAAGAATACTATTTTTTTTTGAATTATGGTAGTTTTTAAGTTTTTTCCGAACTCGAGGAAATCGTTCGTAAATAAATAAAAATATTTGTTTTGTTCCATTCTTGTACTTCGTGGCCCCCTGTTCGTTGTTTTTCATTTATTTTTCTTATTTATTCTCAGATTGATTTTTTTTTATTTAACTTCGAGAGCTAAGGTGAGCCCCTCTCACTCCTTACCTGTCAGATATAAGTCCGTCCTTTACTCCTACTCGGAAGGAGAAGAGACAAGATTCGCGTAATCGACAAACAGCATAAATCAGTTTATAAATTATTTTTACTGTTTTATAATTACAGCATACGTAAACAATTAAGTATGCCAGAAATGAATCAAATTCGGTTTCATATTTTGTAGTCGATTGCTTAATTCTTACCAGTGAAAAGTTAACACTTCAAATTTTGCAAACATTTGTCTTTCATGATTATTTCTATTATGTTAGTAGAAATAAATTAGGTATTGAATCGGTGTCCATCTTATAAGTATCTGTTATCTGTTTTGATTACATTTTTTTATTATTATTTTATACACAGCAGGTAATTGATCAAAAGATCTTTATCGAATTTGATAAAGGTGATTCGCTTTTTGTTGCTTGAATTTCAAATGTGAAAATGTTAAAATTAAAACATATACCTAAATAATGCAAAGAAATCCTCTTGCTATTTACAGCGAGCAACTCCGCCTATAAAATAACAAACCACCATCAAAATAAAGATCGAAAATCTTCCATCTCACTCACGCCCGTTGAATTCCGATCGATGCGTCTCGCTCGCTCGCACTCACAACTCCTATGGTAATTTTTTTACCAAGCCGCGACCATTAGCCGAATGTTTTTTTTTCGTTATCTTTCTTTATTTTCGATACTCATGTAGAGGCTGTGTGTTAACCCTTTAAACTTTAAAGTTTTCCTCTATTCACTACCAACCATACGACTTCACACAAAAATACTCAATTTTCACATACATAATTGGAAACGATGTACCTACATGTGTATATAATATGAATTGCGCAAAATATTTCATCTCAATCCGTCGACGCGACGTTGAGAGCGGTCAGTGTGCTTTGACGGCTCACCACTCCATGGTGTATTGCAAATTAAATGCACACATATTTTCTCCATGTGTCAATAGTAATAGTGTGACATTGAAAACGGGGATTAAGCCGTTTTTATAAATAAACTTTTATTTTTATGCCGATTATATCAGAGATAGGTAGACGTTTAAATGGCACCTGCAGTATCTTATTGAAAGGATGAGGGTGAGCGCAGTTCAAAGACCATCACATATGTGGCCGACGACGTAGCTACCTGCCAGGATGACTCGGTTGGATCTGATAAAGGACCCATCTAGTACATCGTCGAGATGGTTCGTAATAAAGGTTATATACATTTTAAATTGAACGGCATCATAAAACGAGCTATGCAAACTGCGAGTGCCGCGACGCGACGTTTCATTCAATTCAATAACGCATTTCGTATATCGCGAATGCAAAATTTCGATCTGCGTATCTACTTCAGTATAAAACACGCATAAAATGTACGACTGTGTGTATACGGCGTGTATTCGCGCAAAGTTAATGAGATTTTATAAAATCTCAATAAATACATATTTACGGTGTACCTACGTACAAACAGGTGGTTGCAACATTGTACGACTTCGGCAAACGACTCAAACGAATATTTAATGAGGAAACTGCAGGTACGAGCTTTTCGCCCTGATTATTCTGACATGTTTATTTTGTGTATTTCAGACGAGAGACCTTGAACGCTCTGAAAAGTTTGATTAGGTTTTTTTTAATAATATATTTGGTTGACGTTGAAGTTTTTTCACCCACTAAAGGATAAATCGGATTTTATTCATTATTCGTACAAAAAAATGAGTAAAAGTATTTATAAATCATTGTTTAAATTTCTAAGCCGCTTTACATGTGATTTATCTCAAGTTTTTTATGACATCATTGAACACATACCTATACGTCGTATTTGCATAACTGTAAAACATAAACGCATAACTTCCTTAAGATTCCGGCAAAGAATCTTTCTCTCTTTCTCTCTCTTCACGGATTCCTTCAAATTCGATAATCCAAGCATTTAAGGGAATAAAAACACTCTTAAAAATACAGAAAGGTATTGGGGGATTATTTTAATTTGAAATCTCTCATGATGGATCATCTAAACGAGCGACGATAATGGTTTTTCAGATTGTGCTAATGCATAACTATGTTTAATCGGCCATTCGTAGGCAACTGTAAGACAGTAACTACCAATTGACAGCGACGTCGATACGCCGATGAATATTTTCCAAGAGGCCATAACTGTCTTTAAAAGTTTCTAATCACCGTCAAATGTATATGTTAAACTATAAATGGCCCCGAGGCTTTGAATATATTTAAATGTACGCAGTCTCACTCGTACACAAACACACACGCACACGAACATCGAAAATTCGTATGTATTGAATGTATCGATGACTTGCCTTTATACACCCATCTCTATAAAAAGCAAAGGACTGAATTCAATAAATCCTCAACGAAAAAATTACACTGCTAAATTTTTAATTATAAATTACCTTTATATGGGAATTCACAATGGAAGTTTGGCTACCAATGAAAATTAGTTTTTAATCGAATGTACACACACCTACAATATTTACGCAATGGAGAATCTTATGTCATACGATGTCCAGGTACAAATCATTATATCTTTTTCGACGGGCAAAACTTCTTAATTAAATCATAAGAAGTACCTCTGTAAAGTCAAATGGGGAAATCAAGGGTAGTAACAGACAGACAACAAGAATTAATTTATTGTGCACTAGCCGAGTTGCCTGGCGTTGCTCGGGCGGGTAAATTCAAATAATAAAACAAATGAACATTGAAATAAACATTTATTCTCCAGTACAAACAAAAATTGGTTGAAAAATTTGTATGGGGGCCCATTGACCCTGGGCTCCAACCCCTTCCAAAAACCATCTACGGTCTAAGTCAGAGTACCATGAGGTAGTTAGTATATACCACATTTGGTGGTTCTAAATTGAAAACTGTAGATTTGCATAGCGGACAAACAAACAAATATTCAACTTTATTGTATAGCAAAAGATAGAAGGTAAATACGTGTCTTAAAAATACGTATCTATGCGGTTAAATTTCTATGGGTTTGTGTCTTGCTCGTGCGCTTATCTCACTTTTTATTTAGTGAAACTTCGATTCATTTATACAGTACTAGCTGACCCGGCATGCGTTGCAATGCCCGATACCGTTCCCGTTCCAGATCCCGATCCCATTGCCGATCCTGATCCCGATCCCGATCCCGTTCCCGTTCCCGTTCCCGTTCCCGTTCCAGTTCCCGTTCCCGTTCCCGTTCCCGTTCCAGATCCCGTTCCCGATCCCGTTCCCGTTCCTAGTACGTTATCTGACGCGTGAGTAAGCCCGTTCCCGTTTTTTCCCGATTTTTTTTTCACAGGAACCATCCCCGGCATGATCACAATAAGTCCTGAAAGTTTCATCGCGATCGGTTGAGTGGTTTAGGAGCCTATAAGAGACAAACAGACAGACATTGATTTTTATATATATAGATTATTTGGTGAAACTTCGATTAATTAAGCGTTAGTCTTTTGAGTGAAGGTTCAGGGTTCGTCGAAATGATTTTTGGCGGTTTTTTGTCCTTAATTGTCGTCATTGGCAAGATTTAGATACTACTAAATACAGATCAGCAGTTTCTTGTTAGGTTATGTATCGACAATTTATCAAACTCACATAAATTGACAGTTCCACCAAAATTGGCACCACCCATCCATTATTCCTATGTTATTGGGCTTGGGTCCTAGTGTCATTCAACCTGTTGGTTAACTTCCCCATCAACAACAGAAGATAGATTGTATATCTATTGTTAGTTGAGCTTAGAACGAAAAAAAAAGAATTACTAATGGCTGAACTGTGTTGGTATAAAAATGCATCAAAAACGATGAGTAAAAATGGCGCTTTTCTTCGTGTAGGATATAAAAGCAAATTTATGAAATTGGCTTTCGGATCGTATACGTATAAATTTGAGTGTTTTTTCGGAATCAGAATTTAATGGCGCTGTGAGGAATTCATGATAACCCGCGCTCGGTCGAGAGCTTTTACACCTGTGACCGGCCGTTTGACCCGGCCATTCTAAATGCCTCTCTGCACGGCCCTGACGTCATCTAATAAGACGCATTCCCCGAGGCTCGCTAGGCCGCTGCCCAAGAGCGCGTGGCACCGCACTTTATTAATCGATTCGATTTTGTAATATTGGCGAATATTTTTCGCCGCGATTCAATCACTCATTTTGCTCGGCGGAAGATAAGATGCGCGCGCACGGCCAACGCACGAACGAATGCGCCAATGGCGATGTTATTTATATGTAGATCATTTGAAGTCAGGAGAATAGTTGACTATCGCTGAACAACTTATAAATTTGTTCAATTGAACGTTTTGCTTGTGCTTTCAGTTTTAGGTTAATTTCAGTTCATATTTGGAAAAAAATTCGATCTGAAATGAAACCACCCATTTTGTACATATGTACATATCTATTATTGATGTTTTCGCGATAAGAAATTATTTTACATTTTCTAGTGTGACAGAAAAATGCACAGTATGCAGTTTTAATTACTATATATATGTAGTAACGCCGGAATCTGCTCGATCGATCGACTGACCAATCGACTAGCTGGGTAGCCTCATGCTACATAGCACACACATATGTGACATACACCCAGCACACACACGGCACGGGTTGCGCGCTACATGACCTGACTAACTCTCACATGCACACATACGACACCCGATGACACTGTCAACAGGCAGTTACTATAACATGTCGCATCCTCATAGCACAAACGTGATATGTCCATAATAGTAAATTGTTAGGGGCAGCAGTTTTAAAGTTTGAACTGGTATAACTGGTAACTGGTATAAATCAGAAGAACTACATACATACATACATACATAGTTTACTCTAGATTTTTAAATGCTACTTCATTGTTATTGAATTTACACAAGTAAATTTTTCAAATTGCATGCAAAAAGTCCCGACTTGTCAGTTGTGTGCTCCAAGAATATTTTTTAAACTTTTGTATTTTGCAATGCCAAAAAAATGGTGACGTCATTCGAATGTGCATTAAATTAGTGCACTAATTAAAGAGGAACAAAGTTGCACTCATAATTCATTTTCGCAAAATCATGGACATGTCACCTTTGTGCTCTGAGGACGCGATATATGTATATAATTATGTACATCATTCATCATTCAACATTTACTGCATAACTTCACTAACTCACACATACACACACAAGGCACAAGTTGCTAACCACCAGATGTCAACGGGCAGTTACTAGTATTTTAATAATAATACAATGTTACAATAATGCAATTATAAAAAAAACTATTTTGTAAACATTGGGAAAATTTGTCAAATGTAAATAGTCAATACATATGTAAATATGTATTTCAAACGTGAATTCGGGTAGATAGCGGAATATCGTCGCAATACATGCGATTCTTTTCCAATCTTTGTTATTTTGTCAAGCAGCGATCACCGCCGCTGCCACACATTTAATATTAGTGGAATAATGATTAACGCAAGTTGGCATTTTATTGACAGCCAAACCCCTACCCACCCTTATCTAATTTAACGACTTTTTTTTTAATATTGCTTATTATTGAAGTTAACCATTATTCCACCAGTAGGTACTTGGTGTGTATTTGGTCCGAGTGAGCCGCCGATGCCAACGTGGAACAACTCGATCCCGATTTGATCATCATCATTTTCAGCCGTTCACTTTCTACTGCTGAATAAAGGCGGATTAATCAAAGTTTCATCAAATAATACTTAATAAATGAATCATAACAATATACTCATGTGCGCGAAAAGTGAGATAAACGCACGAGCAAGACACAAACCCATAGTGATTTAATCGCGTGCGTATTTTTGCAACACATCATCTTCATATTCAGCCTCTCCAATCCTCTTCCAATTCTGTCTCAAACAATTTACATTCACTCGACTCGCACACATTCTTATCAATTTTTTTTCCTTTTTTTCTTTTTTTTTACTGTAAAGATATGCATCTGCTTTTTCGTGTATTTTCTTTATATGTAACTGCCGCTGTGGCGATTTGGGGAAACCTGTAATGCCACAGCGATACATATTTTTTATAAATAAATAAATAAATTCATCAATCCATCGTTCATTCTTTCTACCTTGCTTTCTTTTACATCCTTTCGGATATCATTCCAGTATTTCTCGCATCCATCTGCCATCCGTTCTTTTTGCTGTGTCCAGTCTATTGCCACTACACACTTTCGGAATATCTACCCCTTTGGCCATACTTCTCACCCATGTATTACTCTTAAGGTGCCTGTAAACGATCAAAATTTTCACGGAAATGTATTGCCGGTAATATTACTGCAAGATGGTGATGTGGGCCGGAAATATAGTCGTGTTTCCCGACATTATTGGTCCACTATTGCTGGTATGGCCGTGTGTTGGCGAGTATTGTTGCCATATTGCCGATTATATCGCTCTGTATACTAAAATATAAAATATGGGCAATAATAAATCAGCAACTACTTGGCGGCAATCATTGAGCAACACATATTGCGCATGTGATGCTGAAAATTTTGCTGGATGGTTGAAGAGTAATATTGCCGAAAAATGTTGCTCGTTTACAGGCTCGTTTACAATCTCTTCTTGTTATACCAAACGTACATCTTTCCACGTTTCTCTGTGTGCGAATTCAGCATTCATACGTCATAACTGGCAGTACGCGTTGGTCGTATGCCTAATTTTTTGAGCACAGCGGGATGTTCTTTTCGCTACGTGTCCAGCCCATTACCACTTGAATTTTTTTACACGTTCCGCTATACATATCTGTCATGGCGCCACTTCACCATCGCTAGAATGTTCGTGAAATGTTGGCCTTAACGCTGCGGTCAGCTGCCGCTTGCTCACCCGTCCAGAGCGCTGCTATCGTATCGCTAGTGGCGCCACTCTAGTGTTAACTAGCAAGCGGCAGCGAACGAAATGTCATCGTGGCATCGGTGTTTTGAATCCCATATCGCGGGTTCTCGGTGGAGAATTTCGAGAAAGTTCACAGTCACTGAATTGGTCCACACGATTACGCACTAAAGGCACAGACAACACAGTAGGGGTCCGGGGTGTGGGGAAGGGTCCACCATCTTGCTTTTTTTTCGGTTCGCTCGCCTTCGCTCAACTATTGCGGATGTCGCGCGAATGTTATAAAGTACGTTGGCGTTAACGTGAAAATGTTCGAGCGACATACCCACACCTTGGCGCTCGGCACCGCTCGTCCAATATGAAGTGTCTCTTCATGCTATACCATTCTCGAATTCAGCTCGATTTGAGTGATAAAATCAATTCCAGAAAATTTCACGCACACATATCGTAACAGCTGATTTCCCCACACGCACACACACAAACACACACGTAAATAAAATCGTTCGAGAAGCACAACCGTCGAAGAGACGCATACGCGAAGGTAGCCGCGGGCATTGTCTGGACTCTCAGACTCCTCTTTTTAGCTCGTCGTTATTTTCATCTTGTGTGTCGCTTCTTCTTCGTCTTTTTTCGTTTTTTTCCTCTCTTTCGTCCTCGGCGAACGGATCGACCGACCGGCGCGCCTCCGCCGCCATCATGACTCGCAGAGACACCACGCAGCATCCGACGCCAGAACAACCGCACACGCGCACACAAACACACACACGCACACACACGATACGGATCAAAAGTACCACACGTACGGAATAAATCGGGGTAGTTTATATTATTTGTGTGTTTTATTATAAGGCGCAACGGCCAAACTCGGCGGGCGCAAACGTAGGCTTCAACCATTCGGGGGCGAAGATAGCCGACGCGAGCGAGACGCAGCTCTACGAGACGCCGAGTGAGCGACAGAGATAAGGCTATAGCGAGGTGAGGAGGCGGAGGTGGCGTCGGTGGCCGAGTGGCATTCGGCAGTGGTCGTGCGAGCTGCGCGCACTCGACCGGACCGAGCCGGTGGCTGGGGCGCCAGGCGTAGCGCCCCAAATAGGCCTGCGCCCCGAATCTCACTGAGCCCCCATCCCCTCGTTCGACTTCAACTCGCGAAGGACTCGTTCACACTTCACACCTGTCGCGCGCAAAGAATCACCTGACAGGTAAATACCGCACACACACACACACACACACACACACACACACAACACAACCCCCTAATTTTCAATATTTCCTCGACACCCCGTTTGTGTTTTTGATTATATATATATTTGATCGTATCGGTTGGGTTGTTTGCGGTTACGTGGTGGCTCGTCGCTCGCGAACGTGAGAGTGCTGTCAACTTTTTGAATTTGGTCGGACTCGCGCGCCCGACTCTCGCACATAATAAATGTGTGCGTGTGTGTACACGTATAACTGACTAAACAGGATTTGAAGAAGTGGGCGGCCCGGCAACACCGGTTCATTGATGATGGCCGTGTGATGCTGCCGGTGCATTGCTCGATTCGCACGACGCTCGCACGAGATGTGATCGCGAAAAATGCGCTTTTGGATGGGGAAAATAAAAAAAACGCCGACTTTTCGCGTGCGAGCCTCTACAGTGGTCACCATCCGCCGCTGGATGAAGTCCGATCCACTTTCGTTCCTGTCCGTCTTGAGCAATCTGACTTTACACATTCTTCTCCACTCGCTCTACCTTGCCTTCTTTGACATCTCGGATACTATTCCGATGTTTCCGCGCTATATCAGCCACTTTGGTCGTGCTTCTTTGGACGAACCGAACAGCGAAACGACATCGGACGTTATTGTGTGGAGCGGTCCACACATTAGCAACCCTTCGTCGTTCGCTGTTCGGTTCGTCGGTGTGTACGCAGCGTTACAATATCTTCTTGTTGTACCGAGCGAACACCATTCCATGGGTCTCTGTGTGCGTTGGATCTTGCGTAGCATTCTTGAATTCAGATTCTGTATATCATCTTTATTTTTTGAGACCTTTACGATGTGAATTTGTTTCACTGCCTCTTATTTGGGAAAAAATTCACGGCGACCTTTCGAATGCGGGAAATTTCCTTCAACGTGTGTCTCACCTCCAAGCGAGGCCCCTGGTTAAACCAAAATGGCCCCCATCTCCTTCGTTGAGATCAGCCCTGGTCAAAACGAATAGGTCTATATGTAACTGTGAAGGAGACCTTTTGCTGATACTTTTAATAGATATGTATGCTTTTTGTCGCATGGTTAAGTAGGTAGTAAAATATGTAGATGTACATTTTTGGGTCGCTTACGTGGTTCTTCCGTTCGGCTCTTCAATTGCGCCGATTTTTATTAAAAACATAATGCATTATAATTATTTTGTCGGATTCGTGTGCGCGCCGTTTCAAAATCTCGAATAATTTACGATTATTGCCGTACGCGGAAAACGCCGCAGAAGGTTAATTGACGGCGCGTTGTCTGTTTGACATTCAAAAAAATAAAAAAAAAAAACTAAAATGAACGTCGATGATAAAAATATAATGTATTCTTCGTTCGCATCGTCCCAATACAAATTCACTCGATTGTGTGTGTGTGTGTGTTGGATTTGTATTATGAAAATAAAAAAAATATATGGCCGGTGTATTATTCGTCGAGGCAGGTGTCTCGCTTTGTCCGAGCGCGATGCTGTGTTGCTGCTCTACGACAAATATTTGGCGATAAATTCGGATTACGACGGCGACCGACGCCTTCTTCTACGGATTTATTCCGCTGAAAATGACGCAATGCATAAATATTTTTATAATTCGTATTGATATGATGTGTGCGGCGATTCGGTTTTGTTTTAAAAAAAAAATAAATGCATATAAATGATCGCTTTGCATACGAAAATCGGTTTAATAATGAAAAAAAATGACGCGGAAGTCTTAAATGCACTGCTGTCGATACGATACATGTTTTTCGGTTGTATTTTTTTAATAAATCAATGTCAAATTTGACACCTAACGAAAATGTCGAAAAAAGGGAGAGGAATATTACAATTTGTATGCATCTACACATATTTTTTAATCTACAGTCAGATCATTGACTATTGTATTTATTTTAACGATACGGAATTAATCAACACTATATATAACAAGTAACATTAGAAAAAAAATAATGTATTCAAAATGGGTTGAAATTTTCCTCACTCTCTTACATTAACAAAATTTTATATTATTCGCAAGACGAGTAAGCGATATCGTTATTTTAGATTAAATATAATAAATGTAAAACTATTTACCATTTTTTTGAAAAAAAAGGGAGGTTGCTTTAAAATACAATTCGCAATGATTACAGTTTTTAATTTTTTCAACGTTTTGGAATTCCCTACACCCGTAGGTACCAGGTACGAAAAATTCATACCTGTGCTTCTGTCTGGATGCATATATGTACATATGTATGTACATATATTCTAGTAAAATCTTTTACAAACATAATTGTTGGGTCAAGATTTTAGAGTTCAGGTGGGTACGTTACATAAAATAAACTGTAAATTGACTTCTAAAAGGCATTACGTGTTATTATTATTATTGTATTCGATTAAAATCACCACTCTACTTTCACTATACGTGATGGACGTGCAAGGCTTTATTTTTTGTTCAATACATCTCCACTATGTTACTGTACTTAAATTGTAGGTGAAAAACAGAAACTTAAGATTTTTCAAACATGCGGGTATACTTTCGTGGTAATTTATAATTTCACATACACTTCTGCGTAATCCGTTAAATGGTAGAGTCAACATAGACTTTACATAGAACGCCATTACTCAAACTGTGGGTCATACGGGATGTTGTAAAGAAAAATGACACGTAACGTCCATTTTGTATTATTTTGTTTATTTTCAAAAACTAGCTGCAAATACCAGGCGCTGCCGGAATATTTTTTCAATAACAAACAGTCACTAATTGGATATGGAAGTCATCAAACAACTCGAAAAAAAAAGTCATATTGCACTTATGTATATGTACATAAAGATCATAGCGAGTAACTCTGCAAACTGCATCACTTGTCCGAATGCTATTTTGATTACAAACAGTCATTAATTGCATATGGACAACTATACACCCGTTGGGGCTTTTACACAGAAAATACATAATGTATTATACAAGAGAAAACATTAATACATACATTATGTTGAGTTGATAAAAGAAATAACGAGTCGGTGCCTTAGGGATTACTATATCGATGGGTTAGTGCACAGCGGCAAAGACAGAAATAAAGTATAAAAGATCAAATAAACTCCCGCCTGAATTCGCTCTGGCTGACCCCCTCACCCCATAATTATCAATAATACAGGAACTATTCTTCTTTCAAAATATAAATAAAAATAAAATATATCTATTCTTATATAATATAATAGATTAATAATAAGATTAGAATAATAATAATCTATTCTTATAAAATATATCTATTGTATGTCCAGTTTTGTTTTAAAATATTGTAAGTGACATATGTACATCTCTTTTGCATGAAAACTATGGACGAAATGGACACATTATATATTTGAATAGGACAATATCTTCTCAAAATATACTATTTGGACATACAATACTTTTTAAACGTGAAGGTTTGATGTTTTGTGTATGATAATTCAATTTGTTTTAAAAACTGGACATACCATATCTGTGCACTAACCCATCGATATACTCGAAAGAAAAATGTCATATTGCACTTCAGTACCACATCAGTGACAAATTCTGCAAAGCTTGCTAATGACTAGTACCGCATTATCTGAAAACGTAAATAATTATTTTTTTCCCGGATAATGCCTTTTCTAAAGTGGCAAAACTCTATTTGCCATCGGAACTTTTTTCTCGAGTTTAGGTATATTTATTGTATGCGACTATCAACAAGTACTTTTCGCTTTGATTACCAGTTTCGACTATTTAAACGGTGTGAGAATTTTCAACAAAAAAACAGACAGACACGAAAAAAATTCAATTTTACGTCGATAAATACATAGAGGTAAATGTCGAGATTTCTCGAGATTAGAGTCGGGTGCAGCGTTGGTTGAACACACACGTGGCAAAGCGAACCTCAACAATAGACCAGTCGGCCGACCGGCTAAAAAAGTCGCAGACGGGGCAAGGTCAAGTGCGTGAAAATGTAAACAGCAATTACACACACACTTACATACTTACCTGTTGTGTGCAGTTTTGTTCAGCGGGGTTCAGACCGGATTCTGGTTGTGACCCGCGGTGTATCCCGTTCCGAACAACCAACCGGTTTAGACATCGGGGCAGTTTAGAATCGTCGCCGGTTGAAGGCTGTTGTGGCCCACAGCACCGACCTAACACCAGTTCTACCACCATATGAGCCTCGGGCCGGTTGTGACGCAACCCATTTTACCTTTTATTTTTTATTTTTTATACAGTTACGAATATCCAACAGGTTTTAGTCTGAATATGCACCGGAATGCACTTCCTTCCTTGCGCGCGAGACGCGGTCTTATCCTTTGTTGTGTGACTCATCTTCGGGAGATACCCGCGTAATTCGTACGATCCGATTTCCACATGCACGAAACTGTGCGTAATTTGTATTTACACGTGTTTCGTTGTCGCTGCCGCATAACCGGTCTATTTGCATAATCGAAAAATGTTGTGTGATTCTATTGCGGATTGACTATTCTGCAGTTTTATGTTGTCTGGTGTGTTGAAGTTTCGAGGGGGATAGCTCGCGTTTGGAGCTAGTGGGAAATGAATGCGATTTTAATACCAGATATCTCGTACAAGTATTCTACGTAGATCTAGATCCCCGAGTGTGCTATGTAAGTGCTTTTACACTGCAATTAACGATCCATGAGTTATAATGTTATGAACGTAGAGTATAGCATTGGTTTCAAACAAAATTTAGTATTTTTAATTGGTTGATGTTCAATTTTTATTAAATTTATTTATACGGCCTCCGCCATATATGCATGTACATAAAAATAAATAAAATAGGTACAAATTTAATTTCATTGTATTGCTATTATAACGAATTTAAATATTTATGTTAGTTTTTCCGTATCTTTATATCAATGTTATGGAAATTTTGAATAAATCCACCAATCTTAAATTTCCGTTGAAAAAAATGTGTAAAATATTAGATACACACAAGGCAAACATTTCATTTTGGTATCACATTTGAAATGGACTTCATTAACACCAATCGATGACGTAGTAAGAACGCCTTAAAAAATTGTTGACTCTCAGATACACGTACACATTTATGCGGATCGAAATCGCAACTCGCTAAAAAGTATGTTAAAAAAGATCGAGATTATTTCACGCGATTGATTATCATTTAAATTCAATGCATAAATGCGGTCGGTTGACTTTTTTTTATTTTTATTGTCGAATTTATTTAAATAACTTTTTTCTTCATCGGCAAGATCTGCCGATTGCGTCGTGTCGCGACCTCCCACACTAAGATAGCGTGCGTGTCGTTCGTTCGCCATGGCTAACTGTTTACGCGTCTCGTTTGTGTGCGTCTGTACGAAATTAAAAGTCAGTCAATTAAGCACTTCCGAAGACCGAAATGTCCGACTTAACACACGGACATAAAAAAAAACAACAAAAACACGGCCGTGGGAAGATTCCCGAGAGGTGGGAAGCCAAGCGTTGCCGATCGTCGGGCCACCCCTTCGTCTAGTAAGACTTCACGCTCAGGTGTACCAGGTGAGAAGCCTCATAACGAGTGCCCACAGACCGCGTAAATTAGACACAATGGCATCTCGGAAATTAATTTTTTCCCCGTAACGTGTCGTTGAATAGGCGGTGGGGGTCCTTTGTCGAAATTTTGGCACCTGTATCGACGAAAAGGTTGTCGACTGGGACGACTAACTACAATATGGGCTGATCCGGTTATTTGCTCTGCAAAGCAGGCCCCCCCTTCCCCATGTTTACCGTTCTGTCAGGGAATCTCGGGGAACAGGTTATTAGACTATGCAACGCCCTAACTGGTTTTTTTTCTACCGGTACTCGGACATTACTCAATCATCATCGTCGTCGTCGTCATCATCATCATCATCATCATCGCACGGATGCCATTCGATCCGTCGGACGGTCTCTTCATTAGCATCATTACCTGAAATGAATACGCTTCCACATTCGCTAATTCGTTCCGTTTACGCGAAAAAAGCCTATCGTTAATAAATAACTGTACGACGATCGCGGTCGGTACAGAGTTAAATCAAAATCCAGGACAAACGGATACTGACGTAAAGCGTAAAGATTTTGCTCTAGCTTTTGACGACCACGGTTTCCAGACATCTTTTGTTAAGATGATTTTTTTATTCCTCTTATGGAGTGTTTAAGTAAGGTTTAAACCCTTGGATCCGTAGAGGTTACAATTGGTAATATTTTGAGCTTGCAGCAAGTTTCTGTATTAGTTGAATATATTGTGGCAGCAATGTAGTTTTCATGTGTGGAAACATCTTTTCTTCCTGTCAGTAGGCACATGTTTCAAGTTTGTGGAACTATTTTTTCAACTTTGACTTTGTATAGTATGTGTCCGTTTGTCTTGAAATTAACCTATGAACACCTTGATTAGACAAAAATATATTTTCTAAACTAAATCTAGGTCTAAGTTTAACCCTATTGAATGTATTAATTAGCATTAATATTGTAACGAGCAGTTTTATGTTGTGTTTTGGCCAAAGGGATTTGAATTACTAGCACTTGATACAATTTAAGTTTATTCGGTTACTAGAGTAAAAAAATGAACAAATTGAAATCGCCATATTGGACTGCAATACATAGATTACGTGACTAAGACAATAAAGAAAACAGTTGACGAGCGTGGAGTTCAGCTTGAAGAAGAGGAGCCTCGAGTCGTGTGACGTCACCTCGGGGGAGACCTGGTCCTATTGGGTTTACAGTTGGTCATTTTCCTGAACTCATATTTGCTAATTGTATAAGTTATCTCCAAATAAAGTTTATTAGTCAACTACAAATTCGCCTTCGCCCTCAAGACCAATTGTGTATAAAATTTCGCACGAATTCCAGTTTAAATACGCACGTTGATATGCCGCGTGGTTACGCGCCCGTACACACCACACAGGCGACCTTCGATGTTTTTGCTCAAAATAATAATAATAAATATAAAAAAAAAATACCGTAAATTTTTGTTGTCGTAGTATGATGTATCACAAGGTGAACCGCATGCGTTACCATCGAAAAAATTACGACAAAAATGGCATTTCGGGTATGTGTAATATGAAAATTGCGCGCGAAGAGTGAACCTACGAGTAGAAAAAAAAAAACAAACCACACTCGTATGAAAATGTATTATCGCGTACATACATACATACAATGGGTACAAAACCAGTTGATTCATAGATGAGGCATTAAACTGAGCACCTTGAACTTACCTGTCTGTCTGGTCGTAGAAGATGTCAGTCAATACACTATTCAATATTATCAACATACGACGTTCATTCAATGACCGATCGCCCGTTTATATCTTGAATTGTACAATCGATAGTTAATTATTATCGAGTCTACATAGGTGGGTTTGTTTTTATAATAACGCCGCGTATACATACGTAGGCATGATCATGAAGTATAAAATAATATTTAACTTCCGTTTCGCGGTAGATATCTTCGAAAGCCAAGTAGGTAATGTATGCTTATTAGATTAGGTCATACTAAATTGTTAATGGACGCAGCTGCACGTGATGAATCATCAAAATATTCTTTTTGGCGTTTATGCGATGTTGCAAAGGAAAAACGTCAATAATGCTACGTTGCCGCGTTTATTTCTTCTTCGTGGATTCCAATCATCATTATCTGACGGTTTATCGATCAAATAGATTCAAGAGAATACAGATTTAATATGCAACTTCACAATTTTTTATAATTATTTAATGATTTGTGCTTATTTTATAACTATCTGGTCACATGACGGTGGATTCTAATCCTCCCCCACCCATCTGCACTGGTTTTGGTACAATAACAGTACAGCCCATGCCCCTAGTATCTTTGATTGAATGGGTGTATAGTCATAAAATCGCGTTATTGACTCGAACCAGCTTTGACATATAGGAGCTTGTTGCTAAATTTATTTATTTATTATGTTTGCAATGACCGCGACGACCCAGGCAGACAGACGCTTACGCTAATTTATATACCTATAGATAGTAATGTTGTAAGTGAACATTTTAAAATTGCCGAGAAAATATCGTTTGAAGCTAACTTTTTATTATGTCCTAGAAATTAATTAAGGATTTGAAATGTAATGTTTTCTTTTGTTTTTTCAGGTGCTTTTGTACAAGATCGACGTGGTAGTATTTAAAGGTGTACGTTTACGACGATATAACGATATAAACTGAAACGAAGTGCCATATAAGTAAGAGGAGGAAAAATAAATATATAGACGTACAAAACTTGCCGATTCGTAAGGGAGGCAGGCAGTGCAATAAGAAAGCTTTAATTTTTTTACTATACATATAAAAGTACATATACTCAAGAACATATAGAGGAAGATGGCCTCTCTCGTCAGCGAAACAGAGAGGAACGACGACGGTGGCGAAAGATCCCCAGGATCACCGCACAGTCCCAGACCTGTATTGGCGACGATGACCCCAGTTCCAGTGCACGATTTTCAATATTGTCACAAAGTCGAAATGGACTCGAACGACGGCTATCCCCAAGAGGTCATATACGCCGACAAGAACATACCGCCAGAAATGTATCCCAACGATAAGACGACGATCATGTACCAGCATTCGCCGGCAGACATGTTGGCTTACGACGGGGAAAAGTCTGCCGCGTTAGCCGGGGATATGTACGACCAGGACATGGGTCATATCGACGAGAAGACCCCGATCGATTTGATCTACGAGGATGGCAAACAGACGGTGATTTATACGACGACTCCCGATCAAAAGCGTGTGGAGATGATCAGCGGCCATACTGGAGGACCCCTGGATGTGTCTGTGGTGGTGCATCCCGAGCACGGACAGCCTGGCCAAGGACAAACCGTGCTCGTGCTCGCCGATCATATGCTGGACGAGATGGGTCAGGTCATCGGAATTCAAAGGTAGGTGAAATTAGCCAAAATTACTTGTTCTATCTATGTATAATTAATTGTATTACTTTATCCTAATCGGATAAAGTATTGTGATCGTGCGAAAATTCGATATTGAGATTGACTGATTTGTATCAGGTATCATCCCCTGATCACGTTTTCATCATTTCTGGAAAATGTCTGTATGCCTGTGTGTCGGTGTTTCGGTGTACTTTATAAATTTAACTTTTTCTCCGAAACTATCAAGTCTATCAAGCTGAAATTTCATATATGCTATTTTCACGTAAGGCGTAAGAGATATTATAATTTTGGTCAACATCCGCCAACTGGAAGTGGCAGTTACTCTTTAACGAGATTTTGTTTTTTTTATTTTTTTCGGCCCTTTAAATATTTGGTATCGTCATACTATTGTAATATTATAATCCTGAGACAAATACCTAGTTATGAAAAAATCAGTCGACCGGAAGTAGGGTTTTTTCTTGTAGAAAAGTCAAAAATCCTGTTACCACGAAATATTTCTGAAACTACTTAACGGATCAAGCTGAAAATTTATATTTATAATTTCCATATAAAATTTAAGAGTTGATAAGGTTTTGATGAAAATCCGCCGAACGAAAGTGGTAGTTTTTCCTATTTGAATATATGCCGAAGATCGTATTTTACACAGTAATTTATGATATGTATGTATGTCGGTTGGTGTGGTGGTGTGCATGCGTTTTATTTACTTAAGTTTGAGACTGAATTTGATTGTAGCTCGCTAATAGTTTTATTTTATAAGAAACTCCACTCGTGCACTTCGCATTACCCTTTTCATATTAGTATATTTTTTGCTTTAAATTGTATTGTATACATATGTACATATGTATGTAGGTATTATAAAAGTTTTTAATACAATGAATGAAGTACCCACCCGATTTAAAAATAGTTAAGTTAGATCGCCTAAGCCAGTACATACTCTTTGTACATATATATTTCATAATACAATAGTGATATGGGTTCGCTTGAAATTATCGATCTTAAATAAATCTAATTATTTTCGTGTATCGAGACACTATTTCATTATGTTACATATATACCTATAGACAGACATTTAGAAACCTGGCATATTAAAATATTGATAAATGACTGTCTTGGTATTTAACTTATTTGTGATTCGCTTCTTTGTTTTGCTTCTAGTGCCGTCAATCGAATATAATTTTTCTGTTCAGATTTAATACGGTTTTGATAAGCGCAATCTCATTGTAAGTGGTAGTTTTTTTAGTAGCCTTATAAATTTTCTTCGATGTTTTCCTGTTGTGATTGCAAAATTTTTGAATCACCCAAGGTAAATGTTAAATTTTAGTCACCGTCACGCCTTTTGAGCTTTTGCTATTTAAATTATCACGATTTTACATCGGGACTTTTTGAACAATTTGGGATTTCCATACCTGGTCAATTGTGTCGTACATATGTATTAGATCAGTGGTCGGGTACCTTTTTCGAGCTGAGAGCCAAATTAGGGAAAACCTTGCAAAGTTGGTAAGCTTGGGAGCCGCAACATACAATCTTCGGATTATATATTGCGGATCACATATTGTGGTCCTGTCCGGGTATGGGATTGAAGCGTGGTATTCTCCTCGGAGCTATCAGAGGGTCCCCGATTGACCCTTTGCACCATGGCAATTTGGTTGCGAGACTTTAGCCCAATCTTTCGGGAAAAATTGCTCCATTGGGGAGTACTATGGTCCGAGCCTACGAGAGGAAAGTCATATAAATATACCCTTTAAAATAATTTTTTTGCGTCTTTCTTTTTATTTTAGCAGAGATACGCGGTTGCTCCAGCCTTGCTGGACAACCGTCTGTCCAGCAAGGGTCTTGGGGAGAAAGGGTGTGGAGGTGTTTCTCTTCAAGGCGGCTTATACATACATACATGTATTATATATGTATGTATGTATATTCAAAATTAAATTAAATGTTAGTCATTTGTGAAATGAATAACAGTAAGAAATAAGGTATTTCGTGATATTTCTTAGTGTTTGACAGTTTATCACTAAAAAGTATTATTGAAGAACGATTTAAAGCTTTTTATAGGCGCAAAGTTATATGTAGAAATACGATTAATTTTGATTTTGTGTAAATTGTGTTTCGCGCAAAACGTTGGAAAACAGCGAGGGCCACAGGTTTTCATACAAAGAGCCGCACGAGGCCCCGGAACCGCCGGCTCCCGACCACTGGTATAGAAGGTAATGAGAAACTGCTCGGAAGTATATTCTCCATGCCACTTCACAGACAGTAAAATGTTTGATATAAAGGCTGATTTAGACCAGGCTAGTAGTTAGGAGAGTAGCATAGGTGGTCGAACCCCGACTAATTCGGACGCAGGAGCCAGCTTGCTTTTTCGCGTCACACTTTTTAGTCGCGTCACTGTGAGCAAGTAGCCTTCCCTCACCATCTCCCACCGCGCGGAAAGCGTGGAAAGCGTGACGGAGAAAGGTTACTTACTCACCGGATTGGTCGGGGTTCGATCACCCATGCTACTCTCCTAAATACTAGCCTGGTCTAAATCAGCCTTTACGTAAGCACTCCACTTTAGTAAGAATTGAATGTTCTTGAACTTTTCGATCAAATGTGTCAACACAGCTATGTACGTATGTACATACGTACATATGCATGTATGTATGTATCTTAGCGTGTGTGGATAGGTAGAATTAGGATACATTTTGATTGTGTGTAATTTGTGTTTCGCGCAAAAAGTTGGATGACAGCGAGAGCCACCGGTTCCCGACCACTGTATTATATTATTTTATTTCATCCGCAGTAGAAATTTGTTTAAATCGATTTTGTGGTCGTATATGAGAAAGTCGCGCGATAGCTGCTGCCGGTGCGTTGTATTTTTTCACATTTGATTTTTTACTTTTTTTTCCAATTTACACGTAACTGTGAAGGATCTTCTCAGGTGCATCGAAATAATAACACCGAGAAAAAAAGAATAACAAGCGGCGTAACCCCTTTCGGGCTTCGTTCGACCCGAGTTTCGTGGTACGCACAAAAAAGGCGTCTAGAATCTTTTCTTGGTTTATAGCGCGTAGGAACCCTCCCGTGTTATATTTTATTTGTGAGCGAGGCGGACCCGACGCGCAGGTGTTTGTCGAGATTCACCTTGGTACAGACCAAGGTCATTTACACACACTTAGACTTACCACAGGTATTGTATATACACACACTGCCCGACGAACCGACACACTGACGCGCAGTACACCTTCTGCGGTCTCATGACGTTTTAAAACTTCGTGAGCCACCATCATCATCTCGCATCACTTGCATTCACGACGAGCAACCAAGCCAAGCCGCTCGCGAACATGTGAGCGTTATAAAAAGTCAATATAAGAATACATGTGTGTGTATGTATTGTATACGCGCGTATCTCCTCTCTACCCATAGTAACCATAACTTCGTTATAATATGGGAGAGCTCGACGCTCGACGCTCGCTGATACTCGCAACCTTCTCGTTCGATACATTCCATAACTACATACAAATATCGTACGCTCGTGTGCATTATACTTGTGTGTCGTTACTTTTTATCCGACGTGGACGCAAATGTTTGAAAAAAGGGTATAGAATTAATTGAAAAAAATTTGTGTAAAAGAAGTCGTACGAAAATGGC
Organism: Parapsyche elsis; assembly: GCA_022651745.1. Classification (NCBI taxonomy): domain Eukaryota; kingdom Metazoa; phylum Arthropoda; class Insecta; order Trichoptera; family Hydropsychidae; genus Parapsyche; species Parapsyche elsis. The sequence continues at coordinate 5,984,495 of JAGVSN010000002.1, read as the reverse complement.
TCGTGCGCGCGTCGTTAAAGGTAGCGTGTAACGTAATTCCGGTGCAATTAAAACGAAGTAATTTCATATAAGGAGTGATAGAGAGAGTTTCTAGAAAAAGCAGAGTGTTCAAGATGGTCATTTCACATGTCGAATGACGTTTGCTCCGAGTCCGTTTAGGTGACTCGGACGCCGTTGCAAGTAGTGAAAATCGTACTCTTCGCAATTTTATCGCTGTTTCTCTCGCATTATGTTTATCGATCGTATTCCTTTTGGGACTTGTTCACTTTCTCGTTTGCATGTAGTTGGGGTAAGGTTGATGAAATTGCGAAGAGCTTTTAAGATACGCAGAAGTGCATACTCTTCCTAAAGCATTAGTAATTTATTTTCCACTATCCGACATTAATCTTACACGCCGGCAGAACATAAATCTCAATGGAGTGCATAGGAAATATCAATAACATTAACCTAGAAATTAATATCGTTTTTTTTTTTTTAAATTGTGTATTTTCTCACGGCGTTTTTATTTGTTATTGTTTTATCAATATGAAGATTTCATCGCAGTCGTAGGCAATTGTTTAAATTCAAGGTGAAAAGTGTTACTTGAATTAGACGAAGACGATCTTTTTCGAAATGAATAATTATTATTATGAATGTTTGTCGAAATATGAGCCCGAAGAATTTTCGTGTCTAGCTGCAAGACCTCTCGAGCGAACGGCGCTTGAGATTTACTTTACTGTCTTTGACCGCTGAAGTGCTTTTCGTTGTATTGTCACTGAAGCTGCATGACGCATGTTTTTCACTTAAAAATAAATGCATGCATTTGAACACTTCTTTGTGTGGCTCGATGGATAATTTTAATTTTCCTTTATCGTACGATTTCTTTATAAAATTTCCTTACAACAAAAAAAAAGATTTATAAAATACAATATGTTTGTAGTTTGTCGTACCTCTATGCTCTTACGAACGTGTTGAAATTTTCAATAATTACACACACTCATATATGTACATACATGCGTACATTACAGATAAGTGAAGAAAAAATGCTATGGAAGACAGTGATGTATTTGCAGAAGATAGTACTGGTCACTCGCCATATAAATATTAAATGTAAATACTGTATTTTTTTCGTTTTTAAGTGTCAACCAACGTTAATAAATCTTCAATACAAGTAATCGTAGAAGCATTTTTTTTTCAATATCTGTAGTTGTGTATATTTATTTTTTAAAATTATTAAATTGTAAGAAACTACATATGTACATACATATGTACATGCGGATGTGTTTAAATATAATTGTTAATTTTTAGTTTTTTTTTTCTGTAAGCTATTTTGTTTATTTAATTCAGAAAATGTAAATGATATTCGAAATCGAATGTAAGAGGTGAAGGTCGATCATTACTTACGGTAAGGTACACATAGTATCAATTTGATGTTACATAACTTAAGTAATCAATACTAAAAATGCTTTTATCGTGAAATAATAAAAATTTGTACGACGCGTTAGCTGTTGGGAAATGTGTGATTGAATTTGTAAAATAATGTAAATTTTTTGTTGTGCAATAAAGTTTGTATTTAAGTGTTTAGATTATGCCGGGGAGGTATTATTTGGGTACACCTTTTTGTTTCGACCCAGTGAACGTGCGTTTTGTTTTAGCAATATTGCGGTTTTTCCCCGAAGATTCAATCAACCTGTCAGGGTTGCTAAATTTATTTACCTATAATTTTCCTCTCTCGGTCAATTAGCGCATACGTTCAAAATTGTGATTTATACACGTCTACTACACAGAGAGGTTTTTTTTAGAATGACTCAAAAATTACTTTTCAAAGTAACACAGCGCAGCGTTCCGTATTCGAAATGCGGCGATAAATATCATCAAATTATCTTACGCGTCTTTAGATAAAGCTACATCGTATATAAACACACATACATATGTACATATGTATGTATTTAGTATTATTTGAAAATTTCGACATGTTCGAATGCAACAAAAGATCACCGTTTAGATATGACCAAACACGCGGCGTTTAACTTTTAGAATGTGAATTGAGATACGTTTTACTTGACCGTCGTCGAATTAAACAAAACACTATACATCAAGATTATTTCCATTATGTGCATTAACACCTTACCCGCATAAAGTTTGATTTATATATTCGTGTACGCTTTATCAGATCGAATTCGTCGAATTATAAAAAAATAACAATAGTATAATTGATGATGTTTCATTTTTAATATATTGTAATATATAGGGTAATATTTAGGGTCATGGTCATTTGATATGAAATAATTGAAACAATATGTTGTCGTAAGTAACCCAAGTTTGAATCGTTTGTAACTTTGTTTCGACTGATGAATTCTTGGAACAATTTGTTGTAATGAAATCAAAATCAGTATTGCATACCTTGTGTCTTTATTCGATTACGACCACAATGCGATACGTAAAACGGTGATGGTGCATATCGGACATCATAAACGACACTGTAATTACGATATGTATGTACAAATTGAAGAGGTCATTTTTCGTTTGAAACTCGGACGATAGCGACCCGTTGCAAAAAAAAAAAATGACATAAGCATTGTCGACTTTGATTGACTTCATTGTTTGAGGGATGATACTTCATCAACGGTCAACAATGAGAGAAATGATGAAAAGACTTTTGGTTTCATCAAGCGCAAGTCATCTCGGCGATTGCCCGCTGCTTTCTTCATCATTTATAATGACGTTGAAACGGCATAACTGTAATCTTCTTCGATTGATGATAATACGCAAAATAATCGATGGAATATATTACTAATAAAAAAAACAACAACGAAATTGCGTTTTTATTATGTCATTTTAATAGATGAAACTCGTTTGAGTAATGGGGTATTCGTGTTGAACGAAAGTTTAATTCCGCGGCGCGATTAATTGAATTTGTTTAATAATAATTGCACGTGGAAATCGCAATATGTAAAAATATTTCGTACCGAATAATCGTCTACAAATAGCTATTTCGAATGTAATTAACGCTTTAATTATATATTCATATATTCAAAAATATTTGACAAACTATTTCGTATGTCGATGGCGTCTGCGCTATGGCCAATAACAAAATTTGAAAATGAAAAAAAAAATATATACGTTTAAACTTTTTTTTTACATTCCCAATACGAATTCGGAATATTTATGCGTAGTTAATCCTAAATTTATTTTTCCTCTAAAACCTCGGAATTTTAACAGTCAATTTATAAGAATTCGCCATAGAAACACGAGACAGATCGAAAACTTTAATAAAATTTATGTAAATATGGAATAAATAAAAAAAACTCATCTTTATCTAAAGTTCGTTTGCGAAAAGCAAAACAGTTTTCGCTATTGTATTTATTAAAATTATACATATGTAACGCTATATCAAACGTTTGATTAAATTTTATGTACATACATATATGCAAATCATGTAAATTTAAAGCAAAAATATTTTTTCTTATAATTTTACTATGCTTATGAAATTACTATCATTATATTCACGCGAGAGATATTCAGCGTACGTTAAACGCATTTAGCTTTCAGCATGATAAATATCGAAAGTTATACATACTCAAGTCAAATATGTAATTATATAAACTCGACCACCCGTTTTTATATTTTCGGCGTAGGTACCGTGTAGGTATGTATGTATGTACATACGTGTACGTTTATTCGAAACATCGTTGATGATAGCAATTTAGTTGGAACATTTTATGGCATTGAGTAACAATTGCCTAGCCGCTCCTAGCAAACGATCGACACTTATCACATTTCGTTTATTACAATACTACCAATTAAAATCCTCCCCATTTTCTTGCGTAGTTCTTAGACCAATCACCTCCTTAAAGTCTCTCATTCCGATTTTTTAAAATTGTGTTTATAGTAGCCTCACCATAGCAAGCGTAGTACGACATTGCCTTGTATCCATCGCACTTTTTCAATAAATTTATCCGACAAATCAGGCAATGGGAGAGCGTGTATCAAACTGTATCTCCTAGAAAACTGATTCTTTCGAGACTGAAATCCCATTATTTTCGCACTACAGGTATTCATACCTTCTCAGTTGGATCTCCAGGTAGTTCCCAGACCAGCCCGCCCCCTTCAGAGAGCTTTGATTTCGTTTTTTGACGTGTAACTTGCACACAAACCTTGATCTACTAACGAGGTTTTTCGGTTATCACATCCTCCATCAAACTGAATTCGTTATTGGTAAGGGTGTGAGTGGTTTCTAGGGACGATCTTAACCCTAGATTAGTGAGAGTATGAGTCCGCCCACCGACGGGATTCGTCGTCTTCGAAATTCAAATGAGTCAAAATGTTCATTTTTACAATTCAAATGTGGTCTCCGCGTCTAGGTGTGATTCCGCCATTGGCTGCGTGGGCGGCACATCGGGTACCGTTCGTTGCCGAGCGCAAACAAATATTCACGCCCACGACGACACAAAACACATCTACATATACAACAAGACACGTACACATATTCAATACTTTATCGATAGGAGAGGGACCGGAGGGGTTGTCTCTGTCGGTGGAAATTTTCCAGTCGAATTTTTCTCGGATGAAACTGGATTGAGATAAGCTCAATTTCGCAACGCGCCTCCTTATCTAGTACATATAACGAATTCTAACAACAGGAATGACCGACTGTGTGCAATCAGCTATCGAGAGGTAGGTATTACGGTGCCTTGTTGTTTCGCACCTTACACGTGAGTGATACTTTACGGTCGTCGCTTTTATCTTTGACCAGTACAATTCTCTACCGAGTCGTATCTTTTCGGTAGGTAGATATATGTAGGTATTCGCTTGGCGATCGAAGCACGTTTTCAATATATCCGTCAAAGTATTTGAGTTGTCTCGTATATAATGTACATATATAAATATCGTAGTGGTCGGTGTTAACCATGGTGCTAGTTCTGATCCATATAATCAAAATATATACAATTTTCAATGATAATGTCCAATCGTAGTCGGTGTTCTTATATAAAATTATCGCCGGTGATATAACGAGATTGCGACAGTAGTTTGTGTCGTATTTTCCGATTTTCCTTCAGCGTGCGAGTGTAAAAGTATTCCGCGAACGCGCCGCGTGACAGATAATTTGCGGTCTGCTCGGTCCAGTTTTTCCCCAGATGTGTACATATATAAATGTGTTTTCTCGTCAGTCGTTCAATTATGAACAGTTTCTGTTGCGTATGTTTCCTTGTCGACTGCGTGAGTCATGTGTGCGATCGTTGCATTCGAGAAGATTCCGATATAACGACGCTTGCTTGGTCTATAAAAATTCGATTTTCCTCAATGTTTTATATCAATTCAACTTAATTGGCATTGTGTTTCGTTTCGTGGAAACTATTTTGCGATTGGCCGTAATTTGCGAGAGTTTTGCTTAACACGTTATATTGGTATTCGAATTGTTATGTATGCACACGTGGTTCAGCATTTATTGACGTGCAAGAAAAGCGTTTCGTGGTTTGTGTGCACGTTTCCAAGGCTTCGATTTCTATCTAATTTGCACACAATACAAATTTTTTTAATGATCGTCTCGTCATCTAACCTTTAAATGCATTTCTTTGCAAACGCAACGAATATAACCCGACCTCCGTTGGGAACTTCTGCTGCAATTGATTTAACCTTAATTATGTGAACTAAGCGGTGAATAATTTTAACGCGCGCATAATCGAAATAATTACTCTAAATATGATTAATAAAAAGATTGTACGAATTTATTACAGTGGGTGCTTAACCTTGCTTTTTATACGCGTGTGAGCTTCGTAGTTTGTGGATTTGATTGTAGGATTTAGTGTTTTTATTCAAGAAAAACTCGTGACATGTAACAAGTATAGCGTTGTGTGAAATATTATTTTTTATTCATTGACACGAGTTAACGTCCTGTTCGCTACATTTTCTGACGCCTACGCAAAACTCAACAAAACTGCTTAAGCATTCACCAACATTGCTTTCGTGTCTTTTATTTGGTGCATAATTATCACGGAGCGTGCATCAGTTACAAGGGTCTTAAACGGAAGAAGTTTCGAAAACGGCGAGTAATGCTGCATAAAGTAGCCGTGTTCTGTTTGTCTTGAATCAAATTGTATCTCCTTGTAGGCAGTAGCCGAGCGCCTACTGTTCTCGTGAACACGGGTCAAAATGAATTTTGACCTCAGGAAAATATGCATTGCATTAATTAGTCGTGTTGTCGGACAATTTAAAAATTTTGTTAATTTTTACCGATCGAAAAGTTGTTTTATTACAATTGAAATGGCTATCGTATCAAATGTTTAGATTAGATTTATTAAACGTTTTTGTTGAGGTGCAAAAATGATAATTGGCATTAAACGTATTTTATACATATAATATTAACTGAATAATAATAGCGTACCTACGCGATATAATTTCTATGGGTTTGTGTCTTACTCGCGCGTTTATCTCACTTTTCACGCACACGAGTATATTGTTATGTCATTAATTTATAAAATATTAGCCTAATTGCCCGGCGTTGCTCGGGTGGGTGAATTATGAAAACAAATAAATATCGAAATAAACATTTTTTTCTCCAGTACAAACATAAATTGATTAAAAACCCCAGGCTCCGACCCCTTCCAAAAACCGTCTACGGTCTAAGCTAGAGTTAGGGTTAGAGTAATTTAAATTTATAATAATGTACATCCAAATTATGTACAGGTGTCTATTTCAGACTATGTACATATATGTAGTTTGGTAAAATTGAGAAAAAGTGATATACATACATATGTATCTATTTTGCAATAACAACTTGATCAACTTTAACATGAGATATTATACCATATTTGGTGGTTCCAAATTTATTGAAAACTGTAGATTTACATAGCGAACAAACAAACAAACATTCAACTTTATAGAATAGATTATTTGATGAAACTTTGATTAATTTTTGAATCTGTAAACATTTGAAGCGAACGTACATACATACATACATATAGGTACATATGTATATATGTACATACATACATACCTCATTATGTATGTGTAACGAGTAAATTTTTTCCATTTGATTTAATTGCACAATAATTCATAACGCAATTGTAAAATAATTTGAAAGAACGCTTCACGGTGTCAACAAAAGTGAAAAATTATCGTATTAGATTCTTTAGTGAAAAACTAAATACAGTGTTACCGCGTGTGTGGTACAATGTGACTTCAAGAATACATACAATCAATTTGTACGTTTATCTAATATATTAGACATTGTCTCTCTGTACACGTTGGAAATAATAAATTGTCCAAACATACAGACACACACACACATACACACACCATTGTGTTTTACACCCACTGGCCAATTTTGGAGACGACAACGCGAGGAAGAGTCGAAACGCGTGCACATTTACATAGACGTCGAACACAGATAATTGGTTCTGATTTCGTATTTCTTTTTGTTTTTTTTTGTTTTATTTACATACTTGCGTGAATAGAGCGCGCTCTAGTCTTTTGTTGGTGCTTTCGTCGATGGAATCATTACACAATATACTGAATGTTTTGCTTATCGCGTGAATCGCATGTGGCGTTCTCGGACGTGGAAGACGGATTGAACGCACAATGGCCTCTCGATTGACATGGGACACTAAACGTTAAGCCCGAAGATTTTCTCTTGAACATGAAATATCATTTAAGACATCGAAAATGACACTGTCTTATCTTTATCATATTTCTTCTTAGTAGAGGAACGACAATACAGATTGCCGCGTTGTCGTTAAGCAACCATAATCTCCGTCATTAATAACGATCATAACGCAGCGAGCTTCCCTCTTCTTTCATATGCGTTTTCCCACTTTCTACGCTTAATATAAACTTTATACGCATTCGCGACGTTCGCGTTATACAATGGCAATGCAAGCTTTGGACGGAATTGAAAAGCAAACCGAAGCTTACATATCGTATATCTTCGGTCGTATCGCTTTGTTTTATACATAATTTATTTTTTCACGACCCCTGCTGCGTCAGGATCGTCGTCTCTGGAGATATGTGCGCTATTAAAACTTAACGTCTACTCAGATAAAATTATTCGTGTCTCTCTACCAATTGGAGATAACTTCAAAAATTTATCGCTCCTATACATACATATATGTATATTTCGACGTGGAAGTTTTTTTTCGTTCTCTCGTAGCTACGAAAGATTCATCGAAATACGATCGTTTATAGAACTATAAAATAAAGTGATCTCAATTTAGTGTCTGTGTAGTATGTTGCCGTTAAAATACTACTACAATAGCGTTGAAAAACATAATTAATGGCGATACGAGCTAACGACTTAACTTTGAGTTCGTTACGTAAACGGTGATGAAAACTCGCGCACACTAATTACACACAATTACAATTTAGATATTTTAACATGCGTATGTATAATTTTCGCTAATTGCTCATTATTCAATATTCGTGATTTTCCATTACTGTACATATGTCTCGTGTGCGGTCAAATAAGTACCCAATGGTTTCATCGACGACGAATGCAACGCTCTACATTAATATTTATCGTCAAGAGAGTCGATTGTTGAATTTCGACTTGACAATTGTTCCGTAGAACAAAGCCAGTGACACTCCTACCTCACAGCGGCAATTCAATATAATGAATTAATTCCGTGCGATGAAATATCTATCGAATGTTCAACGAACGGCGGGCCACTCGAAATACACACACTCGAATCGAAACCGTGTATTATCTCACTAAAGAAGGTGACAAATAAGCACCGAGGTGTGATTGAATTAACGAGACCGTGTGGTATTTGTGATTTCCCATTCAATTGTGAAGACACAAAAAAATGTACCGATGACTCTCGGCGTCTCGACTATCGATGTCGAACATAATGATTCAATATAAAAATAAATTATGTAAATTTTCATAGAAAAAATAAACAATCGTCATTGTTCAATACGTTTTCATTGAAAAATTCTAAAGGCGATATAAATGAAAACTCAACCATTTATTTACTCCGTGTATTCGAGTACGTCAGAGTTTGCAAAATTTTTTTTAAATTGTCCCTACCACATAATCAAATAGCAATAAGCGAAATTGCTTATTAATATATATTTGATATAAAATTTAGGATTATATATTGGTCTGTAAGCTTTTTTCCAACTATTTCTGCCAGTGGCAGTGTAGAATCAGAGCGTTCTACATATGTACATATTTATGTATTATCTGGCTCGTGTATTCTTTTCTCGATCTTCTTATTCCTCTCTTCCCTTTATGATTTTGGTTAAAAATTCACCATGACGCAGTGGTCAATGTATGTATGTAGATTCCTCATCTTGTCTCAATGCATCACATCATTTGTGATAACGAGATTAATCTCCTTTAACACGTTCCGTGCCACGTAGGTTACCGGTGACCTACGCTGTTTTTGACCGGTGGGCCACGTAGGCCACCGGTGACCTACAAATTTTATTTCAAACAAACAGTACCAGTGCACTAGTGGTCACATTTACTTCGAGTTTTAACATTGAATGTGACCTACACGGCGCCTCTGAATATAATATAATGCACATATAAAAACTTTCCAAAATTTTGTTTAAAAATGCAATTACTTTTAATAAATCTCCAGGTGTACATGAGCAAGCTACATATATAATGAAATATTAAGTTTTTTGATTTTCATTATATACGCGTAACACTAACCTTGAATAGATTTCAAAAAATATATTTTGTAATAAAATTAGGCATGCTACAATATTGTTTTCGCGTACAAAAGTTAACGTGGTATGCGCATGGTTTTACCGTACGCCGCATAGGTCACCGGTGACCTACGCTCACAATAACACTCAAAATCAGTTTTATCCAAAAAATAAATCAAGCCTATGTATGTATGTATACATAATCTACTATATAAAATTCAATGTTTGTTTGTTTTTTTCTTTCTTTCTGTGTTTGTCGTTCCGCTATGCAAATCTACAGTTTTCAACTTAGAACCGCCAAACTTGGTAAACTATCTCATGATACCGTAACTCAGACCGTAGTAATATACAATATAATTTGTTTGTTTGGCGCAGGTACTTATTTTCTCAAAATGTACTGTGGCATTAAACGTGTAAATTACATATTGTAGTTTGCGTACTACATGTCTGAAATCCGTGTATCATAGTTTGCAGAATGCTGACGTACGTGAATATGAATTCTGAAGCATATTATAATGCCCGTCATGAAGCTTTATAATAATAGATTGGGCTCGCTTTTTTGTCGTCAACGGCTAAAAGTAGTACGGCGAATGCTCACGGTATGGTGTGCTTTGGAGGCTCTTATCGCGAATCTGCCAAGGACGGCGGAGACAATGGGCCACTGTTGCCGGTTGGTTGGGCAAGAGCAGTTTTGCAGACGGCCGTCGAAGTTGTTGTCGCAGATAATGTGAGACGATAACGGTGAAAAATCCGACGACTCCGAAAGAGGGAAAGTCATGTTGTCCACGCAATGTTTCCGCATTGTCGACTAATGTGCTGGCGTTAGATTTTCGCAACGCGATGGTGCGCTTATATGTATGTATATATCGACACTGCAATTACTTGCTGTTGTTGTTGTTGGTGTTGTTCAATAGAAAAGCCGGTTAATTAGTGCATTATCCGGTTTTTTCGGGGTCTCCAGGCGTCGTTTGCGTACGTCACGAAAACGATGACTCAACCTTTGCAATCGGTCAACATTCATAATGATCCGCCACTAATCGTCGGTGAAACGTCATTCGGAATATCACAAATTCACAACTCAATCGTGTAATTGTTAACAGTTTGTTCATCGGAATTGAACAAACTGGTCAACTCTGATGAACACTATGCACGAAATTTAAGTTGAACTAGCGCAGTACCAATTCACATCACCCCGTGAACCGTAACAACGTTATCGTACACGAATCATTACAGAACCGACGCGTTTGTTACTCATAACTTGTACGTTTCAATCACGAATTAATCGTATGACCTCAACGAATTCAAACTTCAAAACGTATGACCTCAAGGGCAAAAACAAACGTGTTTTTCGCTTTTCGCCTGTTGGGCTTTAACAATCGATCGCCACTCTATGATGTCAATGCAATTGAAATGTTCTTCGCGGCTCATGTGTATGTATGCACATATGTATGTATTAGGTACATAGTAAACATTTTAGTCATTGATTGATCATTGCAATCGTAGCTAGGCATGTTGTGTAATTGTTTATTATTATTATCGAATTGCCATTATCGTGTTGTTGTGTTCTGTGGAATATAAAATAAAACGAGTGATCGGAGTGAGATGTGCCCAAATATGTATCCATTATGGGTCGAACAGTTCAGTTGGCTGCTTTAGCCCAATTCCATTAAATTGATTCGGAAACTGCTCCATCAACGTCAACTCTGATATACGCAGACGTTTCATTTTACATACACAATACCTACACGTCCAATCCGGCGTGAAGATATCGATAGCTCGGATGCAGAGCTTTTCAAACAATTAAAAAAATATTTATATATCATTCACATTAACATTTACAATTGATTATGTTTGTAATTTTCCGTTCGATTTCCATTATGTAATTTTGAGCGAAGCCTAATCAGCTAGTGCGTAAGCTTTTATCGGAACGATTGAACGTTTATTGCGTTTGAAAACGTTTGAGAAGCGGCTTTCCAACGTAACTTCGTGCCGTTCGCAGTTTAAAATATCTTTTAATCGTCTCTAAATGAAATAAAACTATTTCTTAAGACACGGCTTGCGCAATGCCGTCTTAAATATGTATGTTTGACTTTCAACATCGGCTTAAAATTATGCATTATTTTACAGCCAACGACAACTATACCAATTTCTTTTTTATATACACATGTATTAAATTATTATAATAATTGAACAGATCTGTAGTATTTTCAAATTAGCCCACTTCAACGAGTTAGATTTGACGAGTAAACATTAGATTTTTTTTGCATAACCAAACATCTTGGTAAAAAAAATTTACTGAGCATTTTCGGGCGTTATTGTGATGACACTTACAATTTGTTACACTGACGATATCGTCTCTAGATCATACACGTACATGGTCGTATATAAATAATAACAAAAAATAACCCCCAACATAATCGTTTTGCATAACAGTGACCGTTTATTTACATTGCAATTTATCTTTATCCAATTACGCGAGACAAAAAAAATCGCAACGCTTAGGACATCTGTTCATTGGCGATGCATGCGTCGCCGCTTTTATTATTAAAATTAAAAAAAATAATTGCCATATAAAAGATGAACGATTGCGGTGATGTCCCGGAGGCTTTTATAGACCGGTCCCCCCCTCCCTCTCATTCTTCACTTCTCCTCTTCGTCCTTGCTCACTGGACTAAATTATACAATCGATTATCGGCCAGGAGGGGGGACTCTCCTCTTCACGTCTCCTTGATGGTCTCTTCTTCTCCGAAATATGCCTCCTAAATAATAATGGCCGGTCGTCGGCTGAAGCTCACCGGGAAGTTAATGGATGGTTTCTTGAGGAGGCATCTGCATCAACACAACTTCACAACTCGTAAAATTTTCGCCTTATGTAGTGTGTGCGTGTGTGCTTATCTCGATCTGTGTTTAGCGTTTCATCTGTGTGTGAAAAAAGTGATGACATCATATTCTTGTCAAAAAAAAAAAATAATAGCTGCCAACAATAAGTGTGTACTGAGAGATTCAATCGAATATAGAGTGGATGAATGGATTGGTGTGTCGAAGTGTCATCATCGTTATTGGAGAATTGATTTTATTTTTTTCAGACGTTTTGTGTGGTTTTAAATCAATTTTGAATCGATATTCAGTTTTTGTAAAGTTGTTGGTACATTTTCATATATGGCTAAATTTCGTTGTCTTGTTTCCAGTCAATTTATTTTCGCATGTAAAATACTCGATTTAAAAACCATACAGAAATGTTTGTATTCAGAATAGTTCGATTATAGAAGAATTTACCCTTGATGCACTGCGCTTACGAAGGTATGTCCTTTTTTGTGAACAGCCTCCTTAAAAATCCCTTTCTCTTGCCCTTGGTCAGACAGAGCGTTGGTCAGACGGGCGCATTGGCGCTTATGCACAATCTTCACCGGCTTATATTTATTCGTATAATATACATACAAAATAAATATTTGCCGTTTAGCAATTCAATGGATAGGAATGCAACGGTCCATATGTCATTTTCAATTGCGTCTTGTTAGATCGTTTCTCGTTACGCCCCTAACGATGCGCGATGCGTTTTATAGTTCCAGTTTCTCATATTTTGCTAACCCACATCGAACCGCGATAAATTAGCGCGCTTGTCGATGGCCATTGAGCCAAGTCGTTATCTCTCATTGAGTACACGAGGAGGGTCCTAAAAACGCATTGTCGCCATAAATTATGTGCTGGGGAATTGCGCGAGTCGTCGTCGTCGTCGTCGTCTACGCCAACACTTCCTGCTCTCATGCAAATAGACGCATTATAATAAAGTCGGTTAGAGTCGGCCCACACGCCGTTTAAATTAGCCGTGCGAAGCTTTCGTAAAAGCGGACTTTGATTCGATGTTCGTGAGCTTTCGATTCGATTTTTGCCGCGAATATGACCGATAATCGGCAAACTCACGACCTGTAAGAGATGCGCTAATGGTATGATGATGGGGGCCAAAGCGCAACGTTGTGTCTTCGAAAGGTTGTGTGTAGGCGTTCTCGAGACTCTTCCCCCATTAAAAAAAAAAATTAAACCGTTTCTGATATGAACGAAAAGCTTCGGAACTGAATTTTTCGACTATGTACATATATATATATATAATTTGACCGATGAATTTTCACGCAATAGCGATAATTTGAATCGTCGCAGTCCAGTTGATTCCACATGTTCATATGTACATATGTAAATACTAAATATACTACAAAACAATGAAAAAAGTGCTATCGACAAATATTAAATGCCAAATAATACCTGCATGTTTTTGCGTGCCGAAATTCATTCTGTGTGTACGTTTGGCGGCGATAAATCTCAGAATCAATTTCATACGTGTAATTGGTTTATTTTTGCGGTAACGAACGGCCGCGCCGCGCCAAGTCATGCTTGATTTGTAAAGAATGATTTTATCTCACACACAATCATAGTTTCCGTGCCACGTTCGTTCTTACATAACTCTATCTTTGGCATCTGTGTGCCCTCTAATGACAATCTAAACAGTTTCCAAAGCGGAGTACATGCAAAGCAAAAAAAAGTATTCGTATTGATATATCACGTTCGAATGAAACGTGCATCGATGTCAGTGGATTACCGTACGAAATGACATTTAATCATATTCATTTCACAATATCAATTGTTTTCGTTTTATTCATATGCAATACATACATATTTATATGAATATTTAAAAATGGCTTATAAAGTCCCACGAACTTATAAAATGTGTGTTAGCTACATTCAACTCGGTTTAAACTTCCTTGAGTTGTCCCCTCTGCGATTTGGCACGTGCTTTGCACCCTTCATTCCTTTATGACAATAACAGGATTTCAATTGAACAATACCCACGTTCGATTCTTTGAAATCGCACGTGGTATTAAACTGCATTTCCGAATGTTCAAAGCCAGAACGTGATTCATCTGCCTGAAAAAAAAAACATTCAAGTCGTTAGTTAGCAGCAACCGTCTTCGTTTGTCTGTCCGTCCGCTCGTCCGTTTATTTGTCAGTGTATAATAATGGTCTCAGATATAATCTACGATACAAAGTTGCGCTTATTATTCACAGTTTGACAATTAAATAAGACCAATACGAAATATTTGGCATTTATCATTTTTTAATCAATCGAATGACTAGCATTTTTATCACCACATACACTAATTCTTTTTTTTTTTTTTTAATACATATTCAAGGCTAAGAACTTGCGCATTTGTTGTTAAGGGCAAAGTCAGACACATAGAACGTGTAAAAAGTTCTATCGATCGAAATATGTACATATGTACCCGTATAAAATAATCAATGATAGATTCGCATTATATGTATGTATGTAGAAGAATGCTTAGAATCGTGCATCTGAGTTTAGTGTCTATAAACATTTCCTTAAAATTCGACATGATTAATTCCATTTCAAATAAAGTTTTATTGCTTTTATTTTATAATTAACACTTAGCAGGTACGTAGCGTAATAATTCAACGTAAACGTTATTTGATTTTAATTTGTACATCATCATACAGAAAAAGTTAATGCATCTACATTGTACGGCAATTGTGAAAATACTTCCGCGTCATCCATTTTTTTAACGTACACTTAATTGATTTTCACGTAGATCGATTGATGAAATCAACGAGTGGTATGTACATACATACATATATATAATATACATATGTACATATACGAATTCACTCTCATCTATTTCGGCCATTGTTTCAAATTCGACGACACAACAAAGCGAAAAACAATAAAATTAGTTAATTTAACGTACCTATGCATGTATGTATGTATGTATATAATAATAGGTAGTCATCGCGTTGTTACGTCCGTCGAACAAAAAAACTAAAAGCGAACGCAGTTGTATTGTTTTTCGTCGTTTTCCCATAACGTCGTCGATTCGTACGATTGGCGTTTTATTTTTTTTGATTCTGGCATCTTCGCTTGGGTAAATAAAACTTGGCAATGCGAATGATTTCACATTGAACATTCAATCCATCTATCGCATCTATCCGATTATGAACGCCGATAACGTTGCCAAGTATACCCAATAGTACCTACTGGCGTACGTATGTACATACATACATACATAGTATTGAGGACGTACAGAGAAACTAAGTTATCGGGTATGCATTTGCCGTTGTAAATCAAGACAGTCAGAATGGTTGGTGGAAACACGCGTGATGTAGAGGTTTGAGTTCATGGTCTCTCTCTCTATATCTCTCTGTATACACATAGACGGCGAGCTGCCGTGATTGATTGTGGCGCGAAAATGGGCGTAAACAACAATCGGCATGCGTGCCTATCGACAGTGTTCGATCTCACATAAAAATACTAAATTTTACCTCTAAAGAAACGCTCGATTGCGCGTCAACATTCCTGCGATTCAAGTCGTGTGTACAATCTGTGATTCGATTTTTATTTCAATACTTTAAATAAATTACTCAAATAAAACTAAACCCACAGATAAAAATGATCAATCTTTAAAATTAATAAATTTAATGGAATTCAGTGCAAAGCTATTAGTAAATACTCACGAGAGGTAATTATATGAATTGAAACAATTTGACTGTTTTGAAACCGGCTGCAAAGTCGAAATGTCGATACACGTTGTCTCTGTGTATCCCGGGTTTTGGGTAGGTTGAAAGGTTGAGCGTTGCTGAAGTTGAATATTCACCGTTCACTTTTTTAGTTCACGCAGAGCTTGTATCGAAAAGCAATAAGATTTTGTCTGAGTTCATCTAATCGTCGAATGCATTTTGCACGAAGGGGTTCATTGTTGCGCTTTGAAGCTATTCTCCCATACCTTGCTTTATGGATCCATCTCCATTGTTGAAATCTTTTGATCTCTGAAGTCTACTCGTTCTTTTTGCCTCTGAGATGTTTCTTCAGTTCGTGTGATTTTTCTTCGACGTTGCCGTAGCCGGAGGATCGCTACATATTTATCGCGCCGTGATATGTTGTATCTCTGGAGATTTACGCGACTCTGTGCCTTATCGCCCCTTCGACAGCTTTATGTGAGGTCTGTCCGTTTGTCCGTCACCGCGCCGGAAGTGTTAAGTGCGCGCTCGCTGAATCGATTCACATATGAAAGAGCTTTCGAGCCTTCAGGCTGTACATGCGGTGACTCGAGGAAATCGATTTGGCGATGCGAACATCATACATACATATATTCATACACATGCAGCGCTTTTGGAAGGATGAACATAGTTTTTAAATCTAACATCCCGCTATTGTTAAAAAAAAAGGCATTTGACCAATGCGTACTGCCAGTTATGACCAGCTGAATTCAAGAATGTTACGTAACATCAAGTGCACACAGAGAAGCGTGGAAAGATGTACCTATGCTTGGTATAACAAGAAGAGATCGTAAGAGTAATACATGGGTGAGAAGTATAGCCAAAGTGGCAATAGACTGGACACAGCGAGAAGAACGAATTACAGATGGACGCAAGAAATACTGGAATGGTATCCGAGAGGATGTGAAAGAAAGCAAGGTAGAAAGAGTGGACGATGGGCTGATAAATTGAGAAGAATGTGTATGTAGAGTCAAGTGGATGCAGATTGCTCAAGACAGACAGCAATAAAATAGAATTGGAGAGGCCTTCATCCAGCAGCGGATGGTGAACGGCTGAAAATGATGATGATGATACCTATGTATCAATTTTCAAGGATATTCTTTATTTGCACGTGCATTCATTAGCAGTAGCTAGTTTATTGTAAAGAATGTGGAATTTAATTTACACAAAGTGCTTAATGGCTTTTGTTTGTTAGGCGACTGTTTCAGTTGTTCGAGGGTTTATTGATAAATACAGAATGATTCATTGTTATAATTACATACATCAATTCATTCAGCGTATACGCACAAAGTTTAGTACCGCCTAACTCCTACTAATACAGCTTGGAAGCTAGTGGCAAATACTAATTTATTCCCTTGATAACGCATTACTTCTTATGTACATACATACATATGTATGTATGTGCTATGAGCCGCGAATCATTCTGTATAAAACGAGACAAACGTTCGCTCTGTTCACGATCGACACTCGTCTTTAGAATCGACGGTAATTGGCGCCGTTTTCGCTCCACAACAACGACAACGGTAAACCCACCAAAGGATCGTTTCGCGCTTTCCTTCCATTTAAGGTTTTAAAATACGCCCGAATCGCGCGCTTAGCCGCTCGCATTGGATCGGAGTGACCCGTGCCGTTACCTACGCCTCGCTAAGAAATCGACGCCGCGTCGTAAAGGTTAAGAGTGCC
The DNA here is from genome assembly GCA_022651745.1 of Parapsyche elsis. Lineage (NCBI taxonomy): Eukaryota > Metazoa > Arthropoda > Insecta > Trichoptera > Hydropsychidae > Parapsyche > Parapsyche elsis. The sequence continues at coordinate 5,966,621 of JAGVSN010000002.1, read as the reverse complement.
TTTAAAAATTTATCGTTTTAATTTTGGCGCTAAATAACGAAGTGGCGGGCAATTAAAATGCCTCTGTCCGATGCGCGCGTTTTCTCGCGGCAATGAGGCGTTCGCGTTCGAGCACAACCGACCGTTTCCTCGTTATATTGGTCGACACGGCAAGAATGCGGCTCTTGTCGGCGACAGTCCCGGATTCGGTCCCTTATTTGGCCTCTGCAAGGGACCGACCGGGGACCCTTTGAGAAGAGGCCGGCCAATTGAGACGTTACACTTGAGAATCTGCGGCATTTACGCAATCCGCGCAACACACGCGAAAATTTATACTAATGCCCTCTATATTAGATTGAAAGGACATACACGCTTAGATCGGATTTTTGTGGCATTCTCATTATTTATGCATTGCATCGGCATGGGAGAAGCATATTTGGCTTCCGCCTCATATGAGGACGATTTTACGGCTTTCGGCTGATTTGAAGTAACCTAATCGTTATAATTTTCAAATTATATGTACGAATATATGTGGGCTGGACACACAGCGAGAATAATGGATAGCAGATGGACGTGGGAAATACTAGAATGGTATCCGAGAGGATGTGAAAGAAAGCAAGGCAGACCGAGTGGAAGATGGGCTAATGAATTGAGATGAATGTGTGGAGTCGAGTGGATGCAGATTGCTCAAGACAGACAAGAATGGAAGAGGATTAGAGAGGCCAGCAGTGGATGGTGAGCATATAAAAATGATGATGGTGATGATGATGTATACATATATGTACATATAAACCAGCCAAATTCACAATGGAAGTTTGGCAACTAATGAAAATTAATTTTTAATCAAACGTGTACACCTACAATCTTATGTCCTAAATATACATATCTTCTTCGACTGGTAAAACATTTTAATTGGATAATAGTGATCATAGGAATTGAACATTAGATAGATTATAGGAATTCATTTATTATGCACTAGTCAAATTGTCCGGCGTTGCCGGGCGATTGACTTCAAATAACAAAACGAATCAATATCGAAATAAACATTTATTCTCCAGTACAAACAAAAATTGATTTAGAATTTTGTATGAGGGCCCCTTGACCCCGGGCTCCGACCTCTTCCAAAAACCGTCTACGGTGTAAGTTAGAATACCATGAGATAGTGTACCAAATTTGGTGGTTCTAAATTGAAAACTGTAGATTAGCATAGCGGACAAACAAACATTCAATTTTAGATAGTAGATAAATTCATAAACCTACATACGTGGGAGTTTCATGAGATCCTATATTTTCAGTGCTTATTTATTAGGAGTCCTATTTCCATTGCGAAATAGGTTCTCCATACTGTGTATTACCTACTATAATTATAATTTACACATTTAGTATGAATTTTGTATCAAAATTGGGCAATTTTTCTTCGGTGAAGGAATTTTTATAATTGACTTATTCCAAGCATGCAAAATATTTAAACATTCGCACATACATAGTGTTGTCGCCCAGATTGAGTTATTCCTGCTCGCGATGACCTTTGCGGTTTGGTGTGCACCCACGCGCCGCGTCATTCCCGCCTTTCTCGGCTCACGTGTGATACAAACACACCTCGCTTCCATCCAAATGTGTGTGCAGATATAATTTACGGCTTTTGCGCTAAATTTTCGTGTTACGAAAATGAAGGAGAGGAAAAAGAGAATCGGAAGATTCGTTACGGCGACGACGTGATGTATAGCCGCGCATTGCCGCCGAGCAAACTAACTAACTGTACTCGCGCGCGCACACAGTATATTATGAGGAATGTTATTCCATATATGTACGTAGTTATATTATATATGTATGTTGTACGGTGGCCGGCCAGTGCGTTTTACCTACGAGAGAGCTTATGGCCGACTAAGTTCAGCCGAGAAAATGATCTCATGAATCTGTGCAGTTTATCAAATTAAGTGGAAACCGACGACGACGACGACGGCGTGCCGCGTTTGTGCCCATTCCGCGAGACGCTCCGCGGCACAGTTGTTGAATCGTCTTCCTCTTCTGACGTTATCTCTCGGTTTTATTAACCCATTCAATGGCCAAGCTCAGGTCTGAGCCGCGGTGGGCTCAAAAGTCGGTTGAAAGAGCTTCGTAAAAGCTCGAATTCGCATTTGACGCATACGACGACGACGCAACCTAGTGAAACTTTTTTGTGAGCTTTGACAAATGTGACGTCAAATCTCTTAAAATGCATACAAATTTTCGCATTTGAGCTTAGTTTTGCGTGGATGGTATACAGATGAGTATCAATTTCGTACGGAATCGTCTCAAAAATTTGCAAATTTTAAGTAATGAATACATTCGGTTCATGCTTTGCTTCAATTTTCCATTATCTCGGATTAGATTCGTATACAAATTACACAAATTATCACGTTTCGTTGCTTTGCCCAGTGCGCCAATTAAACCGTTTGATCACTCCGTGGTATTTTTACTAATAAATGTCTATTATAATCTTACTTACATCTATCTATTTATAAATTCAATACTATCGCCTGATTTATGGGGTTTCAAAATAACCGTTGATGGAAGCAGTACTTAACGTTTTATAATCAAGAGTAAATTCGAAAATTGTTCTCATAAAATTGACGACTGCTGTTATTGCCCACAGTAAAATTTTTTATTGCTAGATTTTATTGTGTTAAAACGGTCCATCTATGCGAAACGCGAGAGTGCAATCGTTTTTTTGAATTACGTAAAAAAATATCTGCATATTTGATTAGTGAATACGTTCGTTATAGCGAACGTGTGTGATTAAAGAGCTTCGCTGCGGACTTTGCATTCCATGTGTTCGATTAAATAAATTGTGAAAAATTAACATTGACATGAAAAAAATTAATATCACGAGTACTAGTGTAAAATTCAATTTAGATTAGAATCTAATCAAATGTAAAGAGTATGTATGAATAACATTCAATTTTTTCCGCTCACGATTGATGCTCGTATTAACGACTAATATGCATATAGATTCGAATGCACGCGAGCGGTGATATTTATAAAATACATATGAAAATTTCCATAACATCGAATTGGAAACGTGTGTGTTCATTTTGTATGAATCGAATGTACATATGTATGTATGTATTTACACACAGACACACATATGTGAAGAAGAGGCATCTTATGAAAATATATTGTCCCATTTTCGGGTTACACGATTATTGAGAAATATCGCGCTGCCGTGCATGAGAAGTTTATTTACGACCTTTCATTGGGAAATTTTTAATTTATAATAAATTACACACATGTACGACTATACAACCTCAGCGTGTTTCCAATTAATGATCGTTTTTTTTTTTTGGAAAATTTTATCCAAAAATCTTTACTAGGTACGTACATGTGTATGTACGTTCATTTCGAATGCCTAATTGTAGGAATGAAATTCATTGAATTTTTACACAAATTTTGACACTAAATAATTTTTTTTATTATTTGGCATACGCGGCTGGGATCACAGGAATTTTATGACTTCAAACTTTAATGATTTTACATGCAAAAATAATAAAACATCTATAAACACAGACCGAAAACGTGACTGAAATATATTTTTCTAAGAAAATTCATCTATTGAAATTTTATCCGCGAAATTTGGAACGAATTTATATAATTTTATTTATATCCACACAATCCGCTGAATATGCATATTTTGAGACTATTCATATTCACTTCCGGAAATATTTTAATTTAATTTTTTTTTAAATTCAAAGCTTTCCTTATTTGATTCATGAATAAGTAAGTATGTAGCAATTGTTCAATGCTAACACGCCGCATCCTGTATCTTTATCTTATGAGATGTGATAAAAAAATTGTGGGAATGCATAATGTGCTTAACTGCTTATTAATTTTAAAACCATTCAGGGTCGAAAAGAACGCTTTTTCACGAAACCTGAAATGTAAACTTTTCTTAAACACACAATTTATTATAATATCATTTTAATCTCAATAATATACTTTTCACTTTATGTATTATATTAGGGTTGGGTTGATTTGGATTATGTTAGGTGATGTTATGCTAAAATTTTAAATCTTCACTTAGTTCGGAGAATAAGCATAGTTTTTAAATCCAACATTCCGCTGTGTTTAAAAAAGTAGGCATATGACCAATGTCGCAGTGCGTACTGCCAGCTATGACGTATTAATGTGAAACGTGGATGCTATGTAAGATCCAGTGCACGCAGAGAAGCATGGAAAGATGTATACTTGGTATAACACAAGAAGAGATAGTAAGAAGTACATTAGTACATATGACCAAAGTGGCAGATATAGCAGAGCATCTGAAAAAGTTGAAGTGGCAATGGGCTGGACACATAGCAAGAAGAATGGCAGATGAACGCGAGAAATACTGGAATAGTATTTGGGAGGATGTGAAAGAAACCAAGGTAGACCGAGTGGAAGATGGGTTGATGAATTGAGATGAATGTATGGAGTCAAGTGGATGCAGATTGCTCAAGACAGATAAGAATGGAAGAGGATCGGAAAAGGCCTTCATCCAGCAGTGCATGGTGAACGGCTGAAAATGATGAAGACGATAACTCAGTTCGGGACATCCTACATTAAAGGAAAATCATCAAATGCGTCGTAGTTGATAACGACAAATGTATGTATGTACCTACTAATATATTTCATCAAAGCTTTGTAGCTTTGTATGGTAGTTATTCTACTCGAAATGAAAATGTTGTCACCTTCATGTACCCTATCAGACCCATAGAATCATATACAGTAACTTTGCATAGTGAGTATCTGTTTAAGCAACAAACAAATATAAAAAATTTGGAATATGAGAAGTCTCCGAGACGGACGACACAGTGTCAGACACAATTGCAGACAGACCGGACTGAGCAGTCGAACAGGTGTGTTATGCACAAGAAGTAGGCTAGATAGGGCCGCTCGCCGTGAGGGGATGTGGGAAGGAGGCTGAGGAGGCTTCTGGGGTCACGTTGAAACCAAGCTGGGCGTGTTGAGCTGGTGCTGGTCTCGCTCGTGACCTTGTGCCAAAGCACTTCGCAACAGCCAACACAGCCAACGGCCAACAACACGGCCTCAGCCAACCACCAGCCGACAAAGGTCACCATTATTGACGCCTCGAGAGCCTCCACACACAAACCACCGCCATAGAGTCAATAGCCTTTCGGCCTTTTTAATTACGGACCCGTATTGTTCCCGCGATGAATAGACACGGACGTGGAAGCAGGCGAACTAAGCTCTCTCGAGAGAGCGATCGTTTTGTTGCAAAATATATCCATATGTATGTATGTATAATATACTATAACACGTGGTCGGGTAATGATCGCGAATATAACATATGATGCGCTAACGCAAAGGTCTGCCCGACACCGATAAAGCACTCGCGTGGACAAGTGGTCGAGTTCATTAACACAACTAACTGCACAGTTTCTCTCACCTCTTGCTCGTTTACATCGATGTTTTGCCTATTGCATTATGCGAAGTCGATTCGATGGCATTTGAAGTTTTTAAGAGTCGTGAGATGCTTTCAAAAATATATAATAACGTTTTGAAGCACACGGGTGAAACGGTCAAGGAACTTTAAGTTTGACTTTTTATTGACAGCTGATCTCATAATGAGCTCGATTCAAGATTCGCTACACTCGATGCGCCACTTTTTTTTTCGTTTTTAAATTCGACGATTAATCCGCGCGATAACGAGTCAAAATACAATGTATGAATATCTTATCGTGAAATTGGCTATGAAAGTGATCTCCTTTCGCGAGCGCGTGGAACCTACATAAATAGATCTGAGATTAGTATAATAAATTTGTCAACAATTTTACTATAGATAATATTAGTAAGTTGATTGATTTTTTTTTTTAATTTATCCCGAAACGTTTTCCTTGCAAAACTTTTTACAATTATACAAATAGTAGCGCAGGAATCTGCCTGTTTGACTGGCTGGGTAGCCTAGCCGCGGAACGTTCGCATACTCGGCACTGCACGTACATACATATACGCTCACTCACACAACACGGGTTGCGCTCTGCACTCACGCTACATAATCTCACTAGCTCACACAAACACTCTCGGAACGAGCATGCCACGGCACGGCACGTGCACATGCACTCACTCAGGCACACGACACGGGTTGCAAACCACCCGATGACACTGTTACCGGGCAGTTACTAGTATGCCTATTGATAGAATGTTGTATTAGAAAGTAATTTACATAAGTTAATTGAAATAATATAAATTTTGTTAGGTGAGATTGAAGTAACTTTATTTCTTGTATATTTTCAAAGGTGATGCAACAATCGGTCGCCGTATTTAGTTTCTCATGATTCTTAAATTACGGCATCAATTCCACACTATTGAACATTGTGCACAAAATACGTTACGAAATATAACATACACCGAACGACAGTCAAACTTTTTATTATTATTTTTAACACTTAAAAGTACCCATCTGTACAATTTCGATCACATTCAATCGATTCCTGGTACATATATGTGTATTTCGTACGTGTATATTTTCGATTCTCGCCGAATCGAATTCGTTCGGGTAGTCATTGTATGATGTGACCGAGACCCTCTCGTGGTGTTTTGTGCGAAGAGCGAGGCTGATGGATCCTTGCCTTGGTAGTATGGGATCGCCTTGACCTTTGGCTCGAATTGAATAGAATCTGCCCACGCCTCTCCGATTCAACGCGGCGAAATCTCATCGTCTTGATAGTGTGTATGTGTGTGTAATTTTGACCTCAAACAATTAATATTCGGCTGTGTGTTTGGACATAAACGGCCTGCAATTACGCTAAGCTTGGGTCATACAGGTTAGGGGCGGGTCACACACGTCGACGCGATAACACATCTAACGAGACAGCTTCAGTTAACGGATTTTGTTTTTGATGAAAATTTTAGCCATTTTTTATCATTAGAACCATTTGGAAACGATTTTAATAAATTTTGTATGTAAATTCACCTCTTGTGAAATAAAATTTTAATATTCTTTTAGACTCAACTATATTTATGATCACATTGTAGACCCCATAAACTATATGTATTACGTTTATACGTATTTTGAAATAGCATCAACTTGGTGGTATTTAAATTGTAATAAATAAGTAGTGCATTTGAATAGAATATGTACATAGGTACACATTTTTGAAATTTATATACTGTTTTCTTAATGCCATTGTTAGGTAATGTATTTTAAATGTAGCGTAACGCATTCTGTAGGTATTTGATTCGTTCAAACACAGGCAGTTCTCAAATAAATTCGCGTTAATTTATTCGACCACTTTTGACGCCCACGACCGCTTTATATGAAATATATTAGCAATTAAGTTGTTCAATTTAATTATTCATATTTGGCGATTATGTTGAAGAATCGAAATTGATTAATTTAGACGTACGTACTAAAAAATGTGAACACATTACAAATTTGGCAGTTTTTCGTTTCGAAAAAAGTATTTAAAAATAGATTAAACCGTAAGCATTGTTTCTTCTTTGCAAATATTGCAAACATACGGTATTCATTAGCGCGTCTAATGGAGATTTTAGTGCCATTAGACTATCTAGAAAAGTGTTGCTTATTTACTAAACGTGTTTGTATATACTGCCGTGTTATTGTACTCTAGGAAAAACAGTGTATTAAAAAATATATAGAATTATGATTGAGCTATATACATACTTATAGCTTTATTTACCAGCTAAATTTGGCAAATCTCAATCATATGGCTAACATTAGGTGTTGTTATTCAACAATCACGATTCGCATAACCGGAAGGTGATATTTTAACAACACCAAAATCGTTCCCGATTTAAGAAGCTTCTCGCCTACGGTGAAAAAATCTTCAGTCACAAAAGAGTATCGCGCCGTGACCTCTAATTTAAAATAACCGATATAAATAACTGTCCATTGTATGCTAAAGCCTGGAGGCTGCGTATACATAGGTATGTATATATGTAAATGGAAAGCCATACGTATAATATGATATCCGTATATTTATTATCGTCGTTGTACATCGACAGTATACACCACTAATAAGTTCGGAACGAGAAATAATATAATAAATATACCCCTCCCGAAATAGTTAATGTTTATGCATATATGTATGTATATTTTCATATGTATATGTATGTACACTTACAGACAATGTACAATTTTACCAATTATGTGTTATAAACGTAATCGTTTTAACCGTTTCGCTATATGTGTGTTGTTATACTTCGGGGTATATATTTTTATTCAATTACAACCATTACGATAATAGTATTGATATTAAAAAAAATTGCACCTTAACAAATATTTATGTACCTATGTACATATATATGTATAGTCGCGAGCGTTAAATGTGTAATTTATGTAATGACTCTCCTAGAATGTCGATCGATGCGGATTTGACCTCGAATTTTCCAATTTTAGTATGCAATAGTTGAAACTTGAAGCTTTTTCGCGTTCTTTGAATCACGTAGCACTAATTTGTTCATATAAAATATATGACACCATATATTACTCAATTAGAGATTGACATGACATCTACATATGTAGCTTAGTCTGCACGTATAAATTATTATCCTAATAAATTAGATTTGATTATTCTTTACGTATTATCGACATCCACAATTTCATTGCGGCCATCTCCAATGTCTCAACACATGAGAGAGTCACTTAATTGATATTTAATTTCTAATTTACGCCACAAAATAAAAGCATATCTACTATACATAGTTCGTTTATCGACTACTACCCACCATCTATGCACTACCTGTCGGCTTATGCCACTTACATCAAAGTCATTAACTCTCGCGATGGGGAAAATACCACATTTGTAATTTTGCCACTAATGGTACAATTAGTCGCCCACGCGCGTGCAAAATGCACCAGAATCGATTCTCGAATACCACCCGACACAAATCTCATCCCTTCAATCCTTCTTAAGTGTTCGATCATTCGTAATTTGAATCATCTCTACGGGAACCACACCCGACTGACTACTGTGTGCGTCTCGCCGTTCGCCGTCGTAAATTCGATTTTATTATACGACAAATTTACAACACCGTGTTACGACGATGCAAAAGGCGATACTCTGATACTGATACTTTCACTCGTTATAGTGTGCTGTGTTGTTCGAATTTATTGTTTTCTCAATTGTTTATTGGAACGGCGAACGTCCGCGTTCTACGTTTAATAAAATTTTGTGCAATCGTAAATTGTCAGGTTACGTTTGGATCTTTGAGTGCGAACCAAGTCTTAATCTTAAAACCCAACTCCTAAGAATTTATCGCAAGCTCCTGCAGTTTTGTTTTTAGTTTAGATGTAAACGTTTTTCATAAAATAAACTTCCAGTACACCGATTGCAACATTACAATCGTACGATTTAAGATTATTACACTGGTATAGTTGCAGTTGCGAATTACTTTTGCATATTTTGTTACTCGTATAAGTATTAACCTGAATATGACTGAATGTAAAAAAGAAGAAATAAAACGAAAGATGAAACTAGGATAGAGCGGTTTTGGAAGAATGAACATTGTTTGTAAATCCAAAATCCCGCTCTGCTTAAAAAATAAGGCATACAACCAATGCCTACTGCCAGTTATGTCGTATGAATGTGAAACGTAGATGCTGAATTCGAGAATATTACGTAAGATCCAGTGCACACAGAAGCGTGGAAAGAAGTATGCTTGGTATAACAAGAAGAGATCGTAAGAGGAATACGTGGGTACGAAACATGATCAAAGTGGCGGATATAGTGGATACAATGGGCTGTACACATAGCTAGAAGAATGGATGGCAGATGGACGCGAGAAATACTGGAATGGTATCCGAGAGGATGTGAAAGAAAGCAAGGTACCTAGACCAAGTGGACGATGGACTGATGAATTGAGATGCATATGTGGAGTCAGGTGGATGCAGATTGCTCAAGACAAACAGGAATGGAAGAGGATTGGAGAGGCCTTCATCCAGTAGTGGATGGAGAACGGCTGAAAATGATGTATTAGCCATCGGATCAAAAGTCGCTTTTTAAATTTAAATATGTATACTTTTGCCTTATGCGGTAGTTTTCAATTCTCATAAATCGTACTACCGATCGATATACATATGTATGTATGTATGTATGCACGCGTGTACTTTTCGACTTTCACTCGAAAGTTTTCTGATCCATTTTTTCGAATTCCGCGTCGACGAAACGACGCTGTAATTGAAATTTATAGCCTTTGAAAATTATACCCATTTTAGTTTCTCTAATTAAAGTCTAAAAAATATATTTCTCAATATATTGCATTTAAATCAATTTGTGCGCGTTACAAGTTTACGATTGTTTATCGATACTTTACATCGACAGACTTATTGATGTCAATATCGTTGTTGTGAATGAACTTTCACTGATTTCTTCGAATCCGTTTTACGGCGAATCGGCGACACAATGTCCTGAAAGTCGCCTACTTGAATCGTCATCCACTTATACCGCTTTCATAAACGGTCGTATAATATTTAGAAAAGTAGTGCGCGTATTTGTTGTTATCCGTTTATTATCTGTAACGTGGATAAGCGCTCAATTTACAATATTCCACATCGAAATACATACATAAGTATGTATGTATATTTTACGATCGTTTCATTTCGAAGAGGATATCGTGGGCGTTTGTTTGTATCGCTCCTCGGTTCGATCTACAAAATAAGGATACCGTTGTTCGGCAATTTGCGATTTTACGAGGCGCAACTACCGCCAGTTTTCATTTGAATTAAATATAAGCATATTGTCCTGTCTAGTGCCGCATAGGTATTATATTTATCGATGATGATTCCTCGCGCATTCTCGAACGCGCGTATTTGCGCAGTTTTCGCGACACTAGAAATCGACACGGTAAACATTCAATATTGTGAAGTGATAGTGTGAGGAGTTTATGCAGTCGTAAAACGCGAGATTTCAATGAAATTATGCAAAGCTTTCATATATCTCGTTGAGCTTATGCAAATAATGCTTATTATATGATGTTCGCGCGTACAACAAATACGTTAGGTAGTTTTTAAATAACTCGAAAATGCTATCAAAAAATTTTATTGTACATATGTATGTAGCCGTTTTCGAGCACAATTGCTGTTTATAAAATCAGCAATTTATTTTACCTCTAAACTTTTCTGGATAATTGTGTATTTTGTTGCTCGAGTTATAAACGTTATAGCGATTAAGGTTTTACTGTATTTTGATATGGAAAAAAGCTTTGTTTTCAATTTAATGCGTGTTTATACTTTCTCGCTAGTCACAAGATGCCAAAAATCATGGTTATCCGATTACCGAAGCCTTTGCGTATTTTACGAACGTAAATTGCACCAACACATTGTTATGTTATTTATGATAATTGATGCTAATAAATTCCCAGCTTATTTAGCATACGTTTTATATAAACACGCACGCATCTATTGAGATCATTCATGATACCATTCCACGTGCAAGATTTATAATGTATGCAGTGTGTTTGCGATCGGGGCATGCGTCTCACTGTGTGCCGAATATTTATTCAAATTGGAATCTAAAAACGTCAATATCGACGACCCGCTTGCTCTGTTGAGATATCGGTATCGTAAAAGTTAATTTTCAATATTACAATAGCAACCGTTTGCGATGAAAGTTTTTCCGAACGTGCGTGCACGTATGTATGTATGTAGGTATGTCCATAAACTTGACGCCCAGTTACTGCGTCACGGTCAAATTTAACTGACGTATCTAATCGTGGTTAAAATCGCACGTCACATGAACACACACACATACATATGTACATATCGTATTATGATTAATCATCGACGCCCCGCATCGGTTTAAAATCGTTCGCAATTGTTTATTATTGCAATTGTGAACGCTGAAATAATTACGACCCGCTATGTCCGTTGTATTTATTATTAAATAATCGTTTGTCTGTGGACCGTGCAATATTTATGGCGTTTGACGTTGACTCGACCTTCGCATTGCAATTTGTTTGTTGTTAAGTATCGCGGTTGGGGTCAAAGGGGTCAAGTGTTCCTTTGGCGCAAACGCCGAGAAATTTTTCGCCTTTATCAATGTCCAATTCATAGGCTATTTTGTACAGCGGACAATAAATTTCGTAACTCGAATTGCCTTCACGTGTAATAAATAAGCTTTAAAGCCGCGCGAACGTACCCGTAGATGGAAAATCAATACGCGCCATGTATTACAGAACGATTTTTCTGAGGATTTTTTACAATTTATATTACATTATATTGAATTTATCGTTGGTTGTGTGAATTTACGGAGTACACCGCTGGAAAATCTAAGTAAACGGATAACGGACACCGTATGACAGTGTCGGCCGTAAAGGTCGCAGGTCAATTTGAACAGTTAGTTACCACGCGCGCACTTGCAAAGTTCCGTTTGCATTTTTAATCAAACAAGTTAAATAGCACACAGACCGCCCGGTTAGTTCTACCTCAGCTTATAATAGCTTTTACGCAGGACTCTCAACTTTATACACTTCAGCGATTTCCAAACTGTCGAATTGTTGCGTGCAAAAACTGGAAAATTACAACCCTGCGAAAGAAAGCTCACATTACATATGTACATACACGGTTCAACTACAAGCACATACTCATTGTTGTTCTATGATTAAACGCGCTTCGAAAACGAATCGTAAACTTTGCGTTTAACCTTTGACCTCTTGAAAGTCATTCAGTATTGTACGTAGGCTTGCTAGAATTTTTATTGGAAAATTGACCTAGTTCGGTGTTATTTAAAGCGTTGCAATTAATTTGCGATAAAATCATTAGCGTTATACAAATCGTTTTATCGTACGCCAAGTGTGAAAAACTTGCTCTTACATATGTACATACATACACTCTTGTACGGCAGCTTACGCACGTCTATATGTCCGCTTATACTTACACATATGTATGTACATACATTCGTACCTACCACAAACTAATTAATTAAAATTAATAATTCCACTTTTATAATTATCATCAGTAGTAGTAGGTGCCGTTTAATTTGTTAATTAATCGTATTGGGCGTCACCCGAACGCAATAATAAAACTCATGCACTTCTATTTATCTAGTTTGTGTATCAATTTTGTCTTCGTATTATGAAATGCACTCCTTGTTTATTACTTCCTGGGTGTTAAAATGGCCGTAAAAATGAAGTTGATTATGTAGATGTTCTCGTAATTGCTTTTAGACTCTATTTTAGATTGAACGGTGACCGTTGTTAGTGGATAGTTGTTAAATTTATTGTAATTAAACGTCGCTTATCGTGGGATACAGGTCAATTGGAATTCCTTTGAAACTTTTACTATCTAAGAACTGAACGCAGGAGTTTAACTATCTATTGTATTTATTAACAGTGTTATACAATGTCAGACGTAATTATGAATAATAAAGACAACACCATAGAAAGGAAACGGTATCTATTTATGTATGTTGTTTATTATTTTTGAGATGTTTGTATCTCAATTTTTGTATTAGAGCCTTAGCGTTTAAAGATAGCGTTGGAAGTATGTACATATGTAGGTACATACATAGTTCCAACTTTCATTTGTCGTGTCGTTTTCCTTCGATCAAAGTTGACAATGTGCTCCATCGGTCATCCACTGACCTTATTACAATCTCGCAGCGATAATTTCCATTTGCACAACACTCTCACACTGGTGCAAACGGTTAATGGGTTTGCGTTCGCATGCGCCTCCTTTTTTTTCGCTCGTCTGCAAATTGTTATTAAGTGCTTGTAATTACAGGCATGCCCGAAGATCATTTCTGGCCACGGAGTGCGTTTTGAGAACACGACACGTCCGTTTCTTTGCTGGGCACATACACAATATAAATATGTAGAATATATATGTATGTACATATGTACATAGCATACACGCGTGCAACGACACGCCCTTGCATCGCGCGGTTTTGACGACCGCTTTTATAGTAATTACTCTACGGCCGCACCCTTTAAGTCTCGTGTGGGAAAGAAATAACCTAAAATATATCATTGTGAATATTTCGCCAATTAAAAAAGCCTAGTAGATGGCGTCTTTGAGGCTGTATTCACACTCGGTTGAAGGCGACACGCGAGATCCGCTCACTTCACGCTTCAATCCACACGCAATCTCTTTATCAGATTTCTGTCACAAAGATGGCCGTTCCACGGTGACTTCGACGCACTGTCCGATCGTGTCACATATTCTAAAAGACAGGTATTGAACGTGCTCGACTACGCCGTGTATATTTTTAATCTTCACCGAATCAGTCATGCTAAGTAAGCGTTAAGCCCGAGATAGACACAGGCAACAAGTGTCAACATTTGGACTTTGCAGCTGGTTTCCGAACTAATTTTTTGCCAGCAACATGTTTTTCATGAACGGGAACTGTTCTTTTGACGCGTTGAAACTTGTTGCCTCTGCTACAATCATTGAAAATATCTTAATATGTATCTGTCAAATTCATACCTGGTAAGATCGCTTAATTCGCTTTCAAATGTATAAATCATATTTCGAAATACACACACACAATGTTGAGAATTGTAAAATATATCTAGAATTGAGACGTCTACGACTTAATTAATGACTTGTAAATTTTCGCTACTTTTGCGCGAGCAACAATTGTTTCGTCGGCGTAGTAGAAAGATATACCTAATATAAACCGGTCAGAGAACGAAACGTACGCAAAACACAATGAAGTCGATATTGAAATCCATCGACGAACGAACGACTCGTTAATCATTCGATAAATTATAAAATCGGCAGTCGCTGAAACAAACACACATAAAAAAAAAAACAAAACATGCACTGTCTCTGCGGTGTCTGCTTGTGTATCGAGTCGGTATTCGATAGATTGATTTAGTTATCTGCGGTAAAATATCGCTATGATAAGTCTGTACGATCGTGTTTGAATAATATTTCATAAGAATATTTTTTGGTAAATGAGCTTACGCCGTATGATGTATGATTTGAATACGGCACCGTTCTTTTGTGTCAAACTCTCACCCGTGTAGTACATATGTACATATGTATATATACACTATGTGTGTGCGCTCATAATGGCGCATTCTAATAATGACGGGCGATTTATTCGCATTTCACACACACACACATAACAGCAGTGCATATAAACCTATGGATTGTTCACAAGTTCTTCGAGATATCAATTCGACTTGAAATTTTACCTCATGTGTTTATAACAGGGCTGTGGAGTCGGAGTCGGAGTAAAAACAAGCACAGTACTCCAACAATTATTCAATCGGTTCATCTTCAAACACAATCTAGAGATGTGGTTCCATTAGGATAGGGTCATGAATCATGATAGTGCACTGATTACTAAACCTGTCAAAGTATGGTTCTTTTTTTGAGGAAATTTTGATGATCGAATAACATCGCGATTTTTCGATGTCTAATGGACATTGCGTTTACCCGATTTGACCGTCGACTCCTCTCTGTGAGGCTTCTCAAAGTCTGGAGTGAATGTGAATAAACCAATAAACCACCCAGCAGCTGAAGGCTGACATTAGAGAAGAGATTAATAAACGTTAAGACCTGAAATCCTAATAAAAGTGATGGAAAATGCGTTTAAATGAGGCTGACAGGTTGAAGCTAAAAATGGCAATTCGAAAATTAGCCTATTCGTCGCATTGGTTAGTGAAATTACGACTATATTTGTGTACATATATAAGAACAACAATGGGGAAAAAAAATTCAATTTGACATTTTGAATTTTTTGAAATCGGAGTCGCGTTTTTACATATGTATGTAGTAAACCCACGCTTGGCCCATATACATAGTGTAGGATTTTTCACTTCACGCTTATAGGGATATTCTAACGTTACAAGCGATTTGTTCAATAACGAAGAGGCTTCACATTACCGTTCGTACCTATGTACGTATGTCTAAAATTAAACACGACTTTGATCGAGCTTTACGCACCGTTAGCTTTCCGAAAGCATCGCGTGCGAATTGCTCGGACCGAAAAGCTCATGTAGGAAGGACCTCGACCTCGGACACTGGTTGCATTGGACAGGCGTGGGCGGCAAAATGCACAGATGCAGATGCGCGAGAGGAGCGAGAATATCTCTGTCGAGTGCAAGAGAGGAGTGGCCACCTCCCAGCGGGTGGAAGGAATTCCTCATACACCGCCGAGGATAAATTAAAGTTTGCCGTTCGTTATTTATCGAGTTGCCGGAGCTGAATGTGCAGCATGTGCAGCTAGTGTGCATGGTGGTGCTGCGTAACCGATTACGATGATACCTACCAGCATCGTCATGCTATATTGTAAATAGTCTCACGCGGTGCATCTCAAATACATGGTTTGCTATTTGGGAAAAATATATTAAAAATCTGTTTGAAATTGGCATACTAGAATTTAGAAATTAGAAATTATAAACTAGAAATTACATACTAGAATCGTGAAAGCTCTAATGATTTTCGATTGCATAATTACCGTTATATTATATATGGATGTTTCAAAAACAAATCTTTCTCATATTACTAATTGGGGATCTTTTCGCACCTTTTAAAATTATATTTATTTATTTGTTAAATGCCTGTAAATTTGTTAATAAGTCGTTGTTTTAGAGACGACAGATTTGTGTTGAAAACAATTAATAAATTCGGAGTATTCATTGCCATTCCCAATCATTGGGAGAATGATGGTAATGCGTAAAAAACATTCACAATCCAATAAAAATCGAGAACGGGTAAATCGTACTGGAACTTTTAAGTGAAGAGTCGAATGAATAAGAATAGGACTATCTATTAGACTCCACCTATGTTTTACTATGGAATCGCCGACTGAAACAGTAAATTGAAAAAAAATATATTGACTATAATGCAATTTTCATTTTTAATCGGTGATGTTTGAATAATATTTTTTGCCTTTTTCAAATATATCGGGGTCGCGGGTCACTTTTCTTTTATGAAAAGGGGTCGCCACTTGACAAAGGTTGGGAACCTGTAACTTTCTAATAATTAGAGAGTATAATATTTTTTATAAAAAATTTCCATCGAATATGATTATTTTAATACTTAATTTTATCATTTTAAATTTTGACAGAAGAGCTGTTGTACAATATATGTATGTATACATAGGTACGTTGTATGTATAACTTTAGAGTTAGAAGAATCTCATCTTCTTAGCCCTCCATACACGACATACATAATGTTGATTTTATATGGATAGATATAATCTTCGTAGTATTTACATACATACAGGTAATTGAAAAACTATCAATTTTGTATAGGTATTAAATCGTATCACGCTTGTATGTATGGTAATAGTAATTAGGTTTAATCAATCTGACATGTTTGCGTCGAATCGCACGACTTTTCACCGTTGAGCTTTCGCATAAATTAGCTCAATTTCCCCTCAATTTTGGGGAAAAAAAATTCGACGATGATTGGGCTGTTGTTAAGTCGTCAACGAGTCGAATAATGTTATCAAACGTGCGCGGTTCTCTCACCCCACAACGTGTGCACTTTTGCCGTCCGTCGAGGGGCGTTCGTTATTAAGTCGCGATACCTTTCTCTCGCTTGTCTCTTTAATGAACCATATAATCACGGTGCTTTTATATATATATATTTTTTCCATCGTCGACGAAAGGCAGTGCCGTCAGAACCAAATATGGCAGGTCGACGTGGCTTTTTACCGCCATTTCACGTGTGCGCGCGCCGATCCTCGAGCGATTTTAAAACAAAAGTCATTACTCGACGCTTTGAGAAGCGTCCGTGAGGCTTCTAACTGTACAGACAATAATGATGAAATGATATTTTTTGCGCGCGGTGGCTCAGCAGCCTCCTGATCACTCAACTTCTTAGAAAGCACACTCATCACTCATTCGATCGATTCTATTGCGAATCTCATGCGCAAATCCAAACCATCATTATGGAACAAATATGATTCATTCAATTTTTTTCTATTGACTTCGTACTTACTGTACCTACGGCGTTGCTCACGAATGAAGTTTCGATGATGAGAGGAAGCTAGCGGTCTCAGACTTCAATTCAATAGCAAACAAATAAATTGCATGTTTTGATTGGTTATTGGGTTATTAGCTAAAATCATATGCATAGATTTAAATGCTTTTTTTTTTAATACAAAAGGCTTATAATAATACATCATCAAAATGAACCACTGTTTAAAGACATTGATATGATAAAACACACTCAAAGCGTTATTCTTATTATTCAAAACGTCTTCGCATATTTTAACTTCTTTGAAATTTTATTGGTACCTACTACATACATACATATGTATGTATGTCATATGTTCAAAATTTCAACCTTTTCGTTGGAAACACCCTGTACCTACAGCTCGACCGCACATACTCCTGAGAATCTTGTACGCTTTTGAGGATGTAGAAATCGATCCTTGTGCAGTTGGTCGAGCACGTTTCTGTACTCTTGGGGGAAATGTCGAAAGTCACATCGTGTTCTTTCACTTGTTCGGGTTGAAATTTCGGTTTCGTGTTACCGGGCCGAGCCATTGTTTTTTTTTTTTCCATTCTCGTCTCGTCGACCGATGGCCATAATCGGCCATCGATCGGCGGAATAAGGGCCGGCTTCTCCTGCGAGGCATTCCTAACAGTAACCGCAAGAAGTAATTGTTTTCATTATTCCCATAAGCGGTCGAATCCACGGGGGAACACAATGGCGTTTCGGCCACTCGTGCCGCTGCCGTCTTCAGGACAGCCCCCGGGACGAATTTCCGACACAATAGCACAATAGTCGATTATCATACACGTATGAACACACATACTCCGTTTTAGGATATGTTTAAAAAAGTTCTACAATGTCTAAAAGTCGTCAACTGTCGGAAACTCGCGGGGCGATCGAATATACAAAGTTATTGTAGCGTGAGTTGCAACACTGTCGATCTTAACGGTTTATCTAATAAGCGAAGCGTAATTACAAAACGTCTATGCCTTGACAGCTTGCGAGAATACTTACTATAAAAAAAAGGATCTGAACACTCGTATGTGAGTCGCACAATATAAAGCAGCGTTCGATCTAGATTGCGTCCGCTTAGTGGTGAAAAATGATAGCAATCATCATAAAAATTATATTGTGGGTTTTAAAGTGTACGTTTTATTCGCCCTTCGTACCGAGTATATAAAAAAATACATAAGCATACGAAGTTGGTCGTTTCCGCGTAATATAGACACAGTCCGTGTTAACCTTCTTGTTTGCTCCAGTTTTACGAAAGGCTACCCGCAAAACGAAACCGAAAGGACAAACATCGAACAGTACAACAAAATATAAGTCATTCACTTCGGCAGTGAATACAATGTCGTATAATTTTTTTTGGTTTTTATCATTGTCTGGTTTCGCAATTGGGTACTATTTGCGCCGTTGGCGGTTAAACTATCGGCATTGTTCGCGGAAACGCTCGCAATTTATCTTTTGCAAATCGTTAATTCAGTGTCCAGTTGGTTGCCGGGGCATAAAACTATCCAGTGTTAAACTTACAAGCCAACCGACTGCCGATGCAGATATTGTACGAGAGCAAAGAGTGTGTAATTGAAATACAAACTGCGATAATGATAGTCGTAATGTAGCTATTGGGTGTGCACGGGTCAAATCGATAAAGAAACTAGATTTTTGCACAATCACAGTCCTTGATATTTTATATAGGTGTACAACCTCTTGATTGATTTTTATTATTGTTTATAATACGCTTATATTTTTTTGAAAAAAACTGCAAGCGGAACATTAAATAGCAATAGCACTTTATTTTGATTATTCGTACCATAATATTATGAAATAACGATTTGTTTACACATATCGTTTACCAGTCGATTACAATAGTACATATGTATGTTATGAATATCATGGTTATACAATTTTGCTCAATTTTATTCAGTAGGTATCTAATAATATGTACATACATACAGTAGGTATCTAATAATACACATAGTTCATAAGAGATTTTGATCAATGGATTTAATACTTAAATTATAATATTGTAACGAGCTGTGCTATCTGTTGTGTTTCGATCAATTGTATTTTAATTATGAAATAGTCGGTAAGTAAGGTGTAAGGAAAAAAGTCAAATATTCATTGCCTGAATGCGTATATTTACAATAAAATTCTTAAATCTTAGTGTCAAATTAATTGATTTTGCACATATTGGAAATTGCAGTCGTCCGTAAGACCATAGCTATGTATCGATGTCGTTCTAAATAAAAGCGTAACTAATTGCAAAATCCGAGTGTATGATCTAGCAGCCGTAAACACGCCATTACTTCGGTAGTGACTCGGCTGCTTACTTGCTTGTCTGCTTGCTACAGATCTCAAGCACAGGTAAGCGAGCAAGCCGAGAGAGCTTTTCGCCGTAAGCTCTCTCATTTGCATGATCGCATTGTTCGACGGGCTCGCGCACGCACATGAACCGACCATTATTGCCGATCGTTATTGCTGACCGTTTTCCCTTTTGCATTGTTCACAGGTAAGCGAGCCGATTTGTTGCCGTTTAATCCGTGTTTAGCCCCGTTATTCGCGGGCCACCGATACGTGATCTGCGAAGTCGATGTTTCTTTCGATCGATTGGGTAAGTTTTCGGAAAAGCGTCCCCTACCACCACGAAGCTTTTTGTATAATTTTTATTTGACCATAGAATGCACGATAAACCAATTTACTTGTATGCACATGCGTAGTTGGTTATAGAATTTTTATGTTGCGCTTAATGAACCACGAACCGCGGAGAGATCGAGTGGCTGCCTAGAATCGATCATGGTAAGATCGTTATATTTTGATCGCGTTATCGACAACGTCAATCTTTAAAACAATCAACCTTAAATTATTATCGATCTCCTCTACTTGTTACACGTACCCGTGTATACCTACACGTTTTGTATAAGAACACGGGTACGTACAATGTGTGTTGCTTTCGCCCGTTATTACGGGGTAATAGTTCTATGTATACTTATGTATGCATGTACATATGTATAGCGCACGCTCATAAAATCTGGAAAATCTACGCATGTTATCGATACGTATTTTTCCCAAATAAAATTCGACTATAATTGTCGAGGTGTGAAGTTAATCGCATCGGTACCTTTATACATATTTAAATCGAAACAAATTATCAACGTTTAAAATTTATTATTATCCAACTATTATCTGATTTACGTTGATATTTATTTCCCGAATTCTATTCGTACGCAATATCGTAGTAATTATATACGCAGTTTAAAACTCGTCTTATCTGTTTTAAGCGCTAATAATTATTTTTTTTTTTCTAATCGAACATAATAAGATTTTTTACGAGTATGATGACGCAAGCCGAGAATCGTGAATTATGATAATGTTGGAAAAACGTCTAATTAATACGTCCGCCACCGTCGTATTTTATGACGTCATAAGCATAATGTTAAATTTTAGATCGTATCTCTCTCGAGTATTATAATTGTATCGATTTGGATGCAAGTTTGATTAAAAAAAAACGTGTTCAATTGTTCCGAACGAAAGTTGATGATTTTTTGCGTAGCTCTTGGTTCACTTTTCCCGCGCATTACGTACTTTTATCGAACGCCGATTTCGCCAGCATTCATTGTAAATACTTAATGCCTTTTGCCCTTTTAGATTCGACGATCCGATAAGGCTTTCGCGGGGTGTATGCGACGTGACAGAAAAATGACCGGGCGTACGCGACAGAGCGCGATTGTCGTTCTGTCGGACAGGTGGAGTGTTAAATTGCGATGTTGACGCAATTTCTTTCGGATAATATGTAATTGGTCGAGTTTGTGAAACTCATATCAGTGCCACAATCGACCACAATCCATTGAGAGTCTGTCTAGTTTGCATCTCGCGTCCACTTAGTCCATCAAAAATAGTTTGACACCGTATTATTATCATACTTTATATGTGTGGGGCCTCAAGCGACACGTTTGGCAATGAAATTAATACATATAAGATTTCACAACGTACTAAATTTTGTAATTTTTTTTTCCAATGTTGAAAGTGCTATTATTAGACAGTAATTGTTTCCGTTGGATAGGGTAGCCATCGGGCAACATTTAACGCGTTTCTAATTGAACTTAATAATAAAAAAATAAATTGATAACATCTCAAAATTACTTCATATAATACCGTAGTACTATGTGCGATATGAATGGCTCATTGAAAAATTAAATTCCGTATTATAATACAATTCATCGATCGATTCGATACAACAATCGCCCGAGGCACATTCGTTTCATAGCTTTTGCGTTTGAAGCTTTGGTGCATTGCATTGATTTCCACAAAATTTTAAAGCTCATCATAAAATCTGACGTCGGTATTTAAAATATGTAAATTTGCGAGTGATTTTGCAACTGAAAACGGGTTTTAAAATTGAACCAAAATTGCTATGAAATGAGATCAATGCGATGGTAATATGTATCGGTATTTGTACGTACATACATATATTTTATTATTTGTTTCTTTTTCTGGGTAGAAAGAAGGCTTTCGAGGAAAAGGGCGAGACGCTGAAGGTTGGCGAGTTTTACAGAGCGTATGTTGCTCATTCAATCTTGGGTAATTTTTCTTCGGTCTCTCGTGTGTCGATTTACGTTGTCTCAATCCGCACAAACGTTACGCTTCCTTAATTAAAGTTGTGACAGTGTAAAAATGTTCGACCTTGTATTGTTTTATTGTAATCAATTCAAGTTGTTTTTATACAAAGCATTTTAGCTCCTTTACATTGTAATAAAAAATTGCGGCGCCTAGTCAATTTACACTTATGTACATTGTGTCGATTGTATTGTATAGATTTTTTCTCAGAATTTTTTTTTTTATTATATCAGATACCTACATAAATTTTAGTCTTTATCTCGAAAATTATTGAAATTGGTCTGACACACATTTTCTTCGTGCGAAGATCATCAGGAACATGTACCTACAACGCAGGTGGTTTTGCGAAAGTTCGCTACAGTATAGTCGGCAAAGAGAGTAATGAGCCGTGTTACATTATAAAATCCGACCGTTAAAGCTTCGATTAACCCAATCGAAAGCTCATACACGCTTTTGGTCATTATTTAACTCTCGCGGTTTTTCTTTTCGAGACAGAAATATCTTTCGCAATAAGCGTCTGGTTCCTTTTGCGTGCGCCGAATTCTCTATAATAATGTGAATTTATGTTATCTTCGCGCTTTTATACCGAAATATGAAACTTTTGATTTTTTTTTATTATATCGGTGGTGAGCACACGTGAGGGGGTTACTCGTTAACGTGTACTTTATTTTCAATATGAATGTAGGTTTTTGCGGTGTGAATGACCCAACAGTCCGCCCCAAGCGTGTTCACCGCAATTTGGACATTGCATGAGAGAAAATGAACAAAACCTAAAAAAAATATATAAAACTTCAGGACTCTCTCAACAAGGATATCGCCAGTGCCGCGCTTTGAAAGGAAACGCTTTGCATATAAAATCTTTGTTTTATCCTTTGGCGATACGATACTTTCCGCACTGAATGGGAAAACAAACAGCTGAATATTGTATTGAATTCATTAGCTAAGCATATTTATCTTTAATATTAATGTCGGTTTGTATGTCTGTTTGTTCCTTATGTACCATCATTTGACTAATCATTAGCAAACTTTCCAGTGCGGTCTTAGTGTACTATGTATGTATGTATGTAGATTGTGATAGAATTTTGTTTCGATCACTCGGCTAGTGTCCGTTGACAGATAGAGGATTTGAAATTCGAAATGCAATGCCAAAGCTAGTATTGATAGTTTTAATAATTTTTCGCATAAATTGATATGTGCGCATAATTGTCGGTTCCATCATCGGCGGTGACGTTTCGAAATTAAAGAGTTATTATTGGACCGTGCACCGTGACTGATATAAATTGTGATGAGAAATTCATCGTGTGTGATTTATCGCGAGGCGGTTGGTGTGCACGGTGCAAATATGAAACGCATACAGATAACAAAATGCGCAAAAAAAAATTCAAAAATAAAATAAAGGTAGACAGACGCGCGTGTAAAGGGATTTCGCAACTCGTTGCCCGTTACACGCTGAAAGACGCCAGATCAATCAATCATTTCGGCGAGCGGATGGGAGCTTTCGCGATTTTCGAGAGATTGAAAGCTGCCCTGAAAAGCAAAAATGACCCGTTCGCGAAAGTTTCCGCTGATAAATGAGACCTGACCGCCCCCTTCTCTCGAGAAACCCCTCATTCCCCTCCCTCGCCCCTTCACCTCGACCTCCCCTGTGTGTAAATCATAATGAAAGGACGTGCTGCATTAAAAAAATACATTGTGCTTAATGGCTATAAAAGTGCCCATCCTAATGAAACCCCGCGTATAAATTGACCGACATGCGAAAATCGTATTAAGCTCCCGTCCTTCATATGCGATTTGATTTTGAGACTTTCGGGTCCCCCCTTTCGCTACAATCGATGCGTGAAAGCAAATTCACAAGTGCAAAGTTTGAGCTTTTGGCACGTTTTCGTTTTGGTTGACCTAACTTTCAAGTCGTAAATTGAAATGTCTACAGTTTGTGGACACAGCTGACATTCTTTTCAGTCTGTCACACATTTCGGTGTACAATACAAAATATATTTGTGAATTATGTTATGTCTAGCTTATTTACTGCATTGCAAAGTTTGAGTCACATTGTTACATTCTGCCTTTATTTTTTTATTTTTTATGCACATTCGTTGAAAATGTTGTAATTTTTCTTCAAATTAAAGTACCTTCATACATATGTACATACAGTATAGTTTACATAATACATATTTTTGCAATAAAATTGAAATGGCAGATTCGCATCGAGCGATTTGAGCATCGCTGATTTAAACGACTTATAAACGCAGGAAAATTACACCGCGAGGCTGCAATTTAAAATGCATCTGTTATTTTCCATCATTTACTGTGAAATTCAGTATGCACATCCGACACCGTAAATGGGTCACACTTGCAAAAAAACTCTGACTTGACATTATAAACACCTACACAATAAAAGTTCGCGCACGGTCTTCTCACATTAATTTTTTGCCAATTCATATTTTTGTTTTTGAAATCACATACCAACATAGTTATCGATGGTATGGCGGAAAACTACACATCTCTTGGTTGCATTCGAGGACTGATTCGAAGGCAGTCGTTGTGTGCTTTTTTTTTAAGCGAGCTACCGCTCGGTTGCTGTTGAGGTCAGTCTCAGCTCCGGCCTCATTAGGATGCTGGAGACGTCCCCGTTCTCCGGCGAATGGCATAAAAACGATGTGGTCTGCCGATCGGCGATTGGTCGACGTTGGTTAATCGACGATCGGTTATTCAGTCCTCGTACGACACTGAGGCTATTGTCTTCGACGGACGAACTGGACGGTCGATTTTGTCAGTTACCGCACAAATTTACCGATATTCTTCACGTGCGATTGCCTAGACACGCCCATGTGAGAGTAAGCACTAATGCTTCACACTGGGATACTCGGTCGGTGCTGATTTGGTAGTTGAATAGTAAGATTTTGGGCTTTAAACTCTATATTGAATAGTATTTGAGGGGGTTGATCACATGCTCATTGCTCAATCGGTAAACAAACATCCTCGAAAGTCGAAATTTTAATCCCCATATGCTTGAAAGATGTTTTCGACTGTTACCGTTTTTGAGAAGATTTGAAAACCCACTTCCAAATCCAGATTGGTGGTCTTTTATCAAGATTTTTAAATTTGAGTTAAGTGTACCGACGGTTTTATACAAAATTATCACAACATAACATTATTTCTATGTACAAATTTATTGTCCCTCTCTTTATTTTGCCTCATTGTGGCCACGGTGCAGTGGAGCATTTCTTTCCCTGGCTACTTCACAATTTTGGAGGATAAAATGCTTTTCAAAAAAAGAAACAGCTTTGAATCAAGTACGCATTTGAAATTAATATAAAGTTTCAGTTTAATGCTGCATACACACCGATGAAACGAACAGCGAATGACGAAAGGTTGCTATTGTATGGACCGCTCCACACAATAACGTCCGATGATTTATGAACGTCCACACAATAGCAACCGTTCGTCGTTCGCTGTTCGGTTCGTCGGTGTGTACGCAGCATAATGGTGGGTACACACCGACGAATCGAAGGCGTACCGAAGGCGAAGCGAAAGCGAATTCGGGCTATTTGGACGCTATGTGGACGTCGCAACGAATGCGAACCGAACGATCGCTTCGCTAGGTCTCGGAGCGATCGGAGCGATCGTTCACAGCGAATGGTTTTTTGTCGCTTTGCTGATCCACAAAAACAATTTTTTTGTGTATGTACATATTTATTTATTTGAATTTTAAACACTCATATGGCCCTTACATAAACACGAATCAGAAAGATCAACACGAATTGTGAATATGTATGCAGGTAAATTTTAAATGCAACAGTTATACGGCTGAAACTTGACTGAATTTGAAATAAAATTGTGCTTCTAAGTGTCATTTCTATGATATCAAGACTTGAAAGTATTCGCGGTCGCATATACATACATATGTACATACGAGTGAATCCATACTATATAATATGTACCTATGTATGTACATACATACATATGTATGTATGTATATGTACCTATGTAAGATTCCCCGAGGTAAGTTTTGTAATGTTTACAATATTTACCCAGCAGATTGTATATACGTAAAAATATATAAAATTCAACCCCTCATCATTTTTTCTGAATTTCATTGTATGTACGAAAGTTTCGAAAGTGAGTTAATTGTTTTATTGTTTGGTGATTTATTGTTACTGTTGTTGATAAGTACAACTGCTCGCCTAGATGCCACGAACAAAGACGAAATGCACAAAAAAATAAGGGTTTATAAAAAAAATTGTTTGATGGGACCGCTCTTGCAGCGAAAATGCACCGAACGCAATTAGTGTATTTTTTTGTTAGTTGGGTTATTGTTTAAGATTTTCTTTTGTTAATTCTGCCTATTGTATTTCCGTTCGAGGTTCAACATTCGCTCGATATTCGGTCCGAAGATTTAAGTGTACATATACCTACCACCAACGAAGCAAATCCTATCGTTCGCTTCAAATTTGCTCCGAATTCGGTTCGCGTTCGATTCGGCGGTGTGTATCCACCATTATACGATTGACGGTTTGTGAGATATAGCAATTTCACACATATGTAGACACATACATAGAGACATAGAGACATAGATCACACATTAGCCTAGGTTAAATTAACGTTGAAAAATATCAATAGAAAGCAGCATTTAAACGTAGGGAAGAATCAGTGAAGTGTTAGCAAAGCTCGCTCAGGAGTGAGGAGCAAACACCTGGAAGGAGGAAGTCGAGTGCATCTATCACGGATATTTATCAGAGGCCACCTTTTGCGCATTATAATAAATAACAGCCTTCGGTGGAATTATTCACCCATCCGGTGGTAACAGTTAGAACCCTCACATCCCGGCTCGTATCACCTAACGACCATCGCATCGGCGATTTGAGCACTTTACTGTGGTGTCTCGGGGTCGTACGACGAGTTATGCCCGTAATCGTGTGCTATATATCTACCATTTTCCATAGTGTGGTCGATTGTTATCGTGATCTCCTCTCGAAGGTGCGTTTTATTTGACACAGCTCGCCGTGAAGTCTGCAAGGGTGCGAAACGTCATTTTTGACCATTCAAAATTTATTAACGACTCGTTAGTGCCCCCACCCCTCCGTGTATCGCGTTTAATGGTAATTTTTAATGGAACGTTGAAGCGTAATTAAGTTTTGTTTTAATCTTGATACATATCCAGAACACATTGCACCGAGTGTATTTTATAAAGCACCTGACCGTGACCGCAATTTGGCGTGCACTCGAATAATTTCATTTTTATATTTTCCGCGAGACGTCGTCAATTTGGACTCGACTGAAGAGTATTAATCATTCGACTTTTTTTATTTTTTTATTTCCGTCGTAAAATAAAATTTATGTTCGCTGAAATAATATATAAGTATTATTTCTCTCGTGAATTCAATTAATTAATTAATACGCGATTGAACAAAATGTGAATATTTCAATTAACATATACAGCAGAAACTGTGCACTCATTTATTACTCGTATGTAAGTATCGTGTATGTATGTACATACATATGTACATATGTAGGTACAGGTTGATTCAACAACATCCACAGTCAAATTAGCAACAAATCGTTCTAAAACAACGAAAGGGGTTTGCTTTTATGATAAATTAGTCTCTTGCAGACGGACGAATATGCTCGTTAGAAGATTGAGCGTTGGGGAATGTTGAAAGTATCGATTGCGGATCCTTCATGCGCAATAAGCCGGCAATTATTCACGATGTTTAAATAAATTGAAACTTCCTGCAAAATGTCCATGTGAAATTAATCGTCACGTTTCTATGATAAATGCTCAAAATCAACAATGTATAAATAAGTAATAGCCTCTTCTCGTCAGCATACATGGGAAAAGCTATATGTACATATGTATGTATGGGTATACTTACATATGTATCATAGACAATTTTATAGTGAAAAATTGATTTAATATTTTTATTTTGTAATATAACTATAACGTAAGATCTTAAGGTAGGCGTATAGAAAGTTTGGCGCTTGCAACGTTATATTCTGTTTTTGTAATTATTTTTGGGAATATTCATGTGAAAATTTTCATACTCAATTTTAATCAATTTAAATATTCTCAAAAGAAAAATGTTAAATATATTTTCCTTCAAAAAACAGTATCAAATTTCATTGAAATATTGTTGTAAATTTATGCGTGACACATTCATTGAATCTACAAGGCGAGCGAAATTAATTTACAACGATTTCGAACTTTTGAGATCATATTGAATTTCAATGCCTCGCGTAATCTCCATTGTGAATTTTTACTCTATTACATTAAACAAAACATTTTTTCGTGTATAATATATATTTTACTTTATTACATTTCGATTGATTGACGTTCTATATACATACATATAAATATGTATGTATATGCGTTGCTTTTTTTATTTGTACATACATACATATGTACTTAAATTTCATTCAAGTGTATATCTCTATTTCGCCGGTAATTCTCCGAGCTTAATTGGAACGAGCTGATACGCGACTCGACTGGTTTCTCAAAGAGACATCTCGGCCTGTCATCTTACGGATTACTGTTCTTGATTTATCATCGGATTCGTTTGATTGATTGGCGGCTCGTACCTAGGGAAGCCGGTCTTCGGCAACATGCGAAGCGCCGGTTAACATCGCGTTTAACAGTTTTTCTGTTCGCGCTTTTGTCGATATTTTCTCCACGAACGATCGTATGTATGTATTTCACTAAAGTTGTGGCCGACTTTCAAAGCTTTCATCGTGTGACCAATCAATCGACGAAAAATTATAGAAAAAAACGAGAGCCACCACTGACTGAGGTGTTTGTGTATGTTGTTTGAGAGCTTCGTTCTGTAGAAGCTTTCATAGACGCATCGCTCCTAGCTTAGTAATTTACTTGTTTAACAACGTTTATTTGTTGGCACACACGTGTTTATTGTGTGTACTTTTTAAAACATTAGTATCGTGAGGCTTTTCATACGATTCTTTGTATTCCAAATTAATGTTAACGTGGTTAACGCACGTCCATTACCGAAGTTTGATTTGTCAGGTGGGGAATTTTATACAGGAAGTAATCCTAAAAAGCCCAAAGATAAATGAGTATTTTGTCTATCCATTTAGCTCGTGGTCTGCCAAGTAAGTAGCTTAACTTTTAGCAATCCGATTATTAATACTGGATTGTTACAGTCTTAGGCCTGGCGCACACTGGGTACGTATTCGTAAGAATTCGTGTCGTACGTATGTATGTTGCTGTCCCTCATACGTATGGCTTTGTCTCACGCCCAGAGAGAGACAACGCCATACGTGTGAGGGACAACAACGTACGTACGACACGAATTCGTACGAATACGTGCCCAGTGTGCGCCCGGCCTTAGCGCTTTTTGCATTCTTTATCATATTTAAACGTATGAAAATGGAAAAATCAACCAAAATGTAATATGCCTCGTGTCTGCGAGAAGTGTTGTCTATCGTTTTGTTATCATTTTTTTTAACAACGCGCAGGGTGAAGCGTGACTTGAGAGATCGATGTTAAGTAATCACGTCTTCTTCCACTTCTTTCGGAGATGTAGATGGTGGTAACTCATGCAAGAAGAGAGGCACGGCACCGAAATAAAAATAATAAAATGAAAAAAGGCGAAGAAGCCGGTCGAGAGTTTTACTTTCGGTTCGTTTTATGTCAAATCGAGCGTGCAAATTCGCTAAGTGTTATAAAACGAATGTTTACATTTTTTGAACCGCACAACTCCGGAGACGGTTCTGACTTTTTTACAAAGCCGCTGACATAATTTGCTTTGGCGCGGCTTGAAATCGGATATTGTTGGTGAATTTTTTTCATATTCAAAATAGTAACCCTTGGTTTAATTTACCGTGATTAAATTTTACATATGTATGTATGTACATATGTACATATACATACGTGGAATGTAAGAGCGCATAGTTTATTTTTTCCATTTGCTTTGTACACCATAGTTCTCGACGGGGCGTTGTCGTTTCATGCGATGCACCATCTTGTGCATATCGTGCCCTCATCATCAAACATCCGATGCAGATGCAGTTTGTCACGAAAAACACCTCTGGCCGCGTTTTGCACCTCTGCACGAACCTGCCGTCCGGAATCAATTTGCGACCTACGCCGCTGAATTAATTTTCAGTACCGTTCCTTCTATTTATAATACGCGAAAGCAATATGTAATACATATTCCTGTAGTTTACTGCAACAATAAGTCATGTGTATATTCACGCTTTAATTAAATTTAGTTTAGTTAGTTTTGCTTGAAATTTTCAATGTGCGCAATTAGTTACACAAAAGCATTTCAGTCATAATAAGCTATTTGTGGTGTCGAGAGCTTTGCACTCGTTATTCGGTCTAAGTTCAAGATCACGGCCGAGCTGTATTTATCGTTTGTTTACTTCTACTAAATAGTACAGAGGTCGATAACTCGTTTTGTTAGTTCGCGTGCACGCTAAGTCCAAATTGATATTCATGAATTTTTTTTTATATAAATCTAAAACTATTATACTTACTTTTGAACAGCATACAATATCCCTCACATATGTACATACGAATTTCCGATTTTCACCGGGAAAATTTATTGAAATTACCGCGCTGTCGATTTCCTATCGAAAGCTCGTCAATTACAAAGCATTTAAATTCGAACCGAAACCGATAAACGTTTCAAAGTATCGTCGAAATGATTTTTACCTTTATTTTTTCCACCTCCCCGATCCTTCACAATGTCTATCGAATCGCCGCTATATAAAGTGTCCATTAATCAAATCCGTGCTGGTCTCCCAAATGCCCGCCACGACATTTCGAGCTATTAAAGTCATTTTAGGGGGTTTTTTTTTTTGTTGTGCGTTATATTAGTGACGCTTGTCGGATTATTCATACTTGATTTGAGTGTTTAATACACGACTAATGCGTTCAAATCCCCCGCATCGAAACGCTGCGCGATCAAGCACTCTTTGTTTGCTCGGTAGTCGGTGTGGATTGCGTGAAAAACCAATTACGTATCTAATATTATATTGTATGCATGTACATTATTACACATATTGATCACTAGCTATACCATAAATCTGCGCTGAGGTACACGAACTTTTCCGCTGTGTGTTTGTATGTAAACGTGAAACATTTAATATGAAAACGGTTGCGAGATCATCATATCGCAATAATTTATCGCTGGTCAAGGCTCTATGATAATTCTAATGTCGGTGTGTATGCAACTTCGTGTATGTATACATATTCAAGTGTGTTTTGCAAAATGTAACAGTGTGTTTCCGCGTTAAGTATGCACTCAGGTACCTATGTTTGTAACGTATGGCGCTATCTATGGACTTAATCGCTCTTACATTGTATGTGGTATATGTATGTATGTATGTATGTACCCACTCAGTTGATGCTGTTTGCTATCTTCGAGCTCGACATTCCGAGGAGTACATTTAAATAATAATTTTAATACTTGGACTTGGAATTCACGCTATGGTCGATTGTGTATACTTTTCCGTTGAATTTTCTTTTTGGTGTTTTTCACCTTTTTTTTCGATTTAATTGCCTATGGTGAAAAGGGCAATATTTAACGATCGGCAATAAAATAAACTACCGTGTATGTGAAACGCCTACCTGCTTGATATAATGCTCAACAATAAACCGGGAGTATATAGCAATTTGTGAGCAGTTAAGTGCTGTTATAATGCGATCAGTTAAAATCTACTAAGGCACAACATGTACGATTTTCGTTCAGTGGTTCATAATATTTTCACTTTTAACAACATCTTATAAATTAGCGCTGTTCAGAATTGCCAATTAGGATCTACAGTGTAAATGTAAAACACTTATTGTGCTGAGTGAATATACAGAGCTGATTGTCATTTTTCAAAATTAATTAAGGTTAAATGTTTTTAAAGCCAGGGATAGACAGAGGCAGCAAGTTTTAAAATTTTTATGTTTTGACTTGTTCCAGACTTAAAGATTACCTAAAACATTCCAAGCAGCATCTACAATATCATCAATATAATATAACAGTGACAATAACTTTGAACAATACTGGTATAAATATAATATGTTCCAATAGTTTTCTTCATACAAATCGCGCATTAATGAATGATTCGTTTCATTTCCTCGCTAAATATTATGATTGGTAAATCTCACACTTATTTATACATACATACTGTTTAGATTGAATGAACGATTTCATTTGATAGGTTAATAAAATTTCGTTCAACTCGACTAATGACACGTTACAATGTACGAAAGTGCGTACCATTTCGCAGATCGGGCGTAAAATAAGCACCCGGTGGGTGTTCGATGCATATAATATATCAAAAATGTACCTGACTGCAGCGTGCATGTTGCACCACACAAGGTTGCATACACGTAGATATCCCACCGTAGTAATATCCGTATTTATTGGTCATTATGTGTTTCGCTCCCCTGTATGTATGTACATATAGATAGACATCCGCTGCGGTAAAGCGCGTGTAATGCGAAAATGGACATTAAAAAATAATTATATTTAATGGTGTCCGAGTCGTAACTTGACCATTTAATACAATCGGGTCGATGTTATTAATAATAAATTTGGTCATTAATGATAAATAATGTCGATTAATTTTTTAATGTTATAAAAATGGTCACCTGAAAAAAAACCCAAGTCGTCGCGTCGTGGACATTTTTTTTTGAATCGCGCCGGAATTGATAGAGGGAAAAAAAGAAGCTGATTGAGATAAGTAAAGATGCGGTGTATAAAAATAATAAAAAAAGTGTGTCCATAAAAAGTCCGAACGAACGATTATTCTGTTCAGTTTATTTGTTTCCGAAGGAACGATTTCGGTGCCTGGCGTCTATAGGGTTATCACCTTGTCCTATTTACGAATTTCCTAATATGTTTTTAGTAACTGTAATGTATAAAATATACACGTGTGCGCAATAAGTTTTCATAAAACACATCAGATGTATAAAAGTGTGTCCTCAACGAAAGATAACGAATAAATTGAATAATATTAATGCAAACGACCTTATGGTATTTTGACGTCGTAACGTTTCACATTTGAATATTTGTTCGCAATAACTGATAACAAAGCGATAATTTACTGTATTTTTTTTAATTAGTCATTAATTTGTTAATTTTCGTAAATTTAAGATCATACGAAATAAATTTCGATAAGATCGAAGAATTTTTTAACATCTCTGTCTCTTCTCGGTATTTTTCTTAAGAAGTCGTGCTTTATGTTGTTTATTACATGCTTTGCTCACTTTTTTTTATACAATTTTTTCATCAATTTGCTATGTATGTATATACATACATACATTTGTATGTATGGAAAAGCGTTATTTCTATAATTGGCAAGACTTAATTATTAGCGTATGCAACTTTTTCGCCTTAATAAATTCAGATTATCGACTTTTATTACCGATCTATCTTACTTTTTATTTAAACGAACATCCGTTTGTTCATTTCCGGTGGTGTAAATTAATGTAGGCGAAAAACAATCATGAAAGCTGGTAAGCTCTTGTAAAAACTTCACTATCATTCATGCAGTGAAGTTCTGTTTTTTATGTACATACATAGGTACATACTGTTTTTCTAAAACTGTATTTCTTACATATTAATACATCTGTTCTATAAACTATGAATGTCACTGGTTGAAAGTAATAACGATATTTTATATTTTCTCATCGATATAAACTATTCTATCGATAAAAGATCCACAATGTATACTTGTACTAAATTGTTTCTAGAAGCTGCTTTTAATCTCATAAATCGTGCCTTTGTTGAAGCTATCATGGAATGAGTTCTATCACGACAGCGCCCGAGGTTTCTATATATCATCAACAATTAAATCATCCGCGATACTTTAACATTGTACCTACATATGTACCTACTGCCCACAACCAAGCAGTTACATTTTAATCGACCCTATCAATTATTTTAAAATATAACATTGAATATTTTCGACTTTATTCTTACGCGACACGGATCGAAACGCTCTTGTGGCAACCCTACAGCCTAAAAATTACCAAATAAAAAAAGCGTTGTTATAAGCCGTACACGGGTGTGTATTCTACTTACGCCCACGCCGTTTTTCCATACAGAGTTCCAATTAAAAGTGGCCACAGACGCTGCGGTCGAGACCGTGTACCGCGAGTCCTCCGAGATAACAGCTCTGACAGCGCGAGACGTTGACGAATACATTAGCGCGTCGATAATAATTTTTCAACATTTCGAAAACCATCAGAGTAGGTACGTTTGGTACACTGCAGCGAAGCTAGGATGACACACGACACTGTCTCGTGTGTTACGCGCGGATTCGGCTATTAATTTCCCATCCGATCTCGGTTTAATTAAGGTGAGATTCGTCGAACTGATTGGGCGTAGGAGGCAACCGTTCGCCATATCTGATTGGTCTCATCTTAGAAAAACCACGATTCGATTGCAGTGGACCGCTGAAAAGACGGTCGAAAGTAATCACGCGGATATTAACAGATCAATCAACAACACGGCAATCGCAATCGATCTCGGTCGATTGGAGCACCCTTAGCAGTATAATAGATATATGGCTAGCACAAAAAAATAATAATATGTAAAACGCGTGTACAATTAATTTATACTGTTAACGATCATCTCGCATGGTGGCTTCGCTAGCGTACATACATACATACATAGTCTATGCGTTTGCACACAGCGTGATCGTCGTCTATCTAGTTCATGATAAATAATTGACATTTGACATTTGCAAACGACCATAATGGATATAGTTACTTGTGCGGTTGAATTTTTAGTCGACAAATGATTGCTTATCGTATATATGTTAGAATTGCGGCGACAGCCTCAAAGGTCAGAGTTTTAAAACTAAATAACTTTGCAGTTGCATACATATACATATGTACATATATATGTATGTAGGTATAAAGTTAACTTTGTATGTAATGTTTGTGTTTTAAAGTTTTAGTTGTTTGTGCAAAATTTTGCACTTAAATCATATAAAATAAAAGAAAACAGTGAAGGTTATTTATATACGAAAATACAAATAAAATTAAAAGGTTTCTTCGGCGTTACCTATTAACACAAATAAGCAATAAAAACTGATGAAGTTTTTTTTTTGATCAACGTAACAATTTTTTTATGTCGCTAACATACCAAACTGAGTAATAAAAATATCGAACGTTTTTAATTCGACATCTCAGAAATAGCACCTCTCCCCGTGCACGTCAATAAAATTTATACGCCGAAAAAAAAAAAAAATCCGATGAAAAACATTAAATTGCCTATAAATCAGTTTTCCTGTATGATTAAGTTTTCCTAAAAACTTACATAATGGAAGCAACACCAAAGAGGCGTAATAAAACAAGCGAGTTGAGAGATCGCCCCGTTAAATATTTGCATGCGTGTATGTAAGTGTGGTTGTACATAGTTATCGCATTTGCATTCGTAATGGACACCGAGAACCGCTCATTACTGAAATTTTTGTATCGATGATTTACGGGGCGGGTTAGTATGTAGACATGCTCAACCGGAGGCGTGTGAAATTCTGCGTAGTGTCTATCTCGATACTACTAAATTTCGATTATTTATTGGCCAGTCTAATGAAATTGTCGTGTTTTTGGTACCTACTCGCGTTTAGCCGACGTCGTCCAGAAGCGCGTCGAGAATTTAAATTAAAAGAAAAATTGCCTATTAATTTTCACACAGTGAGCGATAAACCAAAACGCTGTGGCAGGTCGTCGGCGTGCGGTGGGTGTGAAAATTGCTCTCTCGCAGCGAAATTGAAACTGAACCATCGCAATGTCAGATAACACCACTATGAAAGCTCCGTTTTAATCGACGACTTATCTCGAAAAGCTCGCTGATGTTTTTGACGTATCTATTTTGTACGTATCTAAATAGTGTTATAATTAATGCTGTCCATAATAACTACAGCGATAGCTCTAAGTGAAGGAGCATTGAGCACTCATGAGATTTGTTCGATTTTCTTCTCGGTCGATTTGGATCTTAGCTACTGATAAGCCATATTCTGTCACTTGTTAAGAGGCTACATACAAAATTGGCACCATTCAAAAGTCTTTCCTCTGCAGAAGGCAACGATAAACTTTGCTACTTGAAAGACGGTGTTTCTTGTTAATTCTAACACATGCAAATGTCAACTATTACTTATACATACATACGAATATATGCCCACTACAAATCTTCTTCTTAAGGTGGCTTCAAACGTTCTCTAAGCACTGATAAACTTTTTAACTGTCGGTCATAGTAAATTTTCTTTAGAAAGGTACGGCAGTGGGTTTGTTTTCTTCTAAAAAATTCATGTCCTGTGTTCATACATACTTTCCTTCCTAAAAAATTAGGAATCTCCTCTACAAATGAGTCAGATGAAATCGTTTCACTTGGAGTTGGCCAATTTGAATTCAATAGCATCTAAATCTTGTCAGCAGCAGCTATAAGCAGTTTAGTATGTAGTAGTCAAATCGCTTCAATAACATCGTATAAATCCCTAGCCCTCGTAATTGTGTTACTATTATCGTTTAGTGAACGTTACTCTTTGAACACAATTAAGGTGCCTCGTTGTACGATGATTAGCATCCCTTTGGATCAAGTTGATTTAACCGCGATGTGCAAAGTATACGTTTTGTGTGGAAGTCTATTGAAAATGTAACGTGTCGAGTGTTAGGCTCGTTCTCTCGCTGGGGATCGATTAGGTCGATAATCGAATAAATCAACTAGGGTCAGTCAGCTCCATCTGGAGCGAGACGCCAGTTAAAGGCATAATAATACGCTCTCGAGCCGGCACACCACACAGTATCCACTTATCTGGCTGGGCTACTGTTGGGGGCCGGATCAGGGTCTCGCCAACTGGCACATTTGTGATCGATTGGAGCATTGTGTGATCGTTTGATCACGGAACCGGTAAGTCGCACGTGGTAGCCCGGCCACCGGTTCGTCGAAACCCGTTCGCAGCATCCTAGTCCCAGCAGACCGGACCGGACCCGGTTTCGTGGGAGGAGGCTCGATTCTGCGTGTGTGAGTCAACAAGTGACGGCACCGGATTCCCGTTCTTTCGGATTCTCCACACTCTGACTCATGACGGAGTAAAAACGAAAAAAATAAAGTTAAAAAAAAAAAAAAAAAAAAAACGAGTCTCTCATTCAAACGCAGAATTTGGACCGACGTCGAAAGTCCCCCACCGGACGGGTTTGACTGGTTGCATAATATAAACAATAATAATGTATACACGCGCGCGTAACGTCTTCAGTCAATGATCTCTCACTCGCCGATTCTAGATGGATCATCTGTTGATGATCATTGCGCCGCAAGGTTAGGATCCGAGCCGGTCCGCCGAAATCGAATGGGACATCGAGTTTTAGGCGGCAAGGTCGCCGACTCATTGTTAATTATTGGCAAATATTATTCGAGACGGTTATTGCGCCTTCCCTGATCCGACAGACAGTCCTTGCAAGGCAAACCGGCGTCTCTCCTACCACTCTTGACTGTTGCTGCCGTTCGTTCGTTGCCGCTCTCCTCTCTCGCAGATTCTATCCACTTCCTCTCGGTCCACGCCCGCTCACATAAATAACGTCCACCAACATACGGACATTGTCAAAGCACTCTAATAATATCGCATATGCGGAAATGATTTGTATCCGCATTTTATCGAACTAGTACGATCGAACGGGCGCGCGTGTGATTTGTTACACTTGTGACATGTGCGACGTAATCGAAATCGGCTTCCGATCGACGGTGAAATTAAACGGTCTCCAAAACAAACATTATATCGAGGAACTGTATAATGACTCTATAACTCGGTTAGAATGATGAAACGTCGTTTTTTCGCCATAGTTACGGTGACCATATTTTCTTAGGAAAATAACAGGACACCTCTGAATAAGGTTCGTAGAAGAAGAAAGAAAAAAAGACTCAAGAATAAACATTCATCGGTAAAAACAGTTGATGTTTTCGTTCAATCAACTTTAATTTTAGCTCATTTAAACTGATACAGGCTTCACACATAGATATGTATATACATAGATATATGTATCTTGTGATTCGATTGTAAGAATATGTTTTTGAAAAGTTGAAGATTGGCTGTGAACGAAAAATAGCCGTGATTCAGCTAACGGATCATTAAAAAAGTTTTTGCGAATTGTAGGAGATTTTTCTTGTTCCGAAAAGTACAATTTTAGTGGCTTAAATATGTAGTTTTAAAATTCTTTCTATGACTGGTAGAAAAGTTAACCATCTAGTTTTGTTGTAGCCTGGTAGTTTTTTATACTGGACGTCGTTATTATCACATATTCTATACTTTAAATGGGAAAACGAATAATAAACGACAAAAGTGGGTTTTTGAAAAAAATAAATCTAAAGGACAATGTCTTAATAAAGGACTGTCTTCTATAATAAAGGACGTGTGGTCACCATAGTTATAGTATATCTATAACTTAGGTTTATAATAATTTCATTTTATTCTAAAAGTCAATGTTACATATCACCGAGGAAGTTCAAATCGTCGATTTCTGTTCAGTGGTCGGTATTATGGGTTTTTGGGTTTCATTCATGAACGCTCGTTGATGTCTCTTCGCAATGAAAATTTCTTCCATACAAAAAATTTCTATTGAAAACACGTCCAATGGATGATATAGGAAAAAGTATAATCGATTTTCGAAAATACTTATTATCTCAATAACTAGTGATTTCGTGCATATATGTATGTATGTATGTATGTACCTACGTACATACATACATATGTACCTCTATGCCCCGTATACTGCTGCATAGGGACGGTATAATCTTCGCCATTGAAAAAAAATATTAACAACACCAATTGAAAATTTAGAATTATAGCATACTGAAACTTTACTAGCAGAAAATAATAAACGTTTAACCGTTTTTTTTTTTCGTATCGACATACATACATATGTACATATGTCGTTGCTCTGATTCGGTCGCTGCGATCATTTTTTTTAAGGCGAGATTTACACACGAATCTC
Organism: Parapsyche elsis; assembly: GCA_022651745.1. NCBI lineage: Eukaryota > Metazoa > Arthropoda > Insecta > Trichoptera > Hydropsychidae > Parapsyche > Parapsyche elsis. The sequence goes on along the minus strand of JAGVSN010000002.1, from coordinate 5,927,184 downwards.
TATTAAAACAAATACAATATATATTAAATCGGCCTTTTATAAAATAAGTTATGCGCAGTCGTTAACTATGGTGAGCGTAATTTATGGGTGGCATTAAAAAGTGGACTGTCTGAAACGGTGGACGATAAATCTTCGGTGATCTTTTAGTAGACACGTCTGTGTACAATATTCGATACACGAGACAATAATGAGGACAATAACAATAATCGATCGTAAAGAGTGGCCCGGCTTCCATTGTTTTCCGAAACGAAAACTTTTCGAATCGCGATAGCGACAATAAATTTCGTATCACCGTTAAATTCACAGCGAGAATTAAATTAAGTTTTTTTTTTTGACGGCAAATACCAGTGAGTTGACGTTTCGTGTGTACATTTTGTAATTGGTGATCTTGACGAATATCTTTCCGTTGATCAAACACGATATAACGATTCAGGGTTGATTGACTGTTTGCGAAGTGTTCGCCATAGACTAGCTAGCATACCTGTGTAGTATGACTAGGCACGTTGTCCTAAAAAAGCGATTCAACAATAGCAACCTTGTCGGTTAAATGCCTATCATTGTGTTCTAATAACTCGTACCGAAATACGCCTTTGCCGCCATTACCTTTTACATTCTCCTAGTACGGGTCTGAACGCGTCACATATCTTTTGAATAATAGTGTAACGGTGTCGCGCAACACTTTTAAATTGCTTTATTGTGTCTGATCAATGCGTTTGATAGATACTGAAAAATAATATGACCGACGAAGATAAAAAAAAAAAAAAAATCATTATCGATTTAATGACAATTGTGATTGTTGGCGAAGAATGTCAATGTCGTCGAAAGGTAAAGCACGCGTTCACTATAAAATAATCGACTTAACAAAAAAAAGACATCGATTTCGGTTATGGGAAAAACTTACGTAAAAAGTGCCATTTCAAACTAAAAGATTTGCTTTCGTGTTTTTATCACATTTTTCTGTTTGTATTTATCAAATTTACTTGGTTAACTGTGTGGTGAATATTTTTAAATATTCCTTTAGCGAAAATCTATTGGATGAATTTCGTCAGTTGATACTTTAACTGTAACCGTATTTTCAATATGAAAAGAGCAAAGAACGATGTTGCTATATGACAAGTCGTTTTCTAGGAACTGTCAACGTTTCGTATTCTAGAGTGGTGTAACAACAGAGTTTATCTAACGATCCATTCCATTTCAATTTATTTGGATACGAATATTATGTACATTTGAATCCTCTTATCTAGTTTGAATGTATTTTTTTCAAATACATACTTACTACCAATCGTAACATTTAATTGGCAATTGAATTGGGCAGTGCCAAAGTCGCCTAATCCACATATTTATGTTATGATAATTTGATGATATTTGATAAGTTCAGGGAAAACTTTGGCACTAACTTAATTTCAGGTATCGTACTGAACAGAATCGCCTTATCTCTGTGAACTGAATAATGTAACACTTGCATGCAGATGTTAAAATTTTGTGTGTGTATGACACGGACGTGTTATTTTGCATTGTTTGTTTTTGTGCTGCATTTACTACGCCATTGCGATTTTCCGATTGATGGCCACGTGAGTTTCGGTCGTGACCTTCGCCATTGTCAAAGACTTTTTTTTAACACTGTTAATGGCGGCGACCTCTTCGCCCACACCTCGCCCAGTTAAACTTACGACAATTTTTTTTACCATGCTCGTCGATTCGCACTGGCGATGATGCTTTGTGAGATTTCGGACCGTAACGGCTTATCAAAATTTATGGCGGCCATTTGTGCCGCGCTCCTCTCACGTGGGACGTTCCTGCAATTTACATATGTTTATCATGTGAACGGATTTCTTTATGGCTTGTCATTGGCTTATGAAAATACCTATGAAATTTTATTGTCACCTAACTGTAAGTGTGTTGCTTTGTGAAAGTACATACGAACATACTACGTATAGCGTCTCTCGTGAGAATAAGTACATACATATTGAACATTGGAGTTTTGGGCATTGTTTTAATAATATGCTTTTTATTTGTTACAGGTAAGCACTCAATACTATTTGTCACATTCAGTGACTACTGTCGAAAATGTGTAAGTTATATTATATTTGTTTTAAAATCGTAGTTAATCGATATCAGCAATCCAATTTAAATATAGATTTGCAAATGTTAACGCTATAACATGATGTTTTTAATGTTTGCGCTCTAAAGCTAATATCATATACGGAAGGTTCCCACAAAGCTCAGTCTCACATTACAAGATTTGCTTAAAATACGTTTACGAGCGGCATAAATATATTTTTTACGATAGGACGACACAAAATAATAAAAAAGGCATTTTATACTTTTTTTCTCTCATCGGCAGTGTCAAGTACCTACCAAATATGAAATTGTAATTTTTTTCGTATGCATTTATGTATGTATATTGAACTTATGTACATTTATTATATTATATACCTAAATCAACGCGATTTTATGCGCTTTTTAGTGCTCGAAAATTATTCGATTAATGATCGCTGTAAGAAAACACATTTCAATGTACGTCTCAATTTGATTTTATTTTTGCCAACACAGCACAGGAAACTAAAGTATTATTTTTTATTATTATTCGGCGTGCAAATTGATTGGGTTTACGAACGGCTATTATATATGTATGTAAACTACGATCATGCAAATAGGTTATTTAATCCAATTTCATGATTGGCGTACAGTAATAGCTCATTTAATCTGGCTCGAAGGCCCTACGTTCCATTTGCCTATACAATCAACGACGATTTGAATAATCTTGTTTATATACATATGTATATAGAAAATCAATCGGTGCTTGTGTGATTTTAACGATACTTATATTTTCATTTATAATACATTCGACTAATATTAGACATTGTTGTATCTCGATTTCCTCTGTTCTATACGAGCGCGTGGCACTTTAACGTGAAATTTTCCAATTCCTCTTGCTTTTGTATATATTGGCGGTTTATGTCGGGATTTATTGATCCCGGACGGACGTGGAGATAATTCCAGCGCCGCGGGAAATCCATAACAGTGACAAGAACCGAATGCAAATCGGCCATCGAGAGTGGGGCCTGTTGTAACCAGCGCCTCAGTGGGCGCGATGATTTAACATTTAACTCGAGGCCTCCATGTAAAATCGATGGTGGCGTTCATTAATCGCGTGATAACTTATCATCACTCAGGTTTTCCGCCTCGGCCCCGAGAGAGCCTGATCATTAACAAAGGACCCCACCTATCCGATGTCGGACCGTAAATCAAATTTCGCCCGAGAAGTCGAATTAATTGTGACGCTAAACGGGTTATTGTGATTTCTCGACGTCGAAACGGGAACGTCTATATCGCGCTTTATTACGCACCGAAATTCCAATAAATAAGCATTTTATTTATCGCGCGGCTATTTTCGAATTCGCTTCCGATCTTGTTATCTTAAATTTTTTTTTATGTATGTATTTCAATTGCGATAATGTGTGAACCAGCCATAGTTATGTACATATGTATAACTAAGCTGCTTGCATGATTTAAATTGGTCAGAAATTGCCAATTTATCTGACAGCTTCGTATCTGTTTGATATAAAATTAACATAATTACTCTCGTACATATACCAATTCATTAGCTTTTCCATATTTATTTTCTCTATCCTTCAAAAAAGCAATGAAATTCCACTGCAGAGTATCTTTCCCTCGTTACTTCACTGTGATGTGATAAAATTGTTGTCAAAAAGTGAAAAAGCACGCTTGATATCAAGTATGCCACTTGTAGAAAAATGTGTGAATAAATCTAGCCGTCAAGGACGAAATGTTTTTCCATCGAATATTAATATTTAAGCGATCGGATACGACAGCTCGATTGGAGCAAATCAATGGTTTAAATTGATCGAAGTATTATTAATAGCGTGAAGTGAATATTTATAGGCGATTATTCGACAATGCAAAAAAATTAAATACAACGCTTACGTACCTACGTACTGTTCGATTATGTACATATGTCTAGCAACGTCGACGTCAAAAAAAAAGTAGTACATCTACCGATTTGCAGAATAACATGTCAGCACTTGTATTCTCGATGTAGTTATTATCGAACTATTATAATAATTATTCTGGATGCGGCCGTAAGAAGTCACGAGAACTATTTATTAAGGAAAACGTTACCCGTACGCTTTTTTTTACGTGTAGAAAAATAATAGATATTTCGTCGGTAGTACATATACGAACGCCCTCTGCGTATGTTATTATGGTAGTTTCATCAAATTTTAACAACCCGTCTGAAATTGGATTTTGTGTACTTGGTTTTCCTTTTTTTTCGTTTTGAACAATTTCATTCGAGATTATTATAATCACTTTGACGCAAATGCCTATCCTAGTTTGGTCGTGTCTGCGACAAGGCGCAGTTACGTTGTCAGCGATTGTGAAATATCCACGGCACATCCAATTTAGCCAGAGGAGTCGACTACGAGGTGTGATATTTGTATGCGATGCTTGTGTACGAGATAATTGAACTTGTTCAGCGTGAAAACGGTTGTCAGGTTCAACGTAAGGTGTGCCCATAATCGATATGTCGTCCCGTTAGCGGATGCCGCGGGCTAACAAGTTAAAACAAAACAGATTAAAAAAAAAAAATACATATATGTATGTATATTGAACTACATAACCAGCATCGTACATCGGTATTGTGTATGTGTACGTGTCTTAAATAGATAGTCCAGTTTGATTCGTCTCGTGTACCATTTCAAAAACAATGAGTACACTTTGTACATACATACATACATACAATAAGCCTTGAAATTGTTCGCTTGACAGCTAACTAGAGGCGCGCATTCATCTAATGTTACGCAAATTACACGGCAATTAAAGACGTTTTCATTTGTTGCCGATAATATCTGCGGTGTAGATCTTTTCCAGTGTCACGATTCCATTAAGGTTGTTGTTAGAGCTTTTTGCAAAGAAAATCGACGCGTCAATTCAATCGCCGTTCACTAATTTAGCATTGTCATTTTAACGTGCATTCGCGCAATTATAAATTGATAAAGCCTTGGCCGAACGCAAGCAACCTAATTTTAGTTTTTAGCACGGTTTCAGAAACCTCGAACCGACACATTAAAATTTGAGACGATCGTTTTTAATAATGTAAAGGAAGTATTTAATCACGAGGCGTTTTTGGCGCGGAGCATGCTTATGGTCTTTAATGCTTTAATTATAAGCTATTTCCATCGATCGAATGGTCGAATAATTACAATTTTCCTATAATAAGAAATCGAGAGAAATCGCCGCGAACAACGAACGAGTGAGACCAGGGCGTGATGGTTTCCTGTACGTATCGAGAATAATGATGTGTTCAATGTGTATACGTACTACTCAGAACGCCATAATATATTGCAATATTAAGCACACCGCGCACTATACTTATTTAGGAATGCATCGGAAAAAAAATCGATCATAATAACGTCTTTTTAGATATGTAGGTGCTCTTTTTAGTTGTTTTTTTTTTTGTTGAAAAACACTCCACCCGATCGATGATCGTAATATACGTATTTTTTTTTCCGTTTCGATTTCGTTTTATTCTCGTTTCGTACGATCTCTCTGCGTACTATACAATAATGAATCTAGTCACAATAAGCAATAAATTAACGAGTCGGTATCGAAAACGGCTACTTAAATCAAGCTGAGATCACGACTCTGGTAGCCGGACGACGCACACCCAACAACACACAGAACAATAATAAAAATATTATAAAATGTTCTCGAATTAAGATTCCCATTAGATAATAAAGTTATTATGTACATACAATCGTCCCGCGTAAAGGTGAGACAGTGTCTCTCGGTTTCAATTTAAATTCAATGCAAATATTATTGAATACATATTTATACTAAATTTCGACACGGCGATTTCAATTAACGTCAATCGTCATATTTAGATGCACGTCAAATGCCAAATCAATTGTATCAATTTTTTTTTTGCTCTGACGCATATATGTACATACATATAAAACGAAAGAGTGACTAATTTCCTTTCGACTTTTCATTACGGACATAAATTATTCTAACGGTGTTTCGGTTTGTAGATCGCCCTACAAAAATTTTCGTGTTCGCTTCGTTAATGTAAAACGAACATCGTGTGATCGCCTCTCCGTTTCCTCTAAAGGAGGAAGTTGCATTATACTGACATTACACACGAGATAGTAAAAATACTTAGATTTGGAATGATATTCTACAATGAAGTCTTCACAGATTGACACTGCAGTACATAACAAATAGCTTCCACGCCTGTACTTTGCTTTCCGCAAGCTTATGGCATGTGTCCGTGGGTCATCTCGACAGATTAGTGAGACTCTTCGAGCAAACCAACCCGTCGAGATTTGACCCGGCAACTTTGCAGGGTCAACACTATTAGTTACCGGCGTAAGACTCGCGGTGTGATAACGACTCCTTCACCTTTGACTCGGCTCGAATAATTAACGGAAACGCGAATATAGATAATTTCACTGACAGCGTTTCGTACGATCGAGCATGAATGTTTTATGCAAATCTTATCGACATTACCGTTGTTGCTGTTGACCAGCCTCCCCTCTAAGTCGTCGGTACGCGTATGAAAGTCTTCTTCTCCGTTTTGACTTATTTCGTGTGTCGTCTCGTATGCTAATCGTCGCAATTTGTGTGCAGGGAAGGTGTGTTCGGTTCTCTTTTATCATAAAAGGCGTATTCGCGTATGACGAGGCCTGTAATTGAGTTTTGATGTATGCGCAGTTTGACTCCTATTTGCGGCCAAATTGATGATTAACAGCCTCCCGGCCGATCGATGCTCGAACGATCACGTGTAGGTAGGTACGCTTAAGTGTATGTATGTATATATGTATATATATCGGTTTCGTTGATTTATTGCGAATTACTTCTTATCTTTTGCGTTGTGGAAAATTACTGACATTTTCCTGGTCGAATCGAACGTAAATCATTACCGAAATCGAGCGTCATTTTTTTTTCGAGGAAATCGAAATGGATGAATTAGTATGATTTGGATTGCAATTTTGATTGATTATGTATCGAATTACTTCGTTCAGCGTTAACTTCATAAGTTAACGTTTAATGAACGATAATAATATCTACTAATATATTCTGATGATTAGTTGGTGGGTGAGATTTGAATAATACAATTAAATTTAATTCATTAATTTACGCATGATTTACAGCTAATGTAAGGGGTGATAGGAGAGGTCGTTAGTTTTAAATTAAATCATATGAAGACATAGTTATAATTCCGGAAATGAACCGTTATCGAGTTATACATATTTAAGCATTCCCTATTAAGAAGAGTGATTCGCTTCTTAATTGAAACATAAATGCTAAATTTGCACTTTATATGTTAATTTAAATTGAATATTTTTATGACGGACATTTTAAAAGTCCATTCATTTCAAATTCGTTAATATTTGTTAACATTTTCTTATCTTGTATGTGAATATTGATTTGGAATGAGAGGTTAATTGCAACTTTTGGTTTCATCACATACAGTATTGTGTATTTTTCATTGAGTATTAAAATTTTACGTAACAATCTTAATAAAAATCTAAAATGCGATATTAAACCGTCATAAATTGGAGTCGGTCGTATCGTGGGGCACCTGTCCGCTCGCAATGTCTCGTTGCCCCGTAATCCGATCAATATTTTTATCGCACTTGACGCGGCGGCCGAAATCGATGATTTAACAGCCTCGTCGTCAATTATGATCTGTCATCCGGTTTTATTCCTCCTCCTTGTTAGCCGTTCGTTGGCGAGTTGCCATCGCATCGTACATACATACGTATGTACTTGTACATACATTGCGAAAGCACTCTTTCATTAAGGTCGAGAGCGATAAATTTCAACAGTTGCACAAGTGACGATAAGCCCTCGCGTATATTTCAAACCGAAAGCCGCGAGATAAGTGCTTATAAATCACTTTTAAGGCTTTCTTCGCGCGACTCGGAACTGAAAAATTTCAGAAAGCGTCAATGCGATTTTTTTCAACTGCCGATTTATGCGCGTCGAACACTATCGACTCTCTTGCACAGCTTATGCAAATGCAATGCACTTTATTCGCCCTCGTAATTTATAGATGCAAATACAATGATATTGGCACCGATTCGATGTTGCATTTATATAAAATAACATCTTCGACTCGGCGACGTGCGAAGTAAGTACCAGCGAAGTGTTTATTTATATATATTTTTTGTATTTGAACAATCGTGACAAGTATCACAAGCATCGATATTGTATTCTAAAACACATCAACCATATAGGTATATATCGCCTATCTTTTTGATTATGTATAATAATGTGATTAGTTTTCAGTTTGTTCGTGATCATTCAGTATGTTAAGTGTCCATATAAATGCAATAAATTCCTATTTAGGCCCTTTGATTAATTTAACAACAGGTATCAGTGCAGGATCGTAAGGTTTAACATGGAGGGTTTAAGTACCTACTTCGTTTAATAGATCCTTAAATGTCAATAAATGGTAGGTAGATATTATTGCGTGCAAATATAGGTACATATGTATGTACATACATAGTATTACTTATACATTGAACGGTGAAGTTTAGAAACGTCGAATTAAATTTCTAATACATCAGATAATAAATAATGAAAAAACTGTAATTTATTACATTTTCTATTATAAAATACACTTACAGTATCCGCATTAAATTACATTTTGTTTTTAGCGTTCGCAGACGGCGCTGCCCCGCGCTAAATAAATAATGTAAATTTCCAATCAATTCTTTTAATCGAAGCCTCCAATCCTCAATATCCGCTTGCATTATAATAATGTACTTATTCGCGTTCTCAAATCTATAATTAATTCGTTCGTTATCAATTCTCTCCTCCGCCCATTCGGAACGCAATCTTTCGACTTCTAATATTATGAAGTCGTACTAATAAACAATCGGTTTATCTATTCGCGATGCAGACAACTAGCCGCCACTTCGATTTTAGTTTCGTCAATAAGGCTGCGTTATCTAAACTGTGGCTGGCGAAACTGCTCCAAATCCACATCAGGCATGCATTTATAATAAACGTATATCTGCGAAGATACGTAATGGTTCGCAACTGTTCAGTCGTTTTATTATTATTATAATAATTATATTTAGCCATATCGTAGGTAGGTATACGTATGATATATCTTGCATTCGTTTATACAAGTGTGTTTATCTATTCAAATAAAGATCAGCTGAGGTCATGTCTTGTTGCGGTTAGATTGTTAGCAACACGCATATACTACAGGGGAGATTGTAAATGCATTATTTATTTATGAACGGTATATTGTGTGCAATAAATATCGGATTTTCACAACTTTGCTTTCGCATGAAGCGCGTACGCTGACCGCATAAAGCTTTTCACCGAAAGCTTTCGCCTACTAGTCATTTTTTGTGATGAATGTTTTCTTTTTTTGATGTTGAAAGACAAATCCAAATATGGTCAAGTATGTACGTATGTGGTTTGAATTCGACTCTGTTGTCGGCGTAAACTGGGTGGAAAAATCAATTACGGCAGATAAACACCGTTTAGTTAACGTCGAACGAATTCGACACGGGCATTCGTCTAGTTTGCGGGCCGATCGGATTTTTCGTTCTTCGATCGACAAGATGTTACCATTTTAGGACGTCGAATCGGATGACCGAATTAATTGCAGTCAATGAAAACTTGACATTGCGACCGTTACGCTACAAACTGCTGAAAACCGCTATTCGAAGACAATCGACCCCGATAATATGGGTATAATATGAAATTAAAACCGTGAATTCTTCGCCTTAACATTCAAAATATCCGTTTACGAAATATAATACCTACGTATTATGTATTCTTGAAGTACGTGATTGTAATTTAGTTCCGTTTACGTTCTAAATTAGGTGAACGAAAAAAATAAATAGATCGTATTTTTAAATTTTCGCTTTTAGTCGCGTGGGTCGCGATACAGTAATGTCACAGTGATTTGTATAACAAACAATGAACTCCTACGTATTTTATTGGAATTTTCAAAGTTCACTTACAAACGAGCCATTGTATTTTGAAGGTATGTATATTGCAATCGACTTAATACATCCGCTTCGTGTGTTATACAATAATAATATATGTATGTGTGTTGGAAATTTATGTGAATTTTAGATACTCAATAGATTGAACGACACTTTGATTAAGTGTTCCGCAATTTACATAATCCTTTTTTTTTATACATTCAATTACACATTTTTTTGATCTCAATTTAATTCTCAATATATTTAAACTGCCAAAGATATCCTTTACTATATTTAAACGGTAATATTAATTTTTTTTTATGATATCAATACTATGTAGTTTGACACCCATGTCATTGTTATTTATTTGTGCGTGGAAAAAATGTCGAAAGCTTAACGTATGATTGATCATTGTGCGCATTTGAAACAATGATCGAATCGTCGAGAATGTCGTGATCAATAATTTCAAAGCACGCTTCACTCATGTGTTTTGTTACGCCTCTTACCTATAATGAAAAATGTCACAGCCACCGTTAGATCGCGAGGATCAAATAAGAAGTAGGTATTAATGCGAGAGGTCGTGACTTACATACGGGACATTAGTCATTTTTCACTAATGGATAACGCCACTTAATGTGTTTGTCTTGTTGCTGACCGAACATTTATCTATTTATTTATTTTTATTATTATTTTCGAGCTGGAGGGATTACGATTTATATTCTTGTACGTATATTTATCGAGATTTTTTTTCCATCGATAGTTAATATCTCGTTAAAATATGGTAATGTATTTAAAACAGCTCAGTTAGTATGCTCTCGCGAGACAGTGTTAAGGTGAAGGTCGTACATGTGCAAAATTCCTGTGACACTACCATTTTGGAGTCGTATTAATTGCACTGACTGCTATACTTTTGATTTATTATAATTAAATCGTGCGCCTCGTTTTTGTTGTACATATATCGTGGTTGTCCAATAACTGTACCGCTAATTAGCTCTCATTTCGATCCTTCAAAATCAATGGCTGCAAACAAAATTTTAATTTAGCCCGGAGGGAGAAAAACAGATACGCACTTGTATGTCAAATTCTACCCTGAAGATACATTAACTAGTCATTCTCAACCTTTTATTTTATACTAAAGTCATAAATCATATTCAATGTAATTTATTTTGACGTTTATTTCATACGCATTGTTCCTTGAATATTATTTGTGTGATATTACTTTATATCAAGCATTACCACTTCACTTTTTGGTAAACATTTTTACTGTCTTTTTTTAATGGAAATGAATAGACAGACGATTTGATTGATAGGAAGAATAGTATTCCCTAGAACTGTGTCAAAAACTAAATCAGATGAACGTGCAAATTGCTGGTTTGAACGTGGTTTTAAAAGTAAAGTTTTGGGAATTGAGTCAACGTTAAACTCACACTTTTCAGTTGTGAATTTTTCAGAATATTATGAAGATATAACGTTCAGCATCACTGATTCGAAATTCTTGGTCAAGATAACAACCACCAATTACTTGCGGGGGCCCCACCACCGAAGTTTTATTGCCCGAAATAGCTACTTGCGTCCGTCGTACTGACCGCGTAATTGCTATGACGAGCACCCACAAAAAGCACCAAAATTTACGAAGCGAGAGAGAGCTTCGACAAACTGAAGATCTTGGATAGAATCCATATCCTCTTTAAAATTCTGATTTTTCAATCAAAACTTCAATATTACATACATAAATGTATGTTCGTCTTAAAAACTTGTGAATCTTCGTCGCTGGAAATTGTACAGATCTCGAAGCATTTTCCGGCACTTGAGAGTGGTCCTCGTCGCGCCGTCGCATTCCTCGACTTTCATTTCTGCGAATTAGTCGCCGAAATATTTATGTCTGGGTCGAGTTATGATAATTGCACATCTTACCGGAGAGCGCATCGAAAAAGTGCGTAATTTTTCACCATGTCTGCGTTCGTTTCCCCCTCAAGGTACCTACTTACCTGGCGACCACTTCAAATTATACTTACGACGCATTCTTATCCCACGGTATTATCTTAGATAAAGCGTTTCAGAGATGCGATGCCGCGGTGGTGGTGCCGGCAAGGAAAAAATCGTGCTTATCTCGGCAAGCTTAATTAAGAAAAAGTGTCGGAATTTCCTCAAATTACGGCAATGGGAAGGCGTCGAAAATATATTTTATATGTATCTATCTAATCCGTTCGATTTCCGTATATCGTCAAGTAACGACGAAAAGCTGTTAATCGTAACCGATTCCGGACAAATTGAAATGTGTTTATAAGTGCACCAGTGTTTATTAACCTTTTTCGATGATGTTCCAAATTGTAGACGAAAAAAAGAGTTGAACCCACCAAATAATTTGCCCATAGTTCATTTTTATTTCAGATTATTTAAAATTATTTTTGATCCTCAAATTAGACTAATATATACATAGATCGTTACAACAAAGATGATGACTTACTAATTTGTATACAAAATAATAAATAATATTCAATTTGGAATTATTAGAATATTCTTTGATAATAATTGAATAATTTTTCTGGGTCTTGTATCACGCATTTGCATTGTGCATTTTATTTATTGGAATATCATTATCTTAAAATCACAACATAATCGATGTGTACGATGGAAAAAAATGCGAATAAAATATATCCAATTAAGAAACTCCGCCTCGTGATATAAAATTTTATTATGCGTCATATTTTTTTGTCAGTCGTATGAATTCGTAGGAGAATAATATAAATCGACACATTAAAATATATACTCGCGCGTCTACACATATAATTGTTTAATTATAAAAGTTCGGAAAAATAAGCGTATGCATATTTTCAATCAAATCGACGTTTTGACCTTTGCATATTTTATAGGCAGGTAGGTAAAATCTCGCGTTTCGTCTCGTTTAATTTGTTTTTTCATGAGTATCGAATATACGATATGAGCGCGCGGAGACTGTCGTGTTTATGCTTTATTCATGAGTTTTAAAACGGTTATAAAACAGAGGATGTCATCAATATCGTATAATAACTCAATCGTTACCGAGTTCTTTTGAAAAACGAAAAAAAAAAAAAAAAAAAAACAACACGCACACACACACACACACTGCTCGAAAGCGATTCTTTTAATCTTGATCGAGAAAATTATCGCGATTATCTTCGTCTATTGCGTACGCACTCTCATCTTTGAACTTATCAAACTTAACAAATAACATTCGCTATATTTCACCGGTCAACTGATTGGCGATTGCGCGCAGCACAAAAGCCGCCGAACGACAACCGTGATTTATTTCCTTTAATGCGCATTCGGATGGCGAAGGTGTTAGTTTAATAAACGTTAATCGAGCGCTATGTGTTAAACGAAAACGGGATTAAATTTGAATTTCATCACACGCCGCGTGTATAATTTATTCCACGCGAAGCGATTGTCCGAGGGAGACTTATAGCCACGCCGTATCAACATTGAAATTTTAGAATTTTCCACACAAACGCATAGAGATGCATCAATCACTCGAAAACCACCTTAATCGAAACCGTAAGTGTGGGTTGATTATTTTACGACCTGACGCACAAAATCATACTGATGAAACTAATATATACCACGCCAGTGTAGATATTTTTCGACGTAGAACTGTAAGCGTCAAAGGATTGGCGTGTTTTGTTGTATAATGACGTCGATGATGATTTACTAATGTTTCGAGGACCGACCCTGACCTATATAGAGCAACTGTTTTAATATTTGCCTTCAATCAACCAGGAAAAACCTGATCGAAGAGAAACCGGTTTAGGATCAAATTCCAATATACCTGTCAATCGACAAATAATATCGCGGTATGAAATGATTACTAACGGCTGTAAGCTTACGCGCCCATTATTGATTGCACTGTCGTTTTTTTGGCGATGCATTTTAAAAATCCGCATTATTTTTGAAACTTTCAATGCAATAACGATAAGAGCGACGATATCTGTATCTATGCGAATGTTTTTATTTTAAGTAGCCGGCGAGTGTAGGCCATTTATTCGGCGGGAGAAGTCGCAATAAACGAACGCATAACCATTAGCTTAATGCGAGCTGCCGATACAACGAGCGATTTGCCGAATTTTCATCGCGGAATAAAAAAATCTTGCCATTTTTTTGCACCGCCGTTCGATCGATAACAAAATAATTTAATTCGGTAGTTGGCGACCATATCGTATGTACATACATATATGTATATGTGTGTAAAAAAATCAAAACTGTCCCTTTTTTTATCGGCGTCCGACATTACTTACGTCGCGCATATTAAATAGCAGTTTTTTTTATACAACAGTGCGCCAGCATTATTACGTCGCCAAAAATGTTTCGCTACCTGCCCGAGCTTTCGAGACCCCAGTGTGTAATGTTTAGGGTTAGTTTTGACCATCGGTATCTTGCACACATGACCCGAACGGGGCATTTGTGACCCTTCGATGTACATACATACATGCATATGTACATACAATGTGTGTATGTGTGTGTGTGTGCACCTTTCGCATTGTCGTATTATATTTCAGTTGGTCGGATTTGTGCGAGTGGTTAGCACACGTATTTTCATTACTCCGTTTGTTTTAACGTTAATTTGCCAGTGTGCAAATTGTCGGCCATCTTTGGACGCCATTTTTGTTTTTTCAACCGTCCGAGACTCGGATCTGCGATTCGTTCGTTAGGAAATCGATATTCGAGGTGGGTAATCGATTTTATATTAAACTATACGCGTTTCCAAATAATTTTCGAAATATTACGACACTTGAATTTTCTTCAGTTGACTCACTACCTACTCGCGTGTTTATTTTTAATAATTAGTTCATTTCCTTACATCATAGGAATTTGGTCTACTTACGAATGTGTGTTGTATGACCAATGACCATGTTAATTTAAGAATTTGATTGATTTGTTTGTGATAATGTCTTTTGAGTACGTTTTGACTATTTTGACATGTGTCAACGGACTTTTTTTTCATGAACCAATAAGCGCACATCTAGATAAACTTTTTTTAGTTTTTAGAATGCATAACGTTTTGGTTTACTCTCGTCATACTCGTATGTATTCTCTCTTATAATTTAATTTTTTTCTTTTATTTCCTCTCATTCCCATTTTAAATTTCATCAAATTTGCCATAAACGTCTACACAAATCATGCGTTCAATAAAAAAAATAACAGCGCGTGATTATGTACTAAACATTCGCAACAAACTACAAAATAGCTTCGGAAATTTACGACTCCCGCGAATTCTATTAATGCAAAATTTGTATGTGGACGCGTAAGACGAAGGTGCTGGCTGCCGTGTACGCGATTAAGTATATTTTTTAAGATTTTTTTCCGCGTAAAATTTGCATAAAGTTGTTGGCAACTGCGTAAAAAAGGGGACGTCATTATAGATTATAGAGAGCCTGCTCGAAAATTGCCATCCAATTATGGTCACTTTAGTTCTAAGCGATTATGGGCACCTGTCTTTCGAATTGGTGGTAAACGACGGCCGCATCTTAAGCTGCTGAAACGACCGCACATTTCGAAGCCACCGGGTACCTATCAATCGATTTTTATAGATCAACCTGTGTATGAGTGTGTGAACATACATATATGTTGTCTAGACGTTATATGGGTAATGAGGCGATTTTACCAGCAGCATCCATCTACTGTGTGTAGCCTAAGGTCATTTAGAAATGCGAAACTTTCTAGTTTCACTTAAATTTTGTATTCCGCAACTAGCGGCTATCATATATACGAGCCCAGGCGCTTTCACGGATCTCCCCAAAGTTAATACATAAATCAAATTAATTATTAGACTGTATGATTTGTGTCATTCAATCAACTCGTAACTCTTCTGTGGATTCGATCCATACTAAACTTTTCGACTACTAGTGTTTTTAGCTTCTTTTTTCTTCTTCGTATCAAGCGTGATGATTAAAATTTCATATGCTGTATCAATGCGTTACATAAGCTACTTTATAATAATGGCATTTTAATAGTGTGCACGACGTTATTAGCGCATTTCAATGACAGACGTGTCGTTTGTTCGCGTAGTGAGCAGTATCCAGCTGTTTGCGTCCATTATGCACTATTAGCAATTATTTCATTTGGCGGATCGCTGTGCCATTGAAAACGCGTCCAAAAAACAACGAAAGGTCCCTGCTTTTTGGACAATTCGGCTACTACCTGCCGAACCGTGTGAAGTCCAACTGAGGACCTCGAGGGGGGGAATTTCGCACCCCCCAAATAGGGGTTGACAAGTCCGAAATGTAACTTCAGGGTCATGCAAAATGCACACCGACTCGAATATGTACTTTTCGTAAATTATTCATATTGCTCACGATTTTTTTGTCTGATCTTACGATCTTGTTAGTTTTAACGCTTGCTTGTGTCAGTTGAAGTTGTTTAAATTCAAATTTTAAGATCAATATCTTCGCCGGTCGTTGTGTGTATCTAATTCTGCCATTTGCATACTGTTTGTTTTTAGGTGGATTTAAATTATTTTGAAAAATAGTTATTATTAAATTTCGTTCATCCCTTTAATGCGCGTAGACGCGGAATCTTAAGCCGGACCCCGTCCATTGTTGGAATAAATTTCCTTCATTATGCATAGTACTTGCACTGAGGTGACTTGACAATGAGAAATGGGTAGTTCTTCGGCTACCCCAGTAACGTATATTGTGATTAAAATAAATATAATTGCTTGATAGGGGTCTAGGTAGTGAGCTTTATCTATTCTTGTACTTGCATTAGAAAAGGGGTCAAGGGTTGTGAACGCATACATTTTTTTTCCATCGGTAAGCTCATACGAACTTTAAACATAGTCACATGTATTTAAATATAATTTACAATCATACATACTAATAAAACAGAACAAACGTTTCCGTTGTCGTACGATTAATATTCGCATAAGCAATTTTTTTATAATTTATTTAATTATATGCCTGTTAATTAACATATGAAAATAATTAAATACATCTATTATGTGTCCGTCATGAGGTTTGAATATAATCATATAACAAATGTATGTATACTACAGCATTTTTTTTTTTTTTTGTTAAAAAAAAATACAAATTTATTCAATTTGTTGATTTTTTTCACGTGCGCGTTTGTTATAATATTTGACCATACATATTGTGTGCACTATGCACAAGAAGAAATTATAATAAACTGTTTTATGCTCAAATGAGCATGAAGTAGTGAGTGCCCCAGGGTCGTTTTATTCCATGCGAACTCGGTTCTTATTGTACGACTGAATTAATAAGTGTACGTGGTGAGTTTGAATTGTCAATATTTTGCGAATCTACTTCAGTCTCAACATTATTCTATACAATATTTACGTGCGTATGATGATGATGATGCGTGAGCCGCAACATTAATTCGTTTACGCGTTTCTGAACTGAATTGTTAACCCAAATTAGTATCGAGTTAATTGTCGACGTCCGCTCACCGACAACAAAGTGCCTGTTAAAAAGGTTTAAATTTGAATAATTCCTAACTTAACAAGTGCCTAAACGGCGCTTAAATTAACCGTGAAGAACAAAGTTCATGCGCGTAGGTACGTATCTAGTACGTGCAATTATTGTACACATAACAATTTTATCCAAATGATAATACATATTGACCAACCGACGATCTAAATATTATTATTTTATAATAAATGATGCACGGAATTCGTGAAAGCAATCCGATGAAGTTGTTGCACACGAGAAAAAGGCACACTTGCCCAATGCTTAAAAACAATTTGTAAATGTTCGCTCGAGGGCTCTCCGTGATGAAATTAAATATTAATGCACTGTCAATTGAATTAAAAGTTAACATGTTCCGGTCTAAATACGGCACTTGTACAGATTGAAAGCTTCGTCTATTTTTTTTTACATTATTGTTTCATCATAGATTTTCCTACTTTTATCGCGTTCGACCGCACGAAAAAAATTTTTTCATGCTAATCCTATAGGTACAATAGATTAAAATCTATTGTACCTATAGGATTAGCATGAAAATTACATAGTTCGCTTCCCAATATAAATTTCATATTTTGAAATGACTCGACTGTTGCTTTATTCGCTAGCAAGATTATATTATTAAATTTAGATGTGTAAAATGCATTTCGTTCCATCCAAAAAGCAATAGAAAATCTTCATTAAAAAATATTGTCAAAGTGAAAACATGCTTGACATCACAAGTTAGTGCACAGATATTGAATGTCCAGTTTTGTTTTAAAAAATTGTAAGCGACATACATCTCTTTTGCATGAAAACTATGGACGAAATGGACATATTATATATTTGAATAAGGCAATAATTGTATGTCCAATAATATTTGGACATATGTACAATACTTTTTAAACATGAAAGTTTGATGCAGATGGACGTTTTGTGTATGATAATTCAATTTTGTTAAAACTGGACATACAATATCTGTGCACTAACCCATCGATATATACATATTTAGATTTTAATTAAATGCAAAAGGATCAGGTTAAAGTTAAGTTTTATCAATACAAATTTTTCAATGGAAGTTCTGTGTCCGGCTTGCGATAAACACTCTTGACCGCATTCTCCTCAAGACCCTCAAATGAGGCCACAGTTCCGCCTAAAAAATAAGCCAAATAAATTCCTCAACCATTCGACTTAATCTCATCAACACCACAATCAAATCCGCGCGAGATTTCACACCTTGTCAACGCGAATGATATTCGTACGGTACGGTATGTGAGAATCTGGCCGCCCCGGGCGGTCGACCCCGTCTTTCGCACTTCGCAATACTACGCCCCTGTTCGCGTGCAATTCGAAAAGAATGACCCGAGCTCGAGTCTTCGATGCGAGTCGTTAATTAGAATCGCCACCGCGCGCGTAATGCCCGCTTTAAATTATCGGCTGGCAAATTGAATTTCGCGATCGAAACGGTGTTGCGAAAGCGTCGTAGTCGTCGCGAAATTACGACACCGCACTGCCGACAGACACCGTGTTGCGTTCGCAACGCTTTTGCGCGTGTGAAATAATTGCGAAATCTCGACGGGAGGTCACCCCCGACCGACGGGGTTGCTGGCCCCAATGCACTTTGGCCCCTGGGGCCTTAACGTTTGACGTCGACAATGTTCTGGGGCGGTTCTACGAGAACCGCAATATCGTAGTTCTCGTTTTCTGCGACAATCGATAAGTATAGATGTGTGGTTTTGGCGATGGTTTTGTACCCCTGCAATTAAACTGCATCCTACTGCTCTAATTACATGTCCGTTTTCGTCATAGAACGCCACAATGAAAGCTTTGAGAGTCCGCTAATATGAAAATTTGATAGGTGAAGAAATATTTTAAGTCGAAAAAGTAAGGTTTTATTAGTCTATAATACAATCTTGCCACACTTGGTTTATTGTGCCACTGTACTTAATATGTTCAGTGGCCAAGATTTAAATAAAATGCAAAGGTTACAAAATAGAGTGGTATTTTGAATGTTGGTAGGTTAAAAAGTATTAGAAGTATGTTAGATGAATTGGGATGGATGAGTATTAGAAATTGTTTAAAGTTAAGCACATTGTCTTTTGTTTATGTTAGATTGTTGTCAAATTATTTTAAGAATTATATCATTAGACATATGTAGTTATTTTACTAGATCGGTTATTGTACTCGAAATAAGAACCGTTTAGTTGTGGTAGAGTAAGGAAAACGAAGACAGCTGGTGGTGTTTTTCACAGGGGTGTGTAAAATGTATAATGAGTGCGTCAGGTATTCCAAGACCATAGATGCATTCTTGCAAAGTGTGAGGAGACACCTCTGTGAGGGATAGTAGATAAGTATAGTGTATAATGTGTACTACTAATGTGTAAATATGTAATAGATGTAAGTTAAATTAGCTAATTAGCTAATATAGCTAAATAAATAAATAAATGCATTACGCAAACGTAGTTAATGGGTTAAAGTTTAAATTAGATCAAAAGTTCAACAATTTAAAATTTTTTTCATAGTTTCGAAAGTTTAAAGGGTTAAATGTTTTTCGGTCGATTAAAATTACAATAATTCTATCGAATTATTCAAATGTTATATAAATTTGTCTGAAATGGCTATTATGCAAAGCGTCGATATTAACATATGTATAAATATTTTATTTGAGTTTCATAAATCGAACACAATGCAGAAAGGCGATAATTAAAGCATTAAAATTCTATCTGAGAAATAATCATGCGCATTAAATCAAATTAATATCGTGAAAATTTCTATACCGATGACTATTATTTGTTAAGGAAACACAACATAAAGGTCGTTAAATTATCTAAAATCTAAACAATAATATGATATTGTATTTTTGCATAAACTATTCGATAAACAAACACATAATTCAAATGCCAATGAATCAATATAAATTTATACTTTTTTTTTAACGTATGGACGGGATGCGAATTTTACATTTACAGATGATTTTTTGTTTGAACAGATATTGAAAATAATATATTTTATCATACATTTACGATTACAGTTTTACGTTGAGAATTCTATACATATATGGTCGTAAAATAATTTACGTTTCTCGCCCGATTTTTTTTTCGCCTTAAAGCTCACACTGCATTATTGATGGTCGCGCGTCGTCGCATTTACATCGAAGTATTAAATTATTATCTCAATCGGTACGCGGCCGGAAAAAAATGACAGATTACTTGATATACGATGCGGATTCAGTAGTTTGCACTATTCAAAGATGGGACAATGCAAGCTTATAAGAGAACGGGCACGTTTTGACTTTTTGTTCATCGCGATCGGTTGGTTCTGTTTGAACCTCGGCGAGAAATGCTCGTGTGTGTGTTGCCTCTATTTGTTTTTTTTTAATTTTATTTTCCGCGGTTTCGATCGGTATTCACCTGAGGACGTCGATCTGGAAAGGTGTGTTGAATCACTTATTTGGTAACAATTTTTTTCGCCGCTCACCCTACCTTTAACTGGACGTCTTCTGCAAGGCCATATGTGATCAATCCAGCGAGATTTTTTTTCCTCTTCGTCCGACACGACTCGACCAACCCAGCAATGGCAATGACTATGTGGTGTATATCAATATATTTTTTATACCTATCATATCGTCGAGAATTAATTACGAAGTTGTGCAATTGTACTTATTAATAACGTTTGAAATAATCGTACAGTGAACTCGACGCATTCAATATAATCAATCTGTAATCGAGCACGGTCGTATGAGTACATTTTTTAATTTTATTATTATTATAACTCCAGCGTTGAGCAGGTAACCCGTATTTATGGTGGCGATCGTGCATAAGCATCCCATAGCCCAAATAGGGTTACTGACCCTATGGACACCGTGTACAACCGTAAAAAAATATTTTTATATATGTATATGTATATGGGCGCCACATACTTATCTTACTACGAGTATGTACGAGTATATCGCTCGACCCCCCTACGACTCTTTGCATCAATATTATTGTTATAGGATGAATTGCATAATGTGTGCATTTGCCGGTGGCATAATGATGCATCACAGCTTTCATAATCACCGTTATGGTGAAAGGACCACTCTTTTGAAAAGGGTGCGTAAGATCACATCTAAAAAAGGGTTGAGATACCTTTTACGTCTCGCATATATATGCGATCCCCCCTTGTTGCAGGCATTGTACCTGATATGTGTGCTTGATTTTAAATATTAAATAGAGATGTTGATAGTACGATACTAGTACGACTATTTAAACAGCATAGTTCAATAGTTTTAGCATTAGAATCACGATTCGGTTAATTTCAAGTTAACAAAAGTTTTTCAAGTTTTGTACAAAATTACTCTAATCAACCAAATTATATTCAGTTTCTTTTTCCTTTTAGAAGGCAAAGGCAAACCGCTGGAGAGTTTCTTTCCCCTCTTAGTTCACTATGAAAGTCAGAGAATGATTGTCAAACAATGAAGAGGCAACGCTTTAAATCAATAAGAATTCATTATACCCAAAACTTCAAAGACAAAGATCGTCCCAGTAGATACGAGCTTTTCTCACGTGCGAAAGCACTCGTAACAGATGAGCTTTGGGCGCTCGTACCGCACGCCGCATACGGTTGCAGATAATCAGAAAACCTTTAATTAAAAACCGAAAAACCGCGGTCGGCGTACATGAGATAAGAGACTGCTAACCAAACATGGAAGAACTTTGCAATGTTGTGAAAGTTAACTGTTTTCCCTCCCCACTGTTTATGTAAAGATTCGACTTTTTTTTTTATTATTTCGGCTTGCGAGTTACTCGATCGAATTTGTCGCCGCTGGCATCGGCATTTAACGCTACTTAATTATGCAAATTAATATTTAAAGTAGTGAGTAACCGTTGGATTCATGCGAGATTAGTATCAGTTAGTTAGTGTGCATACATACGTACGAGTAAATGTATGTAAATCAGTCGACATTGTAATTAATATAAAATAATTTCGATAGTAGTTGTATATCTTTTTTCGTGACACCTGAGAATCTACACTCGGGTAGATTCATTTTTACGATTTCGTTTTTATGGCGTTCGTTAGCATCAGAAGTCGCATCGTAATACTACAATTAAAAATGACAGAAATTAACGGCGTCGTAAATTATGATTTATCGTGTGCCTATTTTTATTTTTCACTTTTAATGCAGTCGTAATGTTATTTTATCGGTAAAGAATCAAACGTAATCTTTTTTTCAAAATATGTATTGTGCTACAAATTGAACGCATTGGGTTTTACGCTATCGCCGTGTCTTTTCGAAGTCTTTTCGAAGATATGTATTTTTTTTCTCAGTATGTATTTGCATTTTAAATGAACAGTCGATACGTAAATAATGAGGGTAGTTTTCGCGTTAATCGTACGCCGTTTCGATAGCGATAATATCGCTTCCTCGTTCGCCGCATCGAATTACTTTTATTAGTGTGTGCGAATCGGTTCGATAAGGCGGAGATAACGTGACCAAATGCACTTTTACTGCAATTAAAAGGTGAACTGTTGCGTCATCGACGAAACGTGCGTGACCGTCGCATCAGATAATGAGTACGTGTGATGAACGTGCATGAGCGGCTAATTTACCTCAACGGTCAAAGGTCATACTGAAAGGAAAAAAATGATTTATCACACCTCATTTTTTCAATAATTGAAAAAATTATATAAAATATAGGTATTTATGTACTTTTTTGTCTGTATTTTGATTGGGGAATGTTCCTCGAGCGACATCTGTTGAGTTCGCGTTTCGTTGTCGTACCAAACTGGAGATGTACATATAAACGTACAGTCGTAACTCTGCCTTACCACTAACAAGCCGACTCGTATACATCGGTGATGTACGTTGAGAGGAAACCATATATTTTTCATCGACACCATAAGATATTCCCCCTGCCCACCCCCAGTACGAAAATATTATTGAACGTATGGGTGAAGCGCTCTCTATCGTACAACACGGTGCTGAAATTAAATCCTTCCACTCGGAATATTTCACGTTATTATTGATCGGCGAATTTAGCTAATTGGACAGTCGAATATTTCACCTGTCATCGGTGCGCCAACGCGTGCTCCGCTTATCTATGCAAAATTTATATTTATTACACTTGATTGGGATCGCGTTGAATTTATCGAGAATTACAAACTTTCAAACCTATTTATCATGTTGTAGGTAGGTATGTTCGGCTCAGATTCGCGCTTGACGCTTATATTGGACACTGTGATTTTTAACGGCCTCACAAACTGTAGCGGATTATTATTCACGTGCATATTTATCCGCACGGTGGTATTTAATGGGGGTTGTAATACCACCCCGCATACCACCGAGCGTATTTGTCCACTCGCGAATAATAATAATCCTCTCCAGTTTGTTTGGGCCCTTAACGCCACATTTGACGAAAATTGATCTTGTCTATCGAAGCGTCGCACTTTCGTCGTGTTCACACTCGGTTAAATGTAATTCAGCGTTGAAGCGTTTTCCTCGTGTATTTATTTATACAGATTGCGATCGGATCGTTTGCTACCTCACCTACCTACAATTGGGCACGCGTTCGAGCGAATGCGAAATCGAGCGAACAAACGGTCGCAAACCGCCTCACAGTCCGATATAATCGTCCACTTAATAAACATGGAATATGCGCGTTCGCGTTCAATTACCACGGTTGTGCCGCAAAATGAAACCGCGACGCATTGCTCGTTAGTCGCCAACGTGTTTCGTTTGGCGAAACATCCGACGTCGATATGGCCGAGGCAAAATGCAGAAAAGCTCCTCAACAAGGTGATCCAGCGCCAGTTTCATTCATGACTGCGGCCAGCGGAAGGCTTGCCCTGGGGAAATTGGCCTCGGGGAAGATCACGATATCGAGAGACGGTTGTTGCATGAATGAAACGTGTGCTCTCGTTCGAAGCCGTTTGTCACCGACGCCGATCAAATGTTTCGTACCACTGCACTTGCTATAGAGAGCAGAGGTTAAGTAAGCTTTAACAATTACGCTGTGTTGTGAAGCGCCTGGGGCGACCGCTTGTGATGCCGTGCAATTTTCTTCTCGGGTTCTGTTGTGATGCGAGATCGAGTTCGCTGTTCAGAACGCAAATAGATATAGTCGATGTTAACGTCATTTCATTTCTTTACAATAAGACGATAGACGGATATCTGTGGCGGGAAAGTGCTTCAATTGTATGTATATTTTACAAAAGTCCTTACATGGTATTACAGTTTACGCCAAATAACCATAAAAAAAAGGGCCACTTCCGGTTGACGAAAAATTTTGAAAGCTTAATGGATTGTAATGGCCGGTAAAAAACATGTAAATATAAAGTTTCAGTGTAATAGGATGAACGGTTTTTGAGTTATTAGCGATTTTACACGCAGAAATACAGACATTTTCCACAACTCGTGAAAACGTGATCAGTGGATGATACCTGATACGAATCAGGCAAAATCTCAAGGTCGAATTTTCGCACGATCACAATCCTTTATCCGATTAGGATAAAGAAAAAAAACATGATTACAAAATATTTAATATCTTGCATAGTGAAACGTTCAACTGCCTTCTGTTTTATTAGAGTTTAATATCAAAGGTAAATTCATGAATTTTATTACAGCTAATGGGATTAAATGGGCTATTATTTTCAACCTTCATTACTTTTTGCTTGGTTTCCAATGACAGAAGTAGTTATGCTAACAAAATAAATTAAAACGATTAGATTATTTTTACATTCATAAAACATAAAATTTATGTAATTTAAGTCTTTTTTCAATAAGTACCTATAGGGAACTTTTAGCGTTGATTTTCATTAGATTTAAATTATGCTTAATATTAGGTGAATTTTTATTTGAATTGCTAATAAAAGCAATAAAAGAAAATGGCAATATTATTGAATTTTAATGTTGAACTCTGCAGGTATATAGTGTACTATAGCTGACCCGGCATGCGTTGCAATGCCCGATACCGTTCCCGTTCCTAGTACGTTTTCTGACGCGTGAGCAGGCCCGTTCCCGTTCCCGTTTTTTCCCAATTTTTTTTCACCGGAACCATCCCCGGCATGATCACAATAAGTTCTGAAAGTTTCATTGCGATCGGGTGAGTGGTTAAGGAGCCTATAAGAAACAAACAAACAGACACATTGATTTATATATATATATATATATAGATGTGTAAATATTTCGAGGTTTTAACAATTAAAAGTAGTTTTTATGCGCTCTAAACGATGAATAGATTTTTTTTTTAAATGTATCGTTGAACTGTCAGTGAAACAACACGCTTAAATAAGAGCTCTAATCATCGACATTATTGCAGTATAACAGATCGATATGTCGAGATCAGAAGTATGTAGGTACGTCGACCTTACAGTTAAGTTTTACTTGATTAATTACTGCGATTGCCGATGCAATTAAGCGATATCTCTTATGTTTAAATTATATTTGAATGTACGCGCTACGTGCACCGTGTCAGGATTGAATATATTTTTATATTGTATTTTTAATGCGAAAAAGTTTTTATGCATCCACAGTCTACTCTTGACAATTGACATTGTCAAATGTGTAACGTGCGATTAGACGTGAAAATTGTGTACTCTTTTTTCTCTTTTAATTGCGTGTCCCAAATTGAATTATGAAAGATTACACGGCTCAATCGGTCGATCTGATACAGTTTGACTTATTACGGTCGAGCCGTCCCACCGTGAATAAATCAAAACGGACATTTTCAAAAAACTGTTCTGTATGTATAGTTAGTCGGACGTTAAAAATTCAGTCGTTCGTTGCGGGTAATTTAACGATATCTAGACGTACATCTATCTATCTATGTATCTGCATATATGTATATGTATATGTACTGTATCGGTCAGGTGTTTTAACCCCTTTAGTTACGACTGCTTGAGGATATTTAATATCAACGATATCCTTCCTTTACACTGTGGAAACTATGAATAGATATGTACAGTGAAGTTTTATCTTTTAAACGTGATAAAATTGATAATAATATTTTTATGACAATTTTTCCGTCTTATAATTTACATATTATTATTTATGAAGAAAATAGTTTCAAGGTTGATCGTTCGAGAGTCTTGACTTTTTTTCAAAGCACTTTTCGAGGAAGCATATTGAACAAAATAAAAACAAAACTCAAAGTTAACATGCGAGATAGATCTTTTTCGGCGATATTAACATTTACACCATATCGTATCACGTGCACGCGGACTCTGGGCATTCGATATTATCTATGCATTCAGTTTGAACGGTATTTTTAAAACGTACACTTTGATTAACGTACGACGTCGTACATTATAGAATAACGTACACTACACGTCGACCGAATTACATCACGGTATTGAAGCGAAAAAATGTATACGCTTTCAATCTTTGCCGCATTTCACGCGCGAGTGCACATTGTCTTGTATGATAAATTTAACAAAAATTACGACGATGCGCTGTATGTAAGATTTGCGGAAAATCACTGGCGAGGAGGAGGAGAATCATCCGTAGCGCGGTAGCCGATACGCGGATCATTGTTTCCTATCATTAGTCAACGTCTCGCAATGATGATGGCGTCGAATAATGCCTATCGCATTCGATCGGTGCCGGTAATGATGACATAGATATTAAATGAAAACGCCACTTAAATTCGCTCAGGACTCTTAGCGGTCGCGCAGAGCACCCCGAGGGAGCAATTTGCTCCCAGAGTGCCCATAAAACGTACTTGAATATTGATCAGATATTTTTTTGCCGTTACACAAATTGATCGTACACACACACATGCGTATAGGTAGATACAAGACCGCACATACCCTTCCTTCTTCGAAATTATTTCGTGTGCGATGATGAACGGCTACATTGCTCCTTATACAACGTTTTCCAAACTGTGCTTTTTTGGACGGCTGTCCCTATATTCATCAAATTTTTGCATTGAAATTATCAACAAGTCTCACCTTTCTCGCCTATTTAATGTTGAAAAATGTTCTGTCGATGCGTTTCGTTCATAAAATTGAAAAGTTTGTGTAGCACTGGTGTATGTGTACAAGTGTACGAATAAGATGAATGTGCAGATGAGTGAAGCTGCGTAATTGAACGCTGAAAAATCTGTTCGAAACTGACAGCGTGCATTATGTGTGGTCAATTGGTGTGTGTGTGTGTGTGTGAAAGCTGTGAAATCACTTTTCTTGAAGGCTCTTTCTATCCTGACCGACAGCCTTCAGTTGTTGCTTAAGACGATTCGTCACACTTGAATCGTTTGATTTTTTCATTTATTTTTTCACCCTTCGCCTTCTTGTGATCCGAAACGATTCGCGGAAACTCTATAAATGTTGTGACTTTTATAGGTATTTTATATATGTATGTATGTATATAGGCGTATGCTTGAAAGATTCTTATTGGCCGCTGAATAATATATGTGTAATATTCCAGCGATAAATTTCAGAGATAAGCTCGAGAATTTTCATATTGATAATGGTGTTTTTTATACGACGACAACGACGTCGCGAACCGAATGGCTAATTTAAATGTCAATCTTTAAACGAATGAGATAAAAATTCACGTGAAATATTGACACGATAATTTTATAATACCCCAGTATGTTTAATAGCATCTCTTCGAGATCGTTACGCCGCGATACACGTACCAACAATATAATAATAATAACATTTTACATTTTCCTTTTTTGGAAAAATACCTTTCAAACCTAGCAGTAGTGTAGTAGAGGTACATACATACATACATACATATGTACATACATAGGTGCTTCGCTTGCACAACTTTGAAACTTCTGATCCTCAATAAACAGGCTATCTATATGCAAATAAGTGTGCAAGATGTATTGATATAAATCATACGCGTTATTACTCACCACGTTTATGTATGTAGGTATAACTAAATATATACACTCGTCGAAAGAAGTGCTTGAAGTAAAACGTCGACTCGAGATTTTTCCATCGTATAGTGGTTTTTCATCGCTTATCGACTCGACGATAGAGTCTTCAAGTTTTATGTTTTAATATCGTGGATTTTATTACCGTATATATATTATATTTGACACTAATGAAATTATTTCTTGTTGTTTCAGGTAATTATGGTTTATCCATCTGCGGTTTTTAATAGTGAGTATTATTGCTTCCGGATTTCGTTGACGCGTCGCATCAAAAGTGTTCAGGCAAATGGTTATTATTATTACAATTTTCTTTTTGCAGTTATTTATTTTACATTTTGGAATTACGTATGCGTTATCCTCACGCAACAACCAACCGTCCCCTGATATTATCGCGAGTCGGATTCGATCAAATTTATATCACCTCCTATCAGTGTCCATAATCGACCCGTGGCTCGCGTCGATCGGCCAACTTGTTTAATCACTATCCTCGGCACGAGGAAGCGGCATGCCGTGTAATATTCCCAATTAAGAAAAACTCCAATGACAGGCAAATTTATCGATCGCCTCTGCAGAAGCGAATCGTTGTTGCTGTTGCCGATGTCGTAGGCGTGGGCTAATGAGCCCCTCTCAATTACGGCCTTTACGGATTTTATGCGTGTCCCTTCGTATCAGAATCCCTCAAACTTCACGCACAAACTCCCCTAAATCCAATTCAATATGCGTACCATAAATAAAGATCTATCCAGAATCTTATTAGACTCTATTCCAGTCCGCACTTTACATTCAGACTCAATTGCTATTGATTTGTCTCAATTCCAAAGGCCTACAATACAGTTGCTTGTAAATTGTTGTTAGTGTAACGCAGATTGGAAATCGTAGTTTAAATGGTCTCGTATAGAGAATACGTAGCTTGTTCGCTTGTATGTAATATTCGCATCTAAATTTTATGTACGCCTTGGGCAACCTTGCCCATATGCAAAATCTTCTTTAGCATATTATCAACGTGCTCAATTTCAGTAAACACAGGCATTCGTTAGGGATATTGTTATAATTCTACATATATCGCTCTTTGTATTATTGGCTGCGAGCGCACTGAATAATACATGTGTGTACTGTAATGATTTTAGTGAAACTTTAGTTTGCCTAAAAAAAAATAGGAACATGTATCGTGATGACCTATATGACTACGGCAAACATCTAATTATATTAGATTTCAGAGTAGAACTATTGTAAATAATGTTAACTATTTACGTTGCACCGTTTTCGTTTAGGACTGTGAAAAAAAGGGTTAAGATAGTATTTGTGAATGCTTTTTAGATTTTTCCCTTTAATTCGACGATGAATGTCATGGGCACGGAAGTTGGAATCTTGAGTTGTTTCGTTTGATTTGCCGCGGTAAAATATCAAAAACGTTAATATTATTGTTAAAATAGCGATATTTGAGATTTTTCACGGCTAGTATGTGCCGAAACACCACGATCTTACATTTTAACCATTCGACAGGTAAAAAATCAACAATAAAACAAACATTTCGACTCGGCTCGTCCCCGTGTGTAAACTCGATGACTGCTCAGTGTCAACAGTGAAAACGATGCAGGACCTCTCCGAAGCTAAAAGCTTTTAGAACCTTTTTTTTATTTCGAACAAACAAACACAAAGACCATTTTTTCAAACCCTTCACATGTAAATTGATCGTAAGGGCGACTCTTGTGCAAAAGCATACGACAAACGATAGCGTTCGTGGTAGTTGATTCCAATAATATTATTCTACGTAAACTGTTAAAAATTGATTACACCTGATCGATCTAGATATTTTTTGTTCATGTTCGTCTATAATGGTATAATTTTACTTCATATGTATATAGAGCGTGTGGGATGCGATTATGCATGTGTGCCCGGAGAAAAATACGCCATTCGATGTCTTCAAATTTGTTATCGACTAATAACATAAATCATACCATCAAACGTACGAGTTTAAAATCGAAAAAAATCGATGTATAAAATCGATAATAATGACTGCTTAAAAATAATATTTGTTTTTTGATATCGTACGTGTATAGAAAGCTATAATAATAACTGCAAAATCGTAATATGTGCAATGTGCCTAATGATATGTTAACCATATTATTTGTTATTGCTAGACAATCTAATTATCCTTTGAAAGTTAAATTTATCTTCAGAAAGTCATAGGTAGTGTCCATTTATTTAAACATTGTTGAAAACTAATAAATCATGCTCGGAATACATACAGCAAGCGTTTACAGAATGTAAATTGTATAATACAATGTTGAAGAGCTTTTCTTCCTGAAATAGATATTCTCGATTATGGGACATGAATTATTATTATAAAGTTTTTTTTTATATTTTTCTATATTTTTATATGTTTAAACATGTATGACAATAGCTGGAGTTTAATTCAAACGGTTGGATTCGGAACAGCTGTCTTGGCACTTGTTAAATTTATTTCATCACGCCAATTACGCTTTTCACATCTCTCGAATGTGTTTAGTAAACGTATTATTTATGCGCCACAATATGAATGAATACATTTTGTACAGAACGTCCCAAAGTTTTATCCTCGGCTGTATTCATACGGAATGCACGTCGCCCGAAGCCATAGCATAGCGCATCCTTTGTCCACAGCACTAGAATTGATCCTGCGAAAAAGAATGATTGAAAGGATTTCTATTAGACCTATAAAAAACCTTTCCTTTGTCGATCTTATTTATTACAATTATTATGATTCTAGTGAAACTTATTATTTATGTTTTTTTCGTGCGAAACTGGTATTTACATATTGTCAAGAAAATTTGTACCATGCAATACGACCGTTGAAAAAATAATGTTTTTGTGTATCATTCGAAAAATCGATTAATATTTTTTGGCATCGCGAATGCCGATAATAATTACAGACCTTTGCAGTAATTGCGAAATGATTTGGAAAAAATAACACAATGAACAATCACCGGTCAAATATTGCCGCTCAATAGAAATATTAATTTGAATGGTTATTGTGCGTTTCAATCGAACAACGTGTGTTTGCTATCAGAGAACGAATTATACACACGTACACGACACAAAGTAAAAAAAAAAAATTGAACTTAAACCGTTACGGGACGGCCGGTGAGATGAAACTTTGTTATTATTTGATCGTGTGCAATAAAGTATACCTAAAGTGACACGCGTATTAAGTTCATACCCTGCCTACGTACAAAAAATAAATTAATATGATTAAATTCGCTGTCATTATTTTTTAAACGTCGTAAACACGGTATCACTTTTCCGAGTTTTGGTGTAATTTGATATCGTTAGTTTGAAATTAATTTACGATTTGTTGGTTTTTCGTTTTGCTTTCGGCGTTCGCTTATATTGTTTTACAGCCAATTTAACACACATACCTGCAGGCGATGTCTTATTAGCCAAATAAACATTTGAATAATTTTTCGACATCTACCTATATTTATTTATATACAAAGGATGCTTAAATTTTATTATAGAACATATTTCAACGCAACGTATTTAATTGGTTTTATTATTGAGATTTGAACTTCTGATCCTTAAGTTCGTGGTCGATCGTTTCAGCGATGATTGCTTATTTTGCAATGTTTACCCGGTGCGTAATTTCTGATTTTTACCAGCGTGCTTTGCGTTTCATCACGCTTCATTGCCCGCAACGTTTACCTGTGCGACTGTTGTTTTATTAGGCAAATTTTTACCCGGTGGGTGAACACGACCCGGAGAGAGCTTTTGCGGCGAAAGCTCTCGGATGCCGCGGCGCGGTGTATAGGTACGAGTACAAAACGAAACGAAAGCTCTCCGCGAGCTAAATTATAGCGTTCCGATTCAAATTTATATGGCTGGCGGCCCTACAAGATTGAATTCATTTAATGTTTGCCGACCCGACAGGCACGCGGATACGATTGCGCAATAGAGAGACCACATACGTGCAATTGTCTCGCTAAATATTTCGCCCGTAATGCAATTTGTACGCGCATAATGTATGTGTAATGAATTTTTTTCAATACTATTTTGCGTTCGGGGTAAGAGATCAGTATCCAACACGTCACTCAATCAAGCGGCCGCTTGTTCTTTTGACCAGAAAAATGTCATAGTCGTCAAGACGCGAAACCGTTGTCCGTAACGGTTTTTCCTTTTTCGACTTTTGACGAAGACCGCCTGTCCGTCAAATAATCCGATCGAATTTTGAGAGGCGGTTGGCGAAATCAGATCGTTTGTGCTCAGATACGAATACCCTCCTCGATTACTTACACTAGCTTGACCCAC
This sequence comes from Parapsyche elsis, assembly GCA_022651745.1. Classification (NCBI taxonomy): domain Eukaryota; kingdom Metazoa; phylum Arthropoda; class Insecta; order Trichoptera; family Hydropsychidae; genus Parapsyche; species Parapsyche elsis. The sequence goes on along the minus strand of JAGVSN010000002.1, from coordinate 5,894,631 downwards.
TATCGTCGAATAATACCAACGTTGACAATTCAAATTTTTAGATTGTACTAAAGTTTTTCAGTCGTATTGTATTTGAAAAATACTAACGCTCACTTTTTGTCAGCATAGTTAGTGATATTAGTGTACGTATGTTAGGTATATCATATTGTGTGTAGACATAGTACATAAATTCCAATTACAGTCTATCGAAAGTTTTCTGCAATAGAACGTTGTTCAAATTAATGTTTTCGAGCGTACGTACATTCAAATTGTTTTGTCGACAAACGGAAACGGTACGCAGAGGTTGTACATCAGTTAATAAATAAGATTTTAATTAAACGTCGCTCCATTGAATAGACACGGGGGCTCCCGTGGAGAAGGAAAAGTCGGATGGTTGAACATTGGAAACCTTCGAGGCAAATATGACATACGAAATTGTCTATTTGTTGGGATTTGAAACGATCTACCTACCCAACAAACACGCATTGTTTTCTCCAACTGACTTATGTTTATTATTATGCATTCGATATTTATTCTTAGGAGTTTGAGACGCCTTTTATTTGCATCGCCCCTTACTTTAGCGAGGGGATCCCATAATAATAATGTATTGACAGTCAATGATTTCGCAAGGTCGAGTGGTTTTGTTATATACATACTGGGTAAAAAAAAATCTATCGTATTTGCGACGTATCGACAAGGGTCACCCAACGTGTGCAAAATATTATTCCATATTTCAAAAGGCGTTTAATTGGAGTTCACGCATTTTTTATTGCACTGATGTAAAAAAAGATGTCGCCGAAGCTTTCAAGCGTGAGTTTCTCTCGGCGTCTTTCACGTCAAGCATCACTCAAAAGGCGTACGAAGTGAGACATCTCGGCGCTTGTTAGACGTTGATATTTGCATCATAAGATGGAGAAATGACTGGATCTTATAAGAGATCTTCCACTAGTAGAGAGTGCTTTGCCTGTTGATGAAAAAAACATTTGCCGTACAAACTTCAACAGGAAGTAATTTGGTATGCAGATTTCTTTTAATGTTTCACTTTCTATTCCTACCCTTTCAATTCACACATTATGGCTTCCCTATAGATAGCTTTATCTGAATTAAACTAGCACACGTCGTATAAAAAGTATGTAGTTCAATATTTTGGTTACATTGTAAATAAATTAATTGCGAAACGTTTTCGCAATCGAATGTTTCTCCGGTAGGAATGTACGCAAAAAAATACGCTCGATCAATTAATTGGTCAAAAGTCTACCAAAAACGGTGAAATTTCACCGGGGTAAATAAATTGCTCCAAATACATAAATGCATTACAATACAATCGATACGCGGAATTCGACAAAAGACATTTCGACATTTTCGTATTCAGACTTTTGAAATATGTCTTCTTTAATTGTGTTGATTTTTTGAAGATGATTACTGTTGATTTTTTTTTGTTTATGAAGACAACGAATAATTGACAGGTAGCAATCAATATCGTCGCAAAATGAACGCCGCAAGCCAGTGGCGGACTCCAGATTTAATATTCAAGTCGCCTTTTTACTTTCGACCTTAATTGCACCCGCGATGGAGCTTTATCTCCCGGCCAAATTACTCGGAATTATAATTTCGCGTGTCGTTTTCCCCATATATATATTTTTTCGGCCGAATTAAAATGACAAATAATTGACATAATTGAACGTCGTCGATTGATCGTCGTTGCAAAACACACTCGACAATAATCCGAAGCGTGTCGTTTTTGACCTCTTGCGACACAACTATTGAATTTATGCGTATTTTTATATCGATAATAATTCAACGTATCTATCGTAAATAAATATAAAGCGTGCGTGGGGTCATTTCGTTGACGTGATTACTATATATTATTTTTATTCAAAAGTGTCGGTTGTAGTTGTAAATAGTAAATGTGTAGTACATAGATATTTTGATTTGCTTTGACTTGCTTTGTATGTATGTAAGTACGATAAATAACAGTGCCGTGCAATTAAAACAATACAGGCATAGCAATAATTTTCATTGTTTAATAAATTTCCCGCCAGTATTCCTTGTAATTGATACATTTTTAATTGAAAATACCGATACGAGAATCACACTGTCGTTAGTTTCAAAACGTGTATTAAATTATATGTGTGTACATACAAGTCAAACGGGAGTACGGATATTTACAATATTATTTAGACACGTCAAGGCTTTGAAAGAGTAAAACCGGGAATAAATTAACGATTCAAACAATCGAAATCGGTAGTCAGATGTAGGTAGGTACGAATGTTGTTAAAAGCCTCCGAGCCACAATCAATAAGATGCAGAGAGCAAATGTCTCCTAATTAACGACCGAGATTGATATACGAAAGTTTAACGAGCTCTAATGGACACTATCTAAACGACATTTTATATATTGGCCTTTTATATACACACAGTTTCCCGATCGCGGTTTTATTTCCTACGCGATTTATTTCAATGTATGTTAATTTTCATTTGTGTCTCTCGTTGTTGTTTTTATTATTATTATTATTATTATTTATCGATTTAATCTTAATTAAAAACGATACACTATTGGCATCTTAACCGGATCGCTCGGCCATACGGGGACCGGATATTGTATGTGAGTTTTTATTTGCTTGTACGGAAAGCCTTCTTCTTGCGTTACAGAAAGAAAGAGTTGATGATTGTTGAGTTTCTTGCACGTCAAGCACGTCATCGACGTCGAATAATCGCTTGATTGATTTTAATTAATCAATTATAATGCTACGTTGGTTCACATTATGTACTCATTTGTCGACTCGGCTACAATATTTCGAACTCTCACCGAAAAAAAAGGAACATGTATACAATTTTAATGCATCATTTCAACCACAATACAGACTCACTATGTATGTATGTATATACTTGTATACGTAATGGCGTGATTGTGTCTTTTATACGCCGAACATCAACTAGATGTAGACGTTGGAAGAAATACCGTGCCATTGTCAAAGTGTCACATAATAAATGGTGCTCATTTATTCCTATCAAATTATTTATCACTACTGCAACACTGATGGAGAATAATGACTTTAAATTATACGTTTACACTTGTCGGCTCATTTAGCCATTTATTTTCAATTAGTAAATATCGTTGATGTATCTTTATTTATTTTTTTTTATTTTATTTTCATTTAAGTTAATCTCAATCTTACGCAGAGTGAAATTGTAGCCGATTTTTCTTATCGAGACCTGTTCAACGCACAACGAACATGTTGACTCACGCTTCATTAACACGCGTTTAAAAAATTGATTAATTGATTAAACGAAATGCAAATTCAACGGTGTGCATGTGTGAGAATATTGCGATACCCACCTACCTTTATTACCTTCGTTTTTATAACCCCAACGTGCACTTATTCTAAATCGTCTATTAAAATATGTAGATCGTGTTTATTTTGCACCACCGGCAGTCGTATAAGTGTCAGGTAGCACAGTGTGATATTAATTGAAAATTAAATCAACTGCCTCTGTAAGGACTAGGGGCCTCTTCATGAGAAAAATGTGCACAACTGCAAATTCCAATTGCTCGATTCATACGTATATATAAAATGTAATGTAATATAAATACAGAGTCGTGCAAATAGCCATCTTCTACCAGTATCTATTGAAACGCATTTACTTACCTGTAGATACAATAGATTTTCATGTAATGTTATTTTATTTTAACTGTGAAGGCTTTTCTTCAATGATAAAATCTAACTGATTTTGTTTTATCGAGTATTAAATGTCACTATGAGTGTTAAATTCTATACTTTTGGGCGGTAGTTCAGAATATGCGTGTTGCGTTTATGTATTTATATATGTACAAATCATTCCTCTTCATTGTATAATATAAAGCTCAAGCGGCTCCTTGATATAAAAAAACCGTGGTAAATTATTTTCAGCGTCACACAAAAGACTTAAAAAATAGTAAAGTAAACGTCGTAATTAATTACTCGGCATCTGTCATACGCTTATACTACGCCGTATGTCGCGTTCTGTCAATACAGCTGTTCGAGGAGTCACAATGGCTAAAAAAAAAAACCCAAAATGTATTCAAACTGTTGTAGAATCGAGACCTTAACGCGATAATATCCCTTGCGTATTTTATTTAGGCGACTTCCCCCCTCATTTGATTTGCCCCGTTCGAAAAATTGCCAAACTTTCGTCCAGTCATTGACATTATTATATTGATAAGTAACGAGCGAAGATCCATATCGTCGCACGCCGCCGTTTTATTGTGATTGCCAACTAATCGGAGCTAAGTAGAGTTGCTCTCTTTTGTCAGCCGGCAAACTAGAGTAGTGATATTTTAAGCGCGGAAGCTCATTATGAACGACTTTCATGATTGACGCGTCCGTAAATGGTTTAGGTGGTTTGCGTTTCCGCGTCTTGACAGCTTGGATCTATGTTGACCGTTCCATGATGTAGCCTCAGAAATTATCAACCTTTTATCGAATGAAAGGCATAAGATAAAATGCTCAACTTTCTATTCCGTATTTTGTTCATGTTAAGCTAAAGATTGCAGTGCTATTCAGTAATAACTTCAGGGAGAAGTTTTCTTCACACATAAATCGGAAAATTCTCTCACGCAAAGAAAGCTATTAGATGTTGTTTATTTTATATCGTCCCATTTGTATTTATAATATATATGCAAATATCCTCTGAAAGATTATTAAATGCGCGCGTGAATAGATATCTATCAATAGGATCTACATACATATGTAGGTACAAGTGTTCTAGAAAATTAGCACGTCAATTCGCTCAGACGGATTGATTAATTATTTCCTTAGAACTTGCAAGGACTTTATTTGTGTATAGCTAATCTTGATTAATCGTTAGTTGAGCGTAAAGGCAAAGTGCTTCTCTATACATATACTTTATCTATCCAAGTAATTAAACATATTTTGTATCTTACAAATATTTAATGTGAGATTCAAACGTTTGCTTAAACATATTATTATTGTATCGTCATTACGAGCGTGCATGCTAATTAGACGTTTCAAATAGTCGTTATTTAGCACGTGTTTATATTTAATGTTACCATTCGCATACACAGTCATCTGTTATTCTGAATTTACCCGTAAAAACGGTGCATAAACGCGTTTAACTAGTTTGCGATCGCGGTGGCGTTAACCCTTTCGCTCCCAATCAAACGCAATCGTGTGCAGCAACAACAACAACAACAACAATGCGGCGATATAACAGGCACACAAAAAAAATGCAGAATGCACTTCACGTGCTCGATGCACCCGTTCGTTCGTTCGTTCGACCGAACCTGTTCTAACAAATTTGACAAAACGACTCGCTCGACTAGCCCACAGGCCAGTTTTTCAGGTTTTCACGCGAGCCGTGCACGCGCACTTAAGAATCGCCGACGTAATAGTAAAACTGCTAAATTTGCATACCGTTTGCCTCGCAATTACTTCCATCCAGTGAAAAAAAAAAATGAGCAACCGTATGATTGATAAATGATCTCTCGGCGCAATAATTTCCATAAAATATATTAAACGTCGTTAATTCGCTGATGTAAATCGACCCGCCGATAAATTGCTTCCTCGCGGATTGCATTAATTTCAACACCCTAATCGTCCATTAAAAATATTGCAATACATCATACCTACAGTATAAAAAAAAATTCGATACGAATTTGGGATTTGTGCGTGTTGGTCACAATTTGCGGTTCGATCTTGCAGCATTTTCTCGAATCGGCAAACAACACCACAAACAACCGAACAGATAGGTAGGATCCGGTATAACCCGTTAGCATGGCTGGTCCTCCGGGTCCTGTGAGGATCCTGCCGACTCCAAGTTCCGTTCTTTATAACCTGTTGTTGCGACCTCACCCATTATGATGCCGACATCTCGCGGGTTAAACAACTCACGCCACTCTAATTTCGTTTACCGCTATTTATTTTATCAATCATATGAATACAGTGTCTACTTACGATCGTCTCAATCATAAACAACAATAAAAACTACGCTCGAGAATGTTATTCTCAATACCGAGAACTTGTTACAATAAATGCGAGATAGATTGGCATACTATTTACATAACATAGTTAGCACAACATATCAGATATGATGACTTTTCATACAGTCATGATCTTATACCATCACCTCAGATAATACAACCACTCTATATATTCTAAGCTCCTTGGTTCAACTAAGTTATACATATGTATGTATGTACGTACAGTATTGTACATATATCTCTTACTAGCAATCAACAAAACGAGTCAATTTTTTCAGAGGAAATTACTAACGATGATCGTATTTGGTTCAATGTTGACGATGTTGATTTTTTAATTGATAATTTTTTTAATTTGCAATCATTAAGAATAACAAATCGAAACGTGTACGTGATTTTTTAAAGCGCACCTAGTCCAATTTTAGTCATAACATGTCAACGTGTACTTTGAATCTTAAAACTTTAAATTGAATCAATTGTAATGTCACAGATACACACTACTACGTGTGTGTATAAATTTATTTAATTTAGATTTTATTTAATCGGCGAACCGGTTCGTACTACGATGAAGATTAACATCTAAAATTCGAGTACGCACGCGAACTAATTAATGCCCAGCCGAAAATTGCAAATCTACACAACATAGACATATAGCATAAGTATTGGGTTCAATTTCGCAATGCAATTTAACGCTAGGCTACCGTTCAACGTGTACGTTTTTCTATATACATATGTATAATGTAATTATCAATTTAATGTGATCGCTTTTAGACTGTTTACTCGCTACGTATATAGTGGCGAAAAATTGGCGCCTCGATAGTATCAATTGTGACGAACGATCTATTATGATTGTGTGTGTAACGACCGCTAGCGGTTCACGATTATTGTATAGGCGTATCACGATATGGACTATTTTCGCAACGTACGTCGTCGTTAAAGCACACCTTCGAACCGATTCATTCAATTGAACACTGTCGAATTATTGAATTAGCTGTCGATTAATTGTCGCATTGTTGAGGCCGACCTGCGAATTAATCAACAGCGTCACGCTTTATTTATTGTACAGATCGTTAACTACCTTACTTACCTTCTACACATGTGCTTTGATTTAATTGATCTGATTTTTATCTATTGGATAAGTTTTGTAGCGTATTTTAATCGAAAGTTTTGAATTGTACTATAAAGCGACTGATTTGAACCCATACTAATGAATTAACACTTTTGACGAAAAATAGGATGTTGGAAACGGAGGTAGAACGTTATGATTTGCCTTCGATGGTTAGTGTGACCTTTGTTTCAATTTTTGATACTCTTGTTGTTAATTATATTTATATTGTGTTCTGTATGTCGTTTGAGGCTTGTTAGTTTTAGGTTTGTGTCGTGTATAGCTGCTGGTTCTTGTTAGCTAAGTCAAAAATGTGTATTATTTTGGATTCGTCTGTTCATGTCCGTTTTGTGGTGTTTGATTGTGTGATGTTATGCAGGCGGCGGGGCACGTCAGAGGTCGCCCAACATTGGCACACACAATATTTGGTGCTGGACGGAGATGACCAGTCTTCTTCTACATCGGATGCTCCCATGTCCTATGACTGCTACAATCTGCCAACATCCTCATCAACTGCCCACGCCGCCTCAAAGGACAATCGAATAAGTGACGACTGGCAGTGAGTCTTTCATTCCTCAAAACACACCGTCTATTCCAGTTCCAACACATTTTTTTTCATTTATCCAATAACCATGCAGTAGAATTTTTATAGAAATTTTAGATCCGACTCCCGACGCGCGCATAATTTATTGCGCACTTCTTTCGTTATTGTGCATACGCGTTTTTTTTTCTACGCGAGTTTATTCAACGACACAAAGTGTTCTCAGCATCCTCGATTGCTCCTATATTGAATTTGTCTCACGCGCAGTTAACCCTTTAGCCGTGATCGCGCATATGCATACGTCACGAGACACCTCGCGAACGGAAGCGCACAAAAGGGCGCGTCGAGAATAACAAATAATAAAAATTCAAATTAAATACTCGATAAATCACACGTCCGAATTTGAATATACATATATTCAAATTTATCCACTCGGGGGTAGTTGCCGTAGCGCACGTAACGGTAGCTGAGGATTTTGCACGTATTTTTTTTTGTCGTGAAATCGGAGTAACTTATACGGAGACGGTCTCATTTCTCGCTTTCACTGAATATTAAACGGATAAAAGGAGCGCAACAATGAATGCTGAACTTGTTAACAACCCAACTTTTATAGTTATGAGCAAATGGGGCATACAAAAGTTTCAATAACATCCCCCGTTCGTCGTCTCGACGCATTTGGGGTATGCAAATCGCGAGATAACTCGCGGCAATGCGCTAACAATCTTCCGGAAGCCTTATGGGTACTGGGTAGGTACTTTTAAGTGCTTAATTTTTTTTAGTATTTTTGTTTAAATGACGCACTGTCATCACCGTGAAGTAAATATAGTCTTCCTGGACTCATTGCTTTGAGCTGAATTATGCACAAAACAATACGTCCACTCACTTTTGTTCAAGTTTTTGTATTTATACATATAATTCGTATGGGAATACTAGACTAATAAATATCGATCCAGATGATAAAGACAATTCAAAAATGAAGTGCAGACAAGTGGAATGATCTTGGGGTGGGTGCTCGCGTTGTGGGTGGCTGTAGAGGCGCGCAAGCCGCTTCCTCGGCACCTTTGTATGCAAATTAGTTGCAGCCGCCTCAGGCTGCACTTCTTTCGTCCATTGCCCAACATTCGTCTGACATCGCAGTCGCATTGTGCAGATGAAACAGTGCCTTTCGGCCTCTGTCGAGACTCTCAATCCAGACGAAAGAGACAAGCTTGACGGAATTATGCGACGTTCGACGCACCTAATGAAAAATGCATTTTTTTTTGTATAGACACCGATGAGTCTCACAATGAATAATATGGGCCACTGTGAACCGGTCGACGATTGGGTTAGGTTAAGTTCCCGAACGCGGCGTAATTTGTGTAACCGTGAAATCGCGTTCCACCGACGATTCCTTTGTACCTACTTTTTTTTTTTTACAAAATTCAAAATCGAAAGTGGCGGGACACAAATAATGATAAAAAAAACCTGTGAGAACGTATTCCGCGTGATCGGAAGACGTCGTCGAAGACCACATGGTAGATACACACATGATTGTCGACAATAAAACACCCGAAAAAGGTACGCAATAAATTTATTTATACGCGCGCGTCGCACTACTAAAAAAAAATGTATCGAACCTCTCTTCTTCATCTATGTAGTAAGCAACGTATCCCTTTTTCTTTTACAATTTTTTTTTTATTACTCGAGGGGCTCTCTCCCTCTTATATATATTATCTTCCTGGGTCCTTTTTTATTATATATTATATGTGTACCATCATCCACACGCTATTATGCCCGAGTTACCTACCTCTTTCAAATTACAATGCCCCGAGTGGATCCGACACACACTCACACACACACACGTACATATGTACACTTATGTATATATGTACATACATACATACACCCGAAATAAAAAGAGCACTATTGTAGGTCGCGTACGACTTTAATAAAGTGTACTACCAAATATGGGCTCCTCGGGGCCGGCACGAAACCAATCCCCCGATCGTAAACTTTAATAACTTTAGACTCTTTTAATTGCGAGCTGATCCTCTATTCTTTGACTATGATAATGGTTTTTTTTTTGGACGCTCAATCGAACAATTACCTGTCGGATAAAGTTTAGTGCGCTATTGCGTATTATAAAATTTGTTTTAAACAATCAATTTCATTAGCCTTAGATACGTAATAGGTACGTATGGAAGAGGGTGATAAATTTTCCATTCATACACTCCTTACTAGCTTTTCAAATTCTTTTACTAGTGTGCTTTTATAATGCATATACTATTTCAGTCTACATACTGACCCTTTTAGTCTAATAAAATTTATCTTTGACATTGGCCGTCAATGTTAGACGGTCTTGTACGAAAGTTCTTCTCTTTCTCTCTTCGAAAGCTCCCACCAACGATCCCGCCTTCTGGTTCTGACGAAACAGCTTCCGTTGCGGAATCTTCTTTGGTATAAACAGTGGCAAGGTTGATCTTCTTGCTCTCAGCAAAAAGTTCCCGCTTTTGAAGCACGCCGGCGCGTCTGGCGCAACAATTGTAACGACTTTTGCAAGAAACCGGTTTTCTATTGGACTTTTTGGAAGCCGAAAACCGCGAGGTGTGCATAAACTTGTGCACAATGTACACAAAAGAGCAACACGGCAATAAACAAAAGCTTAGGGTGTCGGTATACCGAGCGGAGCGCAGTCGTAGTTAGTATAGCATGATTGTGCAAATTCTATTGTAATTAATATAATACGTAGAAAAAATTTTTAATTACTGATGTGCTTAGGTTTAATTTCGTTAAAAACAGTTTCACTCCATCCCCTCTGCGAACGACTTTTATCCCATCGCGCGTATAAAGGGAAGGTCACACCTTATCTCTGGTATGAATCTCTCGGTAACGTGATCTCAATATGCCGTCATCACCCAAGATTCTCTCGCCAGATAAACAAATAGAATCCCCCGGGTAGGAAGCGAGCTGAAAAAAGGGCAATGTGTGTGCCGCAACATAGTCACAAGTCTCTCATTTGCGAGTATGAAATTTTGACATTTTGGCATTGAGCGTATCGGGGGATTTGAACCTTATGAATAAAGCAATTTGTACGTAGGATAACCCTCGGCATCGCGATAAGACGGTTTTTGTGAATAATTTATCATGCGTAAAGGGTGTAAAGTAAACATTGAGCAAAAAAATTCGCATAATCGCAACAGTGAATTTGTTTAATTCAATTTCGCAACGAGCGTGATCGATCTGCTACTGACGTGCCCGACGAATTCGTCCAAAACGATAGCTCAATTTGAGTATCTTCTCACACGCGAACGAACTATTCGGTGTAGCCAAACACATCAATTGAGCTTTTCGCACGATCAAAATACTCGATATGTAAATTTAATAATAATTTGATCTGTGCTAAGTGGAACGGTGTGTGTCAATTAGAGAAAGGTTGGCGTCCACTCAAACGCACCTTTTTGGATCACTTTCTCGATTTTTAATCGACTTTCACTGTTGTATACGAAGAGAGACACATGATTCAATGATTACGTTGTCCAGAGATGACATGTGGATTGTCCAGTTTCTTTTTTTTTATTCGGGTATCAAATAAGTGTATGTAATTTGAACTTCGCCTGTATATTTAACAAAGTAAGACGTGTGTGCATTACTTTCGACCTTTCAACTCTTAACCAACATTCTATGCAATATTCGCATATTTTACAAGGCGCATTATTTTCGTCGCGTATAAATATTTCTCGAACACTTCCAATTATCATAAATTCGCAACACCACTGTGTCCTGCTCATTCACACACGCGAAACGTTTTGTCCCGTGTGCTTACAGTATATTATTTTTGCGTTGTTGTTGTTGTTATTATTATGCTCATTTCCATCCACGGCATAAATAAGTAAGAAAGAAATATTCATAAATATGAACGGTGTGTAAATTTTCGTCGCGCATACAATTTTGAAGTTAATTTTCCATGTATTTACTAATTGAACGTTTGTAATTTACCGAACGTGCATAATTTTATTTAAGGATTGTATTTCGGTGACCTCCTTACGCATTTTTTTAGATGAGAGAAAACATAAAATCGCTGACCACAAGAAAAATTTGATACTTTTCAATAGTAGGACACGCATTAGCGTTTTTTTTTCAAAAGCATCGATCTGGAGAAATCTATCGAAATGTTAGTGCTTTTTTACGTGTGCCCATTCAATAGCGGAAGTAATACGATTAATTTATCAAACAACGCACTGACGAGCTATTAAAATTCACAATATGTAGATTTTTCTTAACTATACGTTCAGATTAATCGGAACTGTTCTAATAGCTTGTCACTGTATAAATTAATCCTATTCATACCTACATACATATGTATATACCTACATATATATGTACATTTTACAAGTTCATTTTTGTATAGTGATTGGTGTTTGAATTTATTTAAAATAACAATTTTGGAAAGATATTAGATTTCTTCTTTTGCACTTACATACATACATACCTAAATGCCAATAATAATGTGAAATATTATGATTATCGTAAAATCTCCGTAAGAGAGAAAAGCGTACAAAAACAAGTATGCAGTATTTTCGTTATAGTATCGTTATATGTACATATATACATATGTATGTATATGTGTAATGGGATAAATACATAAAGTCAACGTTTTATATTCGTTCGAAGCTGTAAATGTAAAATTTAATAACGCACATAATGTGATGTGCAAATAGTGCTTACATGATACTTGTTGAAATCATCTTGTACACCTAATATTATATAAATAAATATATGTACAATAAATTGCAGTCGTTCTCACGCACGTCATTTCGTTTTTAAAAATACAAATTATACTTGATTTTCTCGTTCACAAGTTCCATCGTATTTAATTCCCTGCAGATGAGCGCTCATTAAATACGACCCGCCGGAAATATTGGCAATGTAGTTTGAGCAATGCCGAATTAAAAATGATTGATTTAACACGCACACGGTGTGATTTATTCTGTACACTTTACGTTTACTACCGCGGACGTTTGAAAAAATTAAATATTAGCAAACCTGTATGTTTTACTGCCTTATCAGTGTCAAATGTTTAATTAATATCGCCATATTGCGTTTTTTTTTTCAAATTTGCGTACGACTCCGAGGTGACCCGATACAATGCTACGAAAAAAAATCTAATTAAACAATGATGACGTTGTGAATTCGAAATAGGTATTAGACGAATTTATGAGACACGAACGACTCGCTCTTTTTATTATTTATTTTCAATTACAATTTCATTTCCATTTTGTAATGGCATAAATCAACGTTCGGAGCCGAGGATACATTCTATGTAGATGTAAATCAATCGAAAATATTATTCGATTGCGTCATGGGGTCATTTTTTGAAGCGTGCTGAAATTAAGAAAATAAAAAATCAGCCATAAATTATCGTATATTAAAATATTTCCAATTTCAAGGGAATGATAATAACCTTATTCACATCGGATTTACGACGATGTTTAATTACGGAAATTTATCGACGGAGATGATTCATTAAATTTTGACGGTCGTTAATAATCGAATTCTCTTTCGTCACAGTATTTTTTTTCGTCAATACCTACTGTTAATAGTCACTTTTCCAGAATTTAAATTATGCAATATACGAAGAGCACACTTGTTTATTCATAGTATTGACAGTTTAGAAAGAAAAGTTTTGTTCTTGCCAGAGGATTAATCGAGTATTTAATTGAATATTAGTGGGGACCGTTTCTCGGTTATCCTATAAATCAAATACACGCAAAACAGTGATGATCAAAATGTATTTTTTGTATATAAATATATATTTTTTATGGTATCTACCACAGGGCTTCTGTACGATACAGGTGGCCTTTATGATTAATGTATTCAGCGGTCGAACAACCACTTATTTAACTCCTTTTTTTGTTTTTGTCTACAAACGTTTTAACACGAAAATTAATTGGTAGCTTTTAGAGTATTTTTTTTTTTTTGATAAGATTTGAACCAATGCAGAATCTGAGCGTACTATTTGCATCGTTTATTTAAATCAATTGTTCAAGATGATCTAAAATTGATAAATAAATCTATTTTTTATCCTTTTGAAGTTTGTGAGATCCTATTATAATGAATAATGATACCTAATAGTGAACCCTATTTAGTAAAATTGGCGTCCCGTCCCTTATGAGTTTATTTGCATTATCTGATTTTATTTCGTACCTATTTATATGTAATAGTATCGTAAAATAGCATTAATGAATTAAAATTCAAAGTAAAGTAACCGCATTGAAAATATATGGTCAAAAAAAAACATTCGAATTGAAATTCTAATATATTCAGAAATATGTATCCATATTATTCTACTTAGATATCGTTGATAGAACTTATCATAATAATTTTAATAACAAATTTCATTCATAAATGTGACCTTTAGTGATTTTAGACAATGCAAATGCATAAATTTTATAATGCATCCGCCCACTTTATACAAGCAACACTTTTTTTACAAAACTTTTATTTTCAAACATAATAACTCATAGTTAGTATAGTTAATTATATACGCGTTTTGGTCTGTGAATTTGCGCCGATGCACTCCATGCACTTTTAATTCAACTGTTGCGTAATATGTACCATCGTTATTATTATCGTTCCATTGATGCATTTGATTCACGATAGATATACCTATATGTGGATTAGTTAGCCAGACATATCGTGATTAATTTTCACGATTCGATCGTTCGTCAACATGTGCATCGAATACGCGATTTTGCTATGAATGACTTGCGATGCAATGGGAAAATTCACTTCTTGCGCAATCACATTGTTGAGATGCACCAGTGCGGTCAACCGTGGCGTCTGCTCACACCGCGTAATAATACGCAATGAAAACATTTCCTAGCGCCGACTTAAACGTATGTAGGTATACTAGAAACATGCAATCTGTTTGATGTCTTATTGACAAGAAATCATAAATGCACGCTCTGAGAAATTCACACGTCGTTTCTGGATTGAGTGTGAACGATGGATCAGTTTGTTTGTTTCAAGAATTGAAGTACTATAGAGAATCATCGTCCGTGAACAACCAAATACGATAATAATAACAACCGAGAGAGCGTTGGTCAATTTTTTCTTTCCCTTTGGGTCTCTCCCATTCAATGAGTGGCCACTATAATTGCCCGGCACTTGAGAGTTGCGCTTGCGAGCGATATAAATCAAATTAAGGGCTATAAATTTAATCAAAGTTGCGTTGTTGTGAGATCTTCAGCTTTATATGAAATGCGCCGACTATACCTGCATAGCGTATGTACAATAAACGAAATTCAAACTATGTTATTCCATATGGAAAATATGCCTATATAATATAAACACGACAAGGCCATTACAAGTGTACTATACGCATACACAATGATAATCAAAACCAGTTTAACATTTTCCCACTGGTCTGGCGCTACTGTAAGAACTGACCGCATCACGAAATAGTAGTTTGTACCCAGTCATCCTAGTTCCTATTGAAAAAAAACAAAAACAACAAGAAACAATTTACATACGATACTAATTTTGTAGCCTCTGGCGCATTGTTTCAACAAGCATCGCGCTATGTGAAAATTTCATATTTTTTCCTGCAAATTTTTGATGTATTTTTTTGTTGTTTGACGTATGCAAATGGGGGTTTGTTGCACCCGAAAAGACCACCTTTTGCACCCTGAAAAATCCGGTTTTCGTGGGAGCATAGGGGCTACGATTTCGTAAGGGCCACGTGACATGTGCAATGCACATTTTCCATGGGTCTTCTTCGTATCGCATGTTCAAAAATTATCAAATCATTCCAGTTGCGCCGCCAATAAAATATTATAATAATCATTTGCCTCAATTTGAACACTTTCTGACTGATAAATTTCACAATTGAAAAATAGACCATTGCATATTAATTTATTGACACTATCCGATACACTTTTGCGTGTTATTTAAATTAGTTTAAGATCTCTTCAAGGTTAAATGAAGTCAATGCCTCTTTTCTACATCATTCTTTAGTTACGAGACTTCGAGGTGTAATTTTTTTATTATTAAAGTTATAAACTTTAATGTAATTGTACAGATAACGCTCTAATTCAGTGGTTGAGATACGTAATCGGCTATAATAATAATAATGGTGAATAAAGCGTAGCATAATTTTTAGTACCTACTTACATAGTAGAATCGACAATTTGATTATAGATATGTATGTAGGTAGGTATACCTGCCGTACCTAATTATTACATAATGATTTAAATTCCTTCCTCCTCCTAATTTCTGTGTAAATTTATTAGTTGAATTCCTAAAATGAATATAACCATTCACGATCCGTTTCACCTGGAGTGCAGAATTGCGTCTCGTCAAAAAACATCGTGAATGTGCTGAACCGACCTTTTTCAATCAATTTAGCACATTCACGATGTTTTTATTATATAATGATACGCCAGCGGAAAACGAATCATGAATGGCCATCATAAGAAATAGTTAGAATATGCAAGCTTCAAAAATTTCCTCATTTTTCATTTGCAATTATCATTTACACTCTTTCTTGCATACTTTTTTACTATGCTTGCTCACCCTTATACTAATTGTAATTAGCCTTAAGGGCCCTATTCACGTTCAAGCCTGCTCGTACGATTTGCACTATCGCATCGTGTGTAGGCAGTTCGTACGAGAAATATCGTATATTCCCATACCTACTGCCAAATCGGGCCATCGAATTGTACGAGAACATCGTATGATCGGGCTTGACCGTGAATAGGGCCTCCTTTAGCTTACGACAATAATGTGTTCAAAAATCGATGAAACATTGCCAATATGTATTATACAATTTTGAATTTAAAACGCTACCAAAGTCAATTTTACGCACACACTATGTACTTTTGCACATGTACCGTTTTAGATTGAAGACTACATTAAATTTGTACATTATAATACATATGTATATTGGGTACTTGTTGAATGTGAGTTTGACCGGCGACACGTGTTTTTTCACATACCGCTCTCGTTGCACATGGGGGCGTCCAAAGCACGTGTCGCGCGTCAAAAGCACACCGGTCGGTGTGTCGGGTCCACTGTGCACCGTGGGGCCCCTCCCACTTACCTCACGCACCGACCAATAGCGTGCTCTCGTCTCGGCAGGGGGCGTGTCTCGGCCGGATCGGGGGCGGAGCTTGCCGCCGAACTACAGGGGCTGCAAGGACTGCTGCACGCAGGCCTCGTGAAACGAGAACCTGAGGACCTCAGCCGCAAAGTACCTCACCATCATCAACAGCATCACTCACCTGGGGACCCACACCGCGACAAGGTGCGTCATCATCAATAAATAATCATCATATGCATACATATTATACTAATCAAAGCGGAGGCCGCGTCACCAGTGGTACACATACGAATTAATTATTAAGGGCTGCCTTTTTTTGTGTGTTTCAGCGTTTCTCAATCAGTGGTACATATTCGATCGATGGATCAGTAGAATGTAAAACATATTCAAATGTGAAACTTTGCTATTTTGACATGTGACGTACATACATACGTACATGTATAAGCCCTTTTGATGAAAATGTGCCCTTGGGCTCGATTTCATTAGATATGTATGTACATTGTAAAAAAACTGAGTAATAATTGTTTGATTTGAAGCAAACTTGCATACAAAATAGTATGCAAGTTCGATTTACTACGCAAGTCTACTGATTTGTCGATTCTATACATACATACACACTGGGTCAGTCGCTGGTGACACCGGTCTCTGGATCAAAGAAAACACACGCGTTTTTTTTTTAAGTGTTTCGAAGCAAAACGATTTTGGGGAGGATAGGAAAAAGGGGGGGGGGGGGTTAGTTTTCTTCCGTTCTATTGTATCGATGTAATAATAGCGCGAGCTTACATACGCCGTTCTAGGTCTGCAACCACCACTATGCTTGCACGTGACGCGTGACGGTTTAGCTTAGTGGTGGGGGTAAGGCGAGCCGCACACAGCCGGTCCGTCGACTTGTTCGGCCTCAGTTTCGCGGAAGAAGCGCGTCGCGAAGGATACGTATGTCGCACACGAATAACAACCACTAAAAAAAAAAAAAACAAAACCATCCAAACTAACATTTGTGCCGCTCTTTATATATATATATAAATAAACCCGAAACGTTTTTTGCTGCAAAGAATCGAAGCATTTAAAATCAACACTCGTGTTATTCAGTGAATTTAATTTATTTATTTATAATACATAATAATAATAATATATAAGTGAATGTATGATGGATCCTTATGATTGATTGTGTCCGTTTGTTTGCCTGTGGATTTGATTGTATAAAAAAAAATTAAACTGGTGGTCTATCGAGAGTGGTTATCGTGGCTACCTTTTGGTCTGAGGCCATCCTCGGTCAGGGTGCATCGGGGGTGGCCCGTGGCTCAGTTAGACCAGGGTACAGCGAGTGGATTTTGCAGGAGGGCGGTCGTTCGCCATCGCTGGTCTCCGCCGGTTCCGGTGGCGGCGAGGCCATGTACGGGGCTCAAATGTTCGCCGCTGGAGGATCGGGTGCGGCGAGTCCTGCCCCCTACGCGGAGCAGTACAATACACACGCGGTGGCACAGTATGGCGCCAGGACGACGGCGCCTTTCCCAGCGGAGCCCTACTACAGGGAATACTTCGCCGGTGAGACGGTGGCCACCGCCGCTTACCAGAGGCCTTTGTACGAGACGGACGGTGGCAACGATAGATACGCCCGCCCTTATCACGCGAAGGGTGTGATAGCGGCTGCTGCGGGCTTGACTGTCGATTTGCCGTCGCCCGATAGCGGCATTGGAGCTGATGCTGTCACTCCGAGGGATCAGCCCGCAACCCACCAGGTCAGTTTATGATTATTTCTATCTTAGCCCTCTCCCCCACCTCTGCCCCACAAAAAAATTACAAGTGTTATGATAATAATAATAATTAGCGATTTGTTATAATATCGAGTGACATATTGATCCTTCGCCGATTGTCTTCTTTGAAAGTTTTTGTACGGAAAAAAAAAAAAACCGCGACTCACTCACGTTCATTACATTCGTGTGAAAATTTCATCATTGACTAACTAACGCTGTGCTTTCGGGGTAAAAGTTGCTTATGCGGTTTGGCTTAAAATAAATATTGTAATAGTGATCCTTGTAATGTTTGATTTTATTGGGTACCTACGTACCGGCTTAATTATTGATTTTTGAAAATGTTCGCTCTGATTTGCCGACTAATAAACGTTGGCAAGTTTGTGCGCGCGCGCGTCGATGACATCGTCAATTTGTTAAAAATAATGAAATTTTGACGATTTTGTAAAAACGTGTTCGTAATTTGGTCACGACGGTTGGACAATAAAAATAATTGTGATGTAGCGAGCGGTGCAATATTACGTTGAATTTGGGTGACTTTATTTTTTATTTTTGCTAATACAAGTGCTATAATTCAAATTTTTATTTAGATGTTATAAAATGATTGATGTCGTATATTAAATAAATAAATATACATTTCACGGAATAGTTGATAGTTTATTTGTTAATTCACAATATTTATTTTATATTCTTAAAGTGATTTTTAATTACGTATACGATTACATTTATCGTATTATTCTATCAGCTCAGATTGTTTTAGTGGCTATATAAAATAAAGCGATAATAATAAATTGTATTGAGCCACAAATGAAATAAACCATTTACATAGCTTTTGATCGCGTAAATATAAATATAAATTTTATTTGAATATTCAAATTAACCGCTGTCGTGTAAAACCCCGAACAATTCAATATCGAAATAAAGCGTTTCTCATTTCATTGAAAGATGACGGATGGCGTATGTCGTGCAAACGGGCCACACTTTAACGACGCGCAGTGGGTTACGTTGACGGGGCATTTTCGCGTTTTCAACCCTATAAATACGGCGTTCATTTCTCCCACGTTAGGTATATATTATACGTACGGCCCGTTGCCCGGGTCCCCCCATCCATCGCGAAAGATAATACATTTTAAAGCCCACGAACACACCGAACCGGGGAACAGATTTAAGGCGGACACGTGATAAATACGACACGTGGGCAGTTAACACTGGTCCGTACGTACGTACCGCTCAAATACACACGTTTGGTAATCCTCGACGGACAACACCTTCGTCTTGTGTGTTTGCTGGATGGCAATCTATCTGGTTCGATGCGATGGACCTTGTATCGGAGAGCCCACATTGTGGATCATCTGTCAATTGAGTCGATTAGGCGGATATTTCAATTCAACGCTCGACTTTGAAATTCCGATAAGAATCTTATACGTTCGAAACCCTATGTTTAAATTTTCCTTAAAAAATTCTTTAGTACGAAAAAAATTCGAATAAAATAAAAAAGATAGAAGAATCTTGACATTTGAATATTTTTTCCGTGTAGATTTGTTAGAACGAAATAGTTGTGTAGAAAAAATTTTATTTGCATTCTCGTAAGCATGTTATTAATTGTCTAAATACATTTTTCCAACGTGTTCGTACTCGCCATTGTTCGTTCTGTAATTATTTTCGCCACTCGTCCAATTTTGTTTATAATGACCGCCTTCATTAGTCGTGACGACGATTACTATTATTATTAGCTGCGAATCTTTTAATCGAGTAAACTGCGATTAATGTGTTAAAAAGCGCGCGCAATATTAGGCGGTCTTAATAATAACGATTCGCGGAAGTTGTGTATATAAATTATTATTAACATAATCATAGTGTGTTGCGTGTGGTGGTAAATTTGTAGAATATTAACCGCGAAATACTATTTAATTTAATAATTAATTTGCATTCAAAAATCCTTGTACGTGTGTAGGTACTCGCATTTTTTAATTAAATTATCCCCCCCTTAATACTTTAATTATGACAAGTACTTTATCTTCATATATGTAATAGCGTTTTTGGCACTTATTTATGTATTTAGTACAACTGAAATGCGCGTTTTAGTTTTTGATTATTATATTATGTATATTAGAAATTTGTAGTACCTAGTGACGAATTGTACAGATCCGCGTGAAAGCCACTCTTCATCAACATGTCAAAAATTATTTCATTTACATATTAACAAATTTGAGAAAGTTTTACATTACAAACGTCCTGTACGTTTTGAAAAAAAATGTCGATTGATTAAATATCTCCGCACATACATACATACATACATACATACGTACATATGTCCATTCATTCATTCATTCATTGGCAACCTTCTGAAAATTTAATAACACTAAATTTCGCATTGTGAATTTTATTATGACAAGGCCGTGTTGGATGTCGGTACCTAAGTAGCTGCACGCTAGTAAATTTCCAAACAGCAATATCAAAATATAGCGGCTGCAAATGTGCACAACTTACACGGTCGTTAAAGACAATGCGCCTAATAAAAAAAACATCAATTCGCCCACACTTTCAACCTATCTATGTATGTATGTAGTGTGTGCATTATAATACACTTGGAAATGAGCGCGGAAATATCGAGAACAAGGTTCGAAACTGCAACCGGGCATTTTATCCGGTGGTAATTTAGCGGTTTATTTCGCGGGTAGGTGGTGATTTATTCGGGCGCGGTCTTAGCATATCGATAGTGAAGTGTGTGTGGGTCCACAGACGTGTGGGACAGACGGACAGACATCCGAGTGATAACTTTATGACTCCATACAATTCAAATGTGCATGGCTACACCCCACTGGCATGCACTCAATATCAAAATTACCCTCTCGGAACAGTTTGAAATGCCATTAATTTGACACCCTCAAAGTGGTAATTCCTTAAGTGAATTTGCTTCGCTTTAGTATTGCGTGTTGTTTGATTTTCGCATAAAAGAGATCGTTAAACTTTTACGCGTATCATCATTCGATTACACTCTCGACACTTTACGGGCTCGTTCGCAAAAGCCGACAAATATAATACAATCGTAACCAAGTGAAGATATTAGCTGCGTTATTAAGCTTTCCGTTTTATATTCGTCGTTGACGGTTATTTCACGAATTCGATAAGGACCAAACGAAATCGAATGAGTTTTATGTAAATGCGTGTAAAAAAGTTTCCGAGCTTTTCGTGTACGCGGGAGAGTGGAAAGCAGCGCTCTAGAGAGCTTTCGTCCAGTTCCGGTAATTGGCGTGTATCCGCGATCGCAGTTTTGTTTCAGCGAAAGTTGATCCAGATATTTTGTGTTATGACAACTCTCGAACGGCCATAACGCAAGCCGATCGGATTTACGACGACACGCAAACCATTTTTTTTTTTTCAAGTGGCCATTGGCTATTATGGCCGATACCTACGCGCGTATAAATGTCGCTTTGCATGAGTGTAATAAATTTTCAGCGACATTGCAGTTTTACGTTTCGATTTCTCCGATCGATTTTTTTGCACTTTGGTGTGCGTCGTTGTATTTTCGATAGTTAAAAGAATACACTGATAAAGATTGTAAAGCGTAAAAAATGACCGTTAAAATCCCACGCGTACAATAATAATTAACGATCCCGATTCAATCAAAACTACCACATTCGTAACGCGCTCTGTATTGAACTTTAATTAAAGGAAATTTTAGTGCTCGTATATGTATGTAATAGGGGTGTGTGTTTATGGGTATAATTAGAGCTAGAAACGTAGGTTTATTTCTAACCAGGAAGTTATAAAACTATATGCACATTAAATGTTGCTTTTTATTATTCGTACGTATAATTTTTTTTTCCATCCCACTGAAAATATAACTATATTTCGTTTCATTTAAATGTTATTTTATGTTGATGAGTAATTTTTATGGAGTTTCATTATCAATGTCTTGCTATTAGGTATACAATAAACTGTTGTTGTATGAGCAATGAGCATCTTCGAAAAACTATACGAACCTTTCGTTCATTTTCAATTCAATGCAGAATATGTGGGACAATCAATCATCTGCAATAAAATGTAATATTTAGCTTATCCGTTACGTGAAAGGATTAAAATTCAATTTCTTTGAGGATGGAGACATAAATTTTGGAATCACCTGTGCTGTCGTATTCCCACAAAAGGATGCCCAAGCACACATCCGCGCTCGATATAATAAATCGAAAAGCGGAGTAAGGAATCCGAGCAATAAAGGTTTTATTAAATTTTATTGCGACATATATTATAAAAGAATTTATTGCCAGTCGTATAAATCCATTGTTAGTGCACCGTACTCGGCATATTCACCAACAAAAGAAATTTCGAGATTAATGCTTGTTTATTTTTTCACATCTATAAAACTACGTACCGTTCGAAAGTTCGATAAGAGCTTTCCTCTTCACACTCTGCGCACTCGCATTGTCAATATCTCCCATATTGTGCGACATTCAAAATGTGCTCTCATCGAAAATATTGGTTTGGCTGTGTTCAGTTTTCATTGAAGTTTCGCCCTCGAGCGAAAAAGCAAGTCATCATCAATGCGTGTGCAATAAAGCTCGCGAGCGATCGGTTTTTAACACATAACAGAACGAATGCCTCAACAGCGAAGTTATTGCCCATAAAACCGTCAGACAAATGCAAACAATCCCCGAGTGCATCGTAAACTAAAGACAAGATAATGCAAAATGTCTCCCGTTTCGTTAACATACATATGTACATATCTAGATGCCTGCATACGATTGCAGTTATCCGATCTTTATATTGTTTTAATTTTTGTAGGGTTTATAATGTACTTTTGAATTTAAAAGGCATGTTTATTTATGTATGATATAAGTTTTGCAAAAATCGGTCAACTGGGGGTGTCAGTTTTTTTATCAGTAGGTATCATTTATGATGTTCAGTGTAGAAATTGTTTCATAATTTGTCATGTTTAAACGAATGTGTATGTAGAATGTTGTGTGTTGTTCACGCAAAATTTTACTGTGGGAAAATATTGAGTATGTTATGATTGTTATCGAACAAACAAAAATAGTTGACATATTATGTTTATAGGAAGATTTATTCAAAGACAGGTTTTGAAACGATTAAAAAACAAATTGAATCGCTCAAAAAATTTCAATTACATTTTATTACTCATATATTTACAATTACCATATTTAGCGTAGGTACGTAATAAATTTAAAACATATTTTCGCTTTTAGTACCAGGTAATATTTTCTACATACTTATGTGAAATTACGTTTGCGTGAAGGACTTTTTAATCAAGTGAATTGTGATAAAATGTATGTTTGACGAAACTTTATACAAATTTGGAATTAAATAATTTTTAAATACAGAAATTCATGCCGCGTAAAAGATCCCATAGAAATGTTAACGATTCGATGATACAAATTCGATGTCAATAAATAAACACAGAGCAGAGGACGATAAAAAAGTATTTTTTCGTTCATTGTGCAGCATCGGTTTTATAGCACGAAAAGTCCTGGCGTAAATAATTGAGTGTTTTGTCGTCAATTCTATCTGTTCTGCAGCTCTTTAATATAGTCGTTGATGGATTTATGCGATTCTTTTACGATGTGCTTTGTCGACCCGCTTTCAAAGGAAGGAATTGTTTATCATTTTTACAATACGTACATTTGTGCGTTTTGTCATCATGTGCTGAAGGGGAAAAATGAATAAGAAGCGAAAGACATAAAAGGAAATATAGCTTTATAAAGCGAAAAGAAATTCAATTTTAACGAGCATAACGTGATCCGAACACGTCGTGAACGAAAAGTAATTGACGTTTATCAAACGTACCTACCTATTGAAAACTATATTTTCTTTATTTTATTTTATATATCGTTCAAATATTTTCCTTTTATTTGAAAACTATCCTCTGCATTTATTATAAACAATACATCTTTTATTCATTATACGTATATTTTACCCAACATCGTACGTTATTTTATTGATCACCTTTTGTCATAAATGTCGTCGGTGATTAGGCATAAAAACGTATTCGAAATTGTATATTTATGCGATAATTTGAAAAGCGGATACGCGTTTATTTAACGTGATAAAATATTCTTGAAAATTTTTCCTAGATAGAATCGCACAATACTACAGGATATTATAATGTAATTTTTCGCTTAAAATGAAACGAGCTTCAGTAAGAGACTGATTCTATTGATATTTAAATTGCCAAAAAAGTGCTAATTGAAGCGCTTGAAGTCATGCTTAGGTACTTTACATTTTGATTCAATTTATTTGTTTTATTTAAACTTTAAGTGCTTTTGTTCATAGTAAAATGATTTATTTTTGTATTTTCTTTTGCAGTCATTTGAATATACGGAGTTATGTCAGCAAGGAGGTGCCGGAGGAGGCGCCGGTGTGACGGGGGTCCTCGAAAGTGGATCCTTAGGACCTCGACCTCAACCTAGCCCTGGCTCAGCCGGAAGATCAAGACCCTGGCACGATTTTGGCAGACAAAATGACGCAGATAAAATCCAAATACCTAAATTGTAAGTAAAACACTGTATTGAATTCACCCTCATTTGTTTTTATACCTACATATGTAAGTATGTATCTAAATATAGATATTTCTCAGCGACTAAATTTCACCGTATCAATTCCCTCTTTTGTCGCATTTCCCGCCTTTGATAATGATTTCGACATTGCTGACAGTTTTCCGACGCCATTAGCATAGATTGCGCCACAGTCGTCGCTGATAAATGTTATCAATTATTTCAAAAATTTCAATACGCGCCCGTAAAAGTGACAAGAGTCGCCTGAAATTGTTGCACGCTTTGAACATTTAAAATATTACAAAATTGTTTCGACATTTTAATGTTCTTTTTCACAACGCACCCTATTTGTTTAGTAACAAATGAACTATCATTATAAGCAGTGTTTATTTCCTATTATTGTATGTAATGTGTCGTTATGTTTCTTTACATGCCTCATACTAGGAATGTTTCTAGTGAAAATCGTAAGTACAAATTATATTATAAACGTATCAATTAGTTATACCTGTTAATATTTCGTAACTTATGATCTTGGGAATATTATTGTTGCCTTACAAAAGGAAAGTTTTTTCATTCATTTAAAATCAATCATTTAAAACTTCCTTTACAGTTTGAAAGCTATATCCGCATCTATATATAATAAAAGGTTCATTTTAGAAACGAGGTCTTTTTCAATCAAATTTATCATACAATAACTATTCAGATTTAGATAGGTATATGTATGTACATATGTACATATCTATGAACTTTCAATCGATCGATATTAGTTTTGTTCGGCATTGAATTGAATCTATTGCATAAAAGTAGCTATAAAATAATAGTATTTTATAGCTACTTTTAACGTTTTGAAAGCCTGCGTATTTTCAAATTTTGTATATTTATAAACACCGTGATGAAATTGATACCTCATTGGTACGTACTTCGGTGCGCAATCGCATATATTTTCACCGGTTAATTATTCACGTGCCTACTACGTGGTAACCATTTCGGAAAAATACCATAAAACAAAACGAAACGAAAAAAAATCACCACACTAGACAATTACCACATGGTCATTGTTATCGATAGTGACAAAAAAAAAAATTTTCTTCACTTTTTATGTAACCGTCGCGTGTTCGAAACGTCGACTGTGTTAATTTTTTAACGTCTCATCAAAATGCAACGGCTAAGAATTTTCATGCGCAAATTAAAGTTTTTTCATTCTTCGAGTGATTTAATAGACGTAACGCCGACTTCGGAACTACCCCCATTTTTTAGTGGTTTTTATTTCGTTAATTAAAGTCTTATTTTATGTTTTCGTTTTTATTACCAAAATTGGCCCTAATTATTAAACAAATTTTATATTGAAATCGAGCTTAGAAGTGCCGCTCGCGCCGTACAAATAAATACAAGGTGTGCCATATAATTCGCCACAACGTTGAATCATTAAGCGTAATAAAATTCACAACGCGAGTAATTTATATTTGAACGTGTGCGTATTTTCATCAAACAAAATCAATCGGTAGCGCGCACTTCGTGCATGTGTGCAATGCTTGCTTAAACTATGCAAGATCAATGCCGAATACATTCAAGTTGGCATACCAAAGCTTTCGGCGTACCGAATGGCAATTCGATCATCATTTGAGGTATCTACCTACCTGTTCAAGTATTTGAAAAGTGGTTCAACACGTAATGAAACAAATTGAAGGTGAGCTTTAAACGTTCGCTTTGTGTCCGATACTGTAAGAATCTGTTCTTTTGAGATAAAGCCATATTATAATAATAAAAAAAATTATAATAAATAACTAGGGTCTATCAAAGCGGTGTAATTATTTCATAATTGTTGGTCGTCATGATCGATGAGACAGCCTGTACGTCGTAGGGTCACGTCGGTGCATTAGAACTGCATTGGCTGCAACACGATAAACCCATTAGCATATTATCTCTCCTCACCTGAGGAATATTACCTGTCCGTCCGAGAAAAGCACCACTGTAAACACACACACACACACACACTCATATGTACATTATATACTAAAAAGGAAAAAAAAATGTTTCAAACGCACGTGTTTTTCGGTAGACCATTAAAACAAAACGTAGCCTTAATGATGACGTTGCCCCGAGGCTTCCCCCACCTCCCCAATTATATTAAAAGTTTTAATTGTTTTAACCCGCAAACCGACGGCTCGTTATCGCCTCCGTTTTTCGGTCGCTTTATCGTTGCCATGCTACTGCGCATATATATATGTATATATTATAATGTATGCGCGTTTATTATCAACGCACACGCACACAATCGAAACGAATGCGCGCATCCTAAAGGTTAAAAACGCGATCGTCTCCTTTGCGGCCATTACCGGTCGTCGTTTATTTCACTAAATTTACTAATCGCCCTTGTTCTTTTATTTATTCTTTTAAGTGCGACGCATAAATTAATTATTATCAACGAATAATGCAAGCGAACGAATTGCATTCTGTACCGGTTTGACGCGTTCGAATCGAGTCGTAAGAATTGTGCATTAAAGTTATTTCAGAATTGGTCCCCCGTTTATTGTGTGTTCATTTAATTTGTAAAAATTAATATTGCTTTCAAACGTTGATTCGTCGGCGCAGTTCGAGCCTTGCCCTCTGTGAAAATCCTTTTAATCTTGAGTGACGTGCGACAGACACTCGGGTGTAATCGCTTTATTTTGCTCATTTTTCTCGTACACAAATTGTATCGTAAATTGCTACTAAAACCAATTACAAATGTAAATCCACAGCTTGAGAGACGTGTGACAATGCCTTCTGCGGCAACGTGTCAGAGTATGTATGTACTGATAGAAAGTGCAGGTGGAAAAAAATTCGTTTATCTATACGAGTTTCCGGATTATTCGTATTTGCTTTTATGAATTGTGTCATTCGAATTTGAATCGTTAGAATTTGAGCAGCCGTTGATGTATCTTAATCATCGATTCTTTATTTCAATTTATTAGTGCATTATTATTATACCACTGTCAATTCGACTACTATATGACTTCGTACGTTTTATTAGTTTGATTTAACACTGAGCGGTATATATGTATATGTACATAGGTGCATATGTTTTATAGGACTGGTTTTAAATAGGCGAGGGTTGATATTTTCATAGCAAATCCTACGCCACGGTGCCGGAACTGACGAAGAACGTCACGAACGCAGTCAAAACGCGGAAGAAACCACTTTGACAACTGACATTCCACAAGCACATTTATCTATAACTGTTAAATATACATCATATAATACACCTACGAAACTCGCGGACGGTTCACTTCGATGTTTTATCGCTCGCGTAACGGAACTAATTAATCGTGACGAGATGCAAATTTCAGGAGTCGTCGTCTTCGTGGGCGTCATCATTAAAATTATACCCGTGCGCGTATTTAAAACGCGATAATATTAATTGCTCGGTTTACTCAGCGTAGTGTATATAGATGGGAATATAAAAAAAAATTCGGGAAAATTATGGACGATGGCGGATCGTGAGCGGAATAATTTTCCGTGCGCGCGAGTTATTATGTATTAAGAAAAAAGTCCTTCGCGGCATCTGATATGTGTCCGTTCCTTATACGGCACCAATCAGTTATTTCCAATCTGAGGTTGGAATCAATTAAAAACATCACCGCAGACCACCCCTTTCGATCGCTCGCGGCGTCCCGTTCTCTCCGCGAAAAGCTCCAACAGATCCGAGATCGAAAATGTGATCTTTTCTCGCGGGAATGAAGTGGCTCGGTCTCTCGGTAGCCATCCAGATGTGAAGCGTTAAACGCAATTAACTTCGGGCACACCCACTCGGTAGTAGGTACATAGGTTCGTTTGTGTGTGTGTAGTTGAAGCTATGTAACGTAAAAATATAACAGCCAATCATGTTGCGTGATAAAAGAAAATTGTATGCTTCGTAGCAATTTTATAAGTCTCTTTTGTGTGTATATAAAACGAAATGTTCCGAATTGACGGTCGTGTTGTAATATTTATGTAAATACGAGTGTTTCGTACTTGTAAGATAATTGTTTATAATTATAAAATTGGTTGAGACTAAGTTGATTCTTTCACAATGGAAGAAAATTGGCGATAAACTAAGAAATCCTAGCGAAAATTGGTGTTGTCAGTTGTGTCACAATTTTAGAATTCAATATCTCGTATAGATATATGTATGTATGTATGTATGTACATCGAACTTCAGCTTCATGGACATTTTTAGCTTAAGCTTTATTTACATAGTTCAGAATACTATAACGCATTTCTAATAAAATGTCAATTAAAATTTTTACATTAGAGACTTCAACGCATGGTTATTTTCGAAACCCAATACATTTTTAATTTATGTATATTCACAGAACAAAAGTACTGCTTTTTTGCATAGAATTACAAAACTGCTCGGTCTATTGATTGAAAAAAGTGTTTTTAATCATACCACTTATATTATTATATATAAAATAAGTTAGCTTTACGTGTAAAACGAACGATCAGCGCGAACGTAATTAACTCGAAACGCGCACGTAGTAGCGTGCTGTTAAAAGTCACAAACACTCGTACCTACATAGATGCAACTAAAAGGAATCTCACAGCATTCTCGTGTCTATTTAGAAGGATAGATTTGTTTAGTACAACATACATATTATAAATGGGTGCTTAATCGATTTTCAGCATGTTCTTGTCATCGATAAAGTGCCATTTCAGTGTCGTGCGTGAACGCATATATAAGTGTAATTGCGTATTCCGGTCGACGAATCCGAACCGTTGCGAATGGCCATAACATGATCGTTCCTCAAATGGCAAATGATCGCTATTTACGGTGCATCGCGCGGCTCTAATTAGCTGCATCGATGCACTCTTGTATCCGTCGCGCGATGCTCTGACAGCCATCAACTCTATCCTTTTTCGTTGGAAGAATTGCACTCGTAAAAAAATATATTGGACTAGTTAGCAGTATGTAACACAGTATGATCACCCGTCAAAAGTGACGGGTGGCGACTTTGTTAATTGGTTCATTGGTTATTCTCTTGCTGTATTTTGATCGTTTCTACTTCATTTACCTTATACAAATTACGTACCGTTGCGTTGTCGTCGTGAACACTTCCTAAGCGACTCAATTTTTCTCTGAATAATGAAATTTAGCCGACACGTTAACGGGTTTAGATATTTTCGACAGGCTTGATTGGGCTCGGCTTAATTAAAACAGTTATGTGTGTCCAAAAATACACGCACATTTTTTCAATCGATAAGATCTGGCATTTTATGGTCGAAAAGATTGACGTTCAACGGATTAATATACATACACACGCTTTTTGCTCTCTCGAAGCTGAGTGCTCCACATTTATCAAGCTAATGTACACACTCGTATATCTACATATATGTATGTATGTACGTACATATATATGTAGCAGAATATGAGACATTTGAGAATCGTAACGCGCGCGATCTTCACTCGCTCAAAATGGCGGCATCATTAAATTATGAAAACACTTTGCACGTCGCGAGTATTTCCTGTCCAACAAATGCCACCGAAGACAACTCTTAATGACCGCAATCAATCTCCGTTTGCTCCTTGAGCTCTCGTTGTTGGTTAACTGAAGCCCAAACGTGGCACCAACGCGGACGATTGAGCACCCCTGCGTGACCGTTTCGGACGTACGGACTGTTTTAAAAAAATAATTTCTAACTGTACGTTCAGTGCATCCGCAAAAAATTAATATATTCCGATATCGATCTAATATACTATAAAAACAGCGACTTGAACTGTTAAAGTGTACGTTTCATTGAATATTGAAAAGTTTTAAAATTATACGATTGATTATATAATATAAGCGATCGCACGTTGGTTCGTTGCGAGGTAATAAAAAATCTAAAAAATCGAGCAATGTTT
The DNA here is from genome assembly GCA_022651745.1 of Parapsyche elsis. NCBI lineage: Eukaryota > Metazoa > Arthropoda > Insecta > Trichoptera > Hydropsychidae > Parapsyche > Parapsyche elsis. The sequence continues at coordinate 5,863,824 of JAGVSN010000002.1, read as the reverse complement.
AAATGGGTGGCTAGCTGTTGATTTTTAATTGATAAATGTGAAAAAATTGGATCTTTATTTAAATTCGATGTATTGATTTTTTCCTGTTCTAATTGATTGTGATTGATTTGGATCTGGTGTTGAGTGGCAGCAATGACCGGTAGCTCAATATCAATTAATTTTTTAAAACAGGTTAACGAAAGGTAGCTCTATAATAGCCGATCGATTCATTTAAATTCACACACACGCACAATAGTACACAGTAGCGATCTGAAAATAATTTTATATTAATTTCCATATGTAGGACGTAAACAAAATGATTTAAAATTACATTTTAATGTAAGAGTAACTATCTATCGTTAGAACAAGTGATTTATTGGTACGAATTTGTTCATGTTCGGTTCATTAGATACCAGCTTTGATTTACCCAAGTATCGTGCTTTTATCCGATTTCCCTTTTAAACACACTTTTGTCTATTTATATTTGTTTTTTCGTATTTTTTTTTTAGATATACGTAAGACGCGTTCGAAATATGTTTCTGTCGCAACGTGGGATACAAGCGTACGTCCAAATTGATGATAGTCAGAGTAAAGAGTAAACGACGCCGTTTACAGTCGTGGAATTCACTCGCTTTACAGAAGTGATAATAAGAGTCAGAGTAATTGTTAATCGACCCGAGAGTCCTAGCATTAAATCACGTATTCTTATTGATCTTTGCTGACGTTTTCTCCAACGATATTTACTTAATTGTATCACACTGGTATTCCTCATTTTTTTCTTCATTTTTGCGGCACTCGAGCTTCGTTCATTTTGCCGACTACGTGTCGGCATTTTCAGTCGTTCGAATCTCTATAATGAACATGCGTTATCGAATTTTTGGGCATATTTTGATACGCCAACAGCAGGTGATTCGATTGGACTTTTGCAACTCTGCCAATGCCCTTACGAAGCCAATTCTGAATTGATGGGAATTAATTATAATGTACGCGCACTATATTTAAATGGTATCGAATCGGGATCGCAGATAAAAAGTATTCGTGCGCGTACTACTTTGACTCTTCTGTCATATCCATTTATAAATAATTAGCTTCTGCTGCAATGGGCTTCTTGGAAACGAGCGAGTCTCTGTTGTTTTTCTCGCCATTTGTTTATTGATTTATTTATGTGTTCTTTTGGGTTGTTTTTTTTTCGTTTTGTCCGATCGGAAGAACGCTGGACAAAAGAGTTCGGCGAGCATTCACGTACGCAGCAACAGCACCACGATTATTCCTATTGTTGTATTTTCGCCAATTGAGATGCGCGACGAGTACATTCCTGCATTGGTATTTTAAATCAGATCCTGCGAAACACTTGTGCAACAGCGATGCACAACGCAGAAGATTCCATCATGATCTGGAATGCGCTTCAACTTTGGTTTCCCTCGGTTTCGATCAAAATATTATTCATACTCGTTCAGTATATTCAAAACGTGAAAATATCAATGAAATTCGTGATATGCACCTGTCTTAGAATATCGTCATTACACAATCAATATTAAACATATACTTTAAGCATATTTCCGCTGTATTTCAATGTCGTTATTGTACTGTGATCCGTATAATTGACGTTTGCGAATAGTTGTCGACAACTGTCTCGTTTTGTGGGTTCGCGTGCGTTGCACTTTTCCGTCACAATAGGGTATTATTCCTCTTGCTTTCTTTTTGTCGAGGTTGTGTTTCATTTATTTTGCTTCGGAAATGCGTCTTTCGCCAACAGTTGGCAGGTCGCAGATCAATCAAGGATCCGTTGCCTGTCAGTCGACTTTCAAAAGATTTTTATTTTCAACCACCGCCGCCCACATTGTACACACTACAATATAATATTTATATAATTATTACGCGATGTTATAAAAGATCGTGCATTAATTATTACATTAATAGAACAATGCATTATTAAGTATACAATGGACTGTTGCGTAACACTCTTGTAAGTGCACATATTCGCTAATATAACATTGTTCATTGTTACAAAAGCTTCTTAGTAGTTTATAAATTATTCACCGGCTAAATTTTAAACTTTTTATAAAGGGTCTAACTGCTAAGTCCGCACATGTGTAGGTTGATTAGCATAATTCCGCTATTCGAATAGTATATGTACGTATACTTATAGGGTTTCGTAATACGAATGCCAATCGACTGTCTTCACGTCCGTCACCGAATTTATTTCGTCCATAAAGTGCCTACTTCTTCTCCTCGGCTCGGTTCGCTTATCTCGTTGCTTGAATCTCCCCAGCGAGCTTGTGGTGTCATCAAAGGGTTGAGCCGCGCCGTGTGAGCCTTCCGAGGAGAAATGGACGCTGTCAATCGGCATAATGTGTTTAAATGTACACTGGCCGGGAAATTTATCTATTTGGACAAGGTTTTGATGTTGAATTAGTGGGAATACACATTGCTCGGGGTCACGAAAGTTGTGTGTAAAGTGCGATTAGAATGCACCAACTTAAGCTATCTACATAGATATTCTATAGTACTGTGCAGTATTTTATATTTTAAAGTGCAATGAGGTCAACTTATTACACTCTTAACCGATTATCGGTATTGGGTATAATGTTCGTGTTCGTGTTTGCTACTGTGCGTAATTGATCATTGTGGTTTAGCGTAAAACAGCCTCGGCACTTATGTTTTATCAATTCGCGGTATTATGTAAAATAATTTTACCCCTACACTTCATTCAACTTTAAAGTTTAAACGATTGTGTGGATCGTGAAACTCGAATGATGTCCGATTTGAATTGAATAACGTGTCCTATGTGTTCATATGCGGAAATTCTAATGCACGGTTGTTTATAACGAACTTCTATAAATAATCGCAAGCTTTCTAATGAAGCGTTGTACGTACCTACCCACTGGTTAAAATGTAAATTTTAATGATATATTACAAACGATAAAAATAAATGAACCGTGGAGCTTTTCTCACTCGCGCAACGAAAGTTTGGCGCCCAGGGCGCCAATTCTCGCCATCACTGTTTATATGTATGTATATATTTTTTGTTTTATATTTATTTTATTGCACATTTTTAATTGCTCTTTCGTTTTTGTTTGACAGATATTCACCCTGCGGATTCAAATATAACCTGGAGAGTCCAATTAGCAGTTCACAGAGGCGCGAAGACGACCGGATCACGTACATCAATAAAGGACAATTTTACGGCATATCATTAGAATACATACACGATCCTGACAAACCGATCAAAAATCAAACCGTCAAGGTAAGCTTTCTTTTACAACCGCACATAAAGTTTTTTGACGAGATAACTGGAGTCTTATCTCGCCGTTTGTATCTATGTATGTATGTATGTATGTACATATGTACGTATCTGCAGATAGCGATCGCACAAACCAAACGTCGCCAGAGCCATGCGAGAGACCACAATGCTAATTAATATAACGTTTTCATTGTTGTTATAAATTTAACGACGCCACATACAACCACTCATTATGGCGCTGGTATTAATTAACGTCAATCGAACCCGATCGTAATACTTTGTCGTATTTAAATTACTTATTATAATACTGTCTTTCTTTGAAAGTTATTCGATGATATTATGATCCACCCGCCCCGCTCGCATGAAATTTGTCACGTTTTTGACAGACACCGTGTGCGGCTTTCGCTGATAAAGCTCGAGTGCAATTTTTAGCACATGTCTGGAAAGATCGCCCGGTCGCGTTTTTAACCCTATCTGGGCATCGGATCAAGATCGTTATATCGCTCATAGGAAGACGGCGAGAGAAAGATATGACAATTGTCCGAAACTTGAGCACGCTCGACCGTGAACGCTGTCGCCGTGTAATGTGTGGTATTTAAATGTCGCGTCGGTCACCTTCACGAGCCAGATAAATTAACGTCTCGAATAAATAACTTTGACATTTTCCCTTCAGATCGCTATCGGGTCGAGCCGGAGACCGTGTGTGTGTGTGTGTGCGTGCTTCGTCGTCCCGCAGCGCCAATTAAAAACATTAAATACAACAAATAAGAAGTGTGCCCTCCCTTCGTAATTTACCCTCGTGAATGAGAGTGTGTTTAAAGAAGGCACTTTATTTAACACGCATAACCGAGCGGATCGCACTCTGCGGGTTAAAAGCGCCTCGTGGTGCTTTGCCGACGTATCAACTTGCACAAATTAGTGCGAGATGTGATTTAGATCCGTTTAAACGAACGATATGATATTGCAGCTGCACAGACTACGCACAGTTCTTTCAATGTAAAAGAAAAAGCTATTCCGGAAAATTTTCCGAAGTCAAATTATATTTGAATGAGATTCGTATGTTTGTGTCTATTATCAAAAGCCTAATGGGTGGTATTGCTTCAATGCATACAATAATTGTGATTGATAGTTATCTAGCCTCTTATGAACAATAAAACGTTCTCATTTAACCGACCTTTGTATCGCTATTATAAATTAATCAATTAATTTAAAAGATAAACATTTACGTCTTTATCGCTTTTGATCGATTCCGTTGTGTACAAATTGATGGTTGTCCGTAACATACACACGACACACATTGTTTAATTTATAATGTAATTTATGCACGTTTAATAAACAATTGTGCGCGTCTTAATTGAATTCATTAAAGCGGAAAATTTACATAGAACGTTCGAAGTAAATCATAGTGTTGTTAAATTTTTTAGACATTCGTTTATCCGCAAAACGCTATTAATATTTATAATCGATTTTTGATCGGAAAAAAATAAACTGATAATTAAATTGATTAAAAGCGTCCGCTGCACGGAATATTTTCGCAAGCTAAACGCCGAATTAATTTTTTGCACGGATATTACTGTTATTTTAAATTGAAAACGTGCGTGTTTTCCATTTTTGAAATGTGACAAAATTGACGCTACGGTATATGTATGATTCTTATTAAAATTTGATAAACGCAAAGCTTAAGCATTAAACGTGAATGACGTTAACTTCCTGCGTATTTAACTTTACATTAACGCACTCGACTATCTTTCACACGAATTAAAACCGTTTCACAACACCTGTTGCATATGTGCAGAGCTTTCGTTTATTTTTCCAACCAACCGATACATATTTCTCAACTCTTATCGCTTTTGAAAATAATAACAGCCGCCCCGTTTATCTCGACGCGATACGGCGCCGTGATTTTATGTAAATTCATACATCTAAAGCTCATCTAAAAATAAGTATAATTAGGCTGCTATCACAGGTGCCGGCGGCGTCCGTTAATTAATGTCACCTGTTTTTCTCTACGTATCTGCCCATCATTATAACTCTATCGCTCGTACCGTTAAAATGACCCACTTAGCGTCTTCGAAAAAGCTCACAAGTCCACCACTAATGGCCGACGTACATATTACGTGTGGTTCAAGCTCGACACCTGTACCCCAAAGGGTCACCATCAAAAGACGCGCTTAAAAGGTCAAATGAGAAATTGCCGTACCTGCAAGCCACCTGTAAGCGTGTCGTATAAGGAATTTTCAAAAATTCCACATGCGATTTCTTCGCGAGAAAATCTCACACACTCTCATCGATCGATAGACATACTGGGTGTTGAAGCTTCGCCTTATCTGTTTTATAAAGGTACCCGCGTCTATATATATAGAAATATAAATATATACGAGTTTGTAAACGTAAAAGCAATTAACTTCTTTCTCCGCGCACGTTGAAACTGTCACATTTTTATTGATCGATTCACCGACCGTCAACTTTAATGATCGCAATAAAGATTGACGTTTGTTGGTTTTTTTTTTATTTCGCTTGCAATGTCGTCAACGTAAAGTTTTAAGTTTTTTACGCTAGTCGATTTCCCGCATTATTGCGCTATGTTAAACCGTTTGTCGCGGATCTTAACGTGAACTTGTATGTATGTATGTATGTATGTATGTATGTATGTAGGTACTTGCCTATACGCAAGAAAGTGTTTTCCAATGTGGCGCGCGCGTTCTGTAGAGATGTTCACTAGAAAGCTCTACATGTGTTTGTTTTATGTACATAGGTACATATTGTATTGTACAGCATTGACTACTGAATTTTCACATTGTGCTTAGAATTTTCCCGACGTTTCCATACATTACACTGGTTTTAACAAAACGGAATTTTCCTTTTATAGAAATTCACACAAGTAAACTAGCCGTATTTAAACGATTTGGTTGTTTTTTCGATGATTGTGAATGCAGACTCCTTTTTTTATTATTTCAACAACCTTTCCTGTCATCATTTACAATGTGTAGCATGAGCTGTGAATCAATCTGCAGAAACAGATACCAAAACGTTAAGGTTTTGATATAATTATACCAAGGATATCTTATATGCCGATTTTTTTTTCTATCGCATAGAGGTGTCTTATAACACGAGTGCGTTGTACTAATTAGGTATAGAATTTGCAATCGAACGAAATGTCGTTCGATCGATCTTTCGCTCGCAACTTTTTTGTTATTGGAAACAAAACGGAGATTGTTATTTATTTATTTATTTTTTGGTATCTCCCCACCAATATGGCGAACCGTCGCTTTTCGAATTAACGATACGAGCGCGTGTGATCGATGCTTAATTGGTGAATGTCAAGGGTATCCAACGCTTGCTAAAAATGCTTCTTTTTTCAGGATACAAGCAATGAATCACGCACTTTTTTCCAACGAACGCGTACCGAGTGATTGATGTTGCCGCGTTTCAGTATGACGACGACAATCGGGAATGGACTCATTTAGGATCCATTTAGGACGCAATAAAATCAACGATTGCCCATTTTATCCCATCATTATGGTTCGTTATATGTATATGAAATAAACTACGTACAGTTTTTTCAATGATTTTGAGTACCCACAACACTCAAAGAACCATAATGAATAGCGTCGCGTGCATAAAATATCCACTACGTCTCGTGAATAAGAGCCGAGACCACCTGGAACCATACGTATACCAAATAATTAATTGTAAAAGTTGAATAGATTCCTTTTTGTTGATATTGTGTTGCTTGTATGATACTATTGACATTTTACCGCATTGAGCGCTACCGCTCGCGCTCTAGGTAGTCGATTTAAACAAAAAAGTCGATTGCGAAATGTCGACATTTTAACGACGTGTCGTAGAGTTTCCTTTAAAAGATTGTCGCATACTTAAATACATACATTTGTCCGCGATATAAAACATGTCAATGGCGTAACTATTGAAGATTTGCAAAGTAGAGCTAAAGTAATGAATGCCTCATAGTTTATATTCTATTTGTCAGACGATAGATATATGCTAGATATGGAGCCGCTTGTATGTGTCACGCTTTTCTTAATAAGAAAAAAGGTTTGACATTTCCTCTTCGGTGGCCACGACACGCAATAAATCAGTCGATTGTTCGACTAGAAACGTTTCACATTATAATAAATGTAAATCGGCGCGATTTCGGCACCATTGTGTCGTTTTCGTTTGCACCTGATGTTGTCCATTGTCTGACTGGTTGCGTAGTTTAAAACATTTAAAACTTAAACGCGATGATGACTGTTGAATTTTTGCCATTTTGAGAGAGAGTCATCGACGATGGCCGATCATGTCGATGGTCGGTGGTCATTGTCGGCTGAAAATTTATCGCGCACCGGTTCGAGGTCTTGTATCTAATCAAAGTAATTTAACCGCGATGTTTTTGTCCGTGTAGCGGCTTGTATTGTTGGCGAAGAACTCGATACCCGTTCATCGATCAAGTCTCGAGAATAGTACGGTGTACGCTTTTAAAACCCTTCGGTCGTACGTCGTATAATAGTATCGATATAAATTCAATTCAAATTCTTGTAAAAAATATTACCGCGGTAATCGATTCTTTGTACGGCCGAGCAGTAGACTTGACAGGCAAATTTAAATTTATGACAAATTTAACAGAATTAAATCAAGATAATATCGATCTATCAACATAAACACGACACTGTGTCGTTGTACATATTCGGCAATTATTGATTTGCTTGTGATTTGAATAGCATTCATAAATTGTTGTATTTCACTTGAACGACGAGCCTTATCGTGTATATGTTAATGAAAATCGATTAAAATAATAAAAAAGTTAATGCATTGCTTTATGCATTATACATTATAGTATCATACGCTTTCGATTACCTACATATAATGTGAAATTTAAAATATATGCATATTAAACGGATTGAATAATTGAAAAAATCTTTGAAAGGCCTTGTATATAATGTTCTTTAATCTTGAGTGTATCAGTCATGTTATGCGTATTTAATTCGATGAGCTTATTGGCTTTGAAGAAAAAAAATTGCCCATACACACGCACACTACCACCGATGAAATTTTTCAATAAAATCAACAAACAGTACGTAACGGTAGCAATTGGCCAATGCCATAAAAAAAGCAGAGATGACTAATAATAATACAAACACGAGTAGTTGTCTGCCGTCAATCATTTGTACGGGTTACTATGATACGTGCATTAAGTTCGCGCACGATCCGTAAGATGTTTCAGAACGATTTTAGAGTAAAAACGTGAGCGACTTTTACCACGAATCCGGCATTAGTCAAATGTCATATCTGAGATGTCTTGCCGAGATGATTGTGGTAGGTAGCACTCGTATACGTACCACCATATATACATAAGACATTTCCCATTGTCAGCCGAATGTGTCAATCAAGATTAACTGACGTTTCGTGACCGCGTCCGTATTGCCGACTTTAATGCTACCTACTAGATACATACTGCCAACCGCCTCTGCAACAAATCGAGACTATATCTCTGGATATGCCACCGTTCTTGGATAACATCTGCTTCTTCCGCTGATGTAAATTGCCCGTGTGCCTCCCCTAGTCTCTGAAAGATCAATCATCCTAAACTTTAACGCATGCGAAAATTAATCATCGGCAACCCTGCGAGATCGCGAAAAGGGTGGATTAACCGCTCGCACTAATTAGCATAAGCCAACATGTGAAATGTACACTCGTATCGGTTTTATTCAATTTGTTAGAGGGTGTGGGACTTAACCGTAATTTCAGAATCGACATTGCACGACATTGAGTTGTTTGCTCCAAGCTCAATGCATCATTACTATCATTAGAGTCATTTTCGTGTTTGTTTTTTAGGTATAGACAATAACTGTCATATTATGTGAAGTTTTCTTGTGAATTATTCTCGCTTGTACGTTGTCAGAAATCATGATGTAGCACTGTGTTGAAAGATAAAAATCGTTCGCTTCCGAATCGGTCGCATCCGAAAGGGTGTGAAGGATATCTTTATGGGTTTTTAACGGGTTCGTAAATATTTATTTATATATTTTTTTTGAACCGCTCGCGACCGCCACAGGTAGGTAGGTATATAGAAAGAGACATCTTAATTACGATTAAGGAGTCAAACTATCGTTATGCAAATGCAACGGTGGATCGGATGCATTTGCATATTATGTGCATATACCCTGATGACTTGGCAACGGAGAGGATAAAAGACTAAAATAAATTGAAAAAAAATGGTGCCATCATCAATTCGATTATGCAACGCCCGACAACCTTTCAAGTATGCAAATTTTCAGCATCGACAAAAAACGTATACACGTATATTTACATGTAAACTCCTGAATAGTTAAAGTCTCGATTAGTGCAAAATATTCACACGTTATTTTTGTACGTATAATGAAAATCCTTTTGATTTCGTTGAAATTCTTTGTTTTTTTTTAATATCAGACTATGTTCTGACGTTTCAATGTGTTTCTAAAACTACTATTATCCTCGGAATTGTAACGCGACTCGGGCCAAAGTATCGAAACTATCGTTCCGTAGAGCGCTCCCGTGTGCAATTTCTGTTTTGCGCAAGTATTATACTGTAAATATAAAGCAAGCGGCGCACGTTGCGCAACGTTTTGCCCATTGTAAACACACGCTCATAAGCGGATATAATATTATTAGTACGTAATGGATATCGCATGTTGTGCTAGCATAATCGACACCTTCTTTCACCGACCTATCTATTATCCTCGCGTTTTGTTGCGTATCTTCACGCTCGTATGCACTCGACGAATGTGCACGAAAGGTTCGCTCTGCTAAACTTCACTCTTCCTAGAACGAGTATCATTCGATATGAGAAAATTTCACTTCATTTTTGTTATTCAACGCTGTACTGTTACGATATTGAAAAAGGAACAAAACCATGTATGTACAATTCTTCGTTAAACATATGTATTTCCTATGTATGTATCTTCTGATATTTAACCATTTCCTATACGTGAACTGAAATGATGGAATATCGATTGCTCCCTATAGTCCACATAAATCAATTTGAGCTTTTGTTGCACTGTGTGTGTGTTTTGTATATATATTATATACTACAAAGGGGCCGATCGTGTTGCGCAATATGTACATTTTCCAGTTGTGTAACAATTACAGTGCACTATGTGGAGTATAACTTGCGTGTTCCGAGGATATAAAACGCATGTGTATGATTTACTTTTACTGACACGATCAGCACCGAAGCGGCAGTATTTAAGTCGACACTTACCTAGAAAGGTAACCAAGTAAAAAAATCAACAATGCTATCCATTTCGTTATGGTCAATGAGATAGAGCCAACGCCAGGAATGTTCTCTGACACACGTCAGAGTTATGATTTTAACGAACGTTACTAATTTAATTTTAAAAGAATTGGATTACCCCATAGAATAGTTGACGTAACCTCATACTTTGTTACCAACTCAAAAAATCGTCAGAAATTTGTCTTTGCGTAAAAGCTAATGTATTAAGTTGTCCATGTACTTAAACATGAAAGTTTGGCGACTAAAATCAATATTCCAAACCTTATCTTCAACAAAAGTTGTTAACCTTTATCAACATTGAATTAATTGAAATATTATCAATATAATTTGTGAATCAAATTTTTATCTTTAAAATTACTGTTATTGTGTAAATTTTTTTGTAATTTGACCCATTTTTTTTGATTTTTCTACAAGTCAATTTTTACTATCGCCAAATCTGCATACGAATTAGTAGCGCATTTGCGCCGCAAACAAGTGATCCTACTACAATACTTTTTGACTATCCGTGAAATCGCGATTTACCATACTTCGGTCACGACCGAGAACTTATGGAGGGCTTTCTCGTTATCGGGTTTCTCTCGTCGAGAGCGATCTGTTTTAAGATCGGCTACCGAGAACGCTTTTATAGAACGGTTCGATTTCCTGCTCTCGTTAACAGTGTGCGTGTAGAATAAATATATCCTCGCCGATTGTCAGACGAGTGCTAAAAAATCACCGGGTTCCCTATTGTCAGTAAGAAAAGCGCCAACGTATACCCACCTATGTATGTATTTATAGTGTTAGACACCAGTATTAATGTTGGATTATGATGATTCTGATACTGTTATGTATTGCCGATTTGTCTTATCTGAGCTTATCTGACGCCGAAGGGGCGGATGTCTCTCCGACGATTTCTCCCGTTAAATTATTCGCATTTTAACTTTTAACTTTTTAACTACGCGTCAAACGGTTAAATCCGACGTTTCCTCTCGACTCTGCGCCGATGCACGCGATCGTAATCCATTTATTTATTATTCATTTTAATGCTCAGCCAGTGCAAGGATGTATGTATACCTACACGTAGTATTTACATAGGTACTGTTTGTACTATCTTATAAAATTTGATATATGTGTTTACCGTGCGTTGAATAATTTGAACCAGTTCGACGCGTCGTTAATCCTCGACAGTAAATCGTTTAGCGAACTCTCGTTAGTATGAGAACGCTTTGATTGTTCACTGGTATTATAGTTTTTCCTAGATTTTCCCACGTGGGCTATCTTTCTCTCTCTTCTCGTGTTACTGGTTTGCTATTGGTGTGTACAGTAGCCGATTGTGATGTCGGACACGTGACAACTCTTTTACGGCCGATTGGCCGTCCGGAGTCGACCAATGGCATGGCATGGCATGGCCAGAGATACCAGAAATGTTATTGTCTTCGACGAACGAGAACCACTGAGCGCGTTCTACGTGCTCAGACTACTAATTACACATACAATACGGCGTCTGCATACGCAACGTGGAGTCCGCCATTTTTTTTTTTTGTCGTTTTCGTTTTACATATATAAGAGGCCGCACAAAATGCATAATGTGCCATTAAAACGGTTTTTAAACTACATCATTTCGCATATGTCGATTTGTATGAACAATTCGCGAGCGATTTTCGTTTCTAAATTCCTGAAATTTCATTTCATTGCGTCTCTTATAGGTACATGACTGCAATTACTGTATAAAATTTTTTAATAGTTTTTGTGTGTTCAAAGTCAAATTTTATCTTTGATCAATCATTTTCCTTGTTGTACCTACATATATTTACGTCCATCCGCATATAATAAACTTCATAGATAATAGCAGTGTTAATTGTTGAGGACCCCTACGAAATTGTCGAATGTTTCCCCTCATAAATTCGGTGGTTTTAGTATAAAACTTTGTTTTGTTGAAACTAATAATTAATAGCTCTTAAATTTGTTACCTTGAGTATTACGCTATTTTTACTTTATCATTAAGTATAAGTATATTAGTTTTAAGCTCCAAATCTAACAGTGAAACTATTAATTGAATTTTTTATACATACATACATACATATATAGGTATGTATCTACATAGCTGCCTACTGCATCCTATAAAAAAGCATCATGAAAAATACTAAATTATGTATGATGTACGTACGATTATTTTGACTTTTAGACTTTTTTCACGTGTTTAATCCCGGTTTATAACAATACATTAATAACATAAATTTGTTGAGCTTTCATAGTTTAATCAACTTGTGTACCTATGCTAATCGACCAATGAACTGCTTTTTTGTGCAATCAATAGTTGTTTTTCTCGATGCATAATTGCTTAGGGTAAACTTTGATATTTCAATGAAGCAGTTTCTTTTTGTCACTTAAAACCGCGCATTAGCGTATTATGCGACAACACTTAATCTGTTATCAGTGCTATCACTTCAATTTTTTACACATTTACATTTAGCTCATGATTTTTTTTTTTATGAAGTATGCATGTATATTTATTTTTTAACAGTGTGTATTTATTAGCAAAGCTATACATAAAAAAGACAGTCGGATAATTAAATCGATGCAATATATCAAACGTATGCTTTATTATCTCCATACAAACTTCGAGCGCATTTTCCAAAGTTCACGTATTTCAATTTGATCTCGTTGTCCCCGTCGCGTAAACAATTTTGAATTGTTCCACGGCTCGCAAAACGGTTCTATGCAAAACGTGAACGCGCGCACACACACACACACACACACACACACATAGATAGATACATACAAGTCTGAAATCCGATGCATAATGGATTATTGCAGCAAAAATGCAGATACCTTTCCGAGGACGGGTATAGTTCCTTAGACGCGTCGTACGTGCGTTACATTCAATTAGATGCGGGGAATTGATTTCTTGCGTCTCTATTCCACCGAAGAACGCAGTCTCTCAAACCGTCAAATTGAATTACTGTGCACAAACTCTTGACATAAACATACAAGACGACCGCAAATATTTCCGCTGTAAAGATGCGCTAAATCAAATCCGTTAATTTAACCCATGCGCCCAATCGCCGATTAGTCACACGTCTGACGTGCTTTATTTTGTTTCAATGTGATAATAATTTCGTTTAATGAATTTTGCACGCAAAACGTAGTCACAGTAGATAATTGTGTAGAGATAGTCGATAGTTACACATACCTAGGACAATTGGTGAATATGACTGGATATAAAGAAGATGAATGAAACTATGTAGATATGTAAGATGGAGCGCATTTGGAAGAATGAACATAGTTTATAAATCCAACATCCCGCTATGCTTAAAAAAGAAGGCATAAGACCAATGCGTACTGCTAGTTATGACGTATGAATGTGAAACGTGTATGCTGAATTCAAAAGATCCAATGACACGTAGCGAGAAATACTGAAATGGTATCCGAGAGGATGTGAAAGAAAGCAAGGTAGACCGAGCGGACGATGGGCTGATGAATTGAAAAGAATGTGCGGAGTCAAGTGGATGCAGATTCCTCAAGACAGACAGGAATGTAAGAGAATTTGGGACGGCCTTCATTCAGCAGTGGATGGTGAACGGCTGAAAATGATGACGATGATAATAATTGGAACTAAAAAATAATAAACGGGAATGCATTGTAAATTATTTGTACTTGTCTGTCAGATGGATCTTTTTTTGCCATACAATATATGTACATATGTATAATGAGTCAATTTCATTATTCGATCTTAAATCTTTTTCTATTTGCACTCGTCAATTATATTGATCAATTAATTAATGTCTTTTACTAGAAAACGGCCAACTTTCAGGTTTACGCTTATACGAGTATTTCTATTTTTCCTGCCGATGATCTGCAATGAGTCGTGAATCACCCTATGCAATACGCCATGTTTATTTATTATAGTCAGTCGTAAATATTAGGATTACTCAAGTATTAAACGTCAATAATATCCTGACAATCGTACGCCTACCACAACAGACCAGACCTACATAGCGTTTGAAACTATGGCGCCTTTTTTTGAATGATTTTCTAAGACTCGTATGGGTAAAGGAGATGCTAGAGCTATTTTTTCAGTAATTTTTCAATAGATTTCAATGCACATGTGTCGTGTTTGTCGGCCATTGCGGTATGCGACCACGGTGAGATTTATTGTTGGGGGGGCCCCGTTTGGACCGCGGGCCCCTCTTGTAATCCATTAGGCTACGCAGCCGTAGCCACGTAGCCGGAGGCCAGCTAGATCCCATTGAGATTAAGTCCACATTAAGAGCCCACCGGTAAGATAAGATCTGCCCGAGCTATCTGTGTTGGCCGTTCGGCATTGTACCGATTAATAGGGACACCGAGAGATACTCGCCATTGTGCCCGTATCCGACATTATCGCTACATCAAAACGCACCACGTGTACCTACCCACTATCCACGTTTATTATATATGTACATATTTTTTTTTCACAAAAACATCCACCCGTATTCAAATTAATACATCCCGACCACCGGTTCGGTTCGCTCCTTTTTCCATATCGAGAGCGCCGTTGTTCATTTTCGACTTTGACAAGTTTTCGCGACAACTTTCAAAGTGTCAAATTTCCACAAGACAAGTTCCGTTCTCGCTAGTTTGTGGGTTATTTTCGCAGTGCGTGGAAGGGCGTGGTGCTAATTAGTTTTTGTTTTTATGCGGGTCAATGTCGCGAAATTCGAATGTTACCCACTCGGATGAAACCTGTACTTGACGACCCCAAAATCAATGACGCATAATGAAAAATAAAAGTGTATCATTTAGCCCTAGTTTGAATTGACAAATGTGTATCGTTGACGAGTATCGAATTTCATTCATAAGAAAAGTTAAAATGCAAAAAAAACTGATAATACGCATCACGGAATTCATTTAACTCTCAAAGATTGCTTAATTGTATATGTAATTGTAACCAGTTCATAGTCTTTTTTTAAATGTTTGAACCTTATATTTTATTGCTTCAATATCCTTGTATGTACATATATCAATTATGACCTCATTTCATTAGTTGATTTTATAGATTGAATGACTTATTTTTTATTGAATTTTTATACGAATTTGATCTCCCAACGATGAATGACTCACGCTTTACAGTACAGGATAAATCTAAAGCGATTGATTTAAAGAGACAGTAAATTAAACGGTTATGTCTTAAAAATATGAGAATATTGAAAGGTGCAATTTGAATTGACCGCATTGATATAGAGCGTATTTCGTTTGCGAATGAGATCGACAGCATACTAAAGGTTAAAAAGTAAAACTATAACGTCAAAATATATAATATATAATAATAAAATAAACAATTTAACGTTCGTTTGACCCGCTAGCGCTTAGCGTTAACCCCTTCGCGCGCAATCAATCAATTTTGCTCGTACAACGATAACGTAATAATCCGAACGGCACGCTTTGTACACACACACACACACATACTCGCCGATCGTTCGATGTTTATTAATATTAATTTCGCGATTGGAATTTATTTTTATTCTTCTTTCATTTTGTTTTTATTTTTTATTAACCTTTACTTGCTGTCGGTCGGTGCGTAAAGACAATTTTAATGCGTCCCAAGATACGCCTCGCTAATGCATTCGACTTCTCTTCTCTAAAATTGTAATCTGGTCGCGTGTGACGTGAGACGTTCGATAATTGACAATCGTAAAACACTCTTAGGCAGACGGTATATTGAATGAACAGACGACATGTGTACGTACCTGGTCATAGCGAGATATGTCACAATTTTATTTCCAGCGCGACTTCGATGCATTTATATACAGAATCGCCTCTTGCAATGTCTGATCTTATGTTCAGATAACGTGTACTTAAGCGCTCAGACATCGATCAAACCTTGTATAACTCTATGGGGTCAAATGTGACCCCAGTGAACTTCGCTCAACCGATAAATCAGCCTATCTATCAACGTAATTTGCATTAAGCTTCCTAGTATTCTTTTTATTGATATGTTTATACTTTCTAGTTATCGTGCAATTTTAGCCTATTTTTATACTGTTGACTATACGAAATTGAAAAAAATTTAATCAATCTGTATATGTACATGGAGGTGATCGATCGATTTCATTGAAAAACGTATATACTTGGAAATTGCGGGTAATTTCAAATTTTGCGGAATATTTCTATAATGATCGATTCTACTCTATAATTTGTAGTTGTAAAATAAAACAACTTGTGGCAATATTTAGATATAATCGTTTTGTAAGTGACTCGTATGAGTCATATAATTTTTTTCTTAATTAATTCAATTGCTACTGATTGTGCGTTCAAAATTGTGGGACAAGTGACGTCATATACATAGCAATAATTTAAAAATCAATGTAATCAAACGCGCGGAAGTAGCCTTCATATATTGTTGGAATGCTTACCGAAAACAGATAACGGTTTCGTCAGAACAATTATTTACCATACGTCACAGATTACCCCGTGAATCGGCTCTTTATTATTTACTAGTGTAAGCCCGTTGAATATCACCAGAGCGTTCTCATCACCCGTACTGAAAAATAATATTAAATTTAATAATTTGTATAGTTGTTGCATCTATGTATGCAATAATGCGCCATCTATGGCGCGTTATAATAACAACAACGTAACAATTTAGCAAAGTCGCGAACACTTTAATAATAAATATTAGCCAATTATAGCACGTCTGTCATCGCCTCCGTTTGGAAGATAGTGTAAGCACGATTCCTCTCAACCTGGTGATACTGGGTTCAAATCCTACTCGTGCGACGTTCTGGTTTTTTAATTATTTACGGCGGCGAGCAGACGGACACACACACACACACAGACAGACAGACAGACGGATTTTGGCTATTATATATATAATATTTCAGCGGCCGAAAAATCAATTAGCATTTTGAAACTACATACACACATATGTACCTACATACGTACATATAGCGAGTTCACAATAATTGTTCAACCGATATCTGGTAGCGTGTCAAATTTTTCGATAAGAACGACTCGTAAGTCCGACGACACAGGCTTTCGGATTAATTCTCTGCTCTACGAAACGAAACCTGATCGAACCGTGGCTCTCCTTATTATTTATTATGTGCGAGTATATTTTTTTTGGTATTATTTTACCCCACAGTTTTTTTCAACAAAAGAGATACAAACCAAACCAAAGACGTTGTTGCGGTGCACGCGGGAGGTCGTCGCATACTTTTACATACGCAATTTTAAGGTCAACGCCAAAACTTCGTTGTTCCAAAATCGGTCGTAAAATATATATTCCGTTGTTCCAAGTTCGTCTCGTTCGTACGATGAAAGTCGTTTTGCACTTGTACGGCGATGTGTATGAAAAAAATTGTCCATATAATTTATACGTAATATATGTATGAGGTCGAAATTACGGCATGGTCGTCAACTCTGCAAAAATCCGCTCATTTTGATCTTAATTTGTCTGATATAAGGAAGTGTAGGATGAAGATTGTCTTGTAGTGTAAATTCGACTTGTGTGAGCTTTGAGAACGTTTTTCGAAAGTCATAGATCAAATGTGTGCGATTGTGATATGTCGATGTATTTTCCGGTTAACATGGTTCTATCCGGATGATCCATCATTCGGCTGAAGACAAGACAAATCGAGTACTAATCACGCTCGCAAGCAAGGGATTGATGTGATGCATTTTAAATATACGCTTTCTTAGGTTAAAATTATTTTATAAATTGTGTATGCATTATCAATGTCATGCATATGTCATTTTGTTAATATCTGGAAAATTTTAACCGTTCTACTCATCACGTTGCAGTTAAATGTCGAAATCGGTTTTGTGATTTGTTTCGATACACTCGTGACACTTAAAAATTCATTAATAACAGTCCTTTCAAATATTAACACCTTTAACGAGGGCGATCGGTGTGTATGGTTTTTATCGACGATCTCTCTAATTGCCCGTAAATCGATAGAGGTTTTAGAATCGCCGGTTGAGTGCGTCATTTATCGCTAATTAAATCGAATCATCGTCAAGTGTGTGGACACGAATGAAAGTCACCGCTAGATCACCTCAAAGTAACTATCGATCATGATGCGAACGATGTTGCGCTTCGTCGTACTGTGTACTAAGTTCTTGTTTTGCAGTAAAAAATAAATTCAATACACGATTAAGAATAAACATGGTCGTGTGTTTTTTTCGGTGTACTGAAATGCAAGCTCGCAAAACGCAACTTTCTCGTATGGAAGTGCACAAAAGTCGAATCTCATAAATTCGATAGAATTAACTGAGGCGTTGATTCGTAAGCAATTTTCTTCAATTTGTAAAGTAGCGGTTGAATCTGCGATAGTCGCATTTGCATATATTGAATACAAAACGAACGGGTAAATACATATTCTCGTACACGATAACATTTCAGATTGCAATAAGACAACAGCGAACGACTGGTTATTATAATTATTGTCGCCGTTTCTACAATAACGACACAGGTGGATGTTTTCTCACTTAGCCATAACATTCTATGCATTTCTGTCCAATAGCATCTGCAGATACGCTCGATTGTATTTTATTTTCATTTGGTATAATAAATTGAATAATTTTTATAGACGGCTAACGTCATTATAAGTAATTGTGTGCGATTATTTATATATATATATATATATGTATATATATAATTTATAAAATAACGAATTCCAATATGTATTACCCGGCATCCATCGCATCGGTGGGAAGGTCCTCTCGTCTCGTACGAGCAAAAACCTTTGGACGGATTCCTCGGTTGCAATCTCTTATTATGGCGTGGCAACGAGTAATGATAATTAGTTCTGCAGAAGTGCAGAATAAAGCCAAGAATTAGTAAAACACCTTAGAGACATTTCGCTCGTTTCCGCTCGCTAACGTACGAATGCCATAATAATAAGCTGTACGCTCAGCGTATCCTGTCACGATTTCATACATACACACGCTTAAACTTAAACCATAATAGATTTAGCATTGTAAACAATAAGGCTTTCATTTACCTACCACCTGAAGGCGACTGGAAATCTTAGGGTATCTTTCTCTTGTTATTTCACTATGATCGCCGGTAAAAATATTCGTCGTTATGTGTAAAAGCAACGCTCGAAAATAAGTACATATGTATGTACAAGTAGCTTTCTGTATTATAACGTGCGTCTTTATGATGAAAATCGTGTGTTGGCCACATTGCATTTTTTCCACTGGCATGTATCGAATTTTTTCGTACGCTGACCGCAACATGGCACTCGTATTTTCTCTCGTCGTCATTCAATACAACCGATGAGTAAAAGGACGAAACCGCACGCTTGCACGTAGGTACCTATGCTACATACCGAGAGAGACCTCAAAAGACCTCGCAATGGACCCCGGGAGTGAATTTTTGCTCAAGGAGCAAAAATCTCCCCTAGGGCGAAACAACAACGACCACCACAGTAATATCGCGTGTGGGTGGATCGTTACGAAAGCCCAGACATGCCGCAGTAATGAACCCACAGCCAAGCACTTACAATGTATAAAATAAAATTGAAAAAAAAACCGCAATTATACGGTAGTCCGTGACGTTCAAGTGCCATCAAAATATTTTCAGTTCGAGTCAAATTCCAGTACAAAAATTTGCGTTGTCCGAGACAAGAGTCCGTTGCTTTACTTTGAAGCTGTTGCGTCAGAGTGTTCTAAGTCCGCTCGTAAATAATTTTAGTACCTTTGATATAACTACAGTAGGTAGTAATTCGAATGACACTAGGTACGATTTGACTGTTTTGATTTATTAAAAAAAAAAAAAAACAAACGACGGTAAAATAAACACCCCGTTATTACGCACGTTAAAATGTATGTTATTATAATGCGACCGAACATTACCAGACCGGTACATTGTAAAAAACAATTTCATTTCAATGATACGCAGACGATTTATTAGATTTGTTCAATGGACAAATTATACCCGTTGGTTATTTGAACGTATTTGCTCACATCACAGTGATTATTACCAATTATGAATTACGATCGGTAGTCGCTTGAACCGCTTCAGCTTAGATCTCACTTGCCCAAATCCGCATCGGAAAATTTAAATTTATATGTTTGTTTGTTTTGTTTGCAGAGCGTTGTAATGTTAATGTTCCGAGAAGAAAAATCACCCGAAGATGAAATCAAAGCGTGGCAGTTTTGGCACGGCAGACAACATTCGGTGAAACAACGCATACTAGACGCAGGTGAGTGTTATTTATAATGTGTGTATAAACAAATTTTGACGTTTGAATGGGAGTATGTATGTTACGAAAACAACGCATTGCTAGTACGGCTTAATCATTCCACGTTGCGAAACGTGATGTATTGAGCATTGACATTGCCAACAATGGCCGGAGAAAAGAATAAATCTATCAAATGGACACAGAAAGTTAATTGTTTAAGACAATTGCTAGCTCGTTTCGAACTCCTCGGGCATGAAAGTCATTTGCGTCACACCGGCACGGTTAGGGGTCCCCTTGGACACTTTCAATAATTCAATTTTGAAAAAAAAAAAAAAAACGGTTCGACCGCCTCGGGGGGGGTTAAAAAAATGCCAAAATCAATCACGACATGAAAAATTACAGTGAAAATGAAAATATCTTTAGTTCAGCTTTCGACGTGAACATTATTACATATACGCAATGCGGTGTACCTATTGCGGAATTCGAAAGGCATTCAGGAAGAACGATTTGCATAATGAATTAAAGTAATCCGCTACTTGCACTATCTCCGCGTGCAATTTTGTTAAAGAAAATTCGAAAAGTCGTCGCCGCTTCTTATCGACTTAAGCGCCTCGTTTGCATATTTCAATAGCTAGACTATAAATTGTAGGTAAATCTTAATTTGCCCCAGCTTCGACGTTGTACAAATATTCCATCTGGCGTTAATAGTCACTTGTGCAATTTAACGATGTTGGAAAACATAATAAATACACAACAGGGTATTTTTCAGTTCATGAAACTCCGATCTAATTATAAAATATCAATGGAACTCGGTTCGTCAAATGAGATCATACATCAAACGATGCACTGGCGTCTAGTCGATAGTAATTGGACGTTGTGTTCGATCGGCAATGGTAGCATCTCCAATTAGACAAGTAGACATATCGTTCGGTCCAACATCAAAACGTAGCCTATTCAATAAATAACGTGCCGCGAACGCAGATGGTATTTCTCAATTCGTCTGACCAATTAGGGATGCTTCACATGAAGGCTAAACGTTCAATATCGTCGATTAATTGCCTAAGTGCTTACGAATATATATTATTTAAATCTCGCACGATGCGATTACTGGTAATTATAATACGACGATAAATTCCGCAATTTTTCCACAGGTCTGTGGCGTTGTTTTGGTTCTTAAAATCGTATATAAATTATTGCTCATTCGGCGTGCGCGTTCGTATAAACACAGGAAGCCGACGTACGAAATCGATTAATATGCAAATTTTTCGAATCTCCCGGGGTCGGCTATTGCCACTCTCTCGTCGGAGTTTTTGCGATGTCAACCGAATTTAACGATCGTCGACAGTGTGACGACAGATGAAAATTGGTTTAAAAGTAATGCGCTGTTGACTTTTAGTACTAAAACCATGCATTGAAAATTTGTTTGATTGAAACATTGAAACGGGTTTGAGCAATCGCTGCTCGTTCGTACCTCTCTCTGTCTTCCATTATAAAACATCAACATTCAGGAAAATTCGAAAATGGAAATGTTTGGCGACCGAGTCGGGTCACACGAAATCCGATACTAGTCGGCAACACTCGGGACACAATGGAACAGTATCAGATTCCAGAATTGTGTTAGTGTATGTGAGTACAGGCCGAGACGAAGTCATCCTGACGGTCGAGCTCAAAATCAACACACCAAATAATTAATTTAATTTGTGGAAAATCTCATCGAAAGCTTCACGTAGGTAGTGGGATTTAATTGCTTTGGGAAATACAAGTAATTTTCATTATAAATAAACCGCAGGACGCCCGCTTTAGAGACTTATCTGATCGTATCGAGCACGTCGATGATTGTATTATACGCGGATAGCGTCTATCGCGTTGACATTTTTATATTGACAATAATTTCAATAATACTCTCGTATAAGTATCGATATTAATTCAGTGTCGCATATTATAGGTACCTACTTAAAATTAATATCGATTGCGCTGTATAAATGTAAATTTTCATTTTGTCGTCGTCGTCGACGTCAGTGTGTGTAATTAAATTTTCGTATATATCGTGTATACTTTCTCTGTCACGTTTGATACGTGTCAACATCAAAATCACAAGTAGCATACAAAAAAATGAATAAAAACGTAAAGATTGCGATGATGGACTCTGCGTAGGCCGATTCTGTGTCCGGGAATCACTCGAGTGAAAAAGGCCTCGTCTTAAATTTCAACCACGCTTAAATATCAAATGTACTTTATATAAATATGTATGTGGCTTACATTATACGCGGAAACACACACGAGCGTTTAACGGCCAAATATTGCTTGCGAGTACGTTTTAATTATAAACTTATTAGTCTGTTCGAGTGCGAGTGCGACATTTTTTTGTACGTTTATTAATTAGAAAGCAAATTAAACGCACATACATACAATAATTAGATAAATGAGATAACTTGCACTGGAATAAAAGAGAAACTCTACAATGTCAATACATTACTCATCGGAATCCAGATTTCTCGATTGACCAACAACAAAAAAGTATAACTTTTAAACGGATTTCTCTCGTTTGTTTGGAATTATCGTACTATTAAAAGTGCCGGTTATTTATTTGTGTGTGTAAAAACTACATAGAAATTGTTATGGATCGCTTTGCGCTGAATAAATCTGAAAAGTTATCTATACGCCACACCCACACTGTGCAAGACGCGAATTGAATGGACTTTCCCGCCTCCGACGATGTGACCTAACTTATGATTTATTGGATAATCTGCAAACTTATAATTTAGCAAAACAATCGAATCTGCGATCGCGTAACGTTCAACGTCATTATCATAATGGATCGACAATCGCGCGCCAAACGAAACCAGATGCCGTTAAAGTGTTAAACCGAACACTAATTTCGGTTCAACACATTTCGTATAAGTATTGTTTGTAACAGTTTGCTTTCGTGTATCGAAATTCGCGAAAGTAACTGTACTTAAACGCATCAATTTGTATATGGAAAATTGTGATTTTTTTTTTATTATTTTTTGTGGTAACACGTTTTTGGAACCACTGTTGAATCTTGAGTAGGCATTGTTTGGTTTAGAAGCCGCGAGCAAATTCGCTGACTCAAGAACAACAATCAATCTGGGACGGGGTGTCATTTATTTAATAATATAGCCTTATCAAATTAGACTGTCACGCGGCCAATAATAATCCGGTGCAACGAATGCAACAATGCACCGATTGATATTATTGCAAAATCGTTATACATAAAACGTTTGCGTTCCTTTGCTAATCGACCTAGTACTGTTATTATTGTATAAAACATTTCGCAAATACCTATATTATAGTTTCAAAACCATAAACCAGGATGTGTCGATTCATTATTTTAACTTATGCATGTAGTTAATACAGCTTGGGAAACTTTGTCTGTTTTGGATGCGCGCAATTAATCTTCCGAATCGAATGAATCAACGTTATCATATTACCATTTGACGTCGGCGACTTCTCATTAATTCGCCATAAATTTTATGAATATCGAAAATTAAATTTCGCAACGCTTAAATCCATTCAGCGTGTTATTTATCGTCGATATTTTTACGGTGATATTTAAAATTTTAATTATGCTATTGTTTCGTCACGATGTTCAATTAAAAGACGATTTAATTTATTAGATTTTCTTCGTATTTTTATTGCGTACACGTAGCACTTAATTTAGCACGCGTGTGAGGAAAATCGAAACCGTACAATTTGCCGTTAAGGACCTGTCATTCAGCGTGACGTTAATGCTGCCGTGCTCGTAGTCCTGTGTTTCGTTTCTGTTTGAGTTTCGCTCGAAGATTGCGACGTGAGCGAATCCTACGTGCGTTCTTTGACGGTGCACAACGAAAGGGAAAAATTTCTTCGAGACAAAATAGTAGATGGTAGCAATTTGAATAATTGAGATTTACACGAGCGAAAAGCGCCCGTGGGCTTAAAAGATAGTCGAAGGTAATCGTCGGAAACGCTTCTGGATGTTTCATTTGCATGTTCGTATTTTGCTCGGGTCGTTTCGTCGTTTAACTATTACATTTCAAGTGATTGCTTTTAATTTGTGTTGGTAATTGAACTTTTTGTTTTTAATTTAAATACTATATAGATAAGGATCGTATTATCGCTAGAGACTGCACAAACTTGTGAAACATCCTAAACATGCGAAATTTAATATTTATAAGCTCTTAAATTCAATACACTTCTTCCTGTTCTGAGCGAGCGTTCGATTTCGTCAGCTCATCTCGTTTACTAATTGGTCATTTCCTTTGTCGTTTAACAAACCATTCCCTGTCTTTGTCATTGTAATATAATTAATACTCTGCGTGTATTTTTAATCTTAACAGTCGGGGGCGGGTCCGTTGCTTTAAATAAAGTTTGACTATTCCGGATTGAGTTGAAATATGTTGTTGTGGCACCGCCCCTGAGAAAATTGGAAACAATCAAAACGCTCATTATTACAATCAATTAAATAAACTGCTTCGTATGTTTTGACTTTTATGAACGACCATCGTAAAAAAAAATCACAATATAAATGCGTCATTAATAAAAAATAAAACAACTATCTATCTACATATACGCTAATAAGCGAACAATAAATATTTTTCATTCCGCGTATGTATTTTGGTATTCACGATCGCCGTTTGTTAAAATATAATTAAAGATTACTAGGCGTGCTATTTAGATATAGGTATATATTCTTTTTTTTTTTTTTTGCATTTGACCACCGCGGTACGTACGTTCGTTTTATTAGCGTTACAAAGGATGCAAGAAACCTCAGCAGTGACCGCAAATGAAAAAGAGCGGATGCGAGCGGTAAGCCATACGCATCTGTTTGTAAAATGCACGTCTGACGGCCACTGATAACGATAATGATATATATTTTACCTTCGTTACGTCCATTAATGTCCTTACGCTATTATCATTCGCCGTTGCTCGTAGTCTTTCGTACGTTCGGCTCGATGGCATTTTTATTTCAATAGTTCTAACTGGAGATGACTGTTTTGTTTCTCTCTCTCTCTCGAGTGAGATGAAGCAATAACGAGGGGATCAGAGATCAAACGATCTTGTATTGAAATTCAGGAATCTGGAATTTTAACGGCGATTATTAACACTTAAACTGTATAAGGCTCGAGAAAATGCACGTGCATTAAGCCACCGAACAACTGTTATGGTATCGCGTACAAATTGACACGAGTAAAAGTTCGCCTTTTTGTATGGTCGTAATTCACTATTTTTTAATTACAAATCTATAGTCGAAAAATATTAAATATCAATAGGTCGAAAAGTTCAATGCCTCCGCTTGATAGGTAGATATGTATGTACCTACTGAATTAAAAAAAAATAAATTAAGTTTCGAATTTTCTAATTTTACATGGATAATAATCAGCATCAACGGGTGTGTAATTATTGCCTTTAAAAAAATAGCAACGCGGAAGTAGGTACCTATTCCATTATTTTCTCCAACCGCTTAACGACGTGTTTGAGCTTTGTAAGCATCTTCGGTAAACGCGTATAAATTAATAAATAATGGCATGTAAATGGTTTCCGTTTTTCACAAAAAAAATAAATAAAAAAATAAAACAACAAAAAAGTATACACTTTAACTCAGCGGAGAGCAAATACTCTGCGTTCGCGGTGCACGTTGCACACAACGGTAATTTTCTCTTATCTGCCGGCAAATGCACATTTAATAACTCCCCTCTGGGCGGCCATTACTTCCTCCGAGTTCACCGACAATTTCAACCGTCCCACTTCTTCCACACATATAATATAATCTAACAACAACACAACGGCGGAGAGGAGCAGCCCCCGTGTGGTGGATCGCGCGATGCGTTTAAAATTGCATTATATCTGCACTTGGCGAATGCACCTGGCCGTTGCCGTCACGGACATCAGATTATCCCACTATCCTGTCGCGCGTAATGTGACACCGAGCTTTTTACGACCAGCTTTCGGATAGCTTTCGCGCTCTAAATGCATTGCCGTTGTATTACTGGCGTAGTTACATTAGATTGTATAGGGTATAAAATAAAATTACTGAAAATTTGTGGAGTCTAATGCTGCGTACACACCGACGCGACGAACCGAACAGCGAACGACGAGTGTTTGCTAGTGTGTGGACGTTCATAAATCATCGGACGTTATTGTGTGGAGCGGTCCACACAACACCAACCCTTCGTCGTTCGCTGTTCGGTTCGTCGGTTTGTACGCAGCATAAGATGTCATATCAGCCAGGCGACAGCTCAATGTTTAGATCTCCGAATGTCGAATGATTTTCCCGATGATGTTTTCGACCTTAATTATCGTCATTAAATCCAAATCGGCTGTCTCCCGTTTTAATTTGCTAATTTATCTAATTTAGTTGTGAGACGGTTCCACCAATAATTCGCTCCTCTTATTGATACATTATTCCTATGTTAACCTGTCATCGGGAATCTTTGTGTTCTTAGAGCAGTTGATTAACTTTCCCCTAAGCAAAAATAAACCTTTAAGATCATATACAGTACTTCTGTTAAGGCTAGTCTCAATTATATTATACACGGTGTAGGAATCTAAGATAAACACAGAAAACAAGAAGGGAAAAAAAAACAATTTAATTTTATATTTACATATAAATAAATTTATTTGTTTGCCAATACTACAAAGCATCATTTGCAATAATTTCAAACATCCGCGTTCATATAACATTAATATAATCAGTTATTTTGAACCAACCAGGATCTCAGTGTTCACATTCACATTCTTTGCGGTGCACCCGATGTGGTCCTATCGAATTTGAATACATTGAATATGAATGAACGTAAAACTGGCAAAAATAATTAGTTTTTGCGAATTTTGTAGCACGGTCGAATTTTTAATTCTCGCTATTTTACAGTTGGTAAGCATGGCTTTATGTGTATACAATTAATCCTTTTCAATGATACTGTCGCAGTATAAATCATTCTGAACAACTTCTGAATGTCCGCGTTTGCTTATAATAAGTCATACTTGTACAAATCCAACAACAATGCCCCGAGAAGAATACTCATTTAGTACGAACACACCTACACAGCGCGCTGATTGGTATTATTGAGTTTATCACTGTCCAACGCCTGGTATTTTATACTATTAATAATATTATTACGTAATGAGGAATTTTAACTAATGATTATAAATCAATTTCTAATTAAAATCGTTCGGTTAAAAAAAGTCTAATGTTTAATGTCACACATTAACCAGCATGTATAAGAATTTAATACAGACGCTAATTAAAATGATATAAAAAAATTTTCGTTGATTATCCTTGAGTTGATAGTGTAGGAATTCTCGATCGTCGCGAGTCGAATGAACATTGGGAAAAAAAGTCGACTTCCAAATTAGTTCGTTTTCGGTCGACTTCTTGCTTTATTTATAATTTGTATTAATTGATAGATACGCGCGGCCGTGTGTTTAGATGGATTTTGTTTTTTTAATATATGCGTGTATGTCATAAATCTGTGCGAAATATTAACCCATTATGTGTTGTGATTTTTTTCATTCCTTTTATGATGAACTCGTTTTTATGTAATACGCTAAAAAAACACTAGCGTTTACTAAAATCGTTTTGTTTATTGAATTCTGATTGTAATTGGACTGGTTTTTCGCTTTTGAAAAAACAGCACGATGCTTATTGAATCCGAATACGACACTCGATATTTTACGATCGTTTTACTGTCGATGCAATAAAATTTGAATAAGTGTATAAAATACACGTTTTTATCTAATGATATCTTATTCGGATTCTTTTAATTGTTAATTATTATCATCTGTCAAATGAAATTATTATTAATGTATTATTTTGCAATGTGTTCAAATGTGTCGTTTTTTTTTTTCAGATACGAAAAATAGCGTTGGATTAGTTGGATGTATTGAAGAAATTGCACATAATGCCATAGCCGTATATTGGAATCCCTTGGAAAGCTCAGCTAAAGTATGTATTATATTTTATTTACTTTATAATTGACATAACCTACATACTTATGATTTCAATATTTAATCATATGACATGAAATGATTATATTTAAAAAAACTATGAAAAAACGCTTGATGTACATAAATTCACTCTTCTCATGGTAAAAAAAATGCATAACATGTCAATAAAATTTTATCGCTTGAATCAGCTCCAGGGAAACAAATTGATATCCATAATTTTAGAACGTAATAATTAGACGAAACGGAGGTTCTACGTGTAAAAAACGCAGACAATTCACACACACACAAATTGTAGATGTATCTACTTAAACGCCCTGAAATTTTCCTGCTTTGATAGCACGCTATTTCAATGGTGAGGGTAGGCGGATTATTAAGGTGTATCAAAACGTTTGATTATTGTAACTGTAACCGACATTAAAGCGCACATTTTGTAATGAAGCGTTGTGCGTACTACCGGATGTGGCCACTTATTGAATCCAGATACAAACATTCGGATTAGACGGTTCGTTTTGA
The DNA here is from genome assembly GCA_022651745.1 of Parapsyche elsis. Classification (NCBI taxonomy): domain Eukaryota; kingdom Metazoa; phylum Arthropoda; class Insecta; order Trichoptera; family Hydropsychidae; genus Parapsyche; species Parapsyche elsis. Next base: position 5,834,723 of record JAGVSN010000002.1, on the reverse strand, counting down.
ATTTCATGTGGAATCATCGACGAAGCGAAAGCGATTCGAAACGTGTAAAAGATTAAACTTTGAGGCGGGAAAATGCTAGGAAAATTCGTTAATAAAATGAATTTAACTATGTACTGCTAACCGGTCGAGAGACTCAAACGAGCAGACAGGCGAGAAACCTCGGGTCAAAAAGTAGCCATTGTCATTATGTTAATTTTGGTTAATTGCCGCTTATTACCGAACCTCTTATCGATGTCGATAAAAATTTCTTTTTAACATTTAACGCTTTTATATCGAATGTAAAATGCAGTGGTGGCGCTTTAATTCAATTTCGACGGTGAATTTAACAGTGTATAATTGGTACGTGTACAATATTATGTACGGTTGTAAAAGCGGCCGAATGTGTGTTTAGACGTTATTTATTGGATACTACATACATAGATCGAAATGGGGAAAAAAACGTTTGATACATGTGTACACTTTAACCATTGACTATGTAAATTTTGACGTGACATCGATTTTACTCTATAAAATAAGAATTATGACTATTGCTTTTTTTTATGCGATTATAATAAGAAAACTCTTATCGAAGCCTTTCTAATTGTACGTGCAAATATTTATATGTTCCATACTCGGTAGTAACGGTTACGATCTAAATATATAACAGTCAATTTTCACTAGGTACTTTATTTACGCGTACGTGTTTATTTTTAATTGAATCCATTTTTCGATGTTAAAAATAATGTATAATTACCACCCTTCGGCACTGGATAATTGGTTGCTGCATTTCACGCACTTAAAATAAGGCTTTTCGCCAAACAAATAATAACGAACGAGAGTGCATACGCACGAAATGTCAATTTCTTTCGTGTCGTTCTACAATTACGCAGAAAAATGCGAAAACAACAAGTACGTATACCGAAATGGAGTAAGTACTAAATTCGACACGAATATGCCGTGTTGTTTTCGTTTTCGTGTGATATTTTGAAATTTCGCGGTTGCATCTGTAATTTTACGTCGTCGTCGTGCGTACGTACAATCATATCATGTCCGCGTGTGCAGGTATTGATATTGAATTATTTTAATCGTCCAAATGAGATCGTAAATTTTAATGACTCCAAAGTATAGTTGTCGTGAGATAAACGCGGCGAGTTGAAATTAAACAGCCTTGTTGGGTCGCGTTTGATGCCGCGGCGCTTAAAGTTCATTTGGCCAAGTGTAAAACGGTGAAAAAAAAAGCCTATATAAAAAGACTCGACCGCAACGTATCATTATTGGGGATGGAAATTGGTATGCCAGAAATGTCTTCTGTTAATGAAAATTTCGAATTTGAATTTATTTCGCTCTCTTGATTTTTTATACTACGATACATCGGCCTAATAATAATGAATTTATACGTACATAGGTACATACGTGTACGAACTGACATATCGATGAGTTAGTGCACAGATATTGTATGTCTAGTTTTAAAAAAAATTGAGTTATCATACACAAAACGTCCATCTGCATCAAACCTTCGTGTTTAAAAAGTATTGTATGTCCAAATATTATTGGACATACAATTATTGTCTTATTCAAATATATAATATGTCCATAGTTTTCATGTATGTATGTCACAATATTTTAAAACAAAACTGGACATACAATATCTGTACTAGACTAACCCATGGACATATCCTATTTCCACTTGCTTTTTCATATCGAGATTGAAACCACCCACACACGTGTGCGTTCGTTTCACTTTTACGCAAAATTTTCTAATCTTTGACGCTGGCCCCCATTTTGATTTATTCTCAGCTGAAAAAAAAAGCTCTCGTATTCAGATCAAATCGCAAATTCATCGCACAAAAAAAATGTGAGGCATTTTTTTTTTTGTAGGTTTAAACTTTTTTTTTTGATACTTTGAGCGATAATTAGATAGGCAAAGTATAGAATTAAATTAATCTGCGACCTAAAAAAATAAATGAGAACGTCGCACGGTATCAAAAAACTACTTGAAAAAACAACAAAAAAAAAATGAAATGACACCACACTCGAAGTGTTATCGCTTTTTGTCGATCGAACAAACTAACATTAAAGCACCCATTAGCGATGCAAGCGTGTTTCGGAAGGGTTTAGTTGAAATTTTGTATTTAATAAGTGGCGCGTGGTGCGATGGTTAGTCGGCGCTCGCGTGAGCTACCACTTTGCGGCTTAAGGGTTAATAAATCGCTAGCTCGCGCCCAGTTACAAATCACGTAGCGGCAATTTGCGCGATCGTCCGGTAGCCCTTGTGTCCCTCGAGGGCTGGCGATTAGCCTATCGGAGCGTAACAGACGCCGCAAATCATACGACTTAAAGCTTGCAAGATTTGCCGACGCCCACCGAGCTTTTGCAAAGCTCGCGTGGGACGCCGAAGATACACCGCAAACGTGGACTCTAGCACTCCTAACTAAATCCGCGCACATCGACCATATTTATGAACGAAAACAAATGATGTATGTTTTGATCCTGTTGATAACTATCTTTATAAGCATACAAGTTGTAATCTATTCTATCTAGAAGGTGGTCCTTAGCCTTGTGCGTATACGTTTGAGCCTCGAAGACAACTCTGACAAACACTTTGACACATTTAAATAGTCTCCAAGTGGCCTCCCCTATCTACGTATGTACAATATGCGTTCAATTCGTGCGTCACTCTGCACATGTTAACCTTTTCATCAGTGGCTCCGCGACATGTTTTCATAGTCATACATCATTTTAAAATTGGAATAGAGAACATTTGTGTATACGGAGGAGGTCCGGGTACCTACATATTAAAAATAAGTGATTTATAGTGAATCTTTCATAATATATGTATGTAACATCACGTTTTAAATATACTCGTATGCTACTGAATGTTAAGTTTAATTTTACTCTAGGAAGCGGTAGCTCGTAAAATCAGAATATAGAGTACCTACGATTTTAAAGGAAATTATATAGGTGGTGTGGTTAAGCCTTTATATGAATAATAATATATAGGTACATGCGAATGAACCATTTAATTATACAACATAAAACGAATGTAAAGACCGCGTTCAGTATTTTTTTTTATCTTTACGTTTTAGTCTTGTTTGAAATTGTGGTTGTTTTAACAAATTTACTAGGTTCGAGATCGTTATTGATATGGAAAAATTAAACAAACACAATGGAAATTAGTTATCATCATCATTTTCAGGCGTTCTCCATCCATTGATGAGTTAAGGCCTCTCCAATTCTCTTCCATTCCTGTCTGCTTTGAACAATCTGCATCCACTTGACTCCACACATCCTTCTTAATTCATAAGCCCATCTTCCACTTGGTCATCCTGGGTTTCATTCGCATCCTCTCGGATACCATTCGAGTATTTCTTGCGTCCATATGCTATCCATTCTTCTCGCTATGTGTCTAGCCCACTGTCACTTCAACTTTTTCACACGTTTCGCTATATCTCCCACTTTGGTCATGCTTCTTACCCATGTATTACTCTTACGGTCTCTTCTTGTTATACCAAGCATAGGTACATCTTTCCATGATTCTCTGTGTGCACTGGATCTTACGTAGCATTCTTGAATTCAGCATCCACATTTCACATCCATACGTCATAGCTGGCAGTACGCAAATTAGTCAAATTGTCAAAATATGTACCTACCTACATATGTACATACATAGATACATATATGGGATTCTAAGAAAACGATTCATTGAAATAGTCACAGTTAATTTATATGTAATTAACGATCACGCGTGATAAAGTAAATTTTATAAACATTACACGCGTCATCGTAGTAATACATTAATGTTTACAAAATGAATTTTTGCAATAATCAATTGCATTGCCAAACGGTTTTCACCACTGTCTTTTGCTCGCCAGAGTCTGTCTTCGTTTAATTTTTTTTTACTTTGCACTGTTTCGATTTGTATAATAATTACGCTAATTTTAATAAATTTTATTTCGTACTTACCGTGTGTGGTGTGGGGGAAAAAAATCGATGCCGGATGCAGTATTTAATTTAATTTAATTGAAGTTATTCGCGTGCGAGCATTTCAATATATTTGCATTTCATTTTCTTCCAACGTACATTTTCCCATTTTTTCGAGCGCGTGTCATTATTGAAAAATTCACATAACGACACGTTAAAATTCCAAAAATTACGTTTAAGCATTTCTCAACGTTGTTTTTTTGCACTTGTCCGTTTTGCTTCGTGTCAATTATATTTGACCATTGTTGTAAAATTATTTTTATTAAACCGATGATTAAAGTTTTACGTTTATTTAATTTACATATTACGAAAGCTTTGTTTGAAAGGTTGACAGGATTTTAATAGTGCGTATACATTTAAATTTGTCACAATATTTGAGTATAGTAAAATTTCAGTTTATTGCTAAATTGTCACTATAAATAATAAGTCATCATTGATAAATTGAATAAGTGGCCGTTCACCGTTTTATATATTGCTTGTAAAAATTATCGATGATTTATTACAATTCCTTTCTAGTGACAAAGACCTGTTGATTTATCGTCCGTTTAACCTTTAACATCAGTCTTATTCAAGTTTATGAAATTTCTTGAACGGACCTATTAAATTTTCGACCTTTGCGTATCGGTCAACACAAAATGAGTAAAATTATAATATTTGTACGTTTTTTTTTTTGTCGTTATACGCCATATTTATAATATTGAAATTACATACGAGACGGTCGCGTGTAGCGTCGGTGATTAATCATGAGATTTTCTTTTAATTCGTTGATTTATTGCCGCGTAATTGAGGGTTTGGCGCAATGCCGACTCGTCGTGTGAATTCTACGGATGAAAATAGTCTAAATTTTGAACCACCTTCCGAAAAATCACCCCCGCCAAAGTCGAAGAAGGACGCGTGTAAAGATCGAGACCGGTGATATTTATAATAATAATGCCTCTCCCGAAATGCAAACAGAACAACGATAAAATCACAAATGAGCGTGCACGTCCTCTAATTGTGCTCCTTGTACTTTTTTGTTAATTAAATTACGCCAAACGTGTAATTTCGAACGAGACTCTTCGGGGAAACCACCGCGTCGTAACGGACAGTTACGACTGGCGTTTGAGCTTTTTATGTATATCCCTCGAACGGATCGCGTGTGACCGTAGGACTTTCTAGCTTTAGTATTATAATTTCTTAATACTTCACGGTTATTGCAATCTAAAAATTTACATAATATACCATAATAATGACCAAAAGTTCGCGGTCCAAATTCTAATTCATATAATTTTTACTCGTACCTACCTATCGAACACGACAGCTGGCTAGCTTTTGACGCTATTTGATATACATTGGTTTTCTGCAGTTGTTATTTAAATTTCGTATTGTTTTTTAACTATCTATTCACTTATGTAAATGTCTCTTAAAAAAAAGTATATTTCCCAACAAATTTCAAAGGAACAATTGCTTGAAATCAATACTACTCATTGTATTAAAAAAAAAATGAATTTTTATTATAGTCACATTAGGTAATTGTAAGTGATACAATTTCCAAACGAAAATTTTGCAAAAACGCTTTTTAATTGTGAGAATAGATATATTATAATACATACGTCAACTTAATATTCATAGATTAGTTAATTTGAAACACTTTAACGTCACATTGTAATTCATAAATTGCAGTATAGGCCACAATAGCAATTTATGCAAATTGACGTGTACGTACCACTAGAAGGTACATACTACTAGATTGTATCGTTACACCCTGATCGCGATACGTTTCCTACAACTATCTATTATTACAATTTTTTCCCTGTACTCGCGCATTATTATCCTCATAATATTATATATCAGACGAATAACGTAGCGATTAATCATCGCTTCGCAAAATTCAAAGAAAAAAAATAAAACGCAATACAAAATTTACTATATGTAAATTAGGCTACGGAAATTCGATACGTTTTAATTATGTTTCGTACAATTTAATTATGTTTGCGTACGGGAGGGAGCGTGTGCAATTACGTTCAAGTATCGACGACTGCCAAACCACCACTTCCATGCGGATGATGATGATGATGATGATGATGATGATGAGGAGTTGCGTGCACTCGGCAAATGATCTCGCGATGCAGAAATGTCCTCGGAACCAGTGCAAGGGTCGGCAGTCTGCGATTACTGTAATTATTATGGAATTTCTAGAGCGGATTCAAGCACCGTTGAAAATCGGAAACATCGGATGTAAAATGGGGACGATTGTAAACCTCTGGTTTTCCCGAGTTTTCCGAAAAAACGCAACTCTACTTAGAAATCATTCGATGTAATCAAAATTCACACAGATCCGTGTATGAGATATCTTGTAACGTCGACGGAATAATTTTTGAAAATTAGCCGTTGCGCAAAATAAGATTGTGGTATTTTTTCAATATGTACATACATAATATGTAGGTATATATCAACGAGACGTCAAATTTGCTTTGGTGAGATGATGTAATTTTTAATAGTAGTGCGTTTTGGTTAATTTTGCGTTTCGTGACCGATGTTTTTAATGTTTTTATTATGTTCGTTTTCAGATCAATGTGGCCGTGCAGTGTCTCAGCACGGACTTTAGCAGTCAGAAAGGAGTCAAGGTAAGAGCATTTTAATATTTCTCCATATCTTGTGTCAGCGATCGGCGTCCATTTATCGTACACTGCTTCATCAGGGGCGGATTGGAACACCGGGATACAAAAATTCCCACTAGAACCAATCACTCAATTAATGAAGCTTAAACGCTTACTTGACATACGACTGCAAGTTCAGACGCGTGTATTTGACGGCGGTGTTCACACGTGAGCCTCAAAGCTCGATTTTTTACACTACCTGTTGGAACTGGCACCTCTATGCTAACCTCATCGATACGTTTCGAATGTTACAGCATCTCGATCTTTAGATAGTTTTCCATCTAGCTATTTTCGCCCCGAATTCCCCGGATCCATAAAAGCATGCCCGATTCGTCTCTGGTCGTTCAGTGCTTTTATATATTTATTCTTTTGACTTTAAACAGTGTATCGCGTGCCCCGTCCAGGGACGTCTCGTGATGCGACTCGCATGAGAACACGTAAATACAATATTCCTCTATGTTTGTCCTTTTCATTTATCAACAATCGGAAAGAGACGATGCGAGTTGAGAGAGATTGTTTTAAATATAAGTATGTGGGTACGTTAGTCAAATATTAAACGGCGCTTAATTAAACGCGACGAAGCGCATTTGACAGGACACGATATTCGTTTTAGGCCGAAAAGTGATAAAAAAATATATAGACAAGTACAATTCCGACAAAAAAATAACATTTAAAAAATAGTTTAATCTTATTTACAAGTACTCTTCATTATAAAATTGTACTTTTCACATCGATTGTAACAATAGTTAATGAATGCATATGTAATTACAATGTGAATATTTTCAATGATTGCACTCTTGTACAACGCATTATATATGTACATACATACTTGAATATATATTGAATAATGAATTATTAATATATATTTTTACTAGGATGGTATATGTATATACCTACCTACCTACCGTTCACCCTTTTCATCATATATGTAATTAAATCCATTTTGAGCGCTTTACATGTACGTCATAATCATAATACACTTATGATATTAAAATGTTGAATGTTAATTGAACGACAAAAAATTACGTTTAACTTTTCATATAATGCATCAAATAAGGACAGTTTTGTATCGAATAAATTATCAGTTTATTGTGCTGCCGCACCTGTGTGTTATTTTTTTCGCATATCATATACGCATTATTGCGTACAACAGTATTTTAATTAATATTTAACTCATTTGCATACCTTGTGAGAATTCTTCGTGTGTGATGGTGCTTCTCAAACTTTTGCTAACTGCATAAAGCGAATTCGGCGGCCTTTTTTATATGAAGTTATTATATAGTGATAGTGTTTAGACATGTATTTAGGATATTCGCGTAAATTTATACGTCCTTCGATAGCTATTTATTCATTTCATTGTCAACTTTCGACTCAAATTTATCGTTTTGAGATTTTTGGCACACGTTCGGGGCAACAAAAAAAAATACACGCCGATCATTCTCGAAAATTTAAATTGAATGTGCAATTAAATTAGAATTCGCTCGATAAGGAATGAGAACGTCGCCAAATTACAATACTTGTACGTATCTATTCCGCATATGTATTTTTTTTTTTTTTTTTGTTTTAAGGCGTTTGATCGATTATCAAACGTCCATGGGAACGTTCATTATAACGCCGTTTATCAGCCGCTTCCACCTAATTTATTTAGCATTTTTTTTCGGCCTTCCTTTTTAAGATTTTATATTAGAAAAAAGGCGGCAAAGTGATCGGCTCTTATTGAAATGGAAAAAGCCTTCCGGGCGATGCACCTGTGCGCATTGACACTGGCCTAATGGTGTATAAATTTCAACGCTCCATTAATCGCCATTAAATCGCCATCAACCACACGAATACGAGGTGTGCCTTAAAGCGGAGAGAATACAGTTGTTTTTTTTTTTATTAATATCAAGCCTAAACACTTCATTTGTTTCGGGCAGGACCGAATTGAGATGCTAATCTCGTGGCGTCATCGAAAAGCAATTACCTGCCGAAAATTCGCCAATGGACCACTTGGAAGGAAAGCGGTTAATTTATGGGTAGTCATAATGACGGTTTTTGCACATATACATATCGTACGTATATGTATAGTTCTTTCTTAATATGAAAACCATGCATTATAGTAAAAAAAAAAAAACAACTCTAGTCTGTTTGAACGTATGTATGTAATGCATTTCTTTACTGTATGATCAATCAATACCAAACTTTGTAGAGGTGCATACTTCCCAAGAACCAGTCCGTGTTGCATGTCACTTTATTGCTGTAGGATACTTAAACCATAAAAAATTGTGTTCCAAACAATGATAGTTGAGAGATCTGACAGTATTGTCAAATTCATTGAGTATTCGTGTAAAAAAATACACACGAGCAACGCTAGGTACTGCAGGACTAGTGCTCAATAATAATTCAATGTTTAACTGAAGATCCTACCATTCAGTTGAGTGCTATATAAAACTAGCCAGTGTGCCCGTCATATAACGGATGATTCTAACTCCACCATATAACCTTTACCAGTACCCTAGTATATTTATTCTGGGCATGGTCAGCATGCAATCAATTGAGATTAGAAGAAATATGTTATTATTACGTCATGTGTTCCTTCTATGTACATATATTCATTTGGAATTCTCGAGTGCTGAAGAGGATTAGTTTGCTTGTGCCGAATAATTACATTCGTTCGCATTAATGCCGAATAATTTACATTAACACATCGCCTACTCAGTGAGCCGTTAGTTACAGTCGAATTTATTGTCAGTTTCTTCCATTACTAGGGGCTGTCAAACTATTTAATGCCCTAGCAACCGATGATGTGGACATTTTTATCATCACTTGTGTCGTATCTGAAGCTTAATTTAGCTAGGATACTGGGCGGGGATGGCGATGGTGTTTAATTATATTTTATTTGTAATATTCTATAATTAAATTTTTTTTGTTTGTAAATAATTTCGGCTTTTAGCCTGTACATAAATAAATTAATAATCCCCCAACCGTACGCGCTAGTTTGTACAATAACAGCACAGCCCATAGCCCGATCGACAGTACGTGAAACAATTGTATAGTATACCGTTGATTGAATATGTTGTCAACTCGAACCAGCTTTCACAGATGGCGGCTTGTTGCCAAAACACCGCTAAAACAATTTTGTTTGTTATGTTGGCAATGCTAGTATGACCGCAACGACCCAGGCAGGCAAACGCTTACTCTAATATATTCATATATACATAGTACATGTATTGCCTTTTGTTAGCAATTAATCTAATCAATACGCATTTGTTCAATAGGTACGTTCGGTTTATCTAAAATTGTATCGCGTATATCCCAGAGCCGCCACTGCCCACACTTTTTACTTAATTTGTTTTTTATTACGTCTGGGACGTACGTGTTTTATCGCTGCCAGTGATAAATCATGTTCTGTCGATGCTGGAGAAACTTCTCTTACGACGCACATACAACTTTCATCTAATTAATACGCGCCGGAAGTCGCACCTCGATCACACACACACATGCTGTTACAATTTTGTCATAAATCGATCGCATTAAAGTTCCAATAAGTGATTAAATTATATTTTAATCGTTTGTTTTTTTTTTCCAGGGCTTACCACTCCACTTACAAATAGACACGTTCGAAGACCCCAGAGATCCCACCGTATTCCATAGAGGCTACTGTCAAATAAAAGTCTTCTGTGATAAGGTATGTTATAATTTATAAATATTTGCTTGTGTATAATCATCTTTCAAAATCGATAAACGTCGACTTTTCAATAATTACACGTTTGGACCGGGTCATAGTTGAACGCTAATTGCAGTGTTCGACGATGATTTCACTATTAGCTTTTGATTAGAGTCTTCGCGTCTCTCTCTCTCTAGCGTTATAACTGTTATCGATCGATGATGTTGCGTTATTGAAAAACAAAAAAAAAAACAGGATGTACCAATTTCGTTTTACTAATTCAGCACGAACTTGCTTTCAATTTTCAAACTTCGTTAGTAAAATTGATACGATCTTTATTTTTGTTCTTAAAATTAATTTAGTAATTGAATGGTAGAAAGGTCACAGTTTGATGAGTTCAATTCCGATATTATGGTTGTGCGTTATGTTGCGAAATTGACTTAATCTCAACGTTCTTTATGATCGATGATTCTTTATTATTCGCCTCTACATTCACAAGCTTTGCGCGTATACGTTTGTTGTACCCAGTTGTCAAGTGTGGATAATTGATTTAAATGAATGCTACCTAATTTCTGTTCTTACAGATAGGCTAACTTGTGACTACATTTGCTACTTGGAAAAATCTAACAAACTCTGTATTGCTGTTATTTTTCTTACCCAATCTACTTAAATTTCGTATGTGCATAGTACGGTGTTCATTAGAGTTTTTCAGTGTATACGCACAAGATTTGGGACTATGTAGCCCAGGATTTAGATTGAAAGACAGCTTACTGTTGTAAATTTGTATCATTCAGATTATTCATGTCATTTTTAATATGTTTCAGGGTGCGGAGAGGAAAACTCGCGACGAGGAGAGACGAGCGGCGAAACGCAAGATGACAGCCACGGGCAGGAAGAAGTTAGACGAACTTTACCATCCTGTAGTGGAGCGAAGTGAGTTCTACACCATGAGTGACCTAGGAAAACCCCCAGTGTTGTTCACACCAGCCGAAGACCTCGACAAGATCACCGGCATGGAGCTTCAGAGCTTCTACGGCCACGACGACGGCTCCCTCCAAGGCGACTCTCACATAAAGGGTGGTTCACCCTTTTTGCTCCACGCTGCCAAACCGGCCACACCTACGCTCAAGTTCCACAACCACTTCCCGCCAGATACACCAAGGTTTTTAGAGTAAAGTCTTATTAACAACAAAATAGATAATTCGATGATTTTGATTTTCTAACTGAGAATTTCCTTGTGATTTCAGCGATAAAAAGGACCACTCGTTGCTGGAGAACAGTCCGTGCGTCAGTGAAGTATTCGCCCCAGTTGTGAAACGTGCGCGCACGTGCTCGCCGCCCCTAAGCGAGCGCGTGATGCTGTACGTGCGACAGGATGCTGAAGATGTCTATACACCCTTACACGTCGTGCCACCGACCACGCAAGGACTCTTGCACGCGGTAAGCATTCTAACATAATTCACTTAGTGTTAGGAAAACTCGAAGAGGTTGTGTGTTCAGTGATATCTGTGTATTCAATCTCTTTGGGAAAACTATAATAGCACTGACCACTCTAGTAAACTTTTCACGGGTCGTGATCGTTGTTCTGATGAAACTATCGCTCTAAAGATTCTAAAGTCATCATCGCTAATTGATGTTTGTAGTAGTGAGTGGAATGAATCAACGTAGTATCAAATCGTATGATTCGAAATATGTATGTACATACATATGTATGTTCCATTATTAAAGTAAATCGAATAGATGCAAAGTACATCGTGCCGAGTTCTGTGCCTATTTTTACGCAACTGAAATTGGTATCAGTTTAAATTATCCTCGGCAAAGCGACGTTGAATCATTTTAATAAATTTTATTTTTAAAAGTTTTGGCTGTTTCATTTGGAACATTCATAACGTTTAAGTTGAAACATTTCACTCAGTTTTATAATATGCGTTTAGCGGTTAGTAAACGTCAAGTTTCATTAGAACATTGCGTACCGTAGAAAGCTCTCTTAAGTTGGCAGTGTATAAGAAGCCCCATATCCAACATATTTAAAATATACCTTTGATTTGTAATCATTTACACTCCGTCAAATCAAAAGTTTCCCACCCTTATAGCGCTCGTAGATAGTGATCCCATTTAAAACAATAAAATATTTACATATATAGTAGATAATTGAAAATCAAATTCATTCTCATACGTTCCAAAGCGAGTGCGTTAGTAAAATTTTAAGTTTAATATGAAAATTTTTGAGCGCATTGTTTGGTAGTTGTGAAAGTGAATTTGATTTCTATCGAGTATTTAAGATTTGCTTTTTGTCGTGGATTATGTAATAAGTGTATGGGCTCCTGAGACGGGGATGTGCGTTACACATTTATTTGCTGTAAAATATTTCTATGTTCGGTTTGGATTTGTCTAGAATTGCTAAAAAAATAACAATGTGGTGCTTATATAACAAAACCTATAACAGCATGTCTACATATATGTCATTAACAAAAATATTGTTTTGCTCATCATTCGACCGTTGAACATCAAAAACGGTCTCATCATGCCATCACATTTGTTTGATGTCTCAAATCTGAACACGGATTTGCGACGTTAAAAAAGTACTTCTTTTCAAATCTAAGCTGAAACTAAGAAAGACAGAAAATCAAGGAAACAACAAACCAAAAAAAAAAATAAATAAAAAAATTAAAGTAAATAGAATATATCCAGAAATTTTGGCAAAGTTTTGTAATATTCTGTTTTCCTTATTTTGCAGATTGAGAATAAGTACAAAATTTCCACTACGGCCATTAATAACCTTTATCGCAAAAACAAGAAAGGGTGAGTATCGTTTAGTTTGAATTTAATCTATCCCTCTACTTATTTGCTTTCATATTTGGAAGACGCTTTTAACATTAATAAATTTATCCATACTAATTCACTAATAACATTTTACTAAATATTTTATTACACATTGTGAAAAAATAACCATTCCTTATAAAATAATTACTTATGCTCAACTTATTCATTATTTATTTTATAAATTAAAAAAAAATCATTTTAACAACATGACAGTTGCGGTAATTAACATAGTTCAATAGATTATCTTTATAAATTAGATATTTTTCTTTTTCCTTAAATCTTATTAAGAAGTAATTTGCCTCATTCTTTTGAGATATTAATTTTTATTTATTTTTCTAGGATTACGGCCAAAATTGATGATGACATGCTGACATATTACTGCAATGAAGATTTATTTTTATTAGAAGTAAGTCACGTGGACGAAGACCTTTATGATATTACATTTATCGAATTACAAGATCACTAGTGGTATTTAAAAATATATGAATATATAGACAATTTGTGAAATTCGAAATTTTCCACGTGACCGAAATCATCGACATGAAAAAAAAAAAGGAAAATGTTTCGTATGCAGTGTATTTTGATATTCAATTACACCGAATATAATTAACAAGAGACGTGTTATATTATATATGATCTGCTAGTTTTATCTTACGAAGTAAAAAAAAGTTATGCGGAATAAGTTTACTTTAAGGAAATTGTGTCATTTAAAATTGACAGAGCAATATAATATACATTTAGACATTATTTATTTTAATGTAATTAAAATACATACAATATATTGAAATTAAGTAGTGGTTAGAAGCTAGACCTTTAGATTATTATTGTCTTCGAACTGTTTGAAATGAATATGAATTACTAATTTGCAACGAAATCAAAATAATGAATATATATATTTTTATATAAGTTTCATGTAAAATCATTTTAAAACTTAACGCAAATAAATATTAAATCATTTGTCATTTGTGACGTAAAAATTTGATAATGTTTTAAACTTTTATATTTTTTATATTTATAGTAATATATACACACGCGCGCATGGTTTGATAATAATAAAACAATCTGATTTTATACATTTACTTCATTTTCACAATGTAAAGGACGACGCTTGCTCCTGTGGACAAATCTGTCCGAGTGTAGGCGTGTATGTAAATTAATGAGATTGAAAGTGTGAATTATTGAAACACAATGCGTCAGTTGTAAATGTTGAATTATATTATTTTGTCAGGTGTGTTGATCTCAATGTTGAGTCTTATGAAAATATTCATAATGAAAAAATCGAAATTGTGTAATGCCTCAAAAAAAAAATTAATTTTAAATAGTTGTGAATCCATTTTAATGTAAGTGAAAAATTGTGCCTTATTATTTAAAAATGTGTAAGTAAATGTCATTGAGTGTTTGGTTTTTTAATCAATTTAATTAAAATAAATTCATACTGTGATCTTTTACACAAATAAATATTCACAAATTCAGACCATAGTAAATATTTAACAAGATCTCAAATTAATACTTTCTCACTTCCAAATTTTTTTTTTATTTTTTAAATGTCACAAATACATAGTTCATTGTTAATTCAGATTTATTTTTTATACAGCTATACTTTATTGTTTTCTGAACTCAAAAGTCATTGTTTTGTGACGAACATTCCAGCTCTACAAAAGACTTAAATTATTATTGTGTTTACTTTTTTTAATGTAATATTAACTAAACTATAAATATGATGAAAGCTCAAATTTTAATAAATGTAGATAATTTTTTTATGACTTACAAATAATGTTTAAGTGCACGTCGATTCATTTAATAATAGGGACATATACACACAATTTTCACATCCTTAAACCTGCAGCGAATCAATCTGTTATTCTAAAAGTTAAAATCAAGTGTTTCTGAATCCATTTATCACAATATGTTATGTGAAAATTGTATATGTATGCTAGAAAATAGTTTTTAGTTTACAAGTACATATAGTTACATTTATTTTATATACATATTATATATATATATAAAGAAAAACTGCCATATTATTGTTAATACGCAGATATTTGTAAGAATATTGATTGATAAAACTGATATATTGACGGAAATTGGCACATCCGATAATAGTACCTGACTTGAACGCTTTATATTTCGACTTAACAATTCAGACTTATAAAGCAAGAAATTGGGTAAAATTGTAGAATTTAACTAAATTTATCTGAAAGTATTGAAGAAAAAATAAAATGTAAAATTAAAGAAATATATAATTACAGAAGAAACAAACTCAGTTTTCTGTAAAATTCTCGATTCAAATTTTCTGTGCATGACTAAGTCCAAGCGATGAGATGGAACTTACAAATCAAAGCATATATTAAGTTATTTTTATGAAATAAAATCTATTTACGTTTAATGATTGATAAAGTACTTATTGTTTAATGTGTAGAATTTGTTAAAGGAATCGTTATTATGATATAAAAAAAGAAAATATTATTAATATTTTGAAATCTTTGTAATCGAATAAATTTTCATTTATATGTTTGTGATTCTCAAAGAAATATTCACAATTCGTATACTAAAAGTGTGTTAAATTTATAAAATTGCATTAAAAAAATGAAATGTTTATATTTTGGAAATGTTAAGTCATTTATTATTATTATTTGGAAATTCAGAAAATTTTTTAAGTTTCGGTATATAAAATTGTTTTGTTATTTAATGTTTTGCAATATTAATTCATCCCGAACCCATAAGGTGGAGGCATTTGAATAGTTGACACTAGTTGATAAGATTTTATCAAATTATGCTACTTTTGTAGTAAGAATCTTGTAGCCATTTAATTAGGTGTACCCCATACTTTAAGATTTTCTTACAATTATATTATTTCTATCAAAGTTTATATTCAACAAAAAACAAAAATATTCAGATAAATAAATAATTTTCTTGAATTATGAAATTAATTCTCGTTTTTTTATTATCTATACCCATTGTGTTTACAGAATCTATAGAAAATTTCATCATTCCTCTCAGCAATATGAGTAAATATATAGGTATACATACATGTATTGTATGAAAAATACAGGTTCCAAGATAACCAATAATGTATTTATTATGATAAAAAGAATAAACAATGTAAAGATTATAAAGTGATTTCATGTGACGAATGTGAATCCCCACTCTTTCTACTGCATAAGTTTTTAAAAGGTTCGGTGATAAATGCGCACACGAAAATAGCGGACATGGAAAAATGCGAAATGCGCAAAAATGAGTAGGTAGAATTTCTTCAAATAATCGAATATAACCAAATGACCAAAGTGGCAGATATAACGGAACGTGTGAAAAAGTTGAAGTGGCAACGGTCTGGAGTGTCTGGACACGAATGGATGGCAGATGGACGCGAGAAATACTGAAATGGTATACGAGAGGATGTGAAAGAAAGCACGATAGACCGAGTGAACGATGGGCTGATGATTTGAGAAGATTGTGTGGAGTCAAGTAGATGCAGATTGCTCAAAATAGACAGGATTGGAGAGACCTTCATTCAGCAGTGGATGGTGAACGGTTGAAAACGATGATGAAAGCAGTATGACACCATATTTTAATATTTAGTGAATTCTAACTTCTAAATGGTTAGTTTCACGAGCTCCTTCCCTTATATCCGTGACCAGCTTTCCGTCCATCTGTCAAATTCTATTCAAATAAAATCATGGCATTGGCGTCGGCCAGGCCGACGCACTCGAAAAAAAAAACAAAACCTTAATTTGTTTATTTTTATTTAGCAAAATTTTTAAATATATTTTTCTACGTGAAATTGAAACTTAGAAATGGAATAAATTGTTCGTAAATTAATAAACTATCTTATTTCAATTTATATTTGTCATAAACAAAATTAAGACCATGGTCGTATTTACGGGTCTTTGTTCCAATGTCACTTTTAAAAATAAGTGTAAACTGTCAGTGCGCAACCTAGCAATGTTCCTAAATACTATATATCGCGTTAACCTCCGTTTCAAATCAACTGCCTCTAACTAACATACAATATTTAGCTTTATTACAGTAAATTTCACCATATAAATATTAATATACATTTACATAACCTAAAATGTTTATCTACTTGGTATTCCTACTTGCCGGCATCATGAGATACTGGCTCACAATATCCGACTATCAACCGTCTATATCGAACAGAGTGGAGCTATCCACTCCTTTGAACTCCTGGAGGAGACTCATCGAAGGAATATATCTTTACGATGAAAATATTGATCCGTATCAAGGCGATATGTTCCATGAATCACCATTGATGCTGATAGCATTTCATACAATCACAAAAACAGTACCTGTATTGATACCTCTAATATTTACTATATGTGATCTTTTAACAGCGTACTTCTTATATGGGACGACTAAAAAGTTCATGAAAATCATGCGAGAAAATCAAAAGACGGAGAGTAAAGAATACGCCAAAGATTCGCTAACACTTTTATTGCAAGATGATGATTTCAAAACGGCACCCGTCTACGTCTTGGCCGTTTATCTTTTCAATCCGTACTCTATATTGAATTGTGTCTCGATGACCACCACAGTTATTAACAACACGTTTGTTTCTTTGGCATTGTTCTCTATGATAAATGGATATCGCACTGTTTGCTGTTTTGCAATTGCGACTGCCGCTCATCAAACGTTGTATCCGTGTTTGCTGATTGTCCCGGCTGCTATTTTCATAGAAAACTCCTTGAAAGGTTGTGCGAAATGTTCTTACATTAGAACTTTGACTGTGTTCGTATTGATGTGGGGCTCTCTCATATATTTGTCGGCATACGTAATGAATGGATCGTATTTGTTCTTGGAAAATACTTACGGGTTCATGTTAGTATTATTTTTGTTATAAATTTATCACTAATATACATGCATACATGGTTACATTGTAGAGATAGTTTATACCTAGGACAATTGGTGAACATGACTGTAAAGAAGAAGAGATAAAACGAAGTATGAGCGCTTTTGGAAGAATGAACGTAATTTTTAAATCCAACATCCCGCTATGCTTAAAAAATAAGGCATATGACCAATGCGTACTGCCATTTATAACGCATGGATATTAAACGTGGATGTTGTGTACAGAGAAGCATGGAAAGAAGTATGCTTGGTATAACAAGAAGAGATCGTAAAAGGAATACATGGGTAAGAAGTATGACCAAAGTGGCAGATATAGCAGAACGTGTGAAAAAGTTGAAGTGGTAATGGTCTGGACACATGAATGGATGCCAGATGCACGCGAGAATTACTGGAACCGTATACGAGAAGATGTGAAAGAAAGCAAGGTAGACCGAGTGGACGATGGGCTGATGAATTGAGAACAAATGAATTGAATACTTTCTGCGCCTTAAATTTTCTTTACGATCAGTTAGTTGTCTGCGTTCAATTGAAGCGACCGAATAAAGATCTATATAACTTATTCTACCAATCTGTATTCACATTTTTATCCCAAAAGAAGTGAAAGAAAGGGTTCTTATGTTTCGCGATTGATGCGTGAAATCAGTTCTTTGGTAGAGCGCATTGACTGTTTTGAAATGTAACATATATTTTTATTCGGTCGCATTCTTCAATTGTTAGTGAATCCTTTGTAACCACTCTATTCATAAGACATAAGACGTGTGAATATAATTATTGTACAATTTGATTTCAGACTCAACGTTCCCGACTTGAAGCCGAACATTGGACTCTTCTGGTACTTTTTCACCGAGATGTTCGAACACTTCAGATTGTTGTTCATATGCGCGTTTCAAATAAACGCCGCTTTACTTTACGTGATACCTTTAACACTAAGATTTAAAGACGAGCCGCTATTGTTAGCTACGACTCTAATCACACTAACAACCATATTCAAATCGTATCCTTCTTTAGGCGACGTTGCCTTCTATTTAGCTTTATTACCCATGTGGAGACATTTATTTTCGTGTAAGTTACATTGCTCATTGCTTTGTTCGTATCTAAAAATGTTTTCTCCACTGATTTTTTTTTTTGGTCTATAGATATGCAGCAGAAGTTCATCATAGGATGTTTCATGGTGGTGACGTCAGCTTTGGGCCCCACCGTTTGGCATTTGTGGATTTATTCCAGATCGGCTAATGCCAATTTCTTTTTTGGTGTTACGTTAGCGTTCGCTACTGCACAAATATTTTTAATTACAGATTTGCTGTTTGCTTATATCAAACGCGAGCACGATTTAAAACGCGGCTTAACTAGAGAAATTGACGGAAAACCGGCTAAATTGATATTGCGGTAGTTTATTGTTTATAATAAATTGTCATAATTCCATTCAGAATTCCGTCAACAATGTATTATATGCTATGAACTTTACACAAATTTGTATTTTATTTTTCTAGTTAAGTTACAATATATTTTTTTGTATTTCGCACTTAATGATTAATTTCTATACCTGAGTTTTGAAAACTGAAAAATTTCATACCATGAATGGTTTGTGTAACCAAATTGTATTTAGAAATATAGTATGCTAGCTGAATATTAAACATATTTTTTTTAGCTTATATCACCGGAACATAATACTGATTTGATTTTCAGTTCTGTGTAATTTCAAAAGTTTGTTTTTGAATTAATATTTTAGATTAGGTAGTTGGCTGCGTTTGATGCGTTTTATAATTGTATGAACAAATTTAATAAAAAATTTCAGCATATCAACCTAATTAATTTATCATAAGTTAAAGGAAAAGATGGTTTCTTTAATTGTGAACGAATTTAAAATTTCCATGATTTTAAAACTTAGTCATTTTATTAATAGTTCATTACTTTAAGATTGTGTTACAAATTTTTAAATATGAATTTAAACCAATGACTGACCTTTTTTAATATTTTGTATGTATGTAAAAAAACGTGTGAGAATTGCTTGTATTTATTTCTAAAATTAGGTAAATATGGTGAGATGTCAGAGTTAGACATTGGATTCTGAGAGATAATTTACACGCGAGAGCTTTTTCGAGTTGCTGAGCAGTTCCGACGTGAGTGCTCCAAAATTGTGTGCTAGGCCTAAGACTGTTATCAATTAAAATGAATAATGCATACATAGATAGTATTTACACTTTGGTTTTAGTTGAATTGAATTGTCTTTGTAAATGCCATGTCCTAATTGAAATATTAAATTGTGTTAATCTTCACTGAAATGTTTTTATCAATATCATCATTTTCCCCATAAATGTGAATTCGATTGATAATCACATTAATTTAAACAGCAAAGATAAAATTACAAACACACCTTTCTTATCTAATCTATCTTGATACTCATATCAGCTTAGTCAGGTGTAAACTTCGGACAGAACAAGTCGCATTTTTTTCGTGTACTTTGCCATTGTTATTATCATTCCGTTAATACTATAATGAATTGTTATTCTAACTCAAAATGACATTTAAGAAGACTGCAATTTTAGTTATTCTGTATGTTGTATGCAACACTTCATGTAAGTAAACTAAATCGTTTTACGTATATGATTTATATTGGATACAAAGATTCATTTTACTTTTACTCATTAATATTTACATAAATGACTTCAGTTTGCAAGCAAAATACATGACAATCTGGATAAGTTTGTGATGTCATTCAGGGCAATTATTGTGTTAATAATAAATAAATAAATATGACTCATATATACAAACCATTTTTCTGTCGAATTATATTTTATTGACGTGTTATCAAAAATATATTGTAGATTCCGTTGGAAACACATCGAAGAAAATACCAGATTATTTACTTGATTGCTATAGAAATGGCGGAATAAATATCACAGCGCCGTTAAACGTTCAACTTTTAGTCGAACTCATATCTAAAATTGAGTATAACAACCAAAATTACAATATTCGCGTGATTTCATCATCACTTTTGCACAGGTTTGTTAATTAAAATCATTAAAAAAACAACTACAACTATCCGTATCTATTGTGTTGATAACTTAATTTCTATGAAATCAGTTTGCGATTGGACGGAATAGAACATGCACCGAAAATTAAAGAAACTGATCTGGTGACGCCGTATAGAGCTTCCTCCTTTCAATATTCAAAATATAGTTTTTTATTGGATCTCTTGATACCGGGCGAAAATTTAATAAACGCATACGACGGACTGACAGAAAATGACATGTGCACATTGCACTTTTTGTTATCGTCAACCGTTGATCGATGGGAGCGTGGAGATGAGAGTAGAATTTGCCCGCTGAGTATGACCAGCGGAGACCATGCAAAGAATAACGTTTTCGTTAAAAATAAACCGTAAGAGTTTTATGTACATTTGTAATAGAAAAAAACTGGTTTTTTTTTTTAACTTACTTTGGTTTTAGGTATTCTCAACCGTTTACGAATAGGACTCAAATCGATTCCGGTGTAAGTAGGTGTCCTATTGAAAAGGGCGTTATTCAATCGTCTTGGGGAGACGTATCAGCCGGTACGTTACTATCGGGAATATCTGCCGCTCTCGAGCCTCAAAATATTCTGCTCGCTGATATATTAGACGCTATTACGGATCGTCAAGATGAACCTGGTATTGATATTGATTTTGTTAAGGCATTTGAAAAGGAAATGACAAAATCCTATTTCATGTCTGAGAAGTACATATCGAATATACTCGCTGCTACAATATCCGGTGAGTAATGGTTAAGTTTTCCATGTGGTAAGTAGGTATGTTGTTATATTATAATGCCCGTTGACAGTGTCATCGGGTGGTTATCATTTATGTATGTATACATATACATCCGCCTACTGGAAGTGGCAGTTTACTCTTGAACGATATTTTGTTTTTTTATTTTTTTCGGCCCTTTAAATATTTAGTATCGTCATAATATTGTAATATTATAATCATGAGACAAATACCTAGTTATGAAAAAATAAATCATTAAAATCAGTCAACCGGAAGTTGGTTTTTTTCCTTGTAGAAAAGTGAAAAAACCCGTTACCACGCAATATTTCTGAAACTACTTAACCAATAATTCCCATATACAATTTAAGAGTTAATAAGGTTTTGATCAAAATCCGCCGACCGGAAGTGGTAGTTTTTCCTATTTGAATATATGCCGAAGATCGTATTTTACATACGCGCGCGCACGCAACACAGTAATTTCATGATACGTATGTATGTTGGTTGGTGTGGTGGTGTGCATGCGTTTTATTTACTTACGTACGTAAAAAATTTATTTCGTTACTCTTTGTATTTTACAAATATATGGATAAAGTCATGGGTTGGCCACATCCGAATTTTTTAGTCTATATTTATATAATTGTTAATATTAATTAAAAGAATAAAATAAAATTAAAAAAAAAATAGAAAAAATGTTTCCGCCCGGGATCGAACCGGGGACCTTGTGCGTGTGAAGCACACGTGATAACCGCTACACTACGGAAACTGCGAAAGATTCTGTTCAAATACTGTATCTAACGCAAACTAATTTAAAAATCATTTGTAACTTTTTTCAGAATCAAAAATTTCATATATTATTGTATTAATCATCGTGAACTGATCTTTTCACATGACATGGACTATTTTCTTCGTAATATTGAGAGCTTTATAAGCAATATTGTGGAGATTTGTAATTTGCTTTGGCACTCTTACTTTCAGTTCAATTTGTCTGTATATATGTATTGTGAACACTTCTTAGGGAATAGAGCTTGAATAATATGATGGACTTGCATTGCTTAAACATATCTCGTCCTCGGAACACAAAGGTGACATGTCCAAAATAATAAATTTTTCAGGGCAACAGTTTTAAAGTTTGAGCTGGTCATTATAAATCAGAGGAACTTTATATAAAAATAAATATTGTACTCTATATTAGATGCTATTATGTACATTGTTATTAAATTTACACAAATAAAATTTTCAAATTGCATGCAAAAAGTCCAGACTTGTTACTTGTGTGCTCCAAGAAACTTTTGTACTTTGTGATCCAAAAAAAATTGTGATGTTATCCGGATGTGCCACTTGACTGTCCTGATAGAATAATTAAAGAGGAACAAAATTGCATTCATAACTCATTTTCGCAAAATCATGGACATGTCACCTTTCTACTCTGAGGACGCGATATATGTATCATATAAGTTACATATGTGGGTTTGATGTGAGTGAAATTAAAAAGGTGTTATCATACATACCCATTTCCTTTTTGTGATTAAGAAAGTTAAAATAATTAGTTTAATAATTTCAATAAATAGTTTATAAAAATAATAATTTTGGAGATTATTGAATTATTGATTATTTATTGAAGTTTTTAAAAATAAATTTATTATTGATATATATTATACAAAATCAATGTTTTTTGATTAAACTACATATAAAAACTAGCTTCAAGTTCATAAACAATGAAATTTACACACTCTTAAAAACTAAATCTTTCAGAAAACTTTCTTTAATATTAAACTCAATCTTTTTAATACATACTTATTTTAAATAACTTTCTTGGATTATTCCCCTATACCTTTACATCCGATAATATAATAACTTCAGAATTTAATATGAAATATTTTATTATCCAAGGTCTTCAGCAAACTTAAAATTCATAGTGATTTTACTCACTAAACTTTTATAATAAATCCAACAATGTACAAAAATGATGTCAAATTTTAACGATAAACATTCACAGGAGATTTAGCTGAAGTTATAGTGCGTCAAGGGCCATACGTCGAATCCGGCAAGCAGCAATTCATCTTCGGTTCTTGGACTAAATGGAACGACACAATCTTACCTAGAGATCTGTATTTGATGCAGGATCCACCGTTAAATTGGGAAATGACCAATGCTGAAATTATTGGAGGAATAGACGGTGCAATACTACAAAATATAAGCCAAACTTAAAGCACTACATAGATATGTACTTTACTGTCAAAAATACATTTTTAGGATTCATCATAGCAAATTGTTTGAAAGATTGGACATCTACCATACAGAATATTCGTCTGTCGCAAATTATAGAAATGTACTATTCAAATTACGGCATCGCTTTCAATCGCAATATCAGAGCTTGCAACCGAAAGCAGAACTTTGCAAAGCTGGTAAGGGACTCTGACTTACAAGAACAGACGTTGAACATGGCAAATTTCCTCTGGTTGAAGACGGGATTCGTTTACATGACACCGAAAGACATTGAAAAACTTTCAAATGCGGCCCTACGAGAGTTTGAACAGTACTGGCGTGAGTTTTACAAAATTATGTTTTGATATTCGATTACCAAATAGAATAGAATTATCTATATAGTTTTTATGTTACAGCGAAACTTCTTGACAGTTTACCCGGATGTGATGTTAAAGAAGATACAAATCACGTGGAGGCAATAGTTGTCACAGATGTAGTTTGGAATAAATATCAAACCGAACAATTCATATCGTAAGATTACTTACTATAGTCTAATACGTTAGTTTGTAACTTTTTATTTAATTTTTTATTCAACAATTTAAGAATCATTTCGGAAACCTTTGACGTCTCACATCATGGAAGTACTATGGGATTAATGCATGGCAATACTGGACAATTGGTTTCAATGCCAACAAACAATTTAATGGAGCTATTTAATAACATTGCCAATTATACTGAACCTTGTAAGTTTCAATTGTATGTTTAATAAATTTTAATTACAAATCAATCTAATTAAATTTAACATTATTAGGGACATCTCGTTTGGATCTTCCAACGGTTTTAACGTCAATCATAGATCACCTCGACAATTTGACACAAGAAGAGGGGCAAAAGTTTACAGTTGTCGGATTGCCACGGGTCGTAATTGTCGTAGCACCTACCAGCAAAATATCTATAGATGAATTGGAAAGATCAAAAACAATAATGAATACAATCCGATCGAATTACATGGATGTGTATTTCACGTATGTCATGACAGACAAGGAAGCTTTTGAGGCTTTGGCTATGGATCCTCGCAAGTACTCGGACGTCCTCATCGAGAAATCAAACACTGATGTAAAAGAAGTTGCCGAATTGGTTCGATTGAGCTTGATCGAGAATGTAACTCCCAAGAGGTTTTTGGCACCTCCTTGCGACGTGACGAGGTCCTCCAGCGTCAGATACCAATACGAAGACTACATAAACGTGGGTCAACAGATTACCTATAGAATTCATCCCAGGTATATGATGTATGTTCAAGTGGTTAACGTTCAGGTGTGTATAAAATTTTGGCAAAATTTTATCCTTTCTTGAATTAAATGCCGAAATTGATGAATTATACATTTCAGTTCCAAGGTACTGATCAAGGAGAGATCTCTGTATGCATTTCGAGAAAAAATACAGAAGATGCAGCCGAGTCTTGTAAGATAGTCAGCGGTCAGTATGATGCAGTGTTCCAGATTATAAGACCTTGCAACGGAAATACATTGTGTGATCCAGTGTATTTCATAGTACGTGCTAGAAGCACGTCCATCAAGTGTGCAGGTAAATATGCATACATATCTATGTATGTAAAAGTAGATATAAAGTCATACCCCTATTTTGCTCGGTGTACTCATATTACATTTCACTCCAAAATGAACGACATCAGATGCTGAATAAAAAACTTCTAATCAAAAATATCCATTGCAGATATGAAAAGTACAAAAAAATATAAATAATTTAATTTTTATTATTAATATTAATAAAGAGCTTAATGTGTGTACATACATATGTGGGCATGTATGCATGTAGAAAGTGTTGTATGGAAAATTTGTGGGAACGCTATGACGCGTCGCCCCACCCCCTTTACCACGCTTTTTTTTTTTTTTGGACCCCCCAAACCACCCACCAGACCCCCTCAAGCCCCAACAGGGATTTCAAACCACCCCCGGAAAAAAAATTTGGAAGTAGCGGGGATCTCTATAAAAAAAAGCGCTTTACGATATCGAAAATTCAGCGGGCGTTGATTATCTACGCATAAGCTAATAAATATCATAATGATTCAGTACAGACATTTTTGTAAATAGACGCACATTTTCTTTTTCAGATAAAGATTGCAGGTATCCAGATCAGATAAGATTTTTGATTCGCCATGATGGACTCGAATGTTTAAAAGGCAACGGAACATCGAGTGCAATAACTCACCGTAGAAACACCGACGACTATATTTATTTTACACTATTTACAATTTTAAGTGTGTTTCTATTCGACATTCGATAAAATCAAAAGCATTAAATAGATTCGTTAACAAAAAGGATTGTTTTATTCCAAAAAAATATATTTACAATACTTAGTACACAATCAAAACATTATTATGCTACGTTCAAGTTCAAACGTTAAATATAACATGCGAATTGGTAAATCGATTGGAACTGAACTATACGGGTGGTGATTTTAGCGTTGAATCTACGTATAAAAGAAGATTTAGAATATGCATTTGTCAGAGGATGTGACGACTCTTATTTGCCCATTCTTTGGATAAACCATTCTTGCTGACACATGGGACAACGATTGCTCTGCTTTGCCCACAGCGACATGCAACAGTAGTGAAATATGTGGTTGCACTCTCCCCAGACTACTACGCAGTCCTGTTTACTACAAGAATCCTTTTTGCTCTCGTCTTGACACCGGAGACAAGCATCTGTAAAGATAAAGAAACAATAGTGAAAATTTACAAATGGAAATCATTGTAAATATAATAATATATATATGCTGCGTAGCTAAGTACTAAAATAGAAAAGTAAAAAGCGCAGACTCCGTGGCGCAACGGTAGCGCGTCTGACTCCAGATCAGAAGGTTGCGTGTTCAAATCACGTCGGGGTCAATCTCTATTTTTTTATATTTTATTTTCGTAATTATTATTTAAAACATTTTCACACATTTTCCAATGAAAATATTGAGATTGGAAAAGTGTGTATAGTATAACTGGAAAATTGTGCAATTTATTTTATTATTATATTCTACCTACAAACATAAACAAAGCAAAATTTTGAACCACGTCATTTAAGACGATAGTGTTAAAAAGTAACAATAGATGTCTCTATTGATGAAAAAAAAAAAAAAAACAAGCATAAAATTACAATGACAAAGAATTCGCATCTATGTACATACATACATATAATAGAATGATCTGAAAAAAAATATGATAACCGCATATACAAACCAATAATTTGCAAATGGGTATTGTTTTTCAATATGAATATTGGAGTAGGGATAATTTTAGCTCGAAAAATATAAATTTATAAACGATACGATACGATATTTGAAAGTGGACAAATTTACTACATTATGTTATCCTTTTAAGAATTGATTCACATAGATTTTGAATATCTGGTTGCAGGAAAGGATCCAATCTTAACGAAGCAGACAGGTAGGTATGTCTGTAGTACAAGAGCAGCTATTGGATACGACCTGAATGGGTCAGTGGAAAAAACCCAGACAGCTTGGGCGTCTCAATGGAAAAATATTGCATGTAGGAGGCAATGATCTACAATTACATACACTAAACGGATACTTCAAATATTTTTAAATATCAATCTACATATGTAATTTTTCGTCCAAAAGAATCCAAACATGTAAGCTTGTAGAGTAGCCGCAAAGGATGAGCCGAAAAAATTAGGGACATGAACGCGAGGCATATTTAGAAACCCGCATCCCCACAAACACACGTCATTTGCATTACAGATAGTTTCAACGATTGAATACATTAATATGTCATATATTATAATACATTATCCGTCGTAGTAATATACGACGAATAAATACAGCATCTTCCGCATATCGAACGACATGTATGACGTCTTTCTACGCCTACACGTGTTGTCAATTGTTAATACATAATTGTCGATTGATTTCTTCAATGCGAACCAAACATTTACACAAAGCAGTTTTATATATATTTTTATACATACCGACGATTCGGTGAAAACGGTTTTATTTTTTGCAATATTTATATTTGAATTGTGCAAATTAAATTTAGTTTTCCGCGTGCGTATTTCCTAATTTTCACAGGCCGGAAGTGCGTTTCGATTCGCAAACGTCCCATCATAATAATTGCCCTGTGCATACAAACACATTTAACCTTTTGAATACGTCACTCTGTGGTGCAATGGCGTCCTCGATATTTGACACCGTTCAAATGCGAGTTTTGTTTGAATTTTAAAATTGCAATCGATGCGAGTGCATCGAGTGCAATTTGAAATTAAAGTATTCACGTCGTGTTTTTTAAATCCATGTTGATGCATTATCTACATATTATATTCACGTTTATAGCCCCACGCTGTTATGCGAGGAAGTTACATCAATTATTTGGCAAATTTTCTTAGGTTGACTTATATGTTAGCTCAATTTTCCATTTTTCCTTTTAGAAATAACAAAGAAAATTTACTTCAAAATGCAAAATATAACCACAGTAATAATGATAGCTGGCTTGTCATTTGTGGCAATCATTTATATTGTATACTGGTAGCACAACATTGTACAAAGTACAGAAAGCGAAGCCACCTCAAATTGATTGTTTTTGCTGAATAGAGTGTAGTTTGACTTTGAAGAGCTAAAATTGCTTGTTTTTGCTGAATAGGGTGTAGTTCGACTTTGAAGAGCTAAAATTGGTGTTGCATCACACGTTTGACCACCTATTGTGCAGTGGTCAGCACCGACGTAATCCTAGAGTGATATTTCAAGACGGACACACCTCCCCGAGTAACTTGAAGCCGTGGTATTTTTAACACGAACATGATGAAACTGCCGTCGCTGCCAATAATAAACCGCTCGAGGTGGTTTTTGTCCTCGAGACAGAAAGCTAACCACCGAGAAATTGTCCATGCCGAACGCGACAGTCTCGTCAGAACAAATGGTAACGAGCTGCTGCCACAACTATGCACTGCGCCTCGGGCGAATTCTTCGAAACGATCTCAATTAATGACAATATTTCCAATGAGACGAGAAGATTACGATCGTACGATGCTCGTTTCATAATAAAACCGCAGTTGTATACGGTGCGGAAACGGTCATTCCCTCTTCCCAGCATGTGGTTGGTACTATAATGTCGGACATCTCAACTGAGAACAGAATTTTCCACGAAATCCACGATAAATACGAGAGCACTCCACTAAGGCCAAGACATCAAGACATGCAAGGTGTAATACTGTCCTACTGGTACGACACCTCCTGTCCCAGTTTGTAGTGGTTGGTCTCATGTTAAAATACCTTGGTCGTCGAGCTACAAACCTTGAACAAGTACTGAGTATCAATTTGAGTCAACCTTAACAGTGCTTATCACGCCTGAGGATTCGCGAGATGAAACGTTGTGCGAAAGGGTTCTCGAGATTTAAGGTCTCCCCAAACCAACGCGGTACAGCGGAACCGAATTTTAAGCGGCAAATTATGTGGTCGCTCGTTTTCATTACATTCTCTCTATATAAGCAGTAAGCAGGATATCTCTATAAGCTCTATAGGAGCCGTTTTTTAAACTACATTTATACAATAATTTTGCACCAATGTCTCTAACAACCCGTGACTGGAGGGCCTCCCCTCTGAATGTCACCCCTTCAGGTTGGACTCAGGATAGCTTAGCTAACATTTTTTTGCTAACGTTCAGCTATCACGAGTGATACCTACTCGTAGTGTTGTAAAATTCTCGAGAATATTCTCCAAACCGAGAATTTTCTTTTTTAGAGCATCTGAGGGGCAAAATTTGTATGTACACAACGCAATGTACCCTGGGCTCCATCGGCTACCATGTATTTTAAATAAATAAATACTAAATATTACTGTATCTGCTCAAAAATACAGTAAACTCCATCTTATCCGGGCTAATACTTGGGAGAGATGATACGGATTATATAATATACAGGCGTGAATATGACAAAATTTTTACGATCTTTTGGGCTAAGTTTAAATGAATGATTATATCATAAGTTGGAGCAATTTCACTGAAATATCATAACCAAAGCAATAACAATACATAATTTATTGCTTCCAGAGTTAACAAGCATTGTATTCCTGCTAGAATTTCGCAGAAAACGTTCATGCTAGTAGTGCGTATGTTAAAATGACGAAATGACAAATTCAGTATCGTCAGAATGAAAAAATGTCATTCAAAATGCTCTCAGACACTCTAGAAAGTACCATTACTCCTATTAGGTTCTGAAAATATCCTAGAATCCTCTAAAAAGCTATTAAACTATCTTTAGATGTTTTATAACCAAGAAAAAAGAATATTCTCGGAGAATAATCTTTGGAGAATATTCTCGTTCTGCGAGAATATTCTCGACTTACAACACTATCTACTCGTGATCCTTGTGTGCGTTAAAAAATAATTACTTGCAAGAGCCTTCTCCGTTAAGAGTGACCTTTTTTAGGCACTACAGATGTCATGCACAGAAATCATGCACGACACTGATAAGAAAAGTTGAAGATAAGAATTTACTTTTATAGTTCTAGATACTTGTATGCATATTACAAAAACTAGAAACTTATATTGTGATAGACATGATAATGTCACTGTGCACATACTATCTATGTAGATCCGTTTCATTATGCGAATCAATAATAAATTTACATATCAAGGTAACATTTCCTATTAGAGACAAAACAGTACGAGCAAAAAAAGCCACTTTGATTAATTATTATTTATTAAAAAACAATTTGCAGCCGACACTTCCTATTGGCAGCGTGTTATTGCAAATAAAGTAAAAACGCACACGCCTCTGGAGGCCTGGCGAGTTGGACCAATGGCAGAACACGAGACGAGGGCTCGACCGAACCAGATAGAGCGCGATACAACATTCACCGGTTCGACAGAGAACGATGCCACTGAATGCGATTCTTCTCAAAGTATCTGCCAATCTGATGACTGATGATTCTGCAATCGAGTCCAATGCAAGGGCAAATAATATCTGGGAAGATTCGAATAGTAAATGCGGGAAACTGCACTAAAAAGTAGTACTGTGCGATTTCAACACACATGAAGGCTGAATCAGAGTCATATGAACTTATGAAACATGTTTACGTACATTCATTTTTAACGAAGGCGATTTCGCCATACATACGTCATTGCAATGTACGAAAAGTGTTGAACGAATAAACAAAGAAACGAAAATAATTACACAAACTGAATAAGTATTATACAATTTGAGAAATGCACAATATGATAAAGCGAAGTTCGATGTGATTATTGTGCCAAGGATGCTGAGCGTGTTGTGCGATGAACGAAGCATTAGCAAAATTCATGAAAAAAAAAAAACAAAGGTTGAACGTTGGCGTGCAACGATTGAATCAATATGAAAAATTTCGCTTTCTCGAAAATTTGAGTTTTTAAGACGGAATAGACAGTTTTCATATGCGAACGATGAAATCGAGTCGAATTAGCGTAAGTGGACCAAATCCCGCACAAACAGCACTCTTTTCTAGGACAAATGTTTCAACAGAAACAGAACTTGTACGTTTGTGTCAAATATTGCATATACGTTTTTACGAAAAATTAAATATTTGTTTTACTCAATTTAAATGTATTTTTGTACAATTTCAACGTTTCAGCTTATCGAAGTGGAGCAATTTTTATTGGCACCGCAAACGTATTCGAAACAACATACTTTTTTATCACAAGTAATAAAGCGTCAGTAACAACTTAGAACCAAGGACGAACGTTAGACAGTCCAAGGCAAAACGTTTTAGCAATTGTATGTAATACAAATAACACTGCTTTAAAATCATTCAAAACAATCAATGCGAGTTAGAACATGTATTATGTATTATACCTGTGAGAGAGAATTTGTAATCGGGGGGCAAAGGAATCGTACGATGCTGACAAATTGCACGTAGCACTGGCACATTGGCAATGACACTCATTTGGATCAATGATGATTGACAGTTTTTCAATAAATCGACGTCTAAAGGGGGGTGCGTTCGCGAATTGTTGTTGTTGGGTTCAATTGACAATAATAATTGACAAAGAGGCTATTGCTAATGTTCCCTCTAAGACAAGCGTGTCTCTGAGCGGGAAAAAAAAGTTTGGGCACATCAGACTAAAGGGCCTCACAAGCCAGAGCGGATTATTATTCGCGAGCGGATAAATTCACTCGGCGGTATGTGGTGGGGGTTGTAACACAATGTGCAACACAACAGCGTATTTATCCGCTCCGGTTTGTGAGGCCCTTAAGAGCAATAGTAGACTCCACAGAGACCACTCCCTTTTCGATCTTTTTTTTTGCATCGTTCTACTCGAATTCATTGAATTTGCCTGATCTACTATTGCCGTAATATTTGAGCGTCTTAATCGACCTCTTCTTCTTAATTAACAAATTATATAGATTTTCAATGAAAAATGACCAGTTTTTAGTTTTATTGCGCCGCAAGCGAAATTGCATTTTCTTGTTTAAATGGTGCCAAAAAAAAAAAAAAAGGAAATGTGATTTTCAATTCAATTATGTTTTTAGTTAAAATAATGTTATTATGCAAGCTTGCACAGTTAGCTCTAGTTGCCACACAGTACTATTGCTACATATGTACATATGTATATCGTCATTCATATTTATTATTATATTTACTTTATAAACGTAGAAGTGCGTTTACCCCAACATTACTGAAGTTGGCCTATTTTATGTCATAAAACGATAAAACCCTAAATCCTCACGACTAAGAGATATTGAAAGCAGAAATCGAGATAATATCCATAGGACACCAAAATATATAATTAAATTTTTTTTTTCAAAAGTGCTGCGCAGCCGCGCAAACCCGCATCTTAGAGGAAACATTGGCTACGACCTCTGTTGTATTTACAATGATGAATCGTTCAGTGGATGCGATCAATTGCAATGGAAGATCGCATGATCTCTAAATAGTCTCGTACGGACGTACGATACATTAACGATTAACACTTTGGCTCCGGGTTACGCATATATGTTGTATGTATCTGTAATCGACTACCTATTTGGTATGGTGGGGTACGAGTTTTCACCTTTTGTTGGCTTCACTCAAGTTAAATAATATAGCGCAGATGGTTTACGTTATACATTTTTTTTATAATAATAGATAAAATATTTAATACGTATATAATAAATTTCAAAAAATATTTAAAACTCTTGTTTATTCATTACCACGGATTATATAATAGCGAAATATTTGATGAATGATTAATTTTCACTTTACGTCAATATTGCATCAGATTGATAAAAAATGAATTTTTATTCATAAGCCAAAAACTATTCTGAATATGCAGGCCTACCAAATTTTGTTAGATGTGATAATTTTTTTAAGAGACTGTGATTTTGATGCGGGTCGCAAAACCCTCGTAACCAAAGTGTTGAAGTGTTGAAATTGAAAACAAATTGGAAGGCACGTACTCACAATGGCGAGTGACGATTTGCACGTACACGTCTTCGCCACATCTTGTACCGGGAGATCCAATCCGATCAGACTCCAACTAAATAAATCTCTCGTCGCAAATAGCCGAGTTAAATTTCACATTGCACAGAACCGATCGTACGAGTTGCATCTCATCAACGATCGATCGTCTGTTTCTTTTCCAAGAATCCGAGCACATCTCGACGATTTGACATGAACCTCACTGAGTTCCAAGTGTACTGTTCAAATTTAAAAAAAAATCAAAAAGCATTTGAGTATATGTAGGTAAACATTCCAAATACCAAATAGTAATCTTCCGAAAATACTCCTGCACTAAAAACTTCAATTTTCTAACTAAGCCTTTAAGTATTGAACCTTTCAAAACAATACTATCTTAGAAGAACCAAATAAGTACATAAATGAATTAAAAATATTTACTATGATAGTAAAAAGTATGAGTAAATAATTCTGTTACACACCTCTAAGACTCGGTATTCAGAAAAGGGTCAATATGTATTTTATAAATAATAAAAATAAATAAGTGTGAATAATGGAGGTCAATTCTGAATGCATTTTCACAAGTGACAGTTTTAAAATGGCACGTCCACCCTCGATGGGTCAAACTGGGTTACGCTTCAACGAAATGCAATTACACTTTATTGAAGAGCATCAAACGACCTACAGCAACAACAACACGTTTAAATATTGAGATCAATCTGCGGTTGACGTAAGAATCGATCTGAATATGTACGTTGACATAATTATATTAGTAGATGCTAAATCAAAACCGTAAAGTTCAATTAGCATCCAACCACCTGATTTATGTACTTACTATATGTATATCGTCAGTGATCTTGCAAACCCTCCTATCTCATTTTTTCCGATTTTTCGTTTTTGATGCAAAAAGTTGTAATACGTTGTGTTACACCTGCTTGCAAAATATTATATCGATACGAAGCTTTCAGCAGCCAGAATCATCAAAAACAATTCCTCCTATCTCAAAAGGGAAAAATGTGAGCATAAATGTGTATAGCAATATCTCCTATCTCATTTGACAGGTGATTTGTTACTGTAGGTTCGACGGCGTTTGTTTGACATTTATGTTCACTTATTTCTATCTAAAACATCATATGAAGGTATGAATATACAACTAGTTACTGTATCTTTCTATTAAACGTAAAATTTAACAATATATGTGTTGTAATATATAAAAGTAAAATTAAAATTTATAAAGTGTATTGTGAATATTGCACTGAAAAAAAAAAAGAATATCTTGGCATCAAGATGTTTAAAAAGTTATTCAAAGAAATGAATTTGGTCATTTATTCGCCAAAAAAAAATATGTGTGATATTTGCTCTGCACACAAACAAGGCAAATGATTTTAAACTACGTTATGAGATGTTCTCGGCGGGACGCTTATTGTTATTCGCGCGCTCATCATTTGCCGCTGGAATTAGTACGTTTAGATAAAATAAAAAATATTGAAATAGAAAACCAATCCTTATAAACGTGGTGAAATAAAAACTGACCAAATAAACGCACAATAGCACGGAGAAAAAATGTGTAAAAAAAAATATATTTTTGACTTTAAAAATTCGCTAGATAATTAAATATAAGTATTTCAAAGCAATAAAAATCACAAAAAATAGGAAAAATATCTGACTATTGATTTCAATACTCACTTTGAGCACAGAAATACTATATTTTGAGTTATAGACCGCAAAATCCAAAAAAATTGATGTTTTTTACATTTTTTAAATCGCGAATATCTCATAAACGAGAGCATATCAACAAAAATCATTATCGGATTTCAATTCAGTGGGTAAAACTTAGTAAAGATTAACCAATTTCCGCTCTGGGCTGTTTTTTTTGTTGCTCGGTGTTATTTAAGAAATAGTAAATTATTGTAATTACAATCCTGTAACTAACAATGAAGAACATTATTTGATTTATATTACACGAATAAAGAATATTAAAATTGTTAAAAATGTTATATTATTATAATTATTCATTAAAATATATTTAAAGCAAAAACTCTCATTATTTTTTTTTTCTTTCAAAAATATCAAATGCAATTTTTCCTATTTAAAATAAAACATAGAGATTTAAATTCATAAAAATGATATTATTTATAGTAATTAATGCCATTTCAAAAACTTATGACTAAAAAAAGAAATATGCAAATTATTTCAAATTTCGGGTATATTACGTTTTTTGTCTCTCCTGAAAAGTAGGCAAAAATGAGATAGGAGAGTTTGCAAGATCACTGAAGATATGTATGTAAGTATAAAAAATCGGGTGTGACCAACTCACGACTTTAACGAAAACAAATTATTTCCAAAAGTGCTGCTTCCGGTTGGAAAAATATTATTTAAAACGTATGTTTTTGTTCATTACAGATATTATATATTACGTTCAAAATTTTAGCTTGATTCATCTGACAGTTTTGGCGATAAAAATTCTCAAAGAATAGAAAAAATTAGGTGACTTACAAGGGGAAGTAACACTTCCGGTTAATTAATAAAAGGGATGGGACCCTGCATGACAGATTCTCCATCCATCTCGTCATGCTATCAGTTAAAATCTTAAAAGTCAAATTTTGGCGAGATCACAATATGTACTTCATACCTATGTACATACATACTACTTACATATGTACATACATATATGAAATAAAAGCATGCCACAACATACATACATATTATGTAGGTACCTAAGTCGGTATGTAAAACAAATAATGCATTACCGTGCTTCAACAAACTATGTACATACATATGCACATACATACATAGTTATACGCTCAGCATTTTCACATATTGCATATTGTATGCAGCACACAAATATGTATGTACATTATGCAACGAAGACTATGGAAAAATCCATCGACGAATAATGAAAACCTGACGCCGCGTTATATTTTTGAGTCCATTTAACAAACAATTAAAAAAATCCGACGTTAAAAATAATGAGAAAATTGTTGACACAAACGTAACAGAGTTAATTAAATCAATTGGTTTTTTTTTCCTTAAAAAAAACTAGACAAATATTTTCAACTGCGGGAAGTGAATGTAAAAGTCAAATATGTGCCAATTTTTTATGCTCTCGTCGTAATGTCACATTTTCGATATACATACATACATATGTATGTACATATCGTAATTTTGAAATGAACGTCGTAGCAGTCGTATTATGGTCTAACACGGATCGGTGGTGACTTCAGGTTGCCAAAGCCAAGGTCGATAGTCCAGATGACGATAAGTGGTAGTCGTCGTCGCTATGTTGAGCTCGAAAAGGAAACATCCATGTATTGTGGCAGCATAAAAAACGGAAAATAGTCGGTTAGAAAGCTTTAGAGATTAAAGTTAAGAAGATTGGATAGCAGTTCACGTCGAGCAAGAAGAGGAGTTTCGAGATGTGGACATCAAATCGGGGGAGACCTGGAGTTGTTGGGATGCAGTTGATCGTTCGCTCAGTTTCGTCGAGGAAGAACCTGGAGATGCTAGGATACAGTTGGTTACTTTCCTGCAGATTAGCCTGAAATCGTCATATGTTGCTATTTGCAAATGTGAATCGCCAATAAAACTGATTACTCAACCTTACAACAGACTTTGCTCTTTTAAGACCAATCTTTATTTTACCCCCCTCCTTTGAATTTTATCAATAAATGCAATAATCCAAAATTTTTACTGTCCATTGTTAATAGATTTATGTAATTATTATTACGTTGCTTATACTTTAATTACACCTACATAGTTTTTACATGACGCTATCTAATAATCTTCAATCAACATTAAGACCGGTACACATACGGGCAGCACGTGTTAAATATGAAAGGAATTACTATATCATTACATTAGCGTAAAATATGTCTGCTTGCCTGCCATAAAAAATATTTCAGAGGTGTTTTGGCAACAAGCCGCTACCTATCGAAGCAGGTTCGAGTCGTCAATGCAATTTTATGGCCATACACCCATTCAATCAACGGTACACTTATATACAGCTGTTTCACATACTGTCAAACGGGATGTGAGCTATACTGTAGTAAAAACCAGCGGGCTCGGGTAGGGGTTAAAATTGGGTTAGAGTTGGGGTTAAAATTCACCGTCATATGATGGGCAAACCGGTTAATTAATAAATAATTAAATCCACACATTTTCCGACGGGATACACGATTCTGATAAATTCGAGGATGTGATTCACGCACCACGATTTTCAATCCCTGACACCATGGCACCATGGATCCCAGTACTTTTCCATTCAGCATCATAAAGGAATGTGGCGTGCCGCGGCCGCCTTTCCCTGTACTCGCCCTCGACGCGTACAGCCTATAATGAGCCAGTTCATAAAGTACCCAAGCCGTACATATGTACATATATGTAAACATATGTACGTACATGTAATATCATGTGATGCGTTGGGCATTTTTCAGTGTGGGTTCAAATTCACCTCTTGACTTACATTCGCGCCATCAGCCGAAGGGTTGCAGTCATAGAGTAACTCTAGAGGTGACCACTAAACCTTACTAAAGAAAGGTACACATTAAGATGCGTCTTTGTTTCTATATAGTAACGTCGAGCTCTAACTTTTCGCTACTCTTTGTATTCTTCAAATATATGGATAAAGTCATGGATGAGCCACACCCGATTTTTGACAAGCATTTATACTAATTTGAACCCATACATAGGTATAAAGTTACGATAGCCCACATCACAATCTCTCAATATCATATTCTGCAACAGTGGTTACCAAGTTACAAGTGTGCAATACGACACGTATAATATTCCATAGCTATTATAATAGCAAACAGATTATGGGTGCCCTTGACATTGGTCGCCTACTATTGCCAATAGATGCAGTTTTATTTTAATTGTGTTTGCCGAGCTACTGAGAGCCGAACAAAGCACACAGCCTAGACGAGGAAAAGGAATCGATTGAAAAGCTAATTCGACCTTTTTGCAAATCATACAAGTCTCGATGCTAATAATAATAGCATATGTGTTTAAAAGCTATCGATCGACGAAAGGTCTGTCTATCCTTTCTACCGCAACGCGTAATTAAATTTGATAAGCTTGGTAATATCGATAAGGAGTAAGCAGATGGTGTATATGGATATGTTAACAGTGATGAGTGAAAAGTACATAGTTGAGGGTTATATTTAAAGTACCAGTATTATACAATTCGCATCACATACAAGATGTAATAGAATCTCTTGCAGCCATTTTCGGAATTCATATTAGATAAGAGCGTAGGATTTACTTGTCATTCGAATATAATAGCTATCGCAGACTATATTCCGCAAATATAAACCGAGGCGCAGCATGCAAATTTTTCAGACACGTAGTCCAGTTACGTAGCATTCGTAGCAGACCTTTGGATGCTGTAAAAACGAGTGTTGATTGTAAATTACAATGCAAATATTTTCTTCAGTCGAGCGTAATGGTCAACGCATACAAATCAATTACATATATGACTTGATGCATTGGAACATAATCGCATTATTAATTATGCAAAATGAATATGAAAATAACGTGAGCTTAGTTGTACATAAATTGAGTTTTATGGCAGAGGAACTTCGTCTCGAATGTTACTTATTAAGTTATAAAAAATTCAAGAAAATCCCATGAGTTTTCCCGTATAAATAAAACGATCAAATATTTCAGTTGCTTTTGCGATCCCTTCCGAACGGATTGAACTGCATATTTAAATTCTCACACGTGCAATTTTAACGTATCCAAAATTAATATCGATCTAAGTTGCATTTAAAATTAATATCTACGAATATTTTCTTCTCGATAGCAATGATTCTATTCGCATTTTGCAAGCGCATTACTATCGTGGGTTTTATTGTACGAATGATTCGATGATTTACATATTATCATTGAATTTATAAAATAAATATACTTATGAAAACGTCAAACACTTGTGATCACTTTCAAAATCAAGACTATGTAAATAAATGACCATGTTCACAATACGTGTAAAAAAGTTAAAGCGCATAATATTCCACGTGATGTCGGGGAGCGTTTAATGCAATCAAACCAGGTTCAACTTTTCTTAAATATTTATAAATGCTAAACTTAAGTAAAAATAAAATGGAACAAAACTTCAGTAGGTTTACTATTATGTACTAAGTTTTACTATTTTTTTATAGAAAATTTGATTTACAGCTATTAATTGTGTTTATGTGAAACTCATTCTCCTCATAATTTATGAAAGAGATATTCAAGGTAAAAAGTCGTAAGACGAGCATGACAATCGCAACACGTTAGCCAGAAGTAATTTAAGATACATAGAACCTACACGCACATCGTATATGTTGTTCTTTAAAAATTTGATCTCCAGACTTCGACTTCCTGTAACAGGTATAAATTTCCTATTGTTTGTATTATAATAATTAATAATAAACAAAATATAAAAATGATATATAGCCGTAACACAAATCCTTTGATGATGTGTAGCAGAAGAGATAAGAGAAGATACTTGAATATGAATAAAGAAAACAGTAAGCTTTGAGCATTCGGAGAAGTGAAACGCTTCATACTGAAACATAAATTAAATAATTAACAATGGAAAAAGAAGAAAGAAAAATAATCGAAGATATTGTGATGGACAAATTCCCAACGAAATCAAGAAATAACAAGAAAATGAGAGTGAGTACATACATCATCATGTTATTAGATAAAAACAATCGATAGCATAAGTTTAGTTTTAGTAAGCCGTTCAAAAGCCAAAATGATTAACTAATAAATTTTCTTCACTTTATGGTTTTAAAAGTTACTTGCGGTTACTAAACGATGCGGTTTGGGCGCGCGCCGTGTAAAATTGAAAATTTGCGCGACCCCTTCCTTCCCTTCTTAATGAATTTGTTTTAAAGTAAATTTTTATAAGACGGCTTTCAAAAATCAATAAGGAATTCACAAACTCTAATTATTTTTAATCAGTTTTATTTTTATTTTCTGTATTTTTCTTTACGAATATTTTTCTTTTTTTATTATAAATTAATATTAACGACCTAATTGTAAAAATCTATTATTGGGTACAGAATTCAATTGTATGTATTCTGTATTTGTTGATTTTTCAATAAATAAAACAATAACTCTAGTCTATGTAATTCCATAGTGCATTAATTGTTTATCATACGAAGCAGTCGAATCGCTTGAGGAATTTATACGTTGCATGTGTGCAAAAAGATCACAGGGTGTGAATACATTGCTTTTGAAAAGTTTTTTAAAACGTTACAAAAGTAACGATATACATACGTACATATAATATGGATTTAAGATTTTGGCGCCCTTACGAACCTGACACCCTGTGCCTTCGCACAGCTCGCACAAAGCTAAATCCTGCGCTGGATACTTACTTTGACTTTTGAACGACTCATATACCGCAATATTTATGTGTAGTTTTTCAATATCAACATAAAATACTGTCATTAAATTCATAATGTAAATCTACAAATTATGTACGGGTAAGTACGTCAAGCGAACGCTGGCTGTACCCGTAAGAAGAAAATTCGCAAGTATGTACCTACTGCTTTTCCCGACAATACTAATCAAACTGCTAGAAATGCACCCGTTACGACATTAGCGATCGTATGAAATATTCAATACTGCCTTGAAAATGTTCAGAGATGTTTACATACATATGTATGTATAATGTGCAAAGACAAGAACGGCACTCCTTGAATACCGGCCCAAGTTAGCTAACATTATGATTGCAGTTAGGGTTAATATTTGCACGATGACGTTCTCAAGGAGAATGCATAATAAAGGCTCGAATTCGCGATCGAAATCAACGATCACACCTGCCAAAATTCATACAAAAAATGTCACATCGTCGCGTCGTTGAGCGCGAATCTGAGCCCACATACACCAAATAATCTAGATAAAAAAACTTTCACGACGTTTCACAAAAAAAATCATAAAAGTATCGTGTTTGTAAATTATTTAAGTAAACTTGTTTACAACAATAATTATGTAGGCTAGCTTGTTTGATCATTCGATATGCGGCAGGGTGTGATTAACGGGATCACGGGCTAATCCAACAAATATTTGGTTTAAATGGACTAATTGGATCAGTGTTGGGCAACTGAATTAAAAATCTTAACGATAGTAATACGTATAAAAATTATTTACAACAATAAGAGAACATTTTTCATAGTTTAAGCACTAACTTACCCCTAATCACATTGCGTAAAAACATTTAATTAGAATTTAACATTTATAGGTTTAGGTAATTGGACACTATTATAAATGGGTTAACAGATTTATATTCAACTATATAGTCACATATGTACATGTATATGTACATCACATTTAATACAGAAATGTAGAAAAATTATAATACAAAAGTTATCGAACATAAAATAAAAAAATAAAGAGTTAGATTTAGTAGCGCTAAAATTTGCACCCCTGAAAACATCCCCGGGTATAAATACGCCGATACGCGTTGAAAAACTTGACTAATACTGGGGCTCATACAATGGATTCGTAGCCTGGAAAACAGGTAAAGATTCTAATAATAATAAATTGACGTTTTATAAATAAATAAAAACATTACAAGTATTCGCAAAATGATTATTGTATTGACTAGTGCACTTTAAATTAATCAAAACGTTTTTTTCTAAGTAATTACAATCTGTTTTGGCCTTGTTTACGATTAGTGTTGACTTTCTATTGTTACGATAGTACATATGTACATAGTTGTTAAGTATTTTTAATTTTAAAGACTTCATAAAATATATAATCAAAGATATCTTCAACCCATATCTATATCTATGAAAATGAATGATGGGCAGTAAGGATGATCTCACAAACACAACTACAAAACGACCAAACCTTTCATAACCAATTTTTCTGTAATATTAGATATATAATATAATTTTAATATATAGTAAGTCTTTATATAATTTTCTATCAACTCAACAGTTCTAAATTTTTTGATTTGCAATAA
Source organism: Parapsyche elsis (assembly GCA_022651745.1). NCBI lineage: Eukaryota > Metazoa > Arthropoda > Insecta > Trichoptera > Hydropsychidae > Parapsyche > Parapsyche elsis. Next base: position 5,792,460 of record JAGVSN010000002.1, on the reverse strand, counting down.
ACAATATTAAAACAATACTTTATCTATACCACGTATGTATGTACATTACACACATATATAGATGAAGTAAAACTTTGAAGGTCGGATTTTTGCATAAAAATACCGATAAAATTATTGATAAAGTAATAATACTCGAACCATAATCCGTCAGTTTTATTGATCTGGGATTAACATTGAACAAAATTGAATTTCTCGCTAACTACATACATACATACCTATATATCAATCATAATAACATTTAGATTAATTATCATTGACTCAATGCTATTCATAATCCACCACTCGAGCACCTAATACCTAAGGGTTGAATCAGAAACACATATGTACATACGTATGTTATGGCGAATTCTTGTAACCTGCCCTTTGACGACTTGGGTAACATTTGACCGAATTCGTGAAATTGAAACTAAATCGGTAATATTCACAAATTCGGCAAAATACCTGCCGATTTCGTGTAAACGCGGTTGTCTAATATAAAAATCAACAACAAATACGGATTTAATTAGAAAGGAGCTGTCATTTTGACAGTTGCCGTATCTGTCGAAATGATGATCAAATAAAAATTAAGATATTATTATTCAACTTACAGTCCAATTTCGATGAAGTTTGTTTTATTTCATACACGCGGTGCTTTCTAGGGATTGAAAGAAGATTTGGAATCATGAAAGATCTCGGTAAAAAATTCCATGTAAACCAATAACATTGAGCGCAATGAAACAAAAATATAGTACATATTGGTTGGCACCAATATATGTAGAATAAGCTTTATGATTCCCATTGATTTGATTATTTGTTGTTGCCTTTTATATTTGACGGCTGCATTTATGTACACGTAATCGGCAGGTATTTTACCGATTCGACAAAATGTTGCCAAATTCGTGTAAGGGTTACAATAATTCGGCGTAACATGTACATATGTATGCATATCAGGGATCGTATTCAACCGATCGGGAATCGAATGAATTTGCAGTGGTCGCATTATACACGATCGAGGAGTGGGGAGTTGAACGATCGTATAAAACCTCAACCTGCCATCTGCGAGCTCGAATACAGACTAAATTCCTTTGCAGAGAGCTTCGCGTGTGCGCGCGGTTCGAAAGCCACAGTGATAGTAAATAATAAATATAAGTGGGAAAACGATATACATATATGTAGTGTCGTACTTACTTAATCTGTTGTATAATCTGGCAGTGATAATTTCAAAAACGAAAGATCGCGGGAAAATTTTTCAAAAAAAGCGCATTTATAGTTTTTACAACTTTCGCGTGCCTTGAAATATACATTAATCGTCGGAAAATGCCGCAGATATTGAATATGTTCCTCAATAGATCGGCCAATAAGGTGAGTCTTAGTGTTTTTATTACTATTATTGTAATATAAGTTTATGCAACATACATATGTACATATGTACAGCCCCCCGCCAAGATGTTAGGGACACTTGTTTTCGACTTTTGCGCGCATTAGTAATGGTCATAAATAACTTACTACAGGGCGTTTTGGGTTCATTTTTTTTTGTATGCCTTCTATGTATATATCTTACTCTATTTATACAAAGAAGAATTTGTGCACTACCGTTCTTCAGAAGACTATGAAACAAAATTTAAATGTGAGAGAACTTTTCACACCTGAAAATCGATTAGTCATTCAGTTCCTAACATCTTGGCCAGGGACTGTATGTACTTCGTTTAGGGAAATATCTATGGAGCGTTTGTTTATCGTTATTTTACATAGTATGATATTGAAGATTAAATAAAATTTCAGTTGGCTTACAAAAGCATTCGCACGAACCTAATATACGTACATACCTGTACACTTCACCGAATTATTGTTTAATTTTCAGGTATTGTAAAATCGGACAATTTAATATCGGACGCAAACCACTGTTCAAAAATATTATTGAAAGTGGTTTGCATCCCAGATGTTATAAAATGAGCTTTTGTTGCGCCTGAGTGTATGCAATTATTACAACATGGAGACAACATTATGTATACGATTATATGTACATACATCAAGGCGTAAATTTTTAAGGGTTAAAATTTGTATTATTGAATTAGTAAATAAGTTAACTTTAAAGACAATTAGGAGGAAAATCTAATTCTAAACAAATAAGAAGTGCATTCAGATTGAACGAATGTTCGGTTTTAAAGGCAATTCCGGCATAGGTTTCGGTAAGGTTAATGATGGTATCACATACTGATTTCATTATTGTTGAATAAGTTTTAATCAATCATACGCAATGATTTAATTTATCAAATTTTGTTTATAAATTGTGTTACCGTAATATTGTGCTTCTCATTTATGCATTCATCTTTCAATATACACATGTACATACAATGTATGAATGTACATACATATGTACATATGTATGTATGTACATATATTTGACACATTTTCTTCAAAATCATTTGCATCAAATAAACAAGCGATAATTTCCTACATATGTACATATAATATAAAAAGTAAAATACGATAACCTTTTCAGTTTACTGGGCAGTGAATACACATGATGAAAATAAAAATCACGTGTAAATAAATACGAATAGATAAAACAATAAAAATTCAGTCACGGTCAATTCCTACGTCACGCATGCTTAGATGAAAAATTTAAATATTATATATAAAATGAAAAAAAATTGGGTTATACATTACAAATGAGGCAAAACTTGTATTCAAAATTAAAATTATAATTATAATGGGCAATTGAAAAAAAATACAGTAGGCATAGAAATAATTAAAGAATAATGTAAAAATAAATATGATTCATAAGCAATTTATAGGAAAAATTACAGTAATCATTAACAACGCACAATCATGCTGTCGTAATGACTTTTATTCAAAATTTCCTAAGGAAATTCTGAGTAATAATTACAAAATATAAACACATGCAGATTTTACTAGGAATATATTAAGATAAAAATAGATATTCAAAAAAAGTCATGTGTTTCTTAGCTTATTATTGTTATTATGTTTTGATTAATTACTTGATTGCACCAGAGAGTATGAACAAGCAATAATTTGTATAATAAACAACAGTGCATAAATCCAACCATAATATCAATATCAGACCGCCAAACGCCGATAATATCATCGATAATATTGAAAAACAGTTGGGTCAAGTACATTGCAAGCCAGTGGTTTCTAAAGAAGCGAAATGCGACAATTTAAAAATGTATGTATTTTGTGGCTCATGTACACCCCAAAAACTAATCAGGGGCTAAAAGCGTTTAAAATAAACAAATATCAGATTAATGAATGCAAACCAAACATGTAAAAGAATGATGCAAGAAAAATTCAATACGAAAAAATCGCTGAAAAGTAGTTTTAACTAGTAAAAACTAAATTAAATTAAATTACCCAACTTTTAAGCTTTCGGCCAGTTTTTTTTACGTGTTTGGTCAGTATTTTTATAATAAACATATAAAACAAATAATTTAATTTTAGTTTTAATGTTCAGACGTACTGTGAAAAGGTCATTTATAATAATGACCCGACTGATATTAAATGACATTTAAATACGAAAATTGTTCATACAGTATTAGTCGTGTCATGGCATCTAAACAAATCTGTTCATTCATTATTTAAGAGGATCAATCGGTTATTATAAAAGTTAATTAATTAAGGAAGATTTAATTAGAAAAAAATTTGGACTAATAGATTGTGCTTGTTTCAGGCTGATCAAAAAAAGCGCGACTCCGGTCGTCACAACCAATCATTGGGCAAAAATCCAGGAAAGGGATACTCTAGGGTGCCATCAAAGGGTACATTGTCAACTAGCACAACCAACACCAGCCTAGCCACCGAGTACGAGGCTCACCATGAGCATCACGAGGGTCATGGATACCCTGTGAGAGACTATCCTGAGGAGGAGGACGAGGACAACTACAGTCCTGACGAAGAAGAGGACTTCGAAAAGACGAGGCTACACTTTCAACAGCATAAACACACCAGCATAGGCAGTGCCAACAAATACAAAATGGAAATGGAAATCAAAAATAACAAGAGGGATGAAAACCTGAAGAACACAGTTCCGTTTGTAAAGCAAATATCTACAGACAGCGTGAAAGTCAAAGATGATTTCTCAATCAACGGTGATCTATCGCCGTACAGACCGACGACTCATAAAATCAACATTTGGCCACAAGTAAGTGCTTTTTTGATTTTTCTTTTTATAAAACAGCACTTTAACTACACAGAGAACTTATTGTTTATAATATTCTGTTTTGTTATAGTTTTTGGCAACGATCACCGTGTCTTTGGGATCGATGGTGGTTGGGTTTACATCTGCTTACACATCACCAGCTCTAGTTACGATGCAACACGTAAATAGCACAATATCCGTGGATGAAAATCAGGTGAGCAGTCACAATATGTTCTTTCGTTAAACTGTAACTAATATGGAACACACATTTAATTTTGATTAGATAAAGTGAATGGGTTAATTTTTTAAGTCAAAGCATTTAAAATTCTGCAGAATGCAACAAATCAAAATAAAATAATCTATCGTGGTTTAAAAAAATAAATAGTTCCAAACTTGGTCACCTATGTACATATGTATGTATATGGGATTTGACAATTTTCTTTTAAGATTATCACTAGACCTTGGATTGTTTGGAGGAATTGACCGTTGTATACATATTGTAATTGACGTTGATATACATATTATACTCTTCATTTCGTGCGTTATAATTATAATAATATGATACAATATATATTTAGCTTACATAAAATAAAAAAAGTAAAGAGAAAAAACTCTCTTGGGTCTCTCATCAGGAATGGGTTTTTTCGGTTATTTAGTTTCAGTGCAATTTCGGTGTTTGGTTGATTTGGCTTGTGGTCATTATTGGTGTTATGTGAAAATAACAAAGTTTGCTAAATATGTCACGAAATAAGAAATCATTAACATCTCTCGTGAATTCGTAGATAAAGAGAATCACCCGGAAATTAAATTTAACGGTGTTACCCTTCATTGCAATAAATGTAATGTTAATATGAAAGTCAAAAAGGACACAGTGAATAAACATCTACATAATAGATTATAATAAACATGGTGAAATTTTGAACCGTAAAAAAATTTTTAATTTTGATTCAGCTCAAACATTGATCAGTTGTAATACTCACTGGGATCAAATAAACAATCCTATTTTGGTTTCTTTTTTAAATAAGTGTCTTAATCGAGAATATGGAGCGGGTATTGTTGTTCCCTCCGAAACATTATTTCAAAGGTAATAGTTTTGAACATGAATTCAGGCGGCTAACGGAGTTACGCGAAGGCCGTACTGTTCAAAGGTCGTTGATCCAAAAAATCCGAGCTCTAATTATCACTACATACTGTTGTTAACTAATTAGAAGGTAATCAATGACTCATGTACATACGACACCACGTTTGCTATAAACCTATTGAAATATGTATATTCATCATCAATTTCAGCCATTCACCATCCACTGCTGGATGAAGGCCTCTCCAATCCTCTTCCATTCCAGTCTGTCTTGAGCAATCTGCATCCACTTGACTTCACACATTCTTCTCAATTCACATCCTCTCGCATACAATTCTAGTATTTCTCGCGTCCATCTGCTATCCATTATTCTTGCTACATATGTGTCCAGCCCATTGCCACTTCAACTTTTTCACACGTTCTGCTATATCTGCCACTTTGGTCATACTTCTTACCCATGTATTCCTCTTACGATCTCTTCTTATTATGCTTCTCTGTGTGCACTGGATCTTACGTAGCATTCTTGAATTTAGCATCCACGTTTCACATCCATACGTCATAACCGGCAGTACGCATTGGTCATATGTCTTCTTTAGTATGTACATACATATATTGTGGGTTATTAAAGCTGATGAATTGTATCAGAAGTTAAATATATACATACATATGTTCATATATATAGAATAATCAAATTTGTTTTCTTTCTAGGCATCCTGGGTAGGAGGACTAATGCCACTGGCTGCTTTAGTTGGAGGAATTCTCGGAGGAACTTTGATAGTCAAATTAGGAAGACGAAATACTTTGATAGCGATAGCTATACCATTTAGCATATCTTGGATAATTATTGCTACGGCTGCTAACGTTTACGTAGTATATGTTGGTCGCACATTGGGTGGTCTTTGTGTTGGAATAGGATCGTTGACATTCCCAGTCTATTTAGGAGAAGCTTTACAACCTGAAGTCAGAGGGCAATTGGGATTGTTTCCGACTGCTTTCGGTAATATAGGAATTCTCGTATGTTTCATTGCGGGAAAATATATGGATTGGTCAGTCCTCGCCTATTTAGGAGCAATGCTGCCTCTGCCGTACTTGGCGATGATGTTCCTCATTCCAGAAACTCCTCGTTGGTACGTCGCCAACGGAAAAAATGCTGCGGCAAAAGAAGCCTTAAAATGGTTAAAGGGAAAAGACGCAAACGTCGAGAAAGAATTGGATGAAATAGTAAAAGCACAAGAGGAAACGTCGAAAAATTCGTCGGATTCGAGCATTTTCGACCTGTTTCGGCACGAAAATTTGCGACCCGTCTCGATACTATTGGGACTTATGTTCTTCCAACAGATGAGCGGAATCAACGCCTTGATATTTTACACGGTGAAGATATTCAAAAGCGGCGGTAGCACGATTGATGAAAATCTGAGCACCATCATCGTCGGTATAGTCAACTTCATATCAACATTCGTGGCGACGTTCCTGATCGACCGCCTCGGGAGAAAAATACTGCTGTACATATCTGGAACTGCCATGGTTATAGCATTGATGACATTGGGTGCATTCTATTATGTACTAGCGCAAAAAATTGATACCACAAACTATGGCTGGTTGCCACTGGTGAGCTGTATGGTATACGTGGTGGCGTTCTCCTTTGGATTTGGTCCGATCCCTTGGCTGATGATGGGTGAAATACTGCCGGGAAGAATTCGAGGTACGGCAGCATCCCTGGCTACCAGTGTCAACTGGACGTGTACTTTCATTGTGACGAAAACCTTCAACGACATCAGCGAAAGCATTGGAATACACGGAACAATGTGGATGTTCGGAGTGTTCACCATGGTGGGGCTGTTCTTTACAATATTTTTCGTTCCAGAAACACGAGGCAAATCATTGGAAGACATTGAGAAAAAACTCACGGGAAAAGCGTAGATGCAAATATTTCAACAACAACAACAACATTTCCACGAAACTTGTAATAAACAAGCCAGTCATATACCTACACATGTGATATATGAATCTAAAATAATCATTTCCTTATCTTTGTATATGTAATTTATTAACATTAGGAATCTGACCGACCGACTGGCTACGTAGCCTAGCAGCAGAACGCTCGCATACACATACGACACAGGTTGCGTAAAGCGTTCACGCTACATAACCTCAATAAAGGCTTGGTTTCGCGCGTGTTGCAGCTACTTCAACCTGCTACGTATAACTCACAAACACTCACGACACAGTAACCACCGTCAACGGGCAGTTACTTGTCGCACCAATAGTATGCGTGTTTAGTGCATAATTAGGTAAATCAACGGTCATTTATGTTTGTGAGAGTTTGCAGATGTTTGCAGATTTAGGCAGCAGCGCGCCTGAAGCGTTTCATGAGCTGTTTTTTTGTCATCATAGTTTTCGTTCCGTTTTCAGATAATAAACTTTCGCTTTTATTATATAGTAATTACAAAGGATGTACCGTTGATGCATATAAAAGAACTTTAGACCAATGTTGACCAGGCTAGTGGATTGCAAATTGCATTACGTGAATTTTGACAAAGTTTCAAACTCTAATAAAAAGTTATTTGTGGGTAATGTTATTTTAAAGAGATTATAAAATTTACATATATTTTATGACTGATGTGATACAAAATTGATATTATTAGTGCATATTCACATTCAAAAAATACCCTATTGTTAATTTTATTTTAAAAATAAGTTGAAATATTTACTATTGTAAGCAATATTATTAATGAAAAGTATGTAGTACAAAAAAAATAGTTGTTTCGTTACAATTATATGAATGTATGTAGTATATAAAGTTGGATAAGATACATAAATTCAGCTTAATTTAATGTAATTGAGCTTGTGTGTCATAGAAGTATAAATTAAATAAAAACTATACATACACTTATGTATATATTACATTATTTTACACAAATTTCACCAATTCAAAAAAATAGAAACATTATAGTAAATGCAATTATCTAATTTTTTTTGGAAAAAAAACTGAAATTAGAATACATACTTGATTGAATTTAGAGTTAGACCAAACACTATAGCTTTTCCTACAAAAGTATATGGAAGTTTTTTACAGTACGAATTATAGCAATTGATAGAATTTGAAGATTGAAAGTGGTAGAAACATAATTCAACTTTCAAGCAAAAACATCCAAAAACATCCAATCATTTAATTTTTTTTACAAAAGCAAAATGCTACAAATGTCGTAAAATTGACATACAACGTAACCTAAAAAAATCAGATTCAAATTTCTAATTAGCGCAAATTTGAAAAGCACCAGACTCATACGAAGGGCATGAAACAACTCTCACTAGCAAGATGATGAAATCAGAATGTCATACCCATGATTTGCACCCTGCATATGGCACAAGTATCACATTCCACATCCCAGCTCCACATAGCTACAGCGTTCCACTTCTTCAGGGTAAACATTTTGTCAGGACGTGTGCCCTTGATCTCTTGTTCACCACGATCAGTCCACTCCGTATCCTCGGACATGTCCTTGTACGTTTAAATACTTGATATCGATACCATCAATGAGAAGCTAAAACAGTGACAATCAAATGTTTAGCTCAGCCATCACTAAGCAGCTGTCAAAGCAATGGTGGCCGTATAAGACAGTTTTACGACCATATACGATTTATATATTCATCATAATTAAATCTTCCGCACAGTATTTTATTCATGTTTTGCCCAGTAAATGCCCAATAATTTTTTTGTAAGTGCACAACATTCTAAACAAATGTAGGTACACGTCTGCTAAGTCCCCGCCGGAAGTAGTACCCCCAGTGATTGCACCTCCTACCATTTGACAATCGCCTCCCTGAGCGTGTATTGGAGAAGCGTGTATATGTGCATTGTTGACATACTGATCTGACGTTTCAAGTATGAAATTGGGCAATAATTGAACTACGTTACTACATCAATCATTTACTTCTAGAGCAGGGCAGATAGTCTTATAACCTTCCAAGTGTTCCCTGCTATGGTATACCTTGAAACTGACAACCTCGGCGCTACCATATACGAACGATGACAGCCGACAGCCGATACGATTATACTTAAAATCATTTGAGTTTAGGACTACTAGTTTGAATCCAATGAACAACCGAGTGAAGAATGAACCTTCGCAGCAAACTGTAACTTTGCTATAGCCCATTGAGTACATCTTCGACTGCGACGAGACTTATTTTGATATCAGAGAGACTCGGTTCAAAGTAGTCCGTAGTCAACCAATTAGTGCTTTGTTTTACCTGGCCTACGTGTAAAACAGAGCACTAATTGATGTTTAAACACAATAACTATTTCTGGTACCGTCTTAAGTTTTAGCTGTTTCTTTCCATTTATTTATATTCAGTTGTAGGTATCTGAACAAAGCTATCAAAGGGATTCTTTGGTATTTAAAGCACCGGCTACGAAAAAAAATCGCAAAAATTTAATAAACAATCGGCAAGTACTGGCTAATAACTGACTAAAATAAAATGTTATAAATATTTCTAATCGAAAACAACAGTTTGTGCGTTTTAAATTTTTATTTATTTTTTTAAGAAAGTGTCTATACCTAAAAATACATGTTTGTATCATAAATTAAAAATAATAAAGGTATAAAATTATTAGTTTATATCAAAGAGGTTGAATTCATCCTCTTTGCTTTGAACACATATATTTATTACGATTAATAAATGTTACAGTGTTATAACTAGTTTGCACATATTTTTTTTATATTAACCTACATATGTATATATGATTTGTAATAATCAAATAAAACTCATACCAAAAATTCTATTTGAAATAATTTACAATAAAAATGATTTAGCACTGACGAAAATTGCTAATAATAATGCCGATGAGCTAACGAATGAACTCATAGCATTGCTGAAGCATCCTAGTTCTTGTAATTGAACTGTATATTTAACGGCGTCTGGGAATCTGCAGCCTTTTTCTAAAAATTAAAAGCCATTAAATTTTTTAATCAAAATGGAGCCCACCCAAATAGTTTGTGATTGCAAAGTTGTGTATTTGATAAAAAATATTTCATTATACCTGTGCAACGGCCATTCGTCACTTCTTGTACGGGTACTGCTTCAACTGATATGTAAAGGGGTTCACATTTGTGGATATACATTCTATTTTTGCATGCATCTCTCAATGGAATATCCCATGTATTGCCCGTGACTGATTCGCAAACAATATCTTCATTGTTTGTTGTTGAAGAAATATTAGAGCGTCTAAGTAATATAATACATTACAGTTTTATTTGAAATGGTCATAAATGTAATTAAATATTAATTCATATCATATTATTATATACATAAAATGTATACTTCGGCAATTCTGTATATCTCGAATGACACACAGTTAGTCCTCCAAATCCAAAGCCTTGAATCTTTACCATAGCATTTGAATTTGGTTTGAAGAAATAGTTGGGATGAAGTTTGTAATAGTTTATCATTGATGGTGCAACATATTGAACAAGCGAGGTACTGCCAGTTGTAGTAGGGACCCAGTTACTTCCACATCGTGGATTAACAAGCCTTCTTGGAACTTTTATAAAATAATAAATTGTTTATTAGTATTTGCGATATACATATGTACATACATATGTATCTATATTTATATGGCTAAGCGGAAATGAGTTAGTCACAGTTCTAACTGATATATGAGAAAGATTATTAGTAAAAGTGTCTCGAATTCTTATACAAGTACATAGTAACTTAAGAAATAAATTACTTTGTGTTGAAATACTTTTTTCTTTAAAAAAATAACAACATACTTTCTTTTACTCTGTTGACAACATTATTGATTTGAGATGATGAACTATCAGAGCTGGATACAGTCAGCGATAAGATGTCCTTTTCTGGTTCATTGACCAATCTGTTGAACCTATCACGAGGTCCTCCAGTAAGGTATAAGAATTTTACATCTGTAATTATCAATTAAATATTTTTGAATATTATAAGTATTTAAAAACGTATAGTGTTTCAGCATTTAAGTCGATATATCTATTACCAGGAAGAGTTTCACTGAATATTTTAAGACGATCAATAGCAAACTTTTCGTCTGCGTCAGAAACTGTAGACAAGTTGATCACCATTAGGACTATGCTTGATCTGCCTCCACCCAAATTTGTAGATCTTTCCTTTTCTAAGCTTTCTTCTTGTAGTAATTGAATTTCTTCAAGAATTAGTGGCAATTCAAATCCTTGAGGCTCTATAAATATTTACATGGTCATATTAATACATGGGCAGAATAGATAATATACGTACACAACAGGTAAAGTGTAGTTTCTGTTTTAAAAATGGTTTGATTTGGTCTGAGATACCAAATACTTAAATATACAACTACAAAAGTTTATTAAAATTATGTGCTCATAAAAAATGCAGCTCGTTCATTTTAATTTGGTATGAATTCATAATGGATTAAATTTAGATATACTTTTTATTATTTAACTTACGTTGTTGATGGATTGACATATTGTAAAATTCGTGAAATGTTGCCAATGATACTGAAGAATTGATAATTAAATTTCCATCTTTAGCATTTATCAATGTGAAATTAGAGCTCAAATGACTTATATCCAAGTTGTCTAATAGGTTAGACAAAGAAGGATAAATATCATGATATGCCCAGGTAGTATCAAGCACCAAATAAATGTTAGTTGAAGCCTCGACTTCATTATTTAAACTCTCTGTTGCTATACAGCTGAGGTCGGTCAAACTTCTAGCTGAAATGATAATTTATTTATTTAAATGCAATTTAAATTGTCGTATGATTCTTATTTATATAAATTAGTAATTTTCTTACGAATATAATTTGCTAAGGCATCTGCGGCTAACGATGAATATTGTCGGAATCCTTGGTCATTTATAGTTCCTGGTAGTTGCATGATTTTATCGAGGACATAAGAAAATCCTAAAGCTTCGTTTAAAAGTACATCATTTGGAGCAACTTCAGACAAAAGTGCTTGACGATTACAGGCCCGATATTTATTGGAGAAAGCACCTCTCTAATATTAGATAATGTACATACATATATCAAAAAAATGATTAATTAAATTTATTTATAAAAAATTTTAATATACCTGTGAATAATACATTTCAAGTAACTGTGATAACTTAAGAGTTGGGGCTTTGTTTTTAAACTCTTGTATGTAAGTTCCTAAAATCAACCCATCTAGGCCTCCACGAATCTCGGCATCAGTGAATTCAAAATCTTTGGATTGTGAAAGGAAATACCATCTCGGAGCTTGTGTACTATTCCAAGCACCAGTAGCTCCAATATTCATTTCATTTCGATTATTTGTGTCAGTTTGGGGTCCGAGTAACAGAGTAGCTTCAGCCAAGTCCCCTTTGTGATACAAATAGAATTTATTATAAAATAAATCTATAAATTCATTTACATAATATTAAAAGTCACTCACCTGCAAGTGTTGCCGCAAATTTATTATCAATAATAATTTTTCTGCTCTCTGTTGCTACGTCTTTGTCCATTTTTTGTGATAAATCACTAACAGAGACTTTCAAGGGTTGCAAGCCAGCCGCGATTCCAGCTAATAAAGTACCTGCTGATACAGCACCCCATGTCGTTTTAATAACACCAGTTTCAACTGGACATTGACTTCTAACAGACTCTGTTGCATCTTTTGCAAACACTCCAGGAACGACATGTTGGTCAACTTCGTCATTCTCATCGGGTGCAAGTTTAAACATTCCTCTTTTATTCATATCACCTCTATAACAGATTCAATATTATGGTTAGAAAATGGAAATTCAATTTTAAACTATGTAATTCTTTAATTTTATTAATATCACATACACTACGTGTGTATCCATTATTTCCACATCTAAAACGTCTCGAGGTAAGCGTTGGGTGCGATACTGTGACAATTTGTTACAAATTGTACTTTCATCGCCTCTTGCTTCTTCTTCAATGGTGTTAGAAAGAATGTGATGCATTGAGCACTGAAAATAAATTTTATACATATACAGATCGAACTGTGAAATTTTATCATATTTATTTTTTTTATCAAAATAACAAACTTACCTTTTCTAACGCTGATAAAGATTCATTTGGAAAATTGTATGAATTTCCAGTGATCAAGCTGCTGAGAAGAATTCTATGTTTGAAAAACTGAAAGCCTTTCGGACTGTAAGGCAACACATTTGATGAAGCAGCAAGTGATGAAGCACGAACTATTCCATCCAGTCTAAACCTAATCAGACAAACATAAAAATGTAATCTTCTATTTTATCAAACTGCTACGTATAAATTAATGATATTGAAAACAATATGTACAAACCTGTGTAGGATGTCAATGACTATATTTCTCATTTCCATATTGAGTCCAGGAGTGTTTTCAATTTTTCGGATTAAATCTATTAAAATGTTTATCGTCATGGGTAACCTCGAGTCTCTCTGCAAGAATCTTGGCTCTTGATAGCAGTCCAAAAGAGATGTTGGTATTCTAGTTTGGGCATTTTCTTGTGCGTTCACGCAACAACCGCAAATCAATACGACAAATATTATTATCTTGTTTTCCATCCTACAAAATATAAAATTAAAATTATTAAAACACTTTGCAATGTGACAAATAAATGCGATAATCAATTGTGATTAATATTATTGCGATTGTGAACACTGGGTTATCAGTAAAAGTTATAGATAATAGAAGTACCCTAGCAGAAATCATTTTTATTCATATATGCATTCTTAGTAGGAAAATTATATTTATAATTTAGTATACTATTCAATTAGAGAATGAAATCAAGTAATAGACATATGTATGTATACCTATAAGAAACTATTTTTACAATTTCATTAGAACATTTTAAGGTGGTAAGCCATTTATAGATTAGATAAGTTATCTAGCATACGCTTTTTACGAAATGGAACAATCAGAATAGTTGAAATATAATTTCAAAACTTAGGCAATATTCTAAAACTTGTTGGTCATTAAAAAATCGCAAATAAATTTGTAGAATTGAGTGACTAGAAGAAATTAGAAGAAAAATAATTAGAAGACAACTTTGCAAATGAAGACACGGAGAAATTTGAAATAATTCATATTAAAACACATACATACATACATACATATGTATGTAGTACTTCAAGAAATTTTAATCTACTAATAAGAAATTTTAAATAAAAAAATGTTAATTAATTACCAATTTCAAATGCGAATGGTGTATAATTGTAATACAAAATACTATTATAGCCAATTTAATGTGAACTAATTCACTGATAGTAAAGGATATTAATTGAATAAGCTAAAATTTACCTAGTGACCTAATTCAAAATGGATTCCAATGGATAGTTCATAATTTCATAAATACCTGTTATAACGAGGCCCAACAATTCCAAAAGAATTACAAGGCAATACTAAAATCTCATAATATTCAGTTTCTTCGGTTTGAATAAGGATCTATAGTCCAAGTTGAGTAAATGGCTCACACTCACAACCACCACTCAGTGACTAAAGAGAACGGGTTGAATCGACCCCACCTTTTCCGTGATAAGATAAAAACAGCAGAACAGATAAAAAAAAACTCTGATAATCACTATGGCAATCGGGAATTATATGAATTCTAGGTATCGGTCGTTCATCAAACCACGGCTCTTATCAGAATCAAAATAAAATTCTATATTATACAATTTATAGAATACTATAGAAAATATGGATAAAATAATAAATAGCAGGTAATATTGGTACACTTTAAAATACACAAGGCAGTGTATGAGACATCTACATAATTTAAATTAAAATGCGTCGCTTTCCATTATTTTTTTGACATTGTGCAATATAAGATCAATACACATTATGGTATCTCGATAATTAAAAGTATCCTATTCATTGTGAAAGTATTTTAAAATGGAATAATGGACAAAACACGAGTCGACGAGGATGGGATTCGAACCCACGCGTGCAGAGCACATTGGATTAGCAGTCCAACGCCTTAACCACTCGGCCACCTCGTCACGGACGCCAATGCTTTTATTATTATATTTTAATACTCATATTTAATCCTCATTCAACGAAATGTCTTATTACATAATGTGAAATCTGTACATGTATGTAAATCTGTAAAAAAAATAGCTTTGCTAAATTTTAAATAAAATACCAAGATTTATTTATTCCGACCATTTGTATACATTCTGTATATTTTATTGATAAAAAATTTGATATCAGAAAAATATTCCGTTGAATTTCATCGGCTTTCACATAAATTTAACAAATTTGTATTGCCAGTACGTAAAATTATACAACGTGCGATGTGTGCTTTTTAATCGCCTAACAAATATGAGAGTAAGTAATAAAATACATTGAAATACTATGACATTAGATAATCATATTGAATTTCAAGCTTAGGTAAAATAGAAAATATAAATTTTATCGCAATATAAAAATCTCGAATTGGGCGAGAAAAATGTTTTTTACAACTGGCAGCACAGCGTTTCGTTTGACAGCCGGTTGGTTTGTTTTGGCGGCTTGGACATTTTACATCCAATTTATTACAATAAGAAGCCCAGATAGGATATTTAAAAACATTATTTGCAATAATATCATACTATATATACAACCAACAGCAATTATGGAAAAAGGGTACGTAAAAACAATAAAATACATTGCACTATAATAAACCTAACCTATACACTGTATTCGACTTGATAAACATTTTGAATTGCTCTTTTGATAAATTTCTAGCATTTCTGTGCATAATAAGTGTAATTTTTGCAGAAAATGACTATTGACATTAGTAGGATACTATTTTGCTTAAGAGGTTATGTATCATTCACATTGTACGTATGTACATACATATTATGTATGTATTGTAATAGCATTTTGTTACATTTACATCAATTTGAAATTTTTTCGATATAATAAGAGTTTTCTTGTATCTACGTGCAATTACGCAACTTTTGATTTAAAAACAATCCAGTTGGATTCAATTGCTATAAATTTTTTTTTTTTAAAAATTTAATTCAAGATTTCAAGACATACGGAAATGCATCTGTGCGAAGAAGTACATATGTAGATACCTACCATTTCTTAGTATGAATTTCATTACTATATACATATGTAGAGTAGTTTGCTGGTTGGGTAGCGTAGCCGCGGAACGCTCACTCACACACACATGCGACACGGGTTGTGCGAAGCGCTAACGCTACATAACCTCACTAACCCACAAAACACTCTGGTACGGATAGCCGCTGAACGCTTACATACTACGGCACGGCATGTACACACACACACACACGACACGGGTTGCTAACCACCCGTAAAATCTTTAAGAGTTCGGAATACAAAAGTAAAGTTCAACGTCTAAACTCAATACTTTTCGTTGCGGGGCTTCCCTTGTCTAGCTTGCAGATTTAACGTTATAAGCGGCTAAAGAAAAACACTACATATTTGCATCCCATAGTTATTATTTTCGAGAATGCAGTTTCATATTACTTTTCATCATTTTCAGCCGTTCACCATCCTCTGCTGAACGAAGGCCTCTCCAATCCTCTTCCATTCCTGTCTGTCTTGAGCAATCTGCACCCACTTGACTCCACACATTCTTCTCAATTCATCAGCCCATCATCCACTCGGTTTACCTTGTTTTCTTTCACACCCTCTCAGATACCATTCTAGTATTTCTCGCGTCCATCTGCCATCCATTTTTCTCTCTATGTATGTGTCCAGTCCATTGCCACTTCAACCTTTTCACACGTTCTGCTATATCTGCCACTTTGGTCATATTTCTTACTCATGTATTCCTCTTACGATCTCTTCTTGTTATACCAAGCATACGTCTTTCCATGCTTCTCTGTGTGCACTGGATCTTGCGTAACATTCTTGAATTCAGCCATATTACCTATGTACTTGTAATTTTATTTTATTACAGCATAATATCTTTTATAAAATCATTCATAAGTTGCAAATTGGTGGTCTTTGAATGCATTTCGGTGTTGGCATCCTTATATTCCGAGACCACCCTGATTATCCTGCCGCCAGGACTTGGCGCAACAATAGCCCACTGACAAACTACCAAGAGGCAAAAAGGGTGGTAGGGGAGGGGGTGGTGGTTCTCGTCTCGTTTGCGGCTTTCGCGCACACAACAAAACTGCATTTCAGCAATTTTTTTGCCCGTCTGGCTGAGAGTCTTGCACGCAAACAAACGCGAGAATACTCTAGACTGGGTTGGCTCGTAAATCCAGACAAAGTCCAACTTTGCCAAGAACGGCCTTTGTGTACGTACGATATGCGTCTGCCAGCCCTTGTTGATGGGCGCAATTTAGCATATAAATATTTTAATATCACATTTGTCACTTTTCTTATTTCACTTGATATTGATGAATCTCAGATATCTACATATGTATGTATATAGTTGGTGTAAGTGTTATATCTCATTCAAATTATGTTGCAAATTCGTAGCTCAAGTGGGAACAGTTATTCAGTAGATACAAGTATCAGTTTTGATCCGATACCTGGTGACACGTTCTGAGTTCATACGGCCACTCTAGTCCATTCAAACTCTTCGGTACCGCGGCTACAACCTGGTAACGTTTGAGAACTCGTCGAATGAATGACGCAGCGGATAAAATAAGGAAGATCCACGAAGGCGATGCTTTTGCGATGAGAATATGAATGGACGTATGCAATCGGAATAATAGATTAGGCCTAGGGCGTTTTCGCCTAATATAGAATGGGGTTTCGCCTTGTACTGTTCGTGCCCCTAACAGTGATTCTCAAAATAAAAATTTTATATTAAGCCAAATTCAAAATTAATTTATAGTAATGGCTCTCAAAGTTGATTTATTGGGGACGAGGGCTAACCTATAGTCTTTTTAATATAGGGGAGAGTACTCAGCCTAAAATAGTGCCTCCCCTTATATTCACATCGAATACATTTCCGAAGTGTATCATCTGAGTATAATTTAATGCCTGGAAGATGCTTGTTTTGTTTGTTTTTTTTGTCAATATACTAAATCTCTCGAATTACGTATTTTGTCGTAGAATGACTTCGTTCTATTCGGGGACAGTTTTAGAGGGGTTGAATTGAAACGTGCCCAACTTTGCAATTATTTTTGGAGTTGTTCCTGTTTCCATTTTTAGAAAGTTACGCACCTTTTGCAGAAGAGTGTCTTTGTGTGTACTTGAAGTACCTATACGATATTATATTAGGAATTTGCCCTGTGGAAAGTAATTTCCAACCGCAACCGTCGAAATGGTTTTTATGCGTTTTGTTTTGTTTGTCATACTTTTAATTGTTATTCATTAATTAAATTGCGCAGACTAGACTTTTGTTATTTTGTTTTGATGTGCAAGAAAGTTACGAACGCTCTCCCGCTAATTTGCTCGTTAATTTCGTTAATTCTGTATGCCTCAAAGTCGTTTAATTCTTTTGATCAGTGGAGCGCGCAGCAGGAGAGTATGCTCCTTGCAAACCACCACTTTTTTTTATAAAACCTTTTTTGCTTTATTATTATTATTAAAAATATGTTGAATAACAAAGTATATAATGCAATATTCATTAGCCATTTATATTGAGCTCATTTAATTTATTTTGAAACCGGAACTAAGGGATGGGTCTGCGGTGCTCTTGGTCTTGTTTTGTAGGGCAACGAAACCTTGCCTTTACAATGTCATTATTTCGTAAATCGGATTTGAAATACCCGGGGCTGCTGTTGCTCAAATAAGAACTTTAATCGTAAACGAAGATTAAGATTTAGTCGTAAATGTGCCCTGGAGTTAAGGGGTCACGGGGCAATTTCGTAGCCGAATGGTCACATTTTATAACCGGTCATAAAAAACGTGGTCAAATATGTAATGCAATTTCGCCGAGTAAAAACGGCAGTCAAAATCACTGCCGCCATTACTATGTTTACTTTTAATTTTCCAACGGCACAACTTTAGATAAGTATTTTGACCTTATAATCGAGTTAGCCAATGTTAAATTCCATTTCAAACTTGGCAGTATTCAGTGGAATTGCAGGATGCAAGGCATTATCCATTGTATTTATCATCATCATTCCATTCCGTAAACGACCATTGTTTTTACATCTTGCCGTCTTGAGCAAGTATTTCTTTTGTTTATATTGTGTGACGTTTTTAGCTTACATAGTCTGAAATCATCTATGTAATCAACTTCGCATCCCAAAAGTCATGTTACACGTCGAATCGGTTATACGATTGTTTTCGGGGAGCATCCGCGTGTAAGTCAATAATGTCTCACGTGATATCGTATCGGAAATATAATTAGAGGAAGTGTGTCAATGTCGACATCCATTTTCCCTCCACCTCCTTATTTTGCCGTTTTATCGATCATCGCAAATATTTGTTTGTTCCCCTTTGCCACCCGTTTCGTTCGGGTATCAGCTGCTTCCGAGTAGTGTCATGTCGAATAATAAAACTCACGTAACATTTTCAGTAAATATTCCCCGACGTCCTTATATTCATTTGTGCGCGCGTGTCTACATAAATATAAACTTTTTAGGAACATTCGTCTTTCGGAACATCGTATAAATATTTATTTCGGAATTTTGCCGCGCGTAGTTTTCACATGTATCAACTGTCGCCGTCTCGCCAGAATGAAATATCAACAGATTTAAGTGTTCGCATTCCCGTTCGAATTGTAGTATGATACCGGGTTCTATGTATGCGAAAGTGTTGCTCTTTGTTGAGACAGTTTTGCACCATTGAAACCAGCTGTTGCCTATTGAAATATATGTACATACCTTCGTCGCTTTAAACACAACTTCAACACATCAAAATTCAATAAACTTCTACAATTCTATTAAGTTGTGTCCGCGCTAGAACATAATACAGTATCCGAAGAGGAATTTTCCCGCAAACGGTATACTAACGTAATGGTCTTGCAATATATTTCTGATTTTCACTTCTGATGTATAAAAAAATTGGCCGATACTCTTCTGAGAGCATTCGGCCACACTATATATTTTCGCATGCCGCCAATCGCAGATCTCGCACGTCTACCGAGCAATAAATTCGAATGATAACGCCAATCCCGAAACGTTAGGCGCAATAAATTATTTATATCGCGCAGTAGGTAGATAGTTCCGCGATGAATATTCATCGATAGAGTGGCAGCAAAAATCGCTATGCGTTCATAATAAGATTTACTGGATCGTAGAGGGTAGATCGAGCCCATCTACGAAGGGCTTCGCACCCCGTAGCTCGATCTCAGGAAGGAGACAATGACGAGGGTTGCGTCCCTAATGAATGTAACCAATTAGCGATGCGGGCAATTATTTCCATCCAGCGTGACAAGTTGCGTGTCGGCCAACGTGGAAAAACTCGCCTATGCATAAAATAATTATGCATAGGCGAGATAGGTGAGCTATGCGAGGGTTGAACCGATGGAGACGTCTTCTAGGTGGGAAGCTCAAGGGTTAAAAATATGTACCTACGTGTGCGAGCAGTTAAGATTTATCGGTAAAGGTCTGTTCACACTGCATCGCCTTATACCTACATATGTATATGTAGGTATAATATGTGGTATCAAAAGAAAAGTCTTCCTTTGCTTACAATCAGCTACATAATCCTCCTTTGTGCTGTTATATTTGCGCGTGTAATATTTTTGAACTAGAAATCCTCAGGTTAATCCCCCCCCCCCTCATTTTTACCTCCCTCTTACAGCGAACATTAAAAAGGGGGAATTTCACCGTCTTAACATCCCTTGTAAGACGTATTCCATTAGATAATAATAAAGAGACTAGGTGTATATATGTATATACAATGGCAAAACATAATCCAAACACACTACCGGCATTGGTGTGTCATGGCGTTTGTGAATATTTAATCACTGGGTTTTTTTTATCGGTTTTCCTCTTTTATGTTTCGACATCAATAAAATGCGAGGAGTTTTTATTACGCCCGTTGCCACTTGCACTTGGTGTAAAATATATTCAAGATGGCGATGAAAAAGTTTCCTCGCCAAAATAATCAACTTTAATCGTAAACGCATTGTTAATACTGCTCGTTGTTTCTTATTTATGTTTTATTAAGTCGGTGAATATGACCGGATGTAAAGAAGAAGAAATAAAACGAAGAATGAAACTAGGATGGAGTGCTTTTGGAAGAATGAACATAGTTTTTAAGTCTAACATTTCGCTATGTTTAAAAAAGAAGGCATACGACCAATGCGTACTGCCAGTTATGACGTATGGATGTGAAACGTGGATGCTAAAGAAACACAGAGAAGCATAAGAAGAGATTGTAAGAGGAATGCATGGGTAAGAAGTATGACCAAAGTGGCAGATATAGCAGAACGTGTGAAAAAGTTGAAGTGGCAATGTGCTGGACAAATAGCGAGAATAATGGATAGCAGATGGACGCGAGAAATACTGGAATTGTATGCGAGAGGATGTGAATTGAGAAGAATGTGTGGCGTCAAGTGGATGCAGATTGCTCAAGACAGACAGGAATGGAAGAGGATTTGGAGAGGCCTTCATCCAGCAGTGGATGGTGAACGGCTGCAAATGATGATGAGTAAGGCCCGTAACGCACTTGGCTGCCTGGCTGCGCAGCCATGGCCAGAAAAACGTGCACCCAGTTCAAGCAGCCAAAGGGGCAGCCAGAACGATGAGAACACACTCACAAATGGTCAGCGATAACATTGTAGATACAACATATTTTCAATGCAATATTTGGTTCGTAATCTCGGATCTCGGATCCTTTTGTACTGTATGTACATATGTAGATGCAAATAATTCGTTGAAAATAGTCTTATATTACTACATTAGAGAGATTTTTTTTTTAAATATTTTTATCTTCGTTGAATTTTGTATAAAATTTATAATCGAATTGGAATTGTTTATTCAGATTTTCAGCCAAAGCGGCTGAAAATCTGAAATGGCAAACGTGAATTGACTGGCTGCCGTGTTAGTGCGTGCATCGCACAGGCAGCCACATACATTTGCTTTGTTAAATATATCTCGTGCTGGCCGCGGCGGCCAGTGGCTGCCTGTCTGGCTGCTGCGTATCGGAGCCGGTACCTGTGGCCGCGCAGCCAGAGTTTCCTGGCTGCCTTAGTGCGTTGTCAAACAGGCAGCCACATACATTTTCTAACACCGTTGTGGCCGCCGCCAGGCAGCCAAGTGCGTCACGGGCCTAAAAGTCGATCGTTGGTTTGTCTTGCCCTGTTCATAAACTAACTAAAGTAAGCACGAAGTCTTAGGGGTCAAGTGAATATCTAAAAATTTCGTTACTATCGTAGTCTGTTCTTTGTATGTGCGGTTCGCCTTATGCCCGAATGTCGCATAAACATCGTGTCGTAACGTATGAAATATGAAGCGACGTAATGTAACAAGTATTCGACATTACGGCGCAATAAAGCCCCACCTGTGCGAAAAAAATACACACATCCACCATAGATACAGGCAGTGGTCGTAAATCTGTGGTGCGCGTGCCCAACCACCCCACTCTTTAATATCTCGTGACGGGGCGCGTAATAAGCGTGGTAAACTTCGTGTACACAAAACGCCTCGGGGAAAAATCGTCGGTTCGACGACAGACAACTTTTCCACGACGAGTTTTCACGCGATTTTCCCTCTCTCGAGGCTTTTGTTCGTCGGCGTGCCATTTTTCCGAGAGTTGGCAACCCCTCCTTGCTGATTAATCGCTGCGCTGTTTCATAATTTGACTTCGTCTTTTGTCGACCTCTATTTTTTTTATTTTATGATAACATATGAAAACTTATGTCCCAAGTACATACTTAACCTTGGGGGTCGACGGATAATGTAATACTTAGTAATAAGTAACAGAATAAGGGTGAGTGTCAACTGTTAACCAGTATAGTTTAAATATAATAATTGATCATTTTCACCAGATGGACGTTTCGTAATTCTATTCTAAATCGTTTACACGATTGGAGTGCTGTAAAGTTCTCTCAAAGCATTCAGACTGCTTTTCAAACACGGTTAGGTTTGATGGAGTGGAATTTGTTAGCCTTTTAGCCGGCGGAAACAACGAGGGGGTGGGCTTATCCCAATATTCTTAAACGAAATAAACCAAAATTACATAAATTTGACAGATTAGTCACTAATTGCGAGTATTTGAGTGCTAATCAAAAGTTATTTTTACATTCGTTATGAATGCTTTTTAAATGTCGGATCGCCGATGTTTGTATGTCGAATTGTTTATTCAACGCGCAGAAAATAAATCGCACTACACGGCCACGGAAAAGCGTTATTTTTGTATAATATTTATGTTTGGAAAATATAAGCAAGTTTTGAGGTTGCTGAAAACTGTGCTTCGCAAATTTCCATACTTATGTATGTATTATACACAAACACACACACACACACGCTTGGGAAAACAGTTTTTCGCGTCCGACGGAAAATGCTACGCTCCAAGGGGAAAAAGCGATTTTCTCTCGTTGAAATTTTCGCTTACGTGTTGCTTAGTTTCCACCTTGCGATTTTCCACGTGCCGTGAAAGTCTATTGCGCATTTCCTTTGTACATATATACATGTGTATGTACATATTTTCTCAATTAGCCGTCACAGAGTGTCATGATCTTTCGATCGTTTCCATTGTTTTTTAGTACCTAAATTTAATTTAATTAACACTCGAACGGGATTATTTTGATTCACGAGTCAAAAGCTTTGAGTAAAAGCTCAAAGTGATTGCTTTTTAGAAAGTTAGCGAAGTTGTTATCGCACTCCTCTTAGAAGTATGAGATCCGATTATAAATGCATATAATGCACTCTGTGATGATTTGCAGCTTTGCACATAAAGGGTTGTTTACGTTATCGTACTTTGAGTTTACTTTAGCAAAGCATCACATACGTATATCGTACTTGAATAGGGATTCCTAATTTGCAAACAGATTAACAATTACCGCCCTTCGCTAGAGCAATTTCCTTTGCGGCCAGGATATGCCATCTCCCTGTAAGGACAACGAACGTATGTATATCACAGCCGTTAATGACGTACATACTCTCCTCAATCTTAATGCAGTGTGCGGTTATGTATTTTCGTTTTCGGATCTCACTTTTGTAAGTGAAAAAATCTATACATACATACATACATATGTATATACAGAAATTCCCCTTTGATTCGTAGGTACATACGAGTATTATTATGTACGATACTACGCCCCTATTAAAATCCCCTCTCACATTCGTCATTGTAAATCTATAAAATAATTTGAGATCGATTTTTTTGCTTTCGGTACTAGGTATCTGTCAAATCCAATACATTAAGTGATTGTCCGGATCCACCTAAAACGTGTTGCCGTTTGTACTGTGAAGGGTCAAAATTTATTGTCGTGTGACCTTTATATTGTAGTTCGACAAAGACGAAGGGCAAATAATACACTACCAGCAAAGGGATTCGCGAAGGTATACCCAATTTTGCTAATAGACATTATATACAGTAGATATTCCATCTTAACTTCTATTGCCGGATTAAGGATATTGTACGAGTATTAAAACGGTATGTATACTTATTGTATAGTATATTGTCACATTTTAAAATCTTGTGTATATGTATATAATCTCTGTATATGTGTATATGCATAAAATCTCTCTCTATATGTACATACATATTAACAAAATACCACCTAGGTACTTTGAATATTATTTTCAACAATTCCATCTATTTTATTTAGATAAATTCATTTACATAATGCACGTCAATAAAACTTGGTTATGTCTAAACGTGACAGGCACATTCTCATTCTCTATTCGTACATGCTCAACTGTCAGAAAGTCGCCGTGTAATTATTTATTAGGTACGTTCCGCTAGATGTACCTACCTTTGAGCTTACACAAAACTATAAATACACTGAAGTAAATCTACATATATGTATGTACATATATTATTATAGTACTCGCTCAAAATTGAATAAGCAAATACACATTTTCACGGTGCTCTTCTCTTTTATTTATTTTTTATCCTTTTGAAGATAAGCTTCTCATATCCGTACAGTACACATATTGCGTGTGACGTGTGCATTATTCACATCGTTGAAACAATATCGCATTCGAATCGAAATCTCTCAAAGAAGATCCCCTTTGCTTGGTCGGAGTCTAACCGATCTGCTCAACATTTCAATTCGCCGTTTGTTCAGAGCCTCCTAATGAACTTAGCGGTTTGAATTGCATCAAATGTACGAGCGTATAATTGCATCTGAACGGCTATAGGTATACCTATACATATGTATGTACATTATAACATAATGCAATTCATATGCACTGATCCGCGAACGTACGCGCGCACTGAAAGGATCCTCTCATGATTTATACGTGGATGTTATTTTGACTTGTTTTCACATGCAGGCATTCGTCTCATTTCGCAATTGGAAACGAATTAGATGCGATTTCGCTTCTGCAAATTTTCTCGCGACATTTCGGTTTATTTTTTTGCGTCCGGGCGCACTTATGCCGATCTCTATTTACCTTCTTATATTTCTACTACGCGAATGTACACATTCACATACACATTCGCGCGCGCGCGTAAACACTAGAGGGGTTCGTTGGATCGAATCCAAGGATACGTTTATCCAAGTCTGTATGAGGGATGCTACGTCTGAGGGTTGTGTTGGTGAAAGCGGATGGATATGGAGGGTAGATTCTGTTGCCTGGCAACGGACGCTGTGCCGAGGTACCGAGGCGACGGTGCTTGGGTACCAATATTTCTGATATTGTACACAGATTTTTATTTATTCGGCCATTTGTTTCCTCTGTAAAAAGCCAGCGAGCGAATTTTCGTTCCGAGTGTGGATATCAGGTGCATACCCATGCTGTCCAGACAGTTTCAGGGCAATGTATTTTGTCTCTATAGAAGTATTGTGTATTGTTTTGTTATCATACTGAAATTTAGATAGAACATAGTTTTTAAATCCAACATCCAGCTATGCTTAAAAACTCGGCTCACTTATACGGCCGATCGGTATTGCCAGTTATGACTTATGGATGTGAAACGTGGATGCTGAATTCGAGAATGTTACGTTTGATACAGTGCACACAAAGAGGCATGGAACTATGTATGTATGCTCGGTGTAAAGAAGGATCCACATTGGCGAACCGAACAGCGAACGACGAAGGGCGAAGGCGAATTGTTATTGTGTAGACCGCTCCACACAATAACGTCCGATGATTCATCGTTATCGTCCACACAATAACTACCCTTCGTCGTTCGCTGTTCGGTTCGCCAATGTGGACCCACCTTTACAAGAAGGGACAGTAAGGGGAATACATGGGTAAGAAGCATGACTAAAGTGGCACATATAGCGGAACGTGCGAAAAAGTTGATGTGGCAATGGGGTGAACACATTGCGAGAATAATAGATGGCAGATGGACGCGAGATATACTGGAATGGTATCCGAGAGAATGAGACATACAGACAGGAACGGAAGAGGATTAGAAAGGCCTTCATCCAGGTGGCTGGTGAACGACTGAAAATAATGATGATGATTGAAATTGAGGTCTCGTTCGTGGGTATGAAAAAAAATAGTAGCATTTCGTCGCTATCATGATTTGTGATCAAAATATCTTCCATTTGCTTTTGACTCAATAACTCTAACCACGAAATCTGTAGTTTCTTTCTACTTTTTTTTCCATTTAGAAAGTCTAAGAAGCGCCAAGAAACTTTAAAAGTTTATGATAGAAAACGAAAGGCGAATATTTCCGCAAGACATTCGAAACGCATCGCGTTGGTGCAACTTCGTTTTCCGTTGTATGTATTTTCACACGTTTGAATTTGGCATTGCATTCATTGACCGGTACAAGTTTTTCGTCCGTGAACTTCTTCAAATATACTATTGTGTGTACGTGAAGTTAATCACGGCGCAAAACTTTCTAGACTCGCACGGTGTATTTAGTATTATACGCGCCAATCCTCGATATTGTTTTAATTCGAGCTCGCAAAGCTGCAAAGTTAACTGTGTATAAGCTTTTTTGGGTTTAAATGGTTTTATTTTGTTTTAATTTCGAACCCCTGCCCTGTTCGCCCGCACCAGCCGCCATATTATAATCCCTATTCCCCTGCTGTGGCGCGACAGTGTACACACCCATAAATACGATGGTCTCCGACCCTTCGGTTGGATTGCCCTCCCCTATTCTCCTTATCGATCTGATACTATTGTGGCTATTATATACTAAAAATAATAATTCGAATAACAAACCATGCGAATCTACTGTATGTATAATGTATGTACAATGTACATACATATGTACATATGTAGGTGCGTACTTTCTTCTCGCGCTTTGGATTATTTGAGTTGCTCTCGTCAAATTTAATTTAAACTCCTATACAAAGGTGCGGACGTGGAGCATCTCTTCTGTTTTAATATTAATCGCAATATTCAGCGGCGGAAAATCAAATATTGGAAATTCACCTGTGTGACGTGTTTCCGTTTACCTGCCCGTCGCCATGTCGACGATTATGTCACATAATTCCATTAGCGCCAGTCATACACGATAATAAATAATTAATTTTATCAACGATCCAGAGCGCCTTTGTATCTAAGTATATTTTACATTGAATGATTCTATCATACTACTCTCAACCTACCATATAAATTACTCTTTCATCACATTTCCACGAAATAATAGTAAATTGTGTTTAATGAATTTTGCACGCAAAACGCAGTCACAGTAGATTATTATATTGCCGAGATAGTTGATAGTTATCTATACCTGGGGCAATTGGTGAATATGACTGGATGTAAAGAAGAAGAATGAAACCAGTATGTAGCGTTTTTGGGAGAATGAACGTAGTTTTTAAATCCAACATCCCGCTATGTTTAAAAAAGAAGGCATACTGCCAGTTATGACGTATGGATGTCAAACGTGGATGCTAAATTCAAGAATGCTACGTAAACTCCAGTGCACACAAAGAAGCATGGAAAGATGTATGCTTGGTATAACAAGAAGGGACGGTAAGAGGAATACATCGGTAGGAAGCATGACCAAAGTGGCAGATATAGCGGAACGTGTGAAAAAGTTGAAGTGGCAATGGGCTAGACACAGCGAGAAGATTGGATGGTAGATGAATGCAAGAAATACTTGAATGGTATCCCAGAGGATTTGAAAAAAAGCAAGGTAGACTTATGAATTGAAAAGAATGTGTGGAGTCAAACGGCGAAAATGATGATGATGAATAGTAATAGTAGTGTATAATATGCACTGTGTAGGTTTGTACCTACTATAATATAATACGTGCGCTAATTCCGCTTACTAATTTAAATGATGTCGAAATAAAATATTTATTTTACCTTTTATAGTATTTTTGTTACAGCTCATTGTCATTGTCACTAAAAAGCGAATCAAAGTTTTGGCCACCACAAAATATTTTCAAATGTACGTAATAGAAATTTATCATATGTACACACTTAAAGCGCGGTGTATAGAAATTAGTTTTAATTGAGTCATACAAAAAAAAAGTTCACTTCGGTTGATGAACTCGCGCGGTACAACAAAAGAATGTATCTAAATGTTTATTTAAATTAACGTCCAAATATGTACAACGATAGCCATAGATGAAATCGAATTCTACAAACTGACACTGCAGCATCCCCGAATTAAAACGTCCTATGTAAACAAACCGACGATATCAAACCAAGTTTATCTACCTATGTATGTATGTATTCAACGGTCACCCTTGACAAATTTAATATACACATACACACTACCGATGTCCGAGTATCGAGATTCGTGTGGACCGACGGCGATAACCATCCGGTTGATCAAACACACTTCGGTAGTGTATTATTGTTGTAACAAGTGTGCTCTCGGTGCTATCTTCGAAACGTTATTTGTGTATTGCGATAAGGTGTGTTGGCTCATATGGAGCGTTCGCTTATGGGACGAGGTGGCCGAGTGGTTAAGGCGTTGGACTGCTAATCCAATGTGCTCTGCACGCGTGGGTTCGAATCCCATCCTCGTCGGTTGAAATTTTTACCTTTTTTTTAAGACGAGTTCAAATTTTAATCTATGTCCTTCTATTTTTATCAAGTCGAATTAAATTTTTATTGAAAAATGCCGTTATAGTGTGCCAATGCCATCTGTGTACGTTTGTGGAATGAAGTGACGCAACAGTCTAATTGTCACGAGCTGGTGTTGAGGCTTAGTACCGTAACGGCTCTGGGGATTCCTCTTCGTCTCCGTACCGTGTCCTTCGTACATACACAGGTATAGGTACCGAAGAGGAAGTCTCACGCAAACAATGGCCAGGGCGTGTCCTCTGTTAGAGGTCTACTTAACTCTCGATCAGCTGATTGAAGTCCCCCACTATCTCCAGAGGTTCCTTAACCTCGCACCGTCAGTGTAACTTGTTGTTTATAATTCACAATCGTTGATAATAGTGCGTCGTGTGGTATTTAACACTGACTAGTGCTGATGTAACGTCCATTAAATAGATTGGACTGATGCATACTGTCATTGTAATTATCGATGTAATGACTCTAATGAGTGTAGCTTCACGTGAGTCTGAACTTTCAATGAATCGTGATTCCATTCAAGTGAAGTGGCTATAAAAGAATGGTAGGTGGGCTGATCATTGAAAACGCATTGTATTTTTAGTGAATTTTCTTCTTTTATTTTCGTGATTTACGTTTCCATTATTTTTTCCACTCCATTTGTCTCCCAAGCTTCCACTTCTGGAAATATGTTTTTTTTTATATATACACACAATGAAATGCAGCTCTTATTATTTTTGGCACTGTATTCAACGATCGTTTCGATGTAAATAAAATCTGTCGTTGTATTTCTGTAATATAAATTAAAATCCCTGAAATGGCACACTTTCCATATCTTCTTAGATCTAAGGTAAAAGTGCATGTCAGATTATTTCGTCATTGAAAATCCAACAAAAGGTTATGAAGGTTGAAAATGATTACATATGTACATATATACATACATATGTACATGCATTTTATTCGTGTTACGTCGAATATATCAAAATCCCTCGTCTCTCCTGTGAATTTTTCCAATACCTATGTACATACATACATACTTTTAATAGTTAAATATGCATATTATATCAAGTACATTTCAACTGTTCCGATGCATAATATGCAAGCTATTTTTGTGTCGGAAGATGGTAATTTTTTACCATGCTCATAAAAGGCGCATGGGAACGTGCAATGACCGTGTTAACCCCGAGTGGTCCTAGAACGCTTGGACCCATCCTCAACAATGCTCATGCTTATTCTCATTTTATTCCGATGACAATCGTCTATATTACAACTAGGTGTTTAATAGCGTAACGGTTAACGAACCATACGCATCTTTTTTTTTTTTGTAATAAAAATAAATAAATGCGCACAAGCTTATGATTATGAAGTGTATGTGTGTAGGAAGTACGTTTGTGGATTTGTTTTTATCCAATGGCGGTTTGTTGAAACTATACACTCTGAAGGGAAGAGCCCTTAATACCCTCACCCTTTGTATTGTGGTGTTATCTGCTGACCGAGGTTTTGCACACCGATGAACACATTTCAAAAATTATTTTTCATATTCTCGCAAGACATTCGCCAAACTCTTCGAATGAAAATAAAAATTCTCAGCGTCCCTCGAATAAATTTGTCCCTGCGCTTGACAACGCCATCAAATATAACGACCTGCTCGACCTTGCGAAAAATTGGCACTCGAGCAAAGCGATATGTGAAAAACATACGAATTTCGGTAGGATTGTAAACCCTTTGAATGTAAAAACATTGGCACGAATGATAAAATCGAGTTGAAATAGCTATTTGTTTTTTCGGAAAAGCTTTAAAACCTATGGGGAGGTTGGGGTGGGTGGATGACTGGAAAATCCTTGGTTGATGACCGTCGGCTCTGCACTAGTGCACTCTTCAATATTTATTGCATGCAATTTTGCAGCTGTACTCGTCCTTTGGCTTGACACAATGCCAACACGGTTTCGTTTACCATATGTCTTTCACGCTGTATGTTTCAGCTCTGAAATCCCCGTATGTCACTGCTAGAAAAGG
Organism: Parapsyche elsis; assembly: GCA_022651745.1. Taxonomy (NCBI): domain Eukaryota; kingdom Metazoa; phylum Arthropoda; class Insecta; order Trichoptera; family Hydropsychidae; genus Parapsyche; species Parapsyche elsis. The sequence goes on along the minus strand of JAGVSN010000002.1, from coordinate 5,761,299 downwards.
CATTTTCTTTTTTCGCCCTGTCGACGACAGATAATAATTTAACTTGGCGTTTGTTTTTAATGCTTTTTTTTTTTTGAAATGCTAACTGTGCAATCAGTAACAGCCATGTATGTATGACCATACGTATGTATGTCTACTAGGAAAAAATCCTTAAGTGTTTCACTAGTAGGTATTTAGTTGATATAATATAGGTATAAAGAATGAGGCCAAACTTAAAGAAAAATGGGTCAAAATATACGTAAATGAAATATTCCACTTAAAGTTAAGGAAGTTGTGGCTTTTTTGAACGTCTGCGCTATTCGTAGCTTTTGTGTAGAATTTGTGGGGCGTTTTAAGATTAGCCAATATATATGCATTTTCCGTATTCGGGGCTTTCCTTATCTTTTCGCCAGAAGGAAAACGTAAAAAAAAAGAGTCGTGACGACGAGTGACGTATTTGATTTGCAGTAATGCGCCGTTCTGGAGAAAATTTCGCTCGCTTTCCATAATTCATTTTTATCACTTTAAATTTTCACAATCTTCCCGGGATCGCCCGCCAAAGTGAATTTGCATACTGTTATTCCCTGCGAGATTTCCCTCCGCATAAATATACTTTGTCCGGAAAATCTCCCAAATCAGCCGCGTTGTACAAGCTCGAACGTTGAAAATTTTTCATATAACCATAAATATTCGCCATCCAATATATATATATATGTATATGTATACATACATATATTTTATGGAAAAAAAGCTATTCAGCTCAAAATTTGCATTCAATCTAGCCAACCCACAAACGGTTCTGCGTTCTTTAATCTTTCTTTCATTTTAGGGGCTGAGAAATTATCGTTACGTCCGCCCCCTTATGTCCGTTCTACAAGAGCGTCAGTATTTATTCTTTTTTATTACGACTGACGATGGTATTGCCAGTGGTGCATTTTGAATTACTCTTGCATAATGCATGTTTTCCGTGAACGTTCTTTCCCCTCTAGAAATGTCGAACGTATTACGATTTAGAAGAATGCTCTGAATTATAAATAAAAACGCTTTCAGTGTATTATTGGAGCTACTTATCACTTTGTAGTTTAACCACTACGCATTGTATACATGAAATTTTAAATATCATTCCTTTTTTTCTATTTTCAGACTGAAAGTTTGCTACTGAATTGGATAAAATCAATTGGTCACCATGTCGAGAAAAGTGTGTCTAGTTTTGGACAACGGGGCGTATACGGCGAAAGTTGGATTTTCGAACACAAACACCCCGAAAGTTATACCGAATTGTCCAATGAAAGTGAAATCGGAACGTAGACGACTATTCATCGGCGATCAGATAGACAAATGTCGAGATCCGGCCGGTATCTACTTCTTGCTAGCATTTCAAAGAGGCTACATTTTGAATTGGACAAACCAAAAGGTCACTTGGGATTACATATTCGGAAAAGATTGCTTGCCGGTAAAATTTAAAGAAACCCCATTAATTGTAACCGAACCGCTCTTCAACTTCAGCTACAATCAAGAAGGTATGCAGCAAATATTTTTCGGCGAGTACGGATTTCATTCCCTCCTCACTGTAAATCCTACAGACCTTTGCGACTACCACTATAGACATAAGAACGATAATGTTCTATGTACAATCATAATAGATACAGGCTATAGTTTTACGCACGTAGTTCCTTATTCAAACGGGGAAAAGGTTATGGAAGCCATACGAAGGATAGACGTCGGTGGTAAACTATTGACGAATCAACTTAAGGAGATTATCTCGTACAGGCAGTTGAACGTAATGGAGGAGACTTTCGTTATGAATCAAGCTAAAGAAGACGCTTGTTTCGTCACTCGAAATTACATGGATGATATGGTCACGGCTAAGAAGACTGGGGAATTGAATACCATCAAGAAGGAATACGTACTACCGGATTATGTGACAACGAGAAGAGGTTTCCTTAGGGATCCTGAGCCGCCGAAGAAGGATTCTCAACAGCAGAGTTTGCTGCTGAACAATGAAAGATTTTCAGTGCCGGAATTGTTGTTTTCACCTTCGGATGTTGGAATTGAGCAGACCGGAATAGCTGAAACCATAGCCGACGCCGTGAAAGCTTGCAGCGAAGACATGTGGCCGCACTTGTTGAGAAACATCGTGGTTGTGGGAGGGTGTGCTCTATTTCCGGGATATAAAGAGAGACTATACAATGAGCTTCGTTCTCAGATCTGCGACTATTTACCCATAAATATATTCATTCCGGATGATCCTGTGACGTACGCTTGGCACGGTGGTGCACTATTGGCCAAAGATTCAAGCGTTTATTCTCGTTTTGTACCTTTCAAGGATTATAATGTCGAATGAAGTTTTAAACTCCACAAACAATCTATTTTTTTTTTTTTGGAATTGAAGTAAACATGCGTTTTATAAATACATACTGTGAGATCGATTGTTTTATCTGTCGTATTCTATCTGAGAATAAACAATGGAATTTTCTGTTTGATTTGCTTTAATCGCTTTCTTCCCCTTTGTTCCTACTTAGGCATCCCTCTCCTTTGTAAATGTAAAATATTCTTGTATGATGCAAACATACCACCCTGAATTACCATTGTTGGAATTCTACTAATTTAATGAAATATCATATTTCCTTATTCATCCTTTGCTCAGGAAGGGAAATATTTTTTTCACGTTCGAATACAGTTCTTTGATGCTTTATCAAAATTGGTAAAGTTATATTAAAACTGCAGCCTTATTTAATAAGCGAATAAAGGCTGTATGAAGAGACGGGTGTGGCAACGCCACATTTTCCACCCCTATTTATTATAGTCAGTTTTATAGGACAATAGCTACTACCTCTAGCCACAACTGCCATAATAACATGTGCCAGCAAAAGTCATATGTATGTACATATATAGAAACAAAATTATTTAAATGGAGACTGCTAATTTCATCCGGGTCATCGTTGCCTACAAGCTATGTATGTATGTAGCTAGCGTATAATTTATTCTTATCATTTATATGAACGTCTAACTATCACAATGTTTTATTGTTAGAGGATTTCCTGAGTGACATTTTAGTGACCCGTTTGACAATATGTTCGCTATCTATGAACGATTATTGTTATTTCAACGGATTCGTATCTCTGTTCGATAGTACTATTAATAAGTGGATTGACTTTAATTTTACTACAACTCCCAGTAGCCATATACCGCTATTGCAATCTTTCGATATAATGTGATTTATTCGCGCATGTCAATTATTATTGCTTGAGGTCAGTTCATTGTTTGATAACGAACTACCATGTTCCGTTCGCGTCAATGGCCATTATAATCCATTCTGCGAAAATGGGGTCAAAGTCATAGCAATTTTTTTTTATAACTACACTAAAACATTTACGATGGTTTAGAGTGCGATTCGCAATAATTATTTACAGCGGATTCGGGTTTCGCTCTCACCCGACGGAAGTTAACCGTTCGAAGAAAAGTTTTTCCGAAAACATCAATATACCACGCGCGAGTTTCCCTCGCTTTTCGCGATACCGTATACATGTGAAGTTACGCGCTAATAAACCAAAAATAAGATATTCACCCCTCGTGAACACAACCTAAGTAGCTCACTATGGAGTAAATAACTACGGGCCATGCATTTATTTGGTATTTTGAAGTTTATTCTCATAAATAAATATTGCTTTGAAAACTTTCCCCTTTAAGTAGGCACGTGTCGGATTTCCAAAATTATTTTACTTTTTTTTCGATAATTTAAGTTATTATACAACGTTCTCGTCGATGTACTATATACCAGTGGTGCCCACTAATTTTGTTATAAGATCCACTTCTCAACTGCAAACCTAATTGCGATCTATTTTTGTAAAGTGGTACAAGTGGTAACTAAAAAGCGGTGCATAGTAATAATGTGTAATCTATTTGGAAAAAAATTATCATCATTTCAATCAATCATTATGACGCCCTGCTATTGCTGGGGCTGAACTCATTGATACAAGCTTAAAAATAGGCAACTGAATACTTTTCGTAAACATTTTAAAGCTGGAAAAAATGACCTCCTTCGAGTTTTACCTTTCAGAGGAATAATAAATTGTTAGTAGCTTCTAGTTCGAGAAAAAGTCTTTGAAAACCATTCCAATGCATATGATTAGTCACATTAGTGGATTCATCTACTTGTAAAGATCTACTTTAAATTTGACATAATATTTTAAGTTGTGCGAGCCGTTACTTTTTCCAAAATTTATTTATTATCTACATATGTACATACATATATACTGATAACAAAATATCCTTTTAATTCACTGGCGATCGACTTTTTGGGCACCATTGGCCCGTAATTACAGTGCTTCCCAAACTTTTTAGTACCACGACCCACTTTTTAGAACGAAAAAATTTCGCGACCCCCCCCCCCCAGCCTAAATGGACATGAATGGGGGGGGGGATATTTAATTTTTTTCAATACTGTTTTTATACTTGACAATATTTATTTATTTTTATATAATTTATAATTAACGAAAACAAACAGCTGGGATAAACCTTGTACATCCTTGGACTCATTCAGTTACAATGAGAAAAATGTACTCTCACCAACTCTTTGGATCAGATCATCTTCTGCCCACTGACTGGGCCATTCCATCGATTCGGCGTGCATTGTGTTATTTGAAAGCTTCGAATCTTCGAAAGAATCGTTTCGACTTCTAAACTTCTTTCTTGCTCTTATCATCAAACATAACTCCAACCGTGTTTTTTTTTTTTATTTCTGAGAGCACTAAAGACTTGCTAATTACCAGCTTGTGCGATTCGCAAACGAGTAAGGTACGAGGTGTGGAGAAATTTTTCAATATTGCTGCTGTAATGCGAAAGCTTCGTTTCCGACGACAAGCTGTTCAATTTTTTTTTTCAAATCCGAATGCTTCGTCTAAATATGCCGACGCAATTTGTTTGGTCGCATGCTCTCGTTCGCGAGTACATCCGAGCAAATAACACACTGTGACCGTGGCTCTTTTTCGTCTCCATTCCACCAAAAGTCGGCTCGCGACCCACAGCTTGGGAGCCGCAGCAGTAATATGTATGTATGTAGTATATGTTACACCAGATACGCATTCGTCTTATCAAGCTGAGAAGTGAACGCGATTATACGAACTGTGAAATAAAAATTGCACCGTTGTTTCGTACGCTGGCGTATATACAAATTCATATTCATGATGAATTACGAGTCGTGATACACACTTAGCGCGGTAACGTACCCCATTTTTTTTTTTTTGCGTAATATTACTCCCATAGACTGGCGGCAACCCTCGCGCCAGTTCGCGGAACAGGATGCCATATTATAAGGTAAACATAAAAGTATTAAAATACACGCATGCCCGTAAACCGTCACGGAATGGGGCGGTCGTAATGTTTAATGTGTAACAATGGAAATTTTCCGTGAAAAACGAAAAAGCATACACACACTCGGATAGACAGTTCGGTTGTATTGTAATGTAGAGAAGCCGATGAAGTGTTGCGTCTCGCGAAAAGGGCGATGTGAAAATCGACCCTCGAACAACCCTCGACGAGAAAATGCTATACGGAGTCAGGGACGTTGCTTATCGGTGGGGCGAAAGGGTTCGCGCCCCGGGGCGACAACAAACAAACGGCGCAAGAGGAAAGGAAAATAAAAATCCCAGACACTCGAAATGGCTCGTTTTTGTACGTACAGATTGTGATAAAAGTTAGGCCGAAATTGTTTCGGTCGTAAATGTTCATATTCCATTTCAAATCGCTGAATTATGTACTCGCAAAGATAAGATTTACTTTCATCTTATAAACATTCTCAAATAATTATACCATATTTGGGTAGGTAGGTGTCAGGGCTGATACAGGCGATGGGGGCGATCGCCCCCGTAGAGTTTAAGTATATGTATGATTTTTTTTTATAAATCACACCACCTTATCAAAAACAGTTACAATATCGCATATTACCAACACCTTACACTTGTACAATCGAGGGAATGCAGGAGAGGTACGAGGTGTAAAACTGCTTTCCAAAAAATTTATCATACATATTATCAGAAAAATATGAAAAAAATTATATCAAAGTGTATTTCATGGAATTTTCGGCTGTAACGGATTTTAGGGATATTTTATCAGTGCGTTTTTCTATTTAAAACTTTCGCCTGCGGCGCATTGTTTTGTGAATTTTATAACTAAATCGTATTTTTTATGACTTTGTACCTATACGGATTATACCTAGGTATATGTATACAAACTTTATAGAATTTGTGAAGACTATACCTATACATATGTATATATAAATTACCAAAATCGCCCCCTGTAAAAAGGGGGCTGGATCCGCCACTGTTGGGTCTAGTATCCGAATGTATGTATGTATGTAGAATCCACGGAAAAAGAGCGCTCGTAATCCATATTTACTCCATATATGTACTGTAAGAGTGCTAATGAAATTAAACTTTAAAAGTGCAGTCATGAAAACTGATTGCGAAACTAAACTTCGTCCATTTTCGTTTTTGAAAACGTACTCCGGGGATGCCCAATCATTTTATAACTGAAAATTAGTCAGATCTAATAATAGGCCTATACGGCAGATTCTAACCCCAACCCCAATCAATCATAATAAGTTTGTACAATAACCCGTTTGAAAAGTACGTGAAACAATAAAATTGCATAGTGTACCTTTGATTGCATGGGTACATACATACATACATATATGGCGCTCGAACCAGCTTTGACAGATGAGGGCTTGTTGCCAAAACACCGCTAAAAAGCTTTTGTTTGTTATGTTGGCAATACTAACGTGACCGCAGCGACCCAGGCAGGCAGGCACGTTTACTAAAATGTAACAATGGCTAAACAAAGTTTTCCCCCTTATGAAAATTGTAATCTCATTAAATGAAAAATAGTGATTTTGGCCATATTTCACTATTACACCAAAAACGCAAGTGAATAAATTACGCGAGCAAACACAACTATCGGGTTGATCTTAATTGGGAGCTTTCGGTGTACGTAGTAGGTACATAGATATAAAGCTACAAACTGCACAGTAACCTAGTGCAGTTAAGTGTGAGCAAACATCGCCGTGTGTGCTAACCCGTTTCTACACCAGTGGAGATTTATTTAACTTTGCTTTCCATCAAAGTGAATTCCGATTTCGAAGCTTTCGATGGACGAAATCAATTAAAACTTTGGTTCCTCGAAGGCTACTATGTATGTACCTATATGTATGTAATAGCGGGGGTTATCAAAAGTAGACGGGAACTATCTCGAACGAAAACTATTTCAGAATATCTCTAATTAGCCACCGAAGATACTTTGACTCGGTTAATTCGGATTAACTCTACCGATAATGTAAACAAAAATGCATATTCACACATAGTGCCGATTCCGTTAAACGTTACTGCGCTCGCCGCGAAACAAAGTGCGATTTAGTAAAGCGGCCACTTTTACAATTCGACTCTTTTACTTTATATTAACAGTCCGACCATTTCCCATAGGTACATAGCAGTTTACAATAGGAGATTTCGTATCACACCGATCTGTGTGTGAGAAAGATCCTAATCTCGCGTTGTAAACCACGCGGATCCATCATCGCATTCGAAAACATTCCTCAACAATCGTCCAAGCTGTTATAAGTTTCGCGAGAAAGATCGCGAGCAATTAAAACAGTTACTTAACCCTTTCGATACGCTGTTATGTTTTTATTTTTAAATCCGTCCGTCGGTTGATTTACTGTGCGACCCGTTAATATGGTTAATTGTTCGTCGACTTGTATTTATCTATATGTACCTTCATCCGAGTTAATTTCATGACACTGTAGGGACAGTTTAAATTCTTGGGCTTCTTTTGCTTTAGTTTTTTTTTTCAGATGATGCGTACATTACATGGGCATTCAAACTTAAAATAGACTTTTTAAAAAGTTGTAAAAATTTTAAAGACGGCGCTGACGGCAAGTGTACACCACGTGTGTACAAAAAGAAAGCTTTTTTTTCTATCTAGAAATAAATGCATAAGGACACATTTATATAATTTGACTTTCACCGCATAACATGAGCCGAAAGTATAACTTGAACTAGAATATTTGTTGAATGTTGTGTCAATTTGCTTCAAGTCTAAATCTAAATTTCCGATAGGCATCCCACAACACGGTGAGCATACCTGTTGCCTACTTTGATCAAAATACTGAAGATCTCTTTGTCATCCTTTGAACTGGTTCAACAGGAAGTGCGCCGCTCCTGTATATAAAAGACTACCCCTATACACGTGTTTCCAGACTTTCCTTTTTTTTTATCATTTTTTCGTCTTTTTAAAGAGTGGCTGACTGAAGAGCACTCTTCCGGTCGCGAGACGTTACTCTCACTCGAATTGTATACATTGTACACACGGGGGATGAATATATTGTGTATGTATAAGATTTACCCCACATTTGAATACGAAGGATTCATAATTCGCATGGGACAGAAGTATGTACATATGTTTTATTTAGAGATGCCGGTAATGATATGCTATAGTAGGCATACGAGCGGAAATTTCCTAGCAATAACAAAGTAATGCAATCATTCAGTTGTCCTGAAGCCTATGGTTTAAATGCAAAAACCAATTTCCTGTAGTTGCAATCGCTGAAATTCCATTGAAATTGTGACTCGAGGCAGTTGTAAATGAGGCGTTCGCAGATACAGTGTATGTAAATGTAAATTGCTTTACCTTTCGAACAGATACTAAATTTTGCATTATTTTCTCCTTTTTGATGCAATTCGATGATGCGAAAGAAAGCGCTTTGTTCGTTTTAGATTACAGTGTATCGATGTTTGGTCAAAAATAGCTATTGTGAAAAAAAAAACTATATGAACAATTAAATCTGACAGTCTTATTAATTTGAGTCTAATTGACAACTGATTTTATTTAATGATGGTTAAGGATATTATAATTATAAAGTTATTATAACGTATCGTTAAGCCTTGTCCACTCACAGATTACTCGTATATGATTGACATTAAGAAGCGCAAGATCATTTTTTTCTTACTCGGCGTATAAAAAGTTGACCTTTTTATCAACTAATATTTTTTACAACAAAGAAACTCATACAGGGATTTAATTAATCGTTCGAATGAAAAAATGAAATGAACTAAGAAATCAATCTCGTTTATATATTACGTATTAGTTCATTCCAATGTTCTTTTTCGAATACTTGGTGTTCGGATTCGTTTAATTGAATTCAACATTTTGACGTGTCTCGGGTTAACCTCAAGTAGTTGCAATAAAATCACAATTACGATTCTGTAGAGGTCCAACACTAAACTCCAGTTGGAATTACTAGGGGTCAGGACAAACGAGGACCCTCGTTTTATAGGCAGACCGTTTGTTGTTGCTTCGACTTTATGGGGAGGAAATTCCCTAACCGAATCCACCCCATTCCCTCCTCGTGCACGCAGAACATAAAAATACATTAAGGGCACCATTTATAACCATTATTTTGAATCGATTTTATCGGACGACGCAAAATTAAAGCACTTGAAGCAAGTTGAAGTTGAAAGCGGTAATAAATAACGATTTAGCTAAGCTTCATAATTCGAAAGATTTGTTGTAAAATTTTGGCCATAGGTAGCTTCTACACGTGAGTACATAAATTTTGCTTTTAATGTAAAAAAATATTGTGAATGGAATACCAATTTGTTTTGTATGAATGATGTAATTTTGAAGTTGCGTAATCCAATAATGAAATCCATTCTTCTCAATCATATTTCAACTACAGTCTACGTATTTGTAATATATTACGTTTTCTTTCTTGGCAGACGCTAAAAACGAGATGGCAATTTGTACGACGAACTAAACGAAGTCTGAAAAATCGAACTAAAATGAAAGAAAAGCATACCGTCTGAACTTTTTCACAAATGAGATGTATTTCATTAATCTCGTTCGCCTTCTCTTTTTTATTCCTCTCCCTCGTACTTGCGCTTCTTCAACGTTTATGTATTTATACGAACTTTTAACGAAACGTACAAACTATTGAAGAAGATAAAATGGAATACGTAAAAATGAACCGGTCAAATTAGCAAAGGTTTCGTCAAAAAGGTAAATGAATATAAAGTAAAATCTCGTCCATCTCAAATGTAATATACATAATATATTCAGTCTTTGAACTTTTATTCCACGAGTGCATGCATAAAGAAAAGCCAAGAATTATTGTCCTGTTGTAAAAAAATGAAACTTTGCACGTAAGTTTGCGGATAAATGGCGGGCGAGACACCTCGCTTAAATATTTAGTTCTAATACGCGAACTCGCTCGGCTTTTCCGAGAAATTTTCTGCTTATTTTATTAACCAGACAGGAGTTGGGCAACTTCGGCAGCAACTTTTCCGCTTATGCATTGCGGAAGATTCATCACGTTACGCCATTGCAAAATTACGTTTGTAACGAACGATACGAGAGATGTAACTTATTTGTTACCTACCGGGGGAACGTGAACGTTTTGCTACTTTAATTAAACTTGGGAAAAGATCAAAGAAGAGTTACCCCATAAGTCGAGATAAAAGCCTTACAGTTCGAAACAATGTATACGCGCGCAATTTTTAATTCTTAAACACGAACGTACATATCCCGTAGCCATCCATAAAAGGATCTATGAAGCGTTATTGTTTGAATAAAAAGTTCAATGGATTCTCTCGAACGTATGTCCTAATATTTGACTGCGTCAAAGTACACTCAACTTACACAGACTCTTTCACTATTTTTGTTCAAAAATCTAATAGAAGTTAGAGTGTCTTTTTCGCCAGCAGCCAGACGGTTTGCATGATTGATGGTGTTGAGCCATCGAGGTTGAGCCAAAAAATAGCAGGCAAAAGGGGTGGTAAAGTTTTGACCAATTTTTACCATCTGGCAGTACCGTGGGGTCTCAAGCATCGCATACTAAACCGAGGCCAACTTCCTACGTCCGTCCAAGAGAACAATTTTAACTTTTGCAATGGACGACTTGCTCTTGGTGAAGTACAGAAACGGTCGTGTTGAAAATATTGATTTAATTTCACATAAAATTTGGGCATGCGAATAAATTCACCTCTCGAGATGAACACTCGGTCGTAAATCAACGTGTCTCGACCTTTTTTACATTTTTAACCCTTTGCGTAGGTTAGCAAACTCGAAACGCTCAAGCGCGACTCACACCAATCAAAACACACACGTACGTGTGTGTTTTGATTAGTTTAATTCATTGAAATCGCCAGTAATAAAAATAATAGAAGTGCACATTATCGCTATTTATTCTTCGCACTGTTTCCAAGTCACGGTCACAATTAGACGGAATGTGTTTGTAATGAATGCCTTTAATGAAAAGCAATTTCAAACTGAACGATAACGGTACATTATAATAAACAAGTGAGCCGAACCGAAACTAATAATGTACAATTGAAGGCATTTAGATTAATTAAATTGCGGGCGAACCAAAAACGTTGTGAGTCCTACTTAAGTCTGCTGTGTAAATCTTTTGATCTTCGTTTTGGCTCCGTTTAAAAATTCAATAGTGAGGTGCTTGTCCTCGGCGTGAGTGCCTTCAGAGGTTAAAGCTAAACCCAAAGCTTTGCTTTTTATTTTTATCGAAATCGACATTTAAAAGAACCTCCTGCCACCGTTGTGAATTCATTGATTTTAATCGTCAATTTATAGAATCTCAAAGACGCGTAAAAAATTTTAACTTTTTTTTTATAAACTCTGTGAGAACCGAACAGTGGCGCGCGGCGCGACGATAAATTAAATTTAATTCAAAATAAATTAACGCGATTGTATGCGTGCGATAACGAAACGGTTAATTTTTCCAGTAAAGTTTACTAGTAGTATTTTAAAAGGCTAACTTGCCCAAAAATCTTCATAAGACTTGGCCGACCATTTTTCATTCCGGAACGGCTTATGCTCGTTTAATTACGTTCATAAATCTCTTTTGTGAGAATCTCGCTTTCCTTTGATATCCCTTGCTCCTACCCCTCCCTTCCCCTCCCCTGCCCGTCTAAAATAAAAACGCACATAATAAATACACGGTAAATATGAATTATTTGTATTATTGAATCGACGCGTAATTATTATGACAGTGAATAGCAGAATGATTTAAATCATTCAACCAAAGGTTTAGTTAATCATCGAACTAACGTTAAAACAGGTTTGTTTCTATAAGAGGGATGACCTTCAAGCGGTCTATGATTTTTCTATAGTTATTAAACTTGTGTTTTATTTTTTAGTTTCACGTGCTATCACGGCAAAATATTATGATTAAAAATTTAAAATAATTTTCAATCTTATATTCGAATTAATTCGTCGGTATAAAAAAGTGAGTCTTTGTATTTACAGCAAATAGTTAGTCGGTGAGCTAAGCCTCTTACAAGAGTGTCAACAAAGGCTTTCCAGCTTGACTTTGAAACGTCACCAAAGCTCCAACGGCACCTCAAACTCAATAAAATAAGCTACTAAGCTAATATTTGATATTCTCGGTGCAACGTAGTCCATTAACGCCCAAGTTATCCAGTATTTTTCAATTTGTTATTTGTCCGTTGAATAAAATTGTTTATTCTGCGCTATGTTCTGGTTGTGAAATTTTTACTTTCAATTGTAATTAATTACTCTTCGCCATTACCATAATGGATTGTTATAGCAAATCCGTTCAATATTCAAACACGCTCATTAGTAATTCAAAAGCGAACTGATCAATATCGCAACTCAGCGACAAGTATGGTAATTGATGATACGTGAGAACTACATATAATCGTTCAATCTGTATTAATAAACGTAAGGGACTATATAGGAAAAAATTAATTAAAATTTACTTCAGACTGCGCATACCACTACATCAAAATTAATTCCGATAACGATGATACGCACTAAATTTAATATATTACACAATTTTAACGAACAGTACTTGTATCGCTTTACACTTTGAGTATGTAAATTGTCAAGTTATAATGGCGTTCATAATTTCACACAGAAGCATAATCTCGTTATATAAATTACATAGCCTTATAAGCACGTCGAAAGACTGTACAGTCGTTTTCAAACTTTTTATGACCCAATTACGAAATTGCTACAAATTACGGTAACTTGCACAATTTATTTGGCAATGCCTCTTGTATGAATTATAGTGTGCAATCAGACCAAAAGATTTCGGCTCGAGTTCAAGGTTGACTATACTGAGAAAATACTGCTCTGTTGAACTGTATTATTGATTTATACATATGTAACTTTTGATGTCATCGCAGTTTTTTTATCGGTTATTTTTGGGGATATTTGGGAACAGTAGTTCCCCATGTCCTGAGCCAACCAAACAGCTATTTAAATTATAATGAGATCCGTAGCAGCGCTGCAACGGAAGTGTTTTTATTTGTGGTCGTGCGCCGATGGCTGGGTTTGTTTTGGGTTCAAGTGGATTTAGTTTCATTCACGAAATTGTTTGAACTATGGGAAACGAGGGTGACCGTGCTTCGTGTGGAACACAACACAATAACCACGGCCGGGTTGGGAACAATACGTCTACAATTCGATTTATCACATTCAATCCGTTTGACAAGAGAAATATTTATTCTATGTATAGAATGAATGACAAAATAACGAATTTATTCACATTGAACGTATGTAAGTGAGAGTGCTCGCAATGTGTATTCTTTATATACGGAGTTTCAATTGAAACCGTTCTGGAAAAGGTGCTTATCTGAAATCGGAAAATTTAATGGAAATTGAGTGCTCTTCAAAAACGTTTATATAGCATCACTAATAAAACAAGACAATAAAAATGAAGAAAATATCCTTAGAAGGTGACGCTTATAGAACTAAAATGTAATATTTATGACTTTATAATTTAGCTATGTACAATATGTACATACTTACGTATATTGCCGCTCTAAAAAGAGTGCTTTTGTTGAGTTTATTTTGACTTTTATACGATGCATATAATTTGCGAACACAGCATAAAGGAACATCAAATATTTAATGATATAAATATAGAATAATATTTAATGACATAAATACAAAATAATGTTTTTCTATGCTTGTTCTTTAATTCTTTATTCGTACCTATTTTATTTTCGTGCTTATCATTACACCTCGGAATTTCGGATTCTCGAACCTATTGCCGCAGGTATATTTGGGTGTTGCCGTTGTCCAGCCTGACTTTTCGTTCGAGGTAATAAATAGTATTTATTAAATTGTATATGTATAAAATAAAATATATATTAAGCTTAAAATATAATATAATATTCAATAGAATAAAAATCCTCATATCTCAGACAGCCAGCATTTTGCAGAATTTGCTATATTTCCTAACTGGTGAGAGTATTAGAAAAAAAAAGAGTGCATTAAGAGCATTTTTTCGCCAATTGGAGACACTAAAATACTAAAACCTCACTATTTTTAGGTATGTAAAAAATATACAAATAATATTATTGGGTATATTATTGGGCATATGTATTTATGTTAAAATGTGTAATTATAAATAATTGTTCTGTAATGGATAAAAAGAATATGTTAACGTGAGTTCGGGTGGGGAAAGGAAAGGGTCCAAAGGTCGCACGTTATCAAAAGCATCCATCTATCCGCCGTCTACTTACATATGTACATATGTACATCATAGATTGATATGTAATTTTTTTAAATACCGTACAATGTAAATATGTATGATGTGAAGTGTATTTTACGATCTAAAGCTTGTTGCCGCTTCTTAACACTCGAAATGTAGGTAGGTACTCTTGTTATTTCGTGTTTACAGAAAGAAAAAATTTTGGGTGGTCCATTTAACGAGATGACACCAGTCAAACGTGTAGATCAATTGGAATCATCAGCCAGAAAGTTTCACATCCATATAATACTAATAAGTACTAATAATGCAAAAGCGCGATACAATAAAAATGTATCATCATAATAATAATGATGGTGTTCATTGTGCGCGCTCGACTAACCCATAAACCGCGAGGTATGCGTTCGCACGCTACAATTACGTTTCGAGGAACGCGCGCGTAGGGAAAAATATACAAAGTGTTAACCTAACGGGACCCTTAAGTGTTACGCTAAATTGAAGCGTCTCAAAACGACGCTAATTCTATAGTAAACTAATTTATCTTTCCATCAAATCGCTTATAGTTAGTTATCACGTTTGCGATTCAACGTTGCGTCGCAACGTTCGCATAGCTTGATAATATTTACGGCACGTCCAACACCACTCGATAAATCATCTCTGTGCAATTAACAAGTCATCGATTAATGGTAAACTATTTCACAAGATACAATTTCGCTTATTTTATAAAATACATAACGTATTGCCCGTACTACATAGTACCTACACATACAATTTTCCATTACAGTATTGAACACTGAATACGTATCAAGTCTCATAATACCCACATAAATCACTGACGAGTTAAAAAAATCATAAATAATAGTTGCACACACACACCCACAGGAAACGAAGTGCATCCATTAAAAGTGCAATTTCCTCGCGGTGAAGTTTTGCATTGCATTATAGGCCATTTACTATTCCTCTCGCGTGTTTTGCAACTATGTGTGTACATATGTATGTACATACGTACATACACATGGCTACGTTCAATGTCAGTTATTCGACGTATTTAAGTTTGATAAGCCACGGTCTTTGCGATTGACGTGCGATATGCTCAAATCAATGCCGCCAATTTATTTTTCATGTGATATTGCGCGTTGCACTTTACATACATAGATCGGCGCTCGATATGCATTGTTCGTTAACACTTTGCGTGCCGCACCGTTGAACTTTCGCATTCGTGCTCGCGACGAGACTAATAAATCTTCGATAAACGCCACAGAGCTTTCAGGATTTTCCCGTGACTAATTCAGCGGTCGTTTCGAGAGCGAAGACGACAGCTGAAGTGCTTCAATCTTTTGTCAAAGGCTTCAAAGGCCTACGAGGAGGCCTTTGAGGCGGGCGCCGTCTGTCTGTCTGGACGGTTTGATTGCGGCTTGAAGCATTTTCCGGGTTTTTCCGACAGAGAGATCGATACGCGAGACATCCACGCTTTTCAGTCGCATTTTCAGAACGACACACTTCTCGCTGAATAATTCACCGCGTACGGAGTCCTAACACGCGAACTAGCTTTTTCCTCTAAAGCTCGACTTTCACACTGTCGATGAAAGCGTATTATTATATTCGAAGACGTTGAAACTGATTCAAAGTGTATTTGATAGCAAAATATTTATTCACACTAATGCAGCCTAATTTATTACACTTCTATCATTTGTCATTTGGGAAATATACAGCGAAAGCATATTTCAAGTGAAAATATATTTTCACTGGCGTTTCGGTGAAATCATATTCAAGCACATTTTCACTAGTAGATACATATATATTTCTTCTAGTGAAAATATATTTTAACTGATACTCACTGGTGAAATTATATTCGTTTCCGAACTATCATTGAAACTAAATTGGACAGTTGTGAAATGACCAATCGAATCATAGACTTTTACTGGTTAGTACCAATTATAGTTTACAATGAGTCTTTGTCGATTTTATAACAATTGACTTATAATGGTCGGTTTAAGAAGTAAATAGCACGTGTTGCTACCCTTATCCTCAGAATCCTCAGATATAACAACGCCACCGTTTCGTTCAAACCACACTTGTAGGATGACACATCATCGACTTGGGCCAACATCAACAAGTCACAAACACATACATACGCTTACTTTAATATACTTTCACCGATACTGAGCAGTGAAACTGTATATTCATTGTTTGATACATTTTTACTGCCTGAATTGGTACAAGTATATATTCACTAGTGAAAATATATTTTCACTTGAAATATGCTTTCACTGTAACAGATACACTGACAGAGAAGAAAATATTTCTATTAATTTACTCAATCGGGTATCTCAGGTATGATCTTCGGGCTCTTTTTTCTGGAAGCTATGTCAACTTGGTAGAGACTGAATTTGAACCATTTAAATGGACAAGCCGATGGATTATAATGCTCTTTAAATCTGCAATGTCATACGGGGCTTTATGTCACTAAATAAATAACCTACATACATATGTATGTATATATGTACATATTTCGGAATCATATCGACAATTGAGTCACATAAAATAAACATATTCCTACTCATTTGGATTGAATGACAATCATATCTTACCAGAAGCTATAGCATAAATGGAATCGTGTAAAAAAATAAATGCATTATCATCACTAGCTTCAATCTATCAATGAAACTATACAATGTCTTAATGAGTCTCAATGAATGCAATAACCTGGCATAAAACACTCTTATCTATATCTAACAAGTCAAATTAATATACCCGAATTCCAGAACGTCAAACATCAATCAAAGAATATCCCATGCAAATAATTGCAACGTAAACTGTAAATCCACCTTAAGCGTCTTAAAGAAGTGAACGTTCTTTCGACGGTGGCAACAAGCACATAATTTATTCACGATAGCAGGCCGATTTTGTTCATACTACACACACAACCGCAAATAATGTCGTATGCTATAGTACTACTGCGAACCCCAAAAATTATTATGGGTACCACCTGTCCGGGAATTACGACAATTTGTCGCACACGAGCGACACACACACTATTATTTACCGATACATAAATTTCGTAGAAATTGTAACGAAAATTATCACCGGTTGCAATGTCGAATACGTGCCACGTACATACATATGTACATACTTAGCTCTACGTATTTGGAATTATTCGGCAGGTTTATTTGGAACGGTGTACGGTACAAAGTGTGGTCCTAGCCAATGTCCAACATTTTCCAATTACAAGTACGAAATGGGGTGGGCGGGATCGAAT
This sequence comes from Parapsyche elsis, assembly GCA_022651745.1. Lineage (NCBI taxonomy): Eukaryota > Metazoa > Arthropoda > Insecta > Trichoptera > Hydropsychidae > Parapsyche > Parapsyche elsis. The sequence continues at coordinate 5,743,537 of JAGVSN010000002.1, read as the reverse complement.
CCAACCCTCTACCCTGTACAAAAGGGCGAAATAGTCCTCAGAGTATAAACTGCCAGTTTGATTGGTCGTCGATCGATGCTAAGGGTTGTCGTTAATAGCTTTCATACATTTTTAAAACTCGTATAAAACTTTGAGATACAGCGTTTTACCTACGTATACTTATTATATCGTTGTGCATCATACATACATATACAATTATGTCGGTTTCAGTATTGAGCTTTCGATCACGCCTCACAGTGTGCATAATATGTACATAATCAATGTTAAATTGATCGGAAACGTGCGGTGCAACCCTGGTCATGAGATAAGCAACCCCTCAATACTATAAACTGTATGAACGGCTGATGCATTGTGCAACATACATTAACGCCAGATGATGCTTAGACGCACGACTCTGAAACAAATTATAATACACTGTGCCGACTATTGAATTAAGCTTCCAAAATGGCGCAAAAGCTCTGCGTTAATCGGCGAAGGGGAAAGCGATTTTCCCACACACACACATACACACGCGAAGCACAAAAGCAGTACCGATTCGAATTCGGCACGTATTCGCATCGGTAATCCGCACGAATAATACTCATTGTCGATTAATGGCTATTTGTTTTGCATCGACAAATTATCCGATAGCAAAACTAGGCAACTCTGGTGAGCTAAAATATATTGCTGTGTTTTTGTAAACGGTTCTCGCGTTCGACTTGTACTACCCGATTGCTAATTGAGACTCGCATAAAGCTCCCGAGAGGAAATTAAATTATTCCAGCGGTGTAGTGTCGAGAGGTGGCGTCTTTCGAGTGCTAACCGTGAACTTTTGAAAACGCGACACCACACCTTAACTTCTGAAGAACCTCATAATATAACCGGTTCGTTGAGATTCGTACACGCCGCTCGCGGCTCTCGGAAAACTCAAAGTCAAAGTTATTATTATTACACTCGAAGTTGTGTGCGACCCGCTTAACCCGAAGATAAAGCGATGAATTTTCTTTTACTGAAAAATCACACACACACACACTTGTAGTATGTTTATGCACATATCCACACATTTCGTAGAAACAAAACACGAATCCTCATACCTCCGGTATAAGAGTTTTATATGCGAACTGCCTACTCTCGAATCGAATTACTCGAAAGGGTGAAATTAATTATCATTATGAGCAATTAAGGTGTGCGAGCGCGTCCTAATAAAACAAATCACAATAAATCGCGATAATTCATGGGAATATCTATCTGACCGCATTATCTTTCGACCGGGCATACGGCTATCCATATTCACCGTGATTAGCCTAATTTCTACCCCTCAAATTCATCCATCATGTGGCGAGAGAGGGGTGACGGTTTTCACCCTCGTCTGGAGCAGCCGCCATTTTAAACGCCCTCCCATAAAATATCAATTATATTACACAAGTTCACACACAACCAAAACTTTCAAGCTACAAAACACGGTACAAATACCGTGTTAAACATTTAGAATTTATTATAAAATCAAAACAATCTTTTATATAGGGATAAAGTGGTTTGAATTGTAGAAGGATTGGCGTAATGGATGCGTGATATTTTGGGAATAAAAATCGTCTCCAACCCCTTCCCTCCCACACAAAATATCTCTCAACCCAATTTTGCATTTCTGTCGAGTTCCGACGATTGTCGCCAAGGGCAACCGACCTATTATATAGGGGAGAGAATTTTATTTTCGGTCGCTGCTAAAATATGCCATCTCAAAACATACTTCAACTTTTTTTATAGATCGAATGTAGGGGTGGAATGTGAGCGTGTGGGGTGTCGAAGACCATTCTTCTCTTGATAGAACATCATCAGACATTTTCCTTAGCGATTTCCTTATTCGATTTTCGATACAGTAAAAATATGAATTCGAGGACTGTTATACGTATGTATGTACATATGTACATACATAGCTTCTTGCAAAAATTTTCCATTATTTTAATGTACAATTCAATACCATTTTATAATAGTAAATATAATGTCTAGCACTAAATTCGTCCAATATACATGTATTTTTCGGAGTTACACAGGTGATTGCATTCTGATTCTGATTATGGGGTTGAAAATATAATTACGCGGTTCGTAATCGACCCATGTAGTCCGTTTTCCGGTCGAATCTCATTTTCAACGGTGAAATTTGCGGTTTTGACACACATCGTTCCAAAATATTGGCGGTTTTACCCCCAATCGAAATACGTACGCGAGTATCAAAAAATAATATCGAAAAGGGTAAAGTGAGAGTGTTTCGTAAACGCATTTGAATTTTTCTGCCTTGGAAAAATTGAATTTTCAATATATGTACTTCGCGGAGATTCGGAAAAATGAAATACAATTTGGAAACGGCGTAAATGTAAATAATAAATAACGCAAAACGGCGTTCGGCTGAAGATATTATCCGGTTCGGGTGCGTTCTCGCCAACGGGATGTGAGGACATCAAGCGAAAATGAGGAACGTTTCGCCAAAATTGTGGAGCAATTTCGTACAGCGGGGTGCACCCGTACACTGTCGCACAATTTAAACGAAACGCTCGTAAATACGATTTATTGCAAATTCAAAGTTGAGAATCACGCCGTAAGTGCAACACTCACACACTAATATGTGTTTATATTCTTAATATCGCTCACAATGGAACCGAACATCTTCAAGTTCGAGCAACCCTCATCGAATTCCACTAGTGCTACATAACTTTGAACGAATGTCCATTTCTGAACGTCTCCCCCTCGATTTTCTACGTGTCCCCTCTATGTATTTTCCACATATTTGCCTGCGAGATCAAATATTGACCATTGACGACCGGTATACATAGTACATACTATCCACTATTTCGATTGTCATACAGTACGAAGATCGACACGTTCCACGCCAGTGAAGCTCCGCTGAGCTGTGAACCCATTGTGCTTTTATCTATGTAAGATCTCCGGTCCAACATCCATCACAGACATCAAGAACCCACCCCTTCCGCGCTTTTAGTTACACGACGACGTATATCTTCATTGTTGTGCTTTACACGCTACACGAGTTCTCCTTTGGAACACTCTTGTGTGTGACAATGTCCTCATTAAAATCCGTCTACGTGCTCACGTACTAATTGTGAGCTTTTTTCTTGTTTCCTTTTAAGCCTTTTGTGATGCGAACTCCCTCTGCCTTTGACTGGCTGCGTTTTTGAGAGCTTTCGGCCTTTTAAGTATCGCATCTTCTCGAATGCTAATTAAAATCGTTCAGCGGATTGAACCGATTCGAATTGATTGAAATGTAGCGTCAAACGAATCCATCTGTACCTTATATTTTTTACAATATTATTAACAAAAAAACGATTAAAGAATTGAAGTGAAACTGATTTATTGTACGTAGTGCGCTTATACATAAATACATCATTATCTTGAGGAAATCTTCTGACCTTAACCCTAATGGATTTTATATGTAAGCCAATTAAGCGAGATGTTTATCTTGGCGAAATTTTTAACGCCGCGTCAAAATTCATAAAACATTAGAGCGTCTTCTTCCAGTATAAAATATAAAATATATATAACGGCTGTCAACCACTTAAGTCCAAAAAAAAAATTGCACTGTACCGTTCAATATTAAAGGTCATCTTTTGCAAAGCATACTTAAAACTGGAAAGTACTGTTTTGCCTTTACGATTGCCGTTAGCTTTATAGGGTATTTTTTTGTACAATAGTTTGAATCGATATAATGGGGGGATTTTACAATGGATGTCAAATATCTTCGTGCTTGTTTTGCACGGCTAAGGGGTGCGCTTTGTGACCCATGGCTAAATACGATATGGACCATATATTGGAACTAAAGGGGTCTGACAAGTGATGGAGAGAATTTTCTGGAATTGGAGGATTTAACCGACCTTTTTCATTCCACTGAATTATAATACTAAATTAGAGTATTACTTGTTGACAATCAACGCATGTTTATTATTTGATTAATAGGTTAATGAAAACGGTACGAGAAAAAATTAAATAATAATTCAAAATTCAATTAATCAAAGTGTTACGAACACAATAATTGATAAAGTTCAAGTTGAATATCACGCTAATTGATTTCTTAGCACGTTTAAAATATCTTAATTTCTTTAGCTTGACTGCTTCGAAATGCCCTTTTATTATTCAAATGTAAGAATTTGAGACGCTCGAAAAAATAAATTTTAACTCGAAGATTCGGGCGAAGATTTTATCTCCGAATTTAGACAAGGGTCCAAATTAAAAATAGATTTGACCCTGTGTGCAGGGTTGAAAGCTTAAATCCCCCCCTTCCCCTTTTCTTCAGCCCTACACTCTCCATTAACACACTTGAGTACCTATTTACACTCTTGAATGCTGCCTTTTAGCATCGAGAGACGTTGAAATATTCCAAGTTGGAAAACAGCGACAGATACGCATTAGAAATAAAGTAATTAATTTTTTTCGTAAAAAAAAAGTGTACGGTGTGTTGCGCGAGATGAAATGAATAGCATTATAATATAAATAAATTTGAATACACGTTTATGAATCAGGAGATATGTGCGAGGCGCGCGGTGTGACTCACGGAATATGATATGAATCACGGACCGGATTTTATCTCACAAAGTCACAACCGAAAGAAATGGCTCTCCTCCGAATGCTGCCCTGGAGAGGGCTTCTCGGTGTCATTAGGTTATATTCAGGAGGTTCAAACATGAAGGTTTATTGGGTCGTTCGATGTCGAGAACCTTCCAATGGAGCACAACTCATTGTGCCGAAGACGAAAAAATATGAGTTTGGTGGCACTTCAAAACGGTCACACCTAAAAAAAAATACGTTAGGTACATCTCAGTTCAACTAAATTATAACGACTATTTTATATATTGTATACGTATGGTTGTATGTGTCTAGTGTTTCTTATGTGTGTCGGATAGGGAACAATAGTTCATTTCGAGGATACATGGCTCACAATGGATGCCGCACTTCATTGATGATGATCATTATCAAATAATGAACTATGTATGTAAGTATATAATAGCACGTTGTACTAAATTATAAATCTTCGATGTTTTAAGTAAACTTGGCGAAATGAAATCGACTCGATCGATAAAAATTCATGACACGCTCTTCAATACGTTTTTCGGAATCCGATGTGAATGAAAATAATATAAAAGGCGAAGAACTCTTATTTATATTCACAATGAGATCTGAAGTTCTACAGGAAGGGAGTACCACGTCGATTTGTAGCGATAAGTGCATAATAATGCATCGAGCGTACCAAAATCTAATAACATATTATAAATTCTAACTATAGAGAATTAAATGGAGACTGCTTACTTGCTCGCCAAACAATACCGGCTACTTTCAAGGCGCTGAATAAATAATAAAAATAAACGCGTTCGTGTAACAATGAAATATTGAGCATTTTTCGCGAGCCGTTGCGAGAGCTTTGCTAAAATTTATTTAAAATTTTTTTTGAGGTATTGTTATTGTCCTACACAGAAAAGAGGAAAGGGAGAGGGTCGGTGAACGTAAATAACCCAAAATCCTATTTTATATCGTGGATGGAACGGGAATGGGGCAATTTCGTATCAAAAGAAGTAGGTAAACTGTCGCGTGGTAAACGGGAGTAATTAACTCGGTGCCCGCGAAATTGGTTCAATTTATATTATTAAGTATTTATTGCTGGTATTCGCGCGTTTTATTAGCATTCTACCCCATCCCATAAAAACGAGCTGGAGAGAGAAGAGAGAATGAAAATAGAGGGTGAGTTTTCCGACCCCTGCCACCGAACTAGGGGCGTCTGGTCGCTAAAGGCTATTTGGCAGCCTTTCCTATACGAATTCGAGCCAAATTTATTGTGTCCAACTTTACTATCATGGGATATGGGATATTTACGGCGAAAATGAACCAAGTCCACTTGAGCGAAATCGATTTAGCGATCCTTTCCCTCTCATCGTACCATTAAATGTTTAAAATTGTATCGAATTCGACAGTTGAAATAAGTCTATTCATGAACTATGTAATAGTTATATTATACACCTTATGTGTGTAGACAAATAAAGTAAAAATCGCAGTATGTAGCCGCTACTCACTATAGAAGTAAAACTTATTTGCAATTTAAAGCGAGTGCAATGTACAAGAAGGAATACAGATGTAAATGTGAAAGAATTGTGTACACAAATGTGGTTTTAAACGCTCACCCAATGACTCACTATTCTCACTGCTACCTGACGTCTAGCCGAGGAGTAGGGGTACCCGCTGACTGCTGGCCGTGACTGGTTTTCGTGTCGTGCCACGCTTCGATGACACGTTTTTACTGAGGGGCGTGCGGTGGGGGGCGGTGCGGGGCGGGGGGATATGCGTGACCACTTATCGCTCGCTCCGTTTTTATGGAACGTTGGATGAACCGTTTTTACTCTACCGAGCGAAAAGAAGTTGTGCTTCATTAAGAAATATGTAAATCTCACACTAGCTCTAGTCTACTATTGCGCGGCGTGTTTTACATATAAAAGTACCAAAAGGAAAGTTTAATTCTATTATTTTCCGCAGTGAAAATGTTGAAAATTCTCCAAGTGGAGATTTCCCGTCGTTTCGTCGTCGCCGCCGCCAAAAGTGACCGACAAACGAAAGGAAAGAAAGAAACAAACGCGAAATCGTACGGATTTGTATTCGGCGCGCGTCATTTTGAGGAAAATTTCATTCCCGACGAACGATTCCGGCTTTCTCTTCCGCGTGAATCGAAACGGATGCTGTTTGGGAATCTTTCAACAGCCTCGTCTCAGATCGTCGATCGTCCTGGGAACATTTTCGAGATTCCGCCTCTAATTACACGCAATACATTTTCCGCAAGCGATACAGGAATTTCCCCGTTGAATTCTGTCGGGAAATTTTTCGCCGAACACACATCGCATATCACATATTTCACCATATTACAATCGATTAGAATTCACGTACTTATAAATAAAACATTTATACCATACGATATACATACATATGTACATATGTATGTAGACTTTGCATTCACTACGAATCAAAATGTGCATAAAACGGCACGTGCCCGTACGCAGTGACATCATTGTCAAATTAGCCCTCAGTTTCGAACCGACGATTATTATTATTAGTGGAATAGCGGATGCTAGACATCTCGTCGAAAGCTCTGAAATTAACAAGCGTTAAGCAAGGCAACGAGCGAACAACTTTTAACCCCTTGCGCGCCGTAGAAAGTGCGTCGATATTAATTAGAAGCACCTATACATACGTAGAGCTCGTATTATTCGGAAGCTACGAACCGAAAGGCGATTTTCTCGCTCATAAATATTCATGATTTATGCTAATCCAATCTTAATTCTTACCTGGTGCACATCTGAGACTTGATTCCGACGCTTTTTTGCTATCCTCCCCCTCGCGTCTATCATTCGCGGCACGTTTTCAAATTATTCCATCATTTCATCTTTGAGGCGAACTTGCTCGTTAGAGCTCGTCTATTTTAATAATATTCAAATTAGCTCTTTATTCATTTAAAAAAATATATCCATATACTTTTATAAGCGATAAAATGCACTTAAATTCGATGCAAAAAAAAATAACAAAATACATATACAACAATCGTGAAAGATATCACGAAGCGTTGCACATTAACATACAATTGCAGTTTTTATATACACAAATAATTCTCGTTGTTTATTTTGGACGATTTGTTGACATACAAATGTATTCCGTATGTTTCAACTGTAAAATTGAAAAGTTCATTGTTTATACAGTACGCATTGAGTGTTATAGTAATCAGTTTCTTTTTAATGAATCACCAAATGGGAAGTGACTATCTTGTAGCGAACGCGGCCAATGGTCGGTAGTTTGTATGTACATAGATAAAACAATGTAAAATTAAAATACAACAACAATAATAATCAGTGGCTTACAATACTCATATCATACTATAAAAAGTAAATAAATTACCAGTAAACTATTGAGATCACTATAGTTGAGAATGGGCTATAATATGAACACGTTATACAAAACATCGGTATGTATAGAATGAGAAAAGTCCGAAAGTATTCAGCAATTTTTACACTAGTCTGGTGAAATTTTCACACGATATTCGACAGCGTCATTGAAAGGTTTTGACGGTTGAACACCCCTGACGTGGCCAGTGAAGCGTTTTCAGTGTCGGTAACATGTCAAAAGCGTCTACAACGACGACGACGACCACAAAATGCTCTGGCTCTTATCTATCGAGTGCATTCACACGCGCGTAAAACTAGGGACATCGAACTGTGAACTTGCAACTACCGAGAGAGCGTATCATACGCATTTATGTATTTATTCGATCGAAACTTCGAATAAAACACGTTCGATTGAGTATTGAGGCGCCTGGATATCCACAGTGTGTTAGTTTTGAATAAAATAAATACACGACCCATTGCTTGCTTGGCTGAATTTAAAATTTCACCTAAAACATCGAATTGACACTGAAAACAAGCAGAATTAAATTTTCAAAATTTTCATCATTTGTATATATTAATGAAAATAAGAAGTAAATTAATTTGTAAGAATGCAAGTGAAGGCACCGTTACCCACTGATCTATCATGATTTGTAATTTATAGTAATTTTTCACGCCTAAATCTCAAAAACGACTTTGGTTATACTATTACAATATTATAAAGATACCAAATATGTAAAAGGCCGAAATAAATGAAAAACGAAATCGCGTTCAAGAGTAAACTGCCACTTCCGGTTGGCGGATGTTGACCAAAATCATAATATCTCTTACACCCTACGTGAAAATAATAGATATGAAATTTTAGCTTGATAGACTTGATAGTTTCGGAGAAAAAATTAAAAACTCCAAAAACCAAGAGTAAAAGTACTACTTCCGGTTGGATAAAAAATATAAAAAAATTATATTATTTTGAAGGTCATTAAACCTATTACATATGCAAAAATTTCAGCTTAATGTGTATGATAGTTTTGCTGGAAAAACCTTCCAAAGATTACACAAAAATTAGGTGGTTTTCCAAGGGAAGTACCACTTCCGGTTGACGAAAAAATTTGAAAGCTTAATGGATTGTAATGGCCGGTAAAAAACACATAAATATGAAGTTTAATTTTAATAGGATAAACGGTTTTTGAGTTATTAGCGATTTTGTACACAAGTACAGACAGACATACAGACATTCAGACATTTTCCAGAAATCATGAAAATGTGATCAGGGGATGATACTTAATACAAATCAGTCAAAATCTCGCGGTCGAATTTTCGCACGATCACAATACTTATTATCTGAATAGGATAAAGTAAAAAACCTGAAATGCCAAGGACTAAGTTTCACACTAACTCAGCACATCAAAACTACATAATTTCTAATCATTTAACCCTTCTAATGCTAAACACTATTAATTAAAAAGCAATTTCATAAGAGCATTCGCGTATATGAATACGTCTAAATTGCACTTTAACAGAAGGCAACATGACAATATATTGCAATAAAACTGAAACTTGCGAGACGCTGAAGTTTCTTCGCCTTTCTCTGTAGGTACGTGTCAATACACATACAGAATTTGCACAGTCTTGTGTGTACTTTGTACACGTGCACGCACGCTTGTGCATTCACACACCGAGAGGAATCGCGGGCCGGATGAGACGTCGAAGTGGAAGGAATTAAATTGTACCTTCTGTACCGTGAAACTTCGGGCAAGATCAATAACATCCACCCTGCAGCCGAGAGAAGATACAAAACGAAGATGGCGATGCTCGGTTGACACGTACATAGAACGCAGATCAATGAAGTGTATGGCAGCAAAAAAATAAACCATCAAAGGTAAACAGTTTGAGAAGCGTGGAAAAACTGCAAAGCGTGCGGAATGGCGGAAAGCGCAATGCTTAAAATTCATTGTTGCACTGCATACAAAGTGCATGAAGACTCATATAAATGCATACCTTTACAGTCGATGCGTAATTGCGAAATTCTGCGATACCGAGATCGTGTCCTGTTAATCACCTTTCTTTGATACAAATCAACGTGTTTATTGTTATTGGATTTGATCGACCCATGTGTACAGGGTGCGTTGACCTTATCGTTTATTAACACGTGCTCTCGCTGTCAAACGAATAACCGATAACAATAACTCACTGTTATCAATACGTGTCAATTAGATGGGGGGGTATAAAAAAAAAGCTTGTTAATACGCATAAATCGTCGGCGAGTTCATCGCATGAATGTCACTTGCATAATTGACACACTAATATACATATCAAATCAGACACGCAATGTACGTGCATTAATATGCACGCACATTGAAGGGCTCTCGAAAATACGTAATTGCAAAAGCGAAATCCTTTTGTGCACTTATGAACGTCACTAACTCATTTCGTTGCACTGCGAACGCTGCAAACAAAGTGCATTACTTTTTTCAAAGTCTGCAAAATGCTGTCCCCGTATTATGAATAGTTTCACAACAACCCACTCCAGAGAGAGAGAGAGAGAGCGTCGACTTCATAATTGCATTCAACGATGTAAATATGCCAGCTTTTTGCGCATTTTCGAATTTAAAGCGAATGTGGGCACAGACTGCGAGAGCTTTTGCTCTCACAGGGACAAAAAGCTCGTTAGTTATATGCACGTGCGTAATGCAATCGCTCGATGCAACTGCCGTCGTTTGCCTTCTGTTATTTTGGCACGGGACATCGACAACAAACAAAGAGGTGTTGAATTTATTTATAAAATCACGTGGCGGATGCGCGGCCACGCGAAACCGAGCAAATGAAACCGTTTCTGGGAATTCCCGCAGTTTAAATGGATACTTTTGCATTTTATTTGGTTAGGTGCAGTCGAAACGATGCAATGACTTCTTACTTGATGAAAATCTTAAACGGATTTGGCGCGAGTGATGCAATATTGATTTCACGCGATCCCACTACCATAACGCTCTATGTCTATAAATTATAGATAAATCACAATGCTTTCCAGTCATTTGGATAAAGCATACACATCTCAAAATAATGTCCTCGATGCTGTCGATTGTAATGTTTATACTGATGGCATTCACTTGTTTTTCTTCAGCATTTGAAATCAATGAGAAATTTATTTTGAATCTGTAGTGTGCGAGTTTAAAACAATACTGAAATACCAAATACCAATACCATTTTAAAACAATACTGAAAGCACACTATGTACATATGTACAATTCTGTCAACATAACAAATCGAATGCGGTCACCGCGATCGTCTATCATTTCCTCTTTAGACAAATCCCTTTGTTCGATGTCCTTATTGGATTCGTAGTACAAAGCTTTGGCTGAGAGCAAATCGAAGAGCATGTTGCTATATTGGCCAATGGTAAAAGCACTCGAATATAGCTGTCTTTTCAGGTAGAACTGAGCCATTTTCTTCTTTTCAGCACGTACAACAAAGAAACTACGCCTTAACTTATATATGTATGTATGTATGTATGTAATACTAGCCTAATTTCCCGGCGTTGCTCGGGCAGGTGAATTATGAATTATGAAAACAAATTAATATCGAAATAAAAATTTATTCTCCAGTACAAACAAAACCTAAAAATTTGGCATGGGGTTTTTCCTGAGGCTCCGACCCCTTCCGAAAACCGTATACGGTCTAAGTTAGAATACCATGAGATAGTATACCAAATTTGGTGGTTCTAAATCGAAAAATGTAGATTTACATAGCGGACAAACAAACAAACATTCAACTTTACATATTGTAGTAGACGCTGCTCCGGAATAACAATGACACAATTGTAAAATTACAAAATTACACATTGACCGTTACGTCGTGGTTCTCCTTAGAACACATGATTGAAATTTGAATAATGGAACAACGACACATCAGCACACTGGCATCATCTAAGCGGTATCATAATTAGGTCCTTGTTCCATTACAAAAGAGTAACATTTTCGATACTTTAACACATTCAACACGAAATGCCCTTTGTTCAAAAATTGCACTTGCGTCATTATTCTTACGAAGCCGCGATATAATCATTCAACGTTCACTCATACGATTCGTAATCGTAATATTTAAATTGTAACAAGGAAGTGGGACAGTTGAGTAGACGAAATCAGTCCAATTCGTTGATGTGATTCGCTCAGAACAGGAAGGAGTACTTTGTCTAACAGTGGGCGTTAAGATAACGATATACATAGACAGAGAAAGTTAAAAATACCTATAAGAGATATGTCGAAAACGTATATTGCATTCATATGACGCAACATACACGTCGTAAAACCTCCCGCAAAGCTGTGAAACATTTCTGGATCACCCGGTGTCTTCTTACGTTTTTTTTTGTCTTGTTTATCCTTTCGAAGCCACAGATATACAATAAATAAATATCACAATGTGGCACTCGTTTCGATATCCAAAATAAATATATACGGAAGCCTAACGCCTTACGTTTTCATTCGTTTCGGTTACACATTGCTCAAGTTTTATAAAAATAAAATCTTATCTCCGTTCGAATCGATGAATTTGTTCGTCTGTGCCGCCGGAAAATTGACGTTCAACATTGTTCGCATTCCAATTCATAATTTACTGCGCACTAATGACCCGACAGGACCTATTTCAGACCTATTGCCTATCCGACACGTGGGACACGTGTCGTCCGACGGTTATAAATCAACGAAGCGCGTGCCCGCAGGACTCGCTTGGACCGCAAAGGGTTAACGAAAATGCGATGAAAAGTATACCTACATACTTACTGCACACACGCACTCGCAGATAATGCCAACTTATCAATAAGTAATTTCATAACATTTTTGATGGATGATATTGACCAGTTCCAAGAATAACTTAAGAAGTTGTCACGCACTATACTTTGTTCTATTAAACTATTATAGGGTGAAAAAAACATGAAACGACTCCGTCTTATCGAAAAAATGTAACCTTATGATCTGTAACATGTGACCTGCACTTCGATTCAATCAAGTACGCGTCAATCAACGACTCCAACGAATGCGTATTTTGTAACGATAAAAATTTCTTAAATTGTAATTTTATGTACATATGTGTCGACAATTAAAAATGCATTCCCCAAACTATGTATGTATATATACTAGCGATATGCAGGATTTAAATAACTGTACAGAAAATATGTATTATATGTATATACAGCAAAATCCTTGCAAATTTGTATTTATTAACTAGACGGTTTGCCCGTAACATTACGGTAGATTCTAACCCCAATCTGCACTCGTGTGTGCTGGTTAGTACAATAACAGTGCAGCCCATAGCCCGTTTGACAGTATTGTATAGTGTATTGTTGATTGAATGGGTGTACGGCCATAAAATCGCATTAACGACTTGAACCTGCTTCGATAGATAGCGGCTTGTTGCCAAAACACCGCTAAAATTTTTTTTATGACTACAACGACCCAGACAGGCAAGCAGGCAGACGCTTATTCTAATATGTACCTACATACATACATATAGTATATGTTACGCCGAATTATCTCAAAAGCGGAGTTTGACAGTATTAAAGAAGAAGATTGAAAAAATAATGCAAACACCTTAATTAGAAAGTGCGAAAGAAAAAGCGATCGATTTTTAGATCAATGATTTTAGATCAACGATTTTTGTATAATATGAAGTTTTTTTAAGTTCCCAATTTATTTCTAAACATGTAGTCACTCGAAATTTCAATGTGATGTGATGTTGCGAATGCACCATTTTTGATTGTCACGATATACTGAATGATCTTATAGAAGTTGATTAATAATATCTTAATTTGTTATTGACCAACTGTGAAAATGACAGGCTTTTGCTTTTCAAATTAAATCTATATTTGACAACTGCAATTACACGTAATATTTGTGAATATTACCGCTTCATTGTCTATTTTTATAATATTTATCTATAATAATTTTATTTACACAGTAAGAGAGATTCGTTGAAGCTTTGTACATACCTAAAAAATGATTTAACTTATGTGTTTGGAGCAGAAGAAAAATTATTGAGACATCAAATTAGTATTGTTTTCTATTTTTCATAGACTTATCAATAAGTACTTGAATATTGAGAATTTGCAAATCAAAATCAAAAATTATTTTTAACATATAAAATGCGATGAAGCATTGTTGCAATTGTGACATTCGCGCATGGGGATACCGTTCTGAACCCGTCTGACCCTAACCGTGTGGGATGATGAACCTATTTACGCTTCAACCGCAGAGAGGAAGAGGACAATTTGATGTCGTGAAATCGCATTTATGCGACAGAATCATCTGCATACAGAAAGTGCACAAGTGTCGCACATAAGGCGTCCTCCACCTGCCATAAAATTATAATACATAAATATTCTCCCAGTGAAACTGTATATAACACACTCATCAATAATACATTTTGAATAACAACACTACTGTAATTTACAATGTAAATAAACATCGAATTGGAAATGAGATCTGTAACGATACGTGTTACTTATTATACGATGGAATTGAGTTGTATGTGCATAATTGTATTGTAGTACACAGCATAGCATAGTTGAGAGTATGAATGGCGTACACAGAAGTACAGTGAGTTTTACGAGTATAGTGCGCTCGCGAGACACGAGAACTCTCAATAAAAGAACGATTAGTGATACCCAAGTTACAATTTACTACCATTAGTACCAAAGTGATTTATAATGTCGTATCACGCTCGTGGAAAAAGTGGGTGAAACTACTACTAGGTACTACTACTCACAAATTTTCCCCATTGTTACATCGAGCCCCGAACACTTCTTAACAGTAATTGACATGCGTCAAATCAAAGTAATATCACAAGACACGCCCACGTACAGTGTTCGAATACGTTGAACCCATTTTAACTATCGATTTGTGTGTAATTTAATTACTTTTTTCCCTACATACTTATCGCATGTTTAACTACTCCTCAATGTGAATTTCGCAATACGTTGTGGCTTCAATCGAAGTGTTGACATAATTACATTTAACAAATTTTCGATTTCTAAGCATTAAATACGTTAAACAGTATAAGCAAAACTAGTACATTGCCTGTCGACGATCAATGTGTATTTTCGTTTTATACGTAGATAAAGTATTGTGATCGTGCGAAAATTCAACCTCGAGATTTTGCTGGTATGCATCAGGTATCGTCACATGAGTGCATTTTCGTGATTTTTGGAAAATACCTGTATGTGTGTCTTCATATTTATCAGTGATGGCCGTCATATTTCATAAGGTTTACAAACATTTTCGTCAACCGCAAGTGGTACCTATGTATGTACTTCCAAAATTACTTTATTTATTCATAATAGATACATATGTATGTAGTCGCCAATAATTAACGCGCGTTAAATCGTCAACAAGTTTTAATTACATTTTTCGATTTATTTATTGTGCTTAGAAATTTAAAATTCTCTAATGTAACAAATTTTTTTTTTTTTTTTTTTTTTTTTTAAAAGGCATTATTATTATTATACATACATATATATATATATATATATATATATATATATATATATATATATATATATATATGTAATAGCGTAAGGATCTGCCTGGCTAAGTAGCCGTGGAACGGTCGCGTACGCTTATGGCACATACATACATATGTATGTATGTTTACATACCCTCACGGCATGGGTGGCGCGAAGCGTTCGCATTTTTGAACTACATACCTATTACATTTTTGTTACATTTTGAACTACTAAAAGTAATACACTATATGTATACACATAAATGATAACCACCCGATGACACTGTCAACAGTCAGTGACTATTTTTCAAATAGTAATAGTACATATTTGTTTTATGTTTTTGAATATTCATCATCTGTGTCAGATCGCCGTGTTTGATGAATATCAAACTCAAAGCAGCAAAATGTACTAAATTGGATAAAATTGTATAAAATACTAAATTGGAGTATGCATATAATGTTTGGAATCCCCATTTAAAAATGATATTCTATGTCTCGAGGGGTCCAAAGAAGAATTACAAAAATGCCATCCGAACTTCGGTCACTACCTTATCATGAAAGATTGAAAAGACTGAATCTCTCCACATTGGAGACGAGGAGATTGAAAGGCGATTTAATTGAAGTATTCAAAATAATAAATAATCATTATTCATGTGAAATGACCAACCTCATTATGTTCAATGAGAACCCTCATCTAAGAGGTCATACTCTTAGACTCCGTAAAGGAAAATCAAATAACATTGTTAGTGATTCATTCTTTTCAAATAGAGTGGTTGAAATTTGGAAGTCTTCCGGATTCAATAGTCACTTTAAAAAATGTTAATTTATATAAAAATTTATTCTTAAAAAAATGGGTATTTGTAATTCTTTAATAAATGGACCATTATTAATTTTATTTTTATGTTAATCTTTGTTTTTATTTTATTTTTATTTTTGTTTTTTTTTTATCTCTATTTTTATTTTTTGTTACTTTTTTTTTTATGTTTATTTTTTTTTTTTTTTTTTCATTTTATTTTGTTCAATTTTGGAAATACTGTCCTCTCTTTCTTTCTTTTTCATTTATAATACTGTTTTTTTTTTAACTAATACCAAACCCCATGGGCCTATCGGCTATGTCGCCTCTCCATGTAATTATTAAATAAATAAATAAATAAATATTTGGAAAAATTCTCGTTTTTATGGTTAAAAATTCACCCGAGCAACATTGAGTATTAAAAGCTCATACTAGATAAAGTATACACGTGAAATTGAATAGCGTTGTAAAGGCGAAATCAAATACGTAGAGTACAAATACAAAGTCACTTTTCGATCACACTCCACTTTTTATTTTACAGAGCATTGTATAGGTATATTTTCCCTTTGCACTTAAAACAATAAACGAGCTTTGAATGTTTTAATTATATCGTATTTACCATACAGTATACACAAAACAAAGTCACACAAAGCTTACGTATACCGGCTGTCTAAACAGCAACCGGGGAGCCCTTCCTACCACCCCAAAGACTGCTTTCAGCATAGGGTAGGTGGGTGTTGCAGTCGTATTTTCACAATGTACCTAGGTACATCTATCTGGTGGCTGCATTCAAGTCAGAGAGTGCAATTACTGCAGGGGCAGACACTTGGCGGCTACAACCTGTCACAATGCAGCCTCCGGCGGCCATCCATCACTGGTGCAGACACAACTTGGAACGCATGTTGCACAACCATACATACACACAACTAATGGTGATGAATGCACCTCCATATAATGAGACGACACCGAAGTTACAACCCCACCGCAGCGAAATTCATTCGTCTATTGTCAAGTCGAAAAATTCCATCTACGAATATATCTGGTTGAAGTTCATCATCAGCCGACTATGTACATACTTACCATATGTATAATTTTGATGTTTTTTTTGTGTAGAATGTAAGTTTGTACAATAACAATACAGTCATTGGCCTATTTGACAGTACGCGAAACAATTGCATAGTGCGTAAAATCACGTTGTCGACTGGAAGTAGCTTTGGTTGCGGATGGTTGCTCACACACCGCTAAAAAAATTGTTTGTTATATTGACAATGCTAGCGTAATTACATCGACCCAAGCAAACAAACGGGCAGATTTTACGCTGTTATATATAGCATACTATGTAAATAATATATATAAATTCAATTCAATTCAATAGATTTCCGGAAGAGGTCCTAATCCTAAGTGCTTCTGTTGAGCACGTGTTTGGACCTAAAAGGTCGTCAGGGTAGCACGTACCATGATTTTGCAGGATGCACGCGACATTAAACGCGACGTGTGCAACCGAACGTTGCAATGGAAGGGTCGACAACATTTTTTTTGATTGACCATAAGTAATTTCAATTTTTCTACGTGAAAGTATAACAAATTTCACAATCGTGAATAACGTAGTTTTTTATGTGTATTTGAAAATTATTAAATTAAAACAATCGCAACCGCATATCAAGCACCTAGCTACGGTTGATTGAACCGCATTTAATCGTTATTGTATTATGAAATTTGCTCAGATTCGAAATAGTGAGATATAAAGGCTCCCGCACACCGCTGCGAACAGGTAGGAAAATAGATAGGAAAATCTCATGGGTGGTATGGTGGGGAGTTGTATCGCATAGCCGCGATTTATTCAATTAATAAGCCAAACAGAGCGCGCGACAGCAAGTTGCCTTTAACCGCTAAATATTTGGGCATAACCACGTGGTGAAAACTTCAGTTTGCCTTGAAACGGGCGTAGGGGATGGCGGGGGTGATTATATACGTCCATTATATACTTGTTAGCTGTTATAATAGATATATTACGTAAAGTAGTGCAAAAATAATTGATTATTATTAATAGAATTGAAACAAATTCGCAATAAATAAAGTTAGATGCGCGTGTGTGGCATTAATGCACGAATAGAATAACTAATTACGCGACTACATCAAGAAGGATTTCCGCCGATTTTGCCGATTTCGATGACGTTTGTGGAAAAATTGTAACTCTTGACTTGAGAATCGTGAGTGAAATACAAACGTTCCGAATGCGAGGTAACGGATGGTAGTTTGATAGCTTATGTCAGAGTGACAGAAACCGACGCTTCGCAGGCCGGTACACTTGCGAAATTCGCTAGGTTTTCATACACGATTTCGTAGCGGTGTGCGGGCGCCTTAAGAGCAGCGAAAAATTGACGAAATAAGTAAGATACAGTGATCGCAGACTTCGTGCTATTAATTTTTATTATTGCCCTCACCTGCACATTTTATGCTCTTATATAGAATCTTTGCTGTAATAATATTGTAATATTTAGCTCGCTCGAAGATTTGTACGAGTTGTGGAAGTTTTTCAACCCCTAGACCACACCCCCGTTTCCGCAACAATGTGTGCAATCTATCACACGGCACATTTTTGTATTGTACGCTTTTTGCAACGTCGTCGTCTGGGGTCAAATGCACCCCTCCCTTTTCACCATCACATCTTTCAGGCGCCATCATCAATCTGCTGATGACGGTCGCCAGACCACTCTCAATCGACGCTCGCACCTTTTTACGTATCTCCTTCGAGACCCTTACCCCCCTCTCATCTGACAACCTCTGGCCTAGGGGTTGGAAATCGAGTAGAAATTCCTCCATTCTAATATAAGTGGTCTGCGGCTCAATTTGTTTTGGGTGCGCGTGATGCGATTGCGAAATCGCCGACAATCTGCGTTCACTGTGAGGCATGTGTTCCTCGCCTGCCACGTCCATTGTCCACCGTATATTTCATTCCAGGATAAATGTCACCGAGGACCCGCAGGATAAAGCGATAGACCTCTGCGAAGAAGTCTGCAATCCTTTCGCCCCGGGGGACTGCTCAGTTAGTGTCGCGGGTATTTATGTACATATGTATGTCGGAGATCGGAGACTCGCTCGGAATAAGACACGTGTTCGAGACTACGATGTACTTTAAAATTGACACAAGCCTATGAAATCCAATTGCAATTTTATAGTGTAATCTGGTGATTCAACTGTGAAATTTTCAGCTATTTTCTACTAAAAATGTTTACGGCGTGCGTATTCGGTTCACTGGCTATAATTTGCATTGTCGCAGTATAATTACAATTTGTATTCAAATTAAAACCAAACAACCATGTCATCGTCATAATTGAGTGAAACGTGTACAGCTAAATGAAAAATAGATAAGCCAACGTTGAAATATAATTAAAAGCTTTTCATTTACACCAATTTGAAGCGAGGCGTAATCAAACATTCGCTGTAAATTTATGATTCCAATGAGTTCCAATCAAATTATTTGCCATAGTGGAAGATTAAATTTTCACTATATGTAATATACAAAGCGAGCGAGGCTAAAATGGATTAAGCTAACGAAGTCCTGACTTGGATAAAAAAAAAAAAACACAGCGAACTTTAAAAGCTGTCGCACGGCCAGCTTCCAACTGCCGCATTTTCTTCCTCTTCGAAGATTCGATTGCACCAAAGGGAAGCTGGGTAATAAATTCAAATGAAGCCACCACCCCTACCCCCTACGTCTTCGTACTATTTTCTGGGGTAGTTCGGCTAGTTTAATTAGACCCGTTTGATAGTATGTATTTGTATTTGGTGCGACTGTGTTCCCAATTTACATTTTAAAACAATGCCGTCAACCGAGATTTAATATTGGGAGCTTTCGGAGCTTTGAGTGACGGGCTCGCAATCAGCGTGAAAATATCGCTGATTTATTTTTCAAATAAATATTTATGTTACATGCGTGCGCGGCTCTGTCTATATTTACGTTTTATTATTACGGTGCGTTCGTCGGCGAATTACATTTGTAAAATTTAATTTAAATATTGACAAATGAGCTTTGATTTGTCTTGTGATTCAATCTGAAAAGGAAATGATTTTTTTTTTTTTGATTTTATAAAAATGTGGAATTACTTTTTTAACGCGATTTTCAACGTGACGTTTCAAAAGTCGAACTCGCGATTGAATCATCAAACTTTTCCGATGCTGAAATTGTAAAATTGATTAGAGATTTCCAATTTTCATTTGCGCCCCTCATCCTCGCTAGAACGCACTATCTCGCGATGCTCCACTTTACGATTGATTTTTATTATTCCGAAGTTTAATTAGTTTTTCGCCACTTTATTAATCCGTCGACGAGCGGCCTCGGGCAGCAATCGTTTACGAACGAACGTTCATTACTTGTTCAAATTCAACAGATAAACCCCGGAAGGTGATACCGATCGCCGATAGCGAAAGTCCAAAAGTTAAATTGACTTCGTGAAACCGATATGGCACTTTGGCGATTCAATTAAAAAGTCAAAATTACCCACCTGCCCACTTACTTTCCCTGAAATTCAAATTTTCCGTGTTTGCGAGAATTTCATCGCTTATTTTTATGCGGCCGCTCGTTTCTCGCGTTTAACCTTGAATTTTCCCGCTCGGAAAATCGAATTACTCCTGTGAAAATCCCCCTACACCCCTCCACTGGTAATTTGGTTCCATATTGTGCCGTAAATTGCCGGAATCCCTCGTAGTACCGCCAGCTGCGACACGGGGATGTTCAAAGGTGCCGACTCCTCTTCATTACCTCCTCCTTCCATCGCCCCCTTCACTCACACTGCCATAAAAAATGCAGAAGAGTAAACGACTCCATTCTTCTTTATATAGACGAAAAGGAACCATCAAATTTGCCTGAAAAAATCCGAAAGATCGATGCCTATCCACGGGCTATCTATCCAAGTAACCCGATCCTATCCGTAGCGCACGACTAGCTCTATGGAAAATTTACAACCACCTTCAAGTTAAATATTGATTTTTTTTTTAATTAATGCGTTTTATGGAATTTCTAGGGTGAAGTCACAACGGTGATCGATCGTGTTTGAATTTGACGACATGAATAATAACCAGCTCAAATAAATAATGGACTGAGGGCGTCACATAGCCAACAATTCCAGGTGTGTACAACTTTTCGTTATTACTGCATACACTTTTTACACAATAGTACGTATGCGTATTGTGTATATTCAGTTCAAGTATTCTAATGACTGAATTACATAGAATACATATGTATTTCGACCTGTACTGTGACGGTTTCAGTTGCAATCTGTTAATTATTACCAATGCCTGTGCAATATAGAATGTGCGGGACACGTTCCAACCAACCCCCGACATTGTCAATTCCAAATCCAATTCTATTCGAAAGGGAAATATGTTCGGCACGTCTGTATGCAGAGAGACGTGGCTCACCAGGGCCGGCGCCAGTAATTAATCGATAGTGATCGAAATGACGCCCCGACGACTTGCATAGCAAGGCGCCTTTTGCGCGCCCCTAATCCACAGGCAACACTGTCGTTGACAGCAAAAATTAATTATCGAACTAAGGGATTTACAAACCCTTTCGTAGCATTCAGATGAGTGGGTGTATGTGTGTGTGTGTGTACGTAGTTAATGGTATTTTCTAATTAAAAGCTCGACTGCATTGTTAATTGATAGGGCTGCTCGTGAAACGACGTTGAAAATAAAATAAATTTTATAGTGCGATTTGCATCTGTATAAGTGGAAAGACTGGGATGTTGTTCTTTTAAATTTTGCTATTCGAATGATTTTGTTTAATTTTACATATATGTATACTGAGGTGCATAATAGTGATGCATTTACCAGGTGGACCATGCAATTTTCCATTTATGTAACTATCGTGGCCATGCACTTCCTGGAGACTTGCAATCTAATTATATGCGACTGAAATCGAGATATTCCCGTCTAGGTTTAGTAGACACGGCTACACCAATTAAATCACACCTTCCGACTCTATCCACATACTATACATATGTACATTATTATATTATACGTATTATAATATTTATATCACTTAATAATACCTTTTAAAGTTTTTTGATTTAAAAATATCCCTCTGTATTATTTAAAAATCCATTACGTCTAGTAAAACTAGTTGCAAATATAAAGGTATTGCTGAGATAGTAAAATTCTTGCCCGATTTATTTCCACTTTATACATTTTGTGTTGGCTCGGGGGAAAATTGAGAACATTTTCGAGTTCATTCGACCAGATTCAATATCCAATAAAACCTCTCAAAATGCTCGAAGACGTAGTCATATCTTTTCATATGAAAATTTCAATAAACGCAAAAGTCGTTCGGTGTAAAATTTAAACCAAGTTTACATGAAAAACATTTAATAATAATAGAGAGCTGTGTCAGTATTTGCTCGATAGTGTATTTGTGTATTCAATGCGGCCATATTTGTATACATACACGTAGGTACTTAATTAATTGAATTCGTGCGTAAAGTTGTGTAAACTTGAACCTATTCATCATCGATACTTTCAAGAGTCGGTTGTACAAATTTGATTTTAATGTTCGTTCGTGACTATTACGCGTTATTGATCCGCACAAACTTGAAACACTTTTTCGGTGGTGATGATTTTTTAATGGAGGTAGACCTCCGCGTAAAGTGATTCCAAAAATAAAAAATATAAATTGTAATACATACACCCTGTTATATAGAGCGTAAACGCACAGCAATCCCTAACGAGATAAAAATATTTTTTCTATTACGTCTATCTTCCTTATCCCAAATTAAAAAAAACGATGATGTAATAAGCCTAACCAGGTAAAGGAGCTTTGATGTACCTATGGACGTTTAAAAATTTTTGACTCGTTCGTTTTTTCATTGAACCATGTCAATATTAAATTATATAAGCTAGGGGGAATTTTCGTTTTATATGGAAGTTGCTGATATGGTGTTCGGCTCACCTGCCTCGTCTAACACATACAGTATATACCGAAATAGCTATGATGTGCTGGAGGGAATCCAAGTTCGGCCCTGCTCCAGCTGTCCCGTGACGTCACATCATCTCGTTAGCCGTGTTTACGTAAACGGATCAAAATAATCCGTTCCGTAACGGCAAAATCTAGTTACTACCAAATCGATGCATGACGGCAACGTTCGACTCGACCCAAAGATAGATGGGTTACTATGTACGTTTCAAAATTATTTACTTTAGCATCGATTCGGATTATAGCGTAATGTGTGCCACGATTTACCTTACGTTCGGTTTGTATGTGAGTTTAAAATAATTAAGGCTTTTTACTTCCTATATTTGTCATGTGAAATCAGTGAAATCTTTCAGATGAGTCTCCATCTGAGAAGAATGAATTGTATACATATGTATGTATGTATGTACATAGATTGTATTGATGTTGATTATAAACAAAAGTATCTAAGAAGTACACTCTCGTCGACTGATTTTGTATTTCTAAACAGCACAAAGAGATTCACTCGTTTTGGGTATAAAAACCAATGCTTATCACTCGCTGCGAGATCAAAAGGAATCGTTAATTTTCCACCCCGATGCCAAGTTTGAAAGATTGAGATTAATTGTCGAGCACTTTCCGAGTGCGTGAATGGAATTCCCTTGTTCTGAAAACGGTTTTCTTACACAGCAACCCGTAAATTACCAGTTAAAAGTACCGCCCCCTTGTTATTTCAAGTGGCTCGACAAAGTCCGCTCGAAAATCCCTTAAACAATGACACACGCTGTATAAGCAGCCTAGCAAAACATGTAGACAAGTCATAACGACATAAAGGCCAAAGATCGTGCCATCACAAAATGCCCTATTCTCTATTTATAAAACAGTGTGCTCCAAAGTTGTGTCCCTGTTTTCCTTCGGCGAGCGGCGATGGTCTCAATGAAAACTGTTAGTTGATGTCTCGCGATACACTTGTCTATGTTTACAACTGTCTTCTATCAAACACTGCTCGCTGCCACTTTCATCTTCTTCCGTATACAAACACCGAAACCGTCAATTACAAACAAGGCTAAAAACCCCCACTCAGTCGTAAAAAATCGAACATGATTCACTTGCGATGATCACACGTCGCAATTTTCTTTGAAATCAATACAGATCTATTCGAAAATTTCGAGATTTTCCTTTGTACACGCGTGCGTAAACAAACTTGGAACAAAACGGGCTGAAAGATATTCCCGACACCCAATTCATATTAGAAGCTTCATACAAAAAGACAACAACCACTTCGCTGAGTAAAGGCAGGCACCAGATATAGAACTGAGACTGGAACTATGTATAAAATAGTGTATAGCGGCACCTGCTTTTCAGACACGTCTTCGTTTCGAATGAAAATGTCGAAAAATAAGCTTTCTCGTCATGTGAAATATGTGTGAGTGTGTGCGAACGTTCCTATCCGATTACTGTATCACGTGGATACTGTGTAGTGAAATGGTTCAGGTGAAGGATAACATCCTTATAATAGACACGAAGCGAGAGAACAAAGAGCTTCCAGCGTGCACAAAGCTTTCGAGAAGATATATGTACATATGTATACGGAACTACGAAACGGGATTAAAATATCAACCTTAGTTTGCAATGCAGATGTATTTTGTATACATCACGTCAGTGACCTAAATTTTAACATTTGTTAGTTGTGTTTATTCCTAGAGAATAAAAGCGTTTTCGTTTATTATTCCAGAATGCTATTGCTTGCTGCAATGAAGACCGTATGCACGAATGCAATCCTACATGTACGTGTTATCTTTGACTTTAAACAGCTGTCGACTAAAGTAAGACAATTACAAAGTAAGTTGCATGTTTTTCTTTGAGTTGTTGTGAATGAATCAATTCTGTAATATTTATGTACTCTGACTAATGCGCTGTTAAACAAGCAATTGAATGGATAAAAGGAAACTAGGGCATCTCTTTAAAATTCACCAAATGTTAAACCGGTCTAGTTTTGCGCAATAAGGATGCTAGCTAGGACGATTTAATTAAATTCGTCGTGCGTAACGTGACGTGTCTCACATGTTGACACGCGCCATTGAATCTCAGCAAATAAACATCTCCCGAGTGTTGAATTTCCTCTTTATTAATTTGATCCTTTTGTTTACCGTATGACGAAGTGGTAGCTCGCAGCGTCGCTTAAGCTAATAACCAAAAAGCTTCCAATACATATTTTATCAGAGCTTTCAAAGCTCCTTACTCGCAACTCTCGGTTTCCCGAGGCGGTTTCGCTCGCCTTTCAATTGCTACTCGAACGTTATTATTCGTGCCCAAATATTGTTTCGCTATGACAACTTTATTCGGTTTTGATTATATTACAGGTACTTTTTTTTTTCAATTGCCGCGGAAAAAATTAGCGCACACCCCACTGAATAAAATACCTGCGAGTCAATAGTTGGCAGTTTGGTGTAAATTGGCAATTGCCTCCGGTTCGAAAATTTCCAATTAACCCCATCTCGCTACGGCCATCGCATCCAAATTCAATTCCCATTTTGACAAAGACTGCGTCGAATAATTTTTAGTGACCAAACGATTTGCTAATTGCACGAACGTCCACAGACTAGCGCTACACATCCTTTGTTATTATAATATCGATCAGAATTTTGCGAATCCTTTTTATATTACCAACGCTTAAAATATGCGTATAACGGATCGATAGGATGTACGTTGAGGGTTATTGACCGGATTGGACAAGCCGTACAGCGTGAATCATCATCATCATCGTCAGCTGCAGCCGGATGAATCATCACATTTGGAAGCTAAGCAATACAAAAATATGTCAATTTTTATATAGAACGAGGTCGAATTCAGTTCGTTAAACTTTAAGGGGAGACGAGGGAGTCTAGACTGGGATTTGTACCCGAGTCCCTTGACTGGCCCTGGGGCCACCTCACCTGACCGACTGGTTACCACCGTCTGACCCAGAGCTGATCAAATTCAAAGCTCGTTGAACCTCGTCGTCTGAGACACAGACGTGACAGCAATTGATTTAGCTTTTCATCGCGCCATTGCATTGAATGGGTGTTAATTTTTTTCGGGGTAGTTTAAATTCAATTTTTTTTTAATTCCAAGCGTTGGTCCACCGGTGGTACAATACTCTCGGGACTCAATAAAGGGCCAGTAATGTTATACCCCGCGAACAGTGAGAGGTTAACCACCATACGCCTGGGGAAATAAAAAGCCATTTTGCCACATAAAAAGTTACAGCCGGAGCGCCACAGCAATAAAAACCCTGCCAGTGCTCGTGACTATCCAAACCGAGAAGGAGGGCCCACTCCTTCCGGGGAGGTTAGGGTGTTCTCCTCTCCGGAGGATATCCTTCGACACCGTATCAGATTTTCGTCGAAATGTTGCGAATATTTTATGCAGGATTATATTACGCGAGAAGAGAGTGGAAATGTCTGAAAAAAAAAAGACGCAGACCGAGACTTATACGTTGACGTGTGAATGAGGGAATACACAACGCATGTTTTGATACAAAGAAATATTTACGAACATAGGCGTAGATGGTAAAAAAAAAAACAGTTTCTCTTATTGAATTGAGGTGCTGAATACAAACGAGTCTAGTATATCTAGTATATATGTATGTATGTTGAAAGGAAGATAACTTTGTAGAACTATATTTGAGGCTTCTCAAACACAGTGCTTCAGGAAAATCAGGAAATCATCTCATCAGAGACTAAATAATTCATTTTGACTATTTAATAATTCTACATCTACATGAGCATGATCGTAAAACAGACTCACATTTTATAACTTTCTCGGTGGAGTTGCTTGAAACAGGATGCATATGTTTGCTTTACATTTGTAACTGGACTCTATTTAAACTTCTTTCCAGAGGAAGTTAAAATGCTTCACACGCGTTAAATCAATCATAATTACAAACATGAAATGAAGTAAAATTGATTTATTTATCTTACGTACGTTTGTATCTGCGAACAATACGCATTTTTTGAAAATTTCACTGTTGAAATTGCGCTGTGCAATAAATTAAATTTTAATTGCGTTTCTATTTTTCTCTCAATATTTTATTGAATTTGTTATGAAAATTCGTAAACAATGCTCTGCGTATAAATAATAATAAAATGAAAAAGAAACGGGCACAATGGCAAATTTCCATTGTTCGGCGTTAAAAGGTTATGTTATGACATTCTCGCTTACGATCCGGTTACTTACAATTTGTAATTACAAAAGTGACGAATGCAACTATTCTTTAAAACAATAATCGACATTTATAGCTAGCTATTCGACCACAACTACGTAGTTATTTGAACAGCTTTGTTTGACTTAACAATCGCAAAAAATATAAGTATAAAATATAAGGCCTGATTCTCGGATAGCATGTACCCATTTGCCCTAGATTTCGTAAGATCTTGTATCTATCAATTTATTATGAAAGGATTTTCTTTCAGTTCACAATCATTCAATCTCGTTTGACCCATATGTCGTACCTTCTGCGTCCAATGTGGTTTTTTTTTTGGCGATCGAACGATATTCGATGTCAATTTTTAATGGTCGATGACAGTCGCATTTAAAAGCGAGAAATAATACTGAATCAGTGCAATATAATAGCTTTACAGAGAACCGTTATGAGTCGCTACAGGTGCTGACTGTAACAAAGACAATGAACTAACTACCTATTCCGAGAAGGCAAAGTTAATGAACTTGAGGCAATTTTGGACATGTGGCAGTGAAATGTGGCACTACGTTCGTTTCACAAACGATTTGATGATGGCCAGCATCCGCAGAACGACAAGCATCCACCACAAGCTCAAGTCGAGACTAATTTTCTTGACTCGAAAAATAAAACACCACAAGTAGAGAACATTTATTGGGAACTTTGGCCGTCGACCCGATTACCTCAACTGCTCTAATAGAATTATTGGGTTGGGCCATGAAATTATGCTAATTTTCCCGGGGCACGAAAACGAGGCTGTGCGCGAATAATCGAGAGTGTGATCGCAATGTTGAAATCGTCCAGACGTTTATTATTATTATATTCATTTCAGTTTTTCACGCCGCGTAAACTCCCAATGGATCTCATTCGTCGGTGCTAGGACAATGGTTTAGTTTTATTTTTCAGCGTTTTTCTCCCGTTTTCCCGGTTCGAATTCCGAGCACGTACCACCGTCTGCACAAACGTTTTCAAAAGGAAAAACGTGCAAAATTTTCCGTTCAAATTTTATACGAAAGAAAAGCGCGAATACGTCGTTAAGGTTAAGGTCAAAAATCGAACTGTACGTATTTGCATTTTATTTAAACGAATTTCGTTGACGAATTTTACCTCATTGATATTAAGAACAAAAAACAGTGATTTTTTTTACACTTACACCCACTTGTGTTCGATGTAATAATGTCATTAATTTATAGTGATACTTTATCATCATTTGGAAATAGGCGTTAAAGCGATTGGTGAAAAATTACTCTTGCATCATATTTGAATCGTAACAATAAAAAATAAAATGAATGGAAAGTCGTGTGTTGGTGATACATTTTTATTATTTATCCCGCCTGTTTGTCGGAGTAAGCCTGTCATAAAAAAGAGCGTAAATATTTGAGCGAAAAAATAAATAAAAGCATTTTATTCGTGTCAATCCCTTTCCTACACGAATAATAACCGGCTTATTGCGATTTTCGTCGATGATAATTTACGTGATTTATATTTTTTTTCGAAATTAATCCGTTATTTTTTTTCAAACGGGTAGTTAGTTGGCCATAATCCGAAGCGACACGGCCACTTTTCCGCAGGGGAGGGGGGGGGTCGTAACGGCGCAGATAACGGATAACGGATATAACGACGAGCTCGCCGTTTAAACCGGAACTCGAGAACGGCAATTGTCACCTTATGTATGTGCGCGAACGCGGTTTCAGCTGAATTTATCGCAGCACCGAGTTGCAATATACTGAAATGATTCGAATAAAATTACGATCTTGAGCAATTCAACTTGTATAAGTACAACTGCAGTTCACTGGTGGAGTACTAAAGAATTATACATATCTACTGTACTTTCGTATATGTATACAATTTCATTCATATTTTTCACTTCTTATCATCTTCAAATGTGCTCAGATGTGCTACAGTTGTTTAGTACGTCGTATACAGTTTTGCATACTCTAGTTGAGTACACAAAGTAGCACCTCTTTAGGTGACCGGGAGAAAATGTTACTTCTTTGTGGAAAAATCGTCTTGGGAAAGTCTCTAGATTTTCTTTGGTAAAAGCCGTTATAGATGGACGCTTTTATCGAAAGAATTCAAACGGTAGCTTCATACAACTTGACGATTTTCACGTACACTGTTCGCTTTTGAACATGTCCTGTGAAAATTATATACGTAGAAAGGACATTGTATAATGTACATACATACATACATATATCCACCTAAGGCTAAAATGGAATAAGTACTCCAACTTAAATAAATTGGATCTCACCTAATCGAGCTGCCAACACTTTGCGATCGAATCGTTACATTCTACACATACGGAAATGTGTGTAGAAGGGTTTTGAAGTGGTCCACTTTGCCAGCAAATAGTGCACCTTAATTCGTGTCTGGTCAGAAGCTTCCACAAATAGATTAACTATCCCATTTTACGTTGGGCAACTGCATTAAAGCATAGGGTCAAAGAGTCAGTGAAGGATAACCATAAATTTGTGTTTAAATTTTTGAACAATTACACAGTCAAAATAAGATCAATTCTATGAATATTTCTAACAATTCAGGTTATAGTATCATTTTTGCGGCTCTCGTGCCGCTGATTTGATATCGCTATTACACAACAAACATCAACCGAATCGCCTCACAGCAATGTGGCGCAATATTCAAAAATAAGAATCACTCAAATAGAACCGCACATAACTAATATCTAGATGCATTTGAGTTAATCCGCGCGTTTCGATGGTGTCCTGAAACATCAAAAGCGCGCTTTTCATAAACCCGGCAAAACGTTTCAATTTAAACGTTTATATTATAGATGCGCTGAAACCTCGCAATAGAAATGTCATCGTTAGCGCCAGGAAGTTAACTCATTTTTCATTTTAATTATACGAATGAAAAAATTGCAAAAAGCTACGTTCGGTCGTTGACGATTTCTTGAAAGACGTACCATTTTTTTTTTTGCTCAATGATAAAAGTAAAATGCATTAATTTATAAATTTGCGAAAGTTGTACCCAACGAAGTGATCGATCAATGGTTTCGAAATAGCAGAAGGGAGGAAAGATCGTGGAAAGAATGAAAAATCACCACTTTCAAATGAAAAATCTCGGCTATCTGAAAGACGGTCAAAATTGTCATTTCAGCTGACTGATGATTTACGGCTTTCTCTGGTTTCAGTGCGTGTTTTTAAAAATACAAGTTTACAGGAATTCATAAGCCATGTTTCCTTAATTTTTTTATAAAAAAAAAATACGCGCTGTAGGTAATTTATTATGAGAGATATTCATAGCGATTGTGAACTGTGACTTTATCGTTTTAAATAAAATAAATCATCAACAACGACAAAATTGACGATGACCAATTAATTACATTCCACATTTTTCTAGTTTTTTTTCCCCAACTTATTAGAATCGATATTTTGTAATTGGGTTAATTTGTAGCGTGCTTAATACAATTTCGTCTTTAAATTTGTCAGAGCCGATTGACTAACTTAACCTAACCTAACCAAATATCCCTTGGCCGTATAGTCGTATACACATGTTCAATTGGATACGTTCAATCTCATGAAACGAATCCCGCATAGTTTAACACGCAATATACAGGAATGTGTCTCCCCTAATAAAACCAATCAAAACCGTTTACACGCAGAGGCACATTATTGTGTGTGAATGCCGAAAAGCACTCTCCCTGGAGAGAATTTCCCGCAATGCCTAATAGTCTAGCGGAGGATTTGCATATTTGCATACTGGCGTGCATTTCTCGCGGCAATTTTGCAGCCACCGATGACGTGTGTTTTGC
This sequence comes from Parapsyche elsis, assembly GCA_022651745.1. Lineage (NCBI taxonomy): Eukaryota > Metazoa > Arthropoda > Insecta > Trichoptera > Hydropsychidae > Parapsyche > Parapsyche elsis. The sequence continues at coordinate 5,712,421 of JAGVSN010000002.1, read as the reverse complement.
GGTACGTTTTATCGTCATGAGAAAACACTTAGTGGTAAATGGGCTCGTTGAGATTGATGCCCTGGAGATGCTGAGAAGTTGCACGAGAGATATCACAGGCAACGGGTTAAATTACGGGTTACGTGGATAATTCACCCGGTGGCGTGCTGCCACTCGAAAACACACTGCAACGCTGATGACTGCATCTAATGCAGCTTGCACTCGGGTGGCATGGCATTAAGATGCACGTACAACGTCATTATTACTAGGCGTTTAGTTTGTGGTGTAATTTCACTTTAATAAAATTCGTTTGATTATCCGCTAGTTGGTTTTAGTAGGCGCTTATTGATTCGGTGAGTTCATACGTTTATTTGTTCGTACGAGTCGCGTGTTCGTTGAATTGGAAAATTGTTTTAATTGCAGCCTGGAAAATTTTAGTCCGTTGCCAATTTTCCCGGCGTACCGACGTACATAGGTACATACAATTGTAACATAAAAAAAATATATTTATATTTATTTATTTATTATACGCCTGTTAGGGCTTTTTACATAGTAAATACATAATATATTACATTAGAGAAAATAAAGAAAAAAATCGACAGATCTTGAAGAGATATTTCGTTTAGTAGCAAAATTACCGCACTAGCACATCAGAGTCGCGAGATATACTGCTTGGAAATTTCCAAAAACGTCCAAAATAGCCGTTGAAAGATACGCCCCCTCCTCCGTGCCTCGCGTATGCATGGTGCTAAATCAAGGTCATAAATGCATCGTAAACGTATACCCAAGCGAATAATACAACATTCGTGTCAATCGTGTTGTTATTAACGAAGTTATATGTAGTGTCGGAATGCATGACCATCCAAACGTAGCACCGCCGTTTCCGTACTGGTACCCCATACTAGTCCGCGTATAGACGTATTCACGTCAAAAAACTAATTTTATTTAGTTGATAAAATAAATAATGAGTCGTGGCCTAAGAAACGACAGATTAATATTAAATAAATCAATAAAATCAGAGTATTTATTACCATATGTAATCATTCTGAAGATGGCAGAATGAAGATAATAATTGTTACGAGAAATAGTTTCTTAATCTAATCAAAATCAAGAACGGGTAAAACGTACCGAAACTTTTAAGCGAACACTCAAATGAATAAGAATGAGACTATCTATTAAAGAGTTTAATATTTTATATGAAAAAAATTATAAATTTTATCATTTTTAATTTTGATAGAAGAGAATCATTCACTAAGTTTATTAAAAATAAAATTGATGTTTCTCAAAAATTTATATTGTATTTTTTCAATAGAATACGAATGAATGGCAAAATGAGGTGACCAAACTATAGAATGATATTCTAGTTTGCTTCTAACTAGCGAACAGAATAATAATTTAAATGTATGTATGTATTAAGATTGTGAAAACGCTTACCAGTTCTGATAATGAAGCTAAGTAATCTGTTCCCATACTCAGTTATATGATTAATATGCTCGAAAAAAGTAAGGATATAGACCTATTTGTATTTTATTTAATGAAAGAAGTAAAATTAAATCATTATACGACCGCGGCGCGCTTACAGGGTAGTTCCTCCGGGGAGTTCAGGTGAATTTATTGCACGTAAAATGGTTGGAATTAATTAAATCGTAACAAAAGGGTAGCGCCGGGTGCAGAAGGGCCTGCGCTCACTGTAACTGGAACGAGAGACGAACGTGCAATCGAAATAACCTTATTATACATCCCAGTTAACTCGATAAGGTATCATTAAAATTGTCGAGGAGTATCGTTAAATTAATACGATAAACTCAAGTTCACTCGTTACAAACACCAATGTAGAAAACAATGGTTTTGCTAGTACTCATTCAACTCATTTTGATTTTATTAATCGATTCTGAACAGTTCCGTAGATTGCGAGTGTACGATGTGCAGTTCAATGTCGAGTTACAATATTTTCTAGTATTGTCTGTTCCGATTCTGCGAACCCAGCAGTATCACTAAATCCCACGGCAGATGAAACCCATTCATATTGCATTATTATTTTCTCCCTCGGCAGCTTATTACCGGTAGATACTCCACTCATAAATATACAGGATTCGTATAGAAATGACTCCATGCTAACCTACCCTCGCCGTGAGTGCCCCGTTTTTAATACTGGTACAATACACTCACTGGGAATGTTGCAGCGTTCACCGAGATATTTTTATATAAGCTCGTATGAACATGTGTTCCGATTTCTTTTTCTCGCTTTTGAAGTTTCACCCTTTTGCTCCTCGGACGTAAATAGTGAGCTTTTGCCGACGCGAGCTTTATCTATACCTACATAGTCGTTCGCGCGAAGCCGCAGACTTAATGGATTGTTTATGGCTCCTTAATCTGCCATTATCAAGTTCCAGCATCCGCATCAGGCATTTGTTCACTTACATGACGCATTTTATGCCGTTTTTATGGTTGGGATGTCGCCGAATTGCCGCCTCTGAAAACACAAGTACAAAGTCCTTCGGGATAGATGCGATCTGTGAACTGAGTCACTCGATTTCGACATGAATGAACCTTTAGTTTTTAATGTGCGAATTTTTTTTTGCATTTGTGGTCCAGCAGCTGTGCAACACAGCGTAAGCGCGTGCTGCGGTCTCAATCGCGTCAATTCTCCTCTCGGCGTGTACGCACGATGCCGTTATAAGCAACAGTAAAAACCGAGACGAGAAAACTCACTATAATACGAGTAGAATGTTGGAAAAAAAATGAATATCTCGTCGTTATTGTGTTGCCAAAACGGACACGCGATATTATTTATCGTTGTGAAATGATTTAACGGCCAAATTCGGCCTCAGGTGATACAGTAGTAAATTTGCTGTTTAGCGCCGTGTCAATAGTGTTTATACGTAGCTAGAATTTTTTTAGTTTTTATTGCGTAAATCATTTTTTAATTAACACAACAATATTAAATTGATTTATATTTTTGGGTGCGGTTCATTGCAAAAGCGTCTATTACACTTTTCCGATATAAACTAGTGGAAATCTAAACACCGTAATTTTTTTAACGTAATATGCACTTGAGTCACAGTAGAATACTAATCGTGCTATGGCTGCTACTTTGTACTACTTGTAACCTTTATTCAAAAGCCCACTTGACACATGTGTTTTTCTATAATGTATAAAGAATAATGCTCGGCGTGCACTTAAATGTCATTAGAGTGCAATGCTTCAAATGTGTCAACGATATGAGAATGCACCATAAAAATAATATGCAATCATTAACGTTCTCACAATAAAGCAATAAATTATCAAATTGACAGAACTATTTTCAATTTTTTTTTTTTTAATTAACCAATACATCTAAGAACAGAAGTATCCAGACCCAATAACAGGTTAACATAGGAATAATAGAAAGGAGGTGGCAATTTTTAGTCTCACAAATGAGTTAGATAAATCGGCAAATTTTAACAGGAGTCGGTCGATCTGAATTTAGTAAAGTCTAGTCTTGCCAATGACGATAATTAAGGTCGAAAAAATCATTCGGCATGCGGGGATTGAGCTTAGTACCTTCGCTCGAGAGACTAACATAAAGCTCTAACCACTGAGATATCACCTAGCTCAACCCTTTTTATTTTAATTTGGATGGCGATCAACTTCCATGCAAAAATTTAGGGGGAGGATTCGGGATAAAAGAAAATTAATAAGAATTTTACAAAATTTCTTGTTTTTAGTTTCTCAAAGCTATTTATTATCTGACTAGGGGAGGGGAGCAGGACAAGGAAATTCAATAAAACGAAAAATTTCTTTGAAAAAATATTTAATCATAAAAATATATAGAATTAATTAGTGGAATATTTGACATTGTGTATCATTGGCTATTTTCAAATAATTTGATTTATAATTGTAGCAAAACGCAAACATTCATCAAGGTGATTAAACTTGTTCGTATTGCTGAATGCTGTCGTTTAAATATAGTTTCTCTGTTCTCATAAGAACACGTGTTTTAGATTAGCAATTTCGAAGAAAGTGTACAATATTGTTATAGAGCAGATGTTAAAAGTTCCAAGAAGTCCTCTTGAATTCTTTTGACAAATTAACTAGTGTACCTGAGAACCAATGATTAAACAAATCCATACCACGAAAAAATTACCGGTCCCTTCCTTTCACCATTAATCCTTTTCGTTAACAGATAAGCACGAGCCCAGGAAGACCGTTTAGACATTGGCGGGCTTAGTAAACAAAATTGAACCATTGCATTGCAATAAATTTGAAAAACGAAAAGCAATATTCATTTCAAAATTCACAAAGCAAAATCGTATTCGAGATCGACTAAATTTTGCTTCGCGATCGATGCTTATTATATGTAAAACTTGCATAAAATCGTATGGGTGGGCGAGTAGATACCCACCAAAGTTATTCCACATTTAGGTTATTTTGAAACTTTGGCCATTCACATTACGCATATAATGTAGGTACATACTATTAAATCATCATTGCTTAGTAGGGCAATAGAACAAGTTTCAGCTCTGACACATCATGGCTTCTTTTACGATGGAAAATCGCCGATTGAGAAACGTCATTTACAAATTCACTTTCTTTCGATAATACACGCGGTTACGTTTCGGCTCTAGACAAAAACCACATTCGCTCTCGTTGACACCCACCGTCACTAAATAATTTTCCATACGATGCCGATGCATTATGGTATTGCCGTAACAAAAACGCTCACCTTCATGGCCTGCCCACGCCACAGTTACGTGACGTGACGTGTCCGTAGTAATAACGTAGCCGTATAAAACTACCAGGTGCTCGTTGCCGAACAAACAGCATCAATCTTGTTCACAAAACTTCCGTGACCGACGACACTGTGGCAACGCCAAACGCGTTGTGACTCGTATCAAATTTGAAATAATTCACCAATCAATCAATCCCCAGGCGCCAAATGTGCGAGTCGCGGTCCTTGGGGCATCAAGTCACATGTATCTTATATATATATCGCAGGTTCATTTGGAATTCTAAAGTGCTGGGTAGGATTGGCTTGTTTGTGCCGAATAATTACATTCGTTCACGAACACATCGTCTACTCGGTATTGGGGCTTTTTTCATCACTTATCCTCGCTCTGTGTCATAAACTCAATACTGAGCGGGGATGGTGATGGTGATTAGGTTTCTTATTTAATTTTAATTATGAAGCTTATATGTATGTATCTATGTCTGTATGTGTTTAATATCTATGTAATAAGATGTATATTTAATTTATGTTTTTATAGTTTCTTGGTATGTAATTTTCATTTGCGTAATTACATAAGTATGTAATTGAATTTTTCATCTAATATGGTTTATTTTTGTTGTTGTTTGTAAATAATTTGGATTTTTAGCCTGTTAATAAATAACATATAACTAACGACCCGCACAATTAATTTCAATAAATGCTCAAGCATAAACATTACGTCCATATTAATTTCATTTTTATGAACTGTTCTTTTGACGTGTTGACATTCCCGCTTCTGTGTGTACTGAGCTTTAGGTTTAGCTCATCTTCAAAATGAAACAAAAATTGAATAGCTCATATTCAAAAAGGTTCATATTTCAGAAAAGAGTTCTTTTATATGATAGAAAATAAACCATTTGAACAAAAACACAGGTTTTAAGATTTCTTTAATATGAATGAAAATTTCATTTTGAAATGATTTTACTGCTCAATTAAAATTGTAATTCTTCAACATTCGTAATTAAAAAATAAAAAACATATTCCGCTAGCGCGAGAAAAATTGAGTCAAACTTTTCTCTCAAAGTCTTCGCAAACAGCACTAATTAAAACGCAAAAAAAGAAAATGCAAAGAGCAGAGGGAAGAAAGAAAAAAAAAAAATACAGAATTTTTACTTCAAGTGTTTCAACGTCCACGTTAATAATAATAATATGATATGATAATTATTTATTACTCGACTGTTAGAACGACTGAAACGTGTACACGCGTATCAAATTAGTAGATGGACCACGTACCTAGTACGACATGTTAAATATTCTTCGGCGTCAATTAACGCGATTGCGCAAGCAATTAAGTGCGAAACGTGAAACAATGAAGAAGTGCCGATAATTGGCCTCTTGACAAATTGATCGTGGTCTCGTACCGTTTCTATGGTTAATTTCGAACAACTCGGTAACGGTCTCTCTCTACTCTTGTGCCGAATCGCTAGTTCGTTCGTTCGCTGTTAGGAAATTGCCCAACGGTACTTGACGTGGCCGTCATGAGCGCCCCTGGCTCACAACAAAATGTTAAGGTCGAACAAAGAACAAAGAAACCCATAGTTAGTTAGTTAGTTACCCGACGTTGAACGCGAAAAATTCGCCATACAATCGCTGAAAGATCGAACAGATATCAAAACTGAATTTATTATTCACGCGTTTGCACATTGGGTACATCTTATAGTTACATTTCATCGCCGATAAATTTTTCGTCCAGAGCAGTGTAATTAATCGGATTCGTTTAATGACGGTTTTGTTTAAATGAGACAATGACGTACGCGTACAAATGTTCAAAACAATATGCGCAAATATTCAGATTGATAAATTTTTATAGCCATTAGTATTTATGTACATTGGGCCAGTTTTAAATCATTCGCGATTAATCTCGTACGCGCCGCGTTACGAAACATTTGTTTATAAATTCGATTCGGTATAAGACTACTTATTTTGATACCAAATTACCATAAAGCGTGGGAAGTAGGTATAAAGCAAGGTGCTATTATTATTTTCGATTTTTTTTTTTTATAGGTACTAATGTTGAATGAATGCTAATTCATATATGTATGTATGTACGATAAAGAAATCAAGGCTTATTCGTCGAAGTTCTTCTTCTATGTACAATCGAATTTGTAGAACGTTGTGTATTTTTATCCCCGTTTTACGATTGAGTGCTTTTCGTTTATTTTTCTTTTCTTAGCTTCTTAAATAGTTAAACTAAACCCTAAAGGGGGTATTAGGCCATCGAAATGGTTGCATCCAATCCAACCCGGGTCGGCTCGTAATGCACGTGCGGTCTCCGGGGAGGCTTTGAGGTTTTTCCCCGAGTTCAGACATACGAATATGCGAACAAAACCAACCCTAAGGGATGACGTCCGGTAGCGAAAGGTCCTTAATCTTATTTCCGGATACGACTTTTTGCTAAAAGCCTCTCCTACGCCACCCCCACGGAGAAAATCTTGCAGGCTCGGTTGGCAACGAAAAAGTGACCCAAATGCGACGAAGGGCTAATCTCTAAACTCGAAGGATGAACGCTAATAACGGTTTCGCAATTAAAGGGACATATGTCGTCGAGCTGACGTGAGCATTTAGATGTTAGATATGAATCCTTTCATGTGTACTGGTTAAACTCCAGTTTAACCAGTCGAGCGGATATGATTAGCATTTCCACTGTAGATAAAGCTTATAGAGCTTACTAAGCGTATTGCAAACTTCGGTCTGGAAAACTCACCCTTATTATATATGTATATTTGTAGCATCATCGTTCAATTTGTAATAGTTAACAGATTTACCGTAAATTTTCCAGTCTAAATCCATAGAGTAAAAAACGGCCACGATGATGGACGTAGAGTTGATGGACGTCAATCATTTTTGCCTTTATTGTGAATGACGTGCAAAACGGTACGTCAAGGTCGTTATATTTCCGTTATATAGAAGAATCGTTGATTATATTATAATATAGAATCGTTCAGGGCAAAAGTGGGCCAAATCCATTTAGCAAAATATAAAAAAAATTGTAACGGGATTATCAAAGCAAGTTTTACATTACTTTGATTATATATAAATTGAAATATTCTAGTTAAATTGTATGATGTAATTCAGTTCATCTAAACTAGGTTCATTTTTACAGGTATTCGATTTTGCGAGTTTTGCAATTTTGACGTTAAAAAATTTGCCGAATACTCCTTTCCGCGCGCGAAACTTTCCTTCCACCGTGTAGGATTTCTTTGTTTTCTTTATTTTTAATTTGTCCCGTGAATATTAAGCGGCCTGAAAAAACGTGGAAAACTTCAACGCCGACGAGCGCAAACTTTCGTAATGGAAAAGTTTATGTCAATGTAAATTTGTCGAACAAGTCGGAAAATTTTGCTTTGTTTATTTCGTGGGGGGGAAATCTTAATAGCGCGCCAAAGAAAATTCAACTGAAATTAATTCCGTCGACCCGATTTGCTAGATCGAGATGGTCGCTTTCGAAACGACGCTGTTTGCATGCGGCCAAAATAAATTTATCTTAGATCTATATTCAAATAATAATTTTTATGATTTCCAACCATCATAATGTACCTACCTATTTAACAACTACAGTGGAATTATACAGAGCAATTTTTTTATAGAAGGTTATTTCGGTTATGGCAGAAACTTTGATGTGACTTTTCAGGACGAAGTTAACGTAAACAAAATTAATCGCAAAGATAATGTCGCTTAAAGCATCAGTTCATTTTCGACACAAAGGCTACTTTGTGCGGTATTCACTTAGAAGAGACAGGTGATGGAGGCTTCTTTTCTGATTGCATTTTCACCGAACTTCCCCCTGACAATATTGTTATTACGATCGTGATGGGAAAATGGTTTTAGCTATAGACTTTCTTCTATCTTCTCTCCATACCCCTCCTGGCTACTTGTGTTTGTCAAAATTCGCAATAATTTTAATCCTATTCAGAATTCTTCGAATAGTCTCAGCATATCCGAAAGATATTGAAATTTAATGCAAATCCATTTCATATAACCCTTTCGCTGCGAGCGACACTGAAAAGAGGAAAGATGGGGTTATCAGTGCACTTATTTAATAACGTACGCCCCAGGTTCACCGGCTGTAATGAAAATTCGTTCGATACCCAGAGAAAATGCCATCTCCAGAAAGTAGTTCCTATTATTTTAAAGCCAACCTGGTATGACAGTATCGGCAACGGGACTATTTTTATCCCTTGGGGACAAATGTACGTTTTCACAAAGAAGCGTTTCATTTCAAAAGTTACGTTGAACGAAAACTTGAGATTCTTCGATGCCATTTCAAATGTGTTTGCTATTTTTCACATTGTAATATTATACGTTTTAACTTTATCTATATATGTACAACGTACTGCTTAAACTTTTTTCATCGTATTTTCCATTGTATCTGCGCCATAAAAGTCTTTTTATAATATTGTATAAACGCAAACACGAAACTTCCCAAAGGGCTAATTACCGCAAAAAGCATCCGCTAGATTAGACAATGTTCTAAAATAGATAGTAATTTAATAACGGGGGGACTCTTTTTGACCTGACCACCTGGACCTGTCCCCGAGTGATTTAACCCACCTCTACCCTCCCCTTTTCTCATTCCACATTCACCGGAACGACTCTTCTTAATCCAGGGCGTTATTTAAATTTAGGGCAAAACGTTGGAAAGTAGAGGAGTAGGAAGGTTGAAGTAGGGGTGGTGGGTGGTGGAAGGGCGCAGTAAATTAATTAAAAAAGGTGACATAACCCTTCGTCTGCTTCTTGTTGCGTCATCTGATAATCCAGTTTTCACGTGGCGTTTACTTTTAATTAAAAAAGAAAGTAACGGGTGTGCCGTACCTATTTGACTTAATGGCGTATGTGAAAAATCATAACACACACACGATGCGTTCCATTCACGAAAAAATATTTTGAAAATTTTAGCTTATTCGTTTCTATTCACAGTTTCCAAAATGTGTCTAATTGTTTATGTGGCTCGATTTACTGTGCATGCATAGGATCTGTGTATTGTATAGTATACAGTTGTTTTGCACCCAATGATATTTTTGGGCTTAATATTTTTCCTCCAATTTAAAATGATAATTTTATATTAGCACACGCTGTAGTTGTCAGATTTTTGATTCGACTTGGTTCAATAGGGTACACTACCGCATTAGAAAATATTATTTATCGGAGAATTCTCCAACTGTACTACCGTCGAAAATAAAACCAAATGAAAAGTGACGATGCAGTGCAGAGTAAAACGTCCCATCCCGCCCCTTCCGGAAAAACGTAACACCGAGAAAAACTACTGAGGGAAAAAAAGCAACTGCTAGTCAGTCCCACGTGCGCAAATTGATTAAACTGAAAATTTAAACTATCGCTCTTTTACTTTTCAACCTAGATTTATTTTGATACTGCGATAACGATAATAATGTGTAGGTATTTTAATAAAATACGATGAAGTATTATACACTGTCGTAAAATTTTTACAGTATAAGTTCGCGGCTCCGCGCGTGTTTAATTTAGCTCGTTTTTTTTCCATTGTCAAAAAGTGTTATTAAACGCAAAAATTTCGAATGTTTCCCAACAATAAAAACAGTTGTAACGAGCCGCCGTAAATGTAGGTGGCGAGCACTTACTTTTTTTCCTTTTATATTATTTTCCCGTGTTTTTCGTCTGTTTCGTCTTAGAATGGAAAATTTACAGTTTCTTTGCATTGTTCACCTGTAAGAAAGTGAGCGTGCGGCTGAAAAGCATTTCCACCCTATGTCGAACGAAGGCAAAATAAAGAAAAAGAAAAAAAAAAATACACAAGACAAAAGAAAAGCGGAAAAGCTTCTCTTCTGAGGTGATGCTTCTAGCAACAGTTGAGACGTGGCGATTTTCATTACTTGTTATTTTCTTCTCTATAACTTGAGTGCAAGCTTTGCGATACTTGGAAAATGTCCTTATATGTATCTATAATGCACATCGACTGCAGCGAATTTCCTTTATTTTTTTAGTACTTTTTACAGGCGCTCTGCATTTATTTCCGGTTCCCTATTAAGCGGAGAGCACTTCGACTTTTATGCTGTCGTTTATGTCTTCTTATTGCTCACAATCAATATTCCGCAAATGGAATTTTCTTTCGAAATCAACAATACAAATATTTTATGTCAAAATCAATTCTTCATAACTTCAACACACCATTACAATAAATCCCAAAATTTTAAGTATTTGTTATATAATCTCGCTATGATTCATCTTAAATATAAAATAGGAAACTATAGTCAATGTCAATGGTATTGAAAGTAATTTTACAATAGGCTATTTTTACTCCTACTTTGGAAATTGAAGTGCTGAATGAATATGAATTCAATAAGGGAATATAAAATTCCTTTCAAATGTTGGTACAGGCTAGACGAAAATAGAATTATATAAAAATAGTTCTTAAGACGAAGAGAGGTAGTCACAAAGGATGAAAATTTCCGGAAAACTTCACCCTTTTCTACTTAGAAGATGCAACACATAAATCACTTTTACCAGTCGAGGGGTAGGAAACGGTGAATAAACGGCGTCGACGGCCCGCCATCACGCTTCCGGTACGAGAGGCGGGTACGCCGATAACTCTGTCGGAAAAGTGAGGAAAAGCGAGGAAAAACCCCGTTCATAAGTCGATTCGAATTATTGGCATTCAGAGAGCCGATGCGCGCACCGCGAAATCCATCAAAAATGTTCATTTCAATATTTCTCACGTTGGCGTATAGCTGAAATCGGGCACGAAGTCGTTTTCCTCTGAAAGGATCTCGCATTTATAAATTCCGTATGCGAACGTATGTATGTATGTATTTTCAATATATGTATGTATGTTGTCAACTTTCTCTATATAAAAAATCGCAGTGTGTAGTCGCTACTCACTATAGAAGTAAAACTTCTTTGCAATTTAAGGCAAGTGCAATGTACAAGGAGGAATACAGATGTGAATGTGAAAAAATTGTGTACAAAAATGTGGTTTTAAAGGCTTACACAATGACTCAGTGTTCCCATGCCGCCACTTCACATTCGCACGAATGTTCTTGTAGTTTTCGTTATATGTTCGTCAACCGTTGGCCTTAGGTGACGTCGTCGAATGCTGACGAGCATTCGCATGGAAGTGACACGCGTGGCCAGAGCGCTGCTATCGTATCGTTGATCGCGCCACTCTAGTGTCAATCAAACGCACATACAACACTGAATGTGGAGGGAAGGGTCCGCCATCTTGCTTTCTTCGTGGTTCGCTCGACTTCAAGCGATACACCGCGAGTGCTCATATAGTACGTTAGCCTTAACGCGAAAATGTTCGAGTGACATATCCACACGTGGACGCTGGGTACTGCTCGTCAGCGCTCGCTCAGTGTGAAATGGTGGCATCACTGCTACCTTACGTCTAGCCGAGGAGTGGGGGTACCCGCTGGCCGTCTCTGATTTTCGTGTCGTGCCACGCTTCGATGAAACGTTTTACTAAACTGAGGGGCGGAGGGGACGCTCAAGTTTTTGGGTCAGATCTCTCTCTCGCACGAACGCAAAATAACAAGAGAGAGTGCAATAGCCTACCTCCAAACTGGAGGAGTGGAGGTTTGCGTCTCAGCTTATCCGCTCGCTCCGTTTGTATGGATCGTTGGGATGAACCGTTTTTACTCTACCGAGCGAAAATAAGTTTTACTTCATAAATAAGGCTTTAAATTTCCCACGTGAATCGACGAGTGTATAAAACGCTATTCATCCTGAAAGTCCGACAAAAAACGGTATAAAAAGCTCAGGCAACAATCTAAGCTACTTTTTAAACAGCGTGCACCTTGAAAAAGAGGTCCTCGCGAGTTGTGGGCGTGTTACATAATGGTTGGTGATTCGTTCAAGAACGAATCGATCAATGCAATGATTTGTTGACATGCTTTTTTAAGCGAACACTTGTACACCATGTAATTAGGAAGTGAAGAACTGTTAATACCTCGTAAATAATTTTTTTCACGTTGTCTTTTTTTTATGGATTGATTTTATTTGTATTACCTACAATATACGTCGAGTGTACAGATGTTGTTTTTAAATTGTATTCTTTGCGTTGAAATGAGCTTAACTTCGAAACTAAAGTCCCGACTAACTTTCTGTAAAAGTAAAGACGTTAACGAGGCGTCGGGGAAGAAAGATTTTCACTATCGGTGACGCGATCTCCGTTCGAACAACTTCGGTACATTTTCGAACAATGAAACCGCAAGGAAACTACACTATCGATTTTCCCAATCATCGTTCTTTTCACCCTCCCCTCTTATCTTTTACCCCTATAAATCTTGCGCTTATCTTCTTTTGAAAGCGAACGTGCCAATAGAAAGAAAATAATTAAAAGAGCGACCAGAACGTACTCAATCAACGATGATCCCTCTTTTGAAAGCGATTTTCACATTCGGCCGTTAAGGTACCCTTTGAAGTTTTCCCATTTTCCGCGAATTTGAACGCTTTTCACGGCTCTCCTTTTGTGTCGTCGAGAACGGCGACGGTTGGCGCGTCCGAATGGGAAGTCATCTGAGGCTCTATTGTAGAATAATATCTAGATGAGAAATCTAGTTTTGTCGCCGTAGACTTGTATTGTGTTATTACGCCATTTTCCGCGATTGGGACGTTTTCATTTCCACCATCCCGACCAAGGAAATTTCCGATCGCAGGGAGTACCTCAATTTTTCCGAATTTTTTCGAGAAGAACGACGAAAGCGTTTGATATCGATCTATTGTCGAAAACGAACGTACTTTAGTTGTATGAGGAAAACGGAGTCCTCTTCTTTTCAATTTCAAAACGTAAATAATTTTTCACGTTGAGAATTCATATAAAAAATATGCACTCACACTTTCTACAATATAACAATATGATTTTGTTGAGCGGAATTCTCAAGATTTTATAATCACCCATTATTCAGTTGCATCTCGTATAAATTGACTTAAGCGAACGGTAAATATTGCACAAATTAAATTTTCCATCTTACACCGAGGTCGGAATACTCCCAGACCAACTGTCTACCCTAATGAAAAAACTTTTCGCGAACCCCCCGCTGAAAGCAACAGGGTTAACGTTTTAACAAACTTTACAACGGTTCACTATTGCTACTAAGCTGGCCGTATTTATTTCGTTAATTGCCGGAAAGAACGCCGTATAATTTTATAAGGAAACTTTCGCATACCTTACTTGACTTTTAATTTTGCATGTTTATATTTTCAACGAGCGAGAAAATGGAGCGGAATGTGCGTGAAAAGCAACAATAGCGAGATCCTCCAAAGCTCACAGGTAAACTGCAAAAGAAAAAGGGGGTGATTTATGGTGAAAAATTGGCAGCGGTCATCCGAAAAATAAGCTTGCAATGACTCGGCTTAAAAACGCCATAAATCATTCCGATTTTTCTCATACTTGTGCATGAAGATTAATCGACGAATAGATAATTACGTACAATTTGAAATGATCGGTGACGAAACTCAAAGACCGATCGTAAATTACGAGATTATCGCCTTAATAATAATCATACACGTTTTGTTATAATACATATGTACTACGCTGTTTCCACATCGCCCACACGAATTGAAACAGCTACGAGATTTTACATGTACTGTAAAAACCTATTCTGCAAGTTTGTGCGTGTCGTGTTGTGCAACATGCTAATAGCAAGTGAAATTGATTGATAAGAGGTCGTTTATACACCGCAGCCATATTTTAATCTTTCGTTGGAAAAGTGGATCAAGCCTTCTGGGACGAGTAAAATACATCGTGAACAAATTGATGCAAGTTTAAATTTAGTCTGTTTTGAATGCGTAGCGTGTCATTCGTTTCATCGACATGTATATTTAGCGCCTAGCCTACATTGTCTCGTTATATTTAGATATCACGAAATCATGAATATTAATTTTCGTCGGCTTTTCCCACCAACATAACCACACACGCCATATTTATTACTCGAATTTCGTACGCTTTTAATAAAACACGAAAACGCGACACGTGTTGTGTTCCGAACGCTGTATTTTCCGGTGGGGTGGTAAAAGGGGCGGATGTACGCAACGAGACTTGGCTCATAATCGGACAAAATATACGCGAATGAAAATTAAAATTCAATTTATTTAATACCGGTCACGTTTGTTATGGATGCAAATAGCTCTAATATTATACCAGTATAAATTTTCTCGTGAATTTTTCATCGCTCGACACTTTTCCATCACACGTTTAATAAATAATTTACGCACGTCACCGATTTGACACTGATGTACATATTAATAGTATGCATAATGACCGTATTTCGTGATTGACGAAATCGAGAATTTTTCCCGGAAAATTTTTGTATTATTTAGTAACGGCTTAAATGTAATGCGCGCAAAGCCTTTTTCTTTTCATTTGTGTTTAAAAAATTGAACGATAATGTTGAGTATCGTTAGTAGATAAGTCTAATGCACATATAAAATTTATTGACTATTCAATAGTATGAAGAAAAAAACTGTTCCGTATTCACGCTAAATAAATTTCACTGAGGTTAAATCGCAAAAGCTCTCTTTTTCGCTATCTTCAAAACATAAACAACCATAATAACTTTCTCTCTCTTTTTCTTTGTCTTGCATAAACTTTGATAAAGAAATACTATGTATTTCTATATACATATGTATGTACATAGACGATCTCGAGATAATATCTGTGTGTTTCAAAGTCGACGGTTTCCATGGAGCGTCAATCTCGAAACGGTGTTAAAAGCCCACCAAGACGAGGGTAAACAAAACAAAGAGGTCCTTGTTAATGACGACAGAGGATATTGCCGGTATGTACTTCAAAAATAACGAACTTACTTAACGTACACACGCTAAACCATACATACAAACAGCTCCTTTGTATTTGCATACAATATTATGTACAAATGTGTATCACAAAAGATTACTTCAAAAACAAAGTGCGGTTATTGTTGACTGTTGGCAGAGTAACCGCTTGGAAATCATCGATGAAGATTTTCAGGATTCGTATCGATAACTAACTAATTAACTCGCAATTTATATTCTATAATATATATGTAGGTCTGCATGTTTTGATCTTGAATTCCTTATTTGCTGCTGTGGAGTTGATTACAGTTCCCATACTACGTAGTGAAATTCTTTTCGCATTAATATTCCATACATTGCATAAATCGTTCAACACATGTCGCAAATAGTTGAGATAAATTTCCAGTGAATAACGCAACTATTCATCATGAAGGTTTCGGTCTTGAACTAGATTTTCACGCATTTAACAGCTTTGGTTTAAGTTTTATAATTAAAAAAAAAACCAGGTCGCCAATCATTCTACATATGTACGTTTATGGTCATCTTAAATGGCGAGGGTCAAACGCTAGTAGATAAATTGTCTATAATTTCGATCAATATTTCCTGTTTTGAGCTGTGTATTTTTACTCTCTCTGCGTTGCTGGTGTGTAACTTTTCCGATCGTCTTTCTCCATAACTGGTTCATATTTCAGTTCAGGATATCATTTGTCAAACTTTGTCTTTCCTATTCCCATATGATGTATGCTTTTACGGCGTTTTTGCTCTTCAAATGATATATACTGGTACGTATACGTGTAAGTATAGCTTGTTTACGATATCTCCTTACTTTGCTTGTCATATTTAAACACCATGTCTTAGCCCTAGCAACGACAAAAAACATCGAAACAATGAAAGCTTGTCGTTCTAGCAATTAGCATTTTAATATCCCAGGTGCCTTTAGGTACCATAAACGGCTAGAACTTTCCTGCCATTTTGCGACCGTGAAAAGGCCGTTTAATTGTGAATAATCGACGAGACATAATTCATTATCTTCGCCGACAAAGCGGGAAAACGCGCTCAAGGCAACGCGCGATTGTTCTCACTCTCGCTTCGGAGCGAAAATCTAGCACATCTCGACGAAAATTGCGAATTTTATCGTATCCGTTTATTGTCAAATTGTGAACGAATCGCGTTGACATTTTCTTCGACAAGTTTTGCCTACGAAATCACGTGTGTGTCTGAAAATGACGGAAGAAAAATAAACAGAAAACGGCGTATTTAAATTTAGAACCTTGGATTTTTCGCCAATATTTACATTTTACAACCGTAAAAATGTCAATTTGAAACTTTCGACTTGCTAAAAGCGTTGTTAATTCTAATTTTAAAATATCACCGTAGCCAATTTCCAGAAGCGACCATTTGAATATGTTAGTATGTATGTACATATGTATGTATTTGCCATTGAGCGCTTTTTACATAGATACATATTATAGATAGCTCGCGTTGTTGCCGTATTCAACCCTTTCTTGCGGATGTCCTCGTGCCACGCATTATCCACTCCAATCATTGTTAACTGCGATTTTTAGTGTGTATATTTGCGATGTTTAATATGTGGGTTCGGTAGCCGGAGGCCTCGTCAGGAATTTGGCTCACGCGCGCTTTAAGCAGGAAGAGGTTAGCGTGATCGGCCTACGCAACAGCCTCCGAAAACAAAACCTGATCTTTTCCTGCCGATTTTCGTATGTCCATCATCATCGCACACGCAATTATGACCTTTACATCCAAACGATCTTTTTCACATTCAAAACAAAACAAATACACACGTAAAACGTGAATTTGAACGACCGCGAACGCGCACGGCTATTGGCGCTTAATCGAAACTGCACAAACGTTCCGGTTGTTGTTTATTCACTCTTTAAATAATTTTATGGTAAATAATCATCTTACATATCCTCCTTTATTACACGCTGTCGATAAATCTCCGATAGTGAACGAATGTAAAATGGAAATAAGCGGAAGTCCTCAAACGGAGCGTTCGTACTTGTCGCGCTGCCTTATCCACCTTATCGATGCCATAAAATCGACAATTGGAGATTTAAATGACCGCGTCGACTCATCAATGCCGCTTGCATTTAATTCAAAAAAAAAAAATCGTCATTTTTAAAAAATCTAACGGTATTGAATCGATTCAAAATCGAGCGTTGTGCGTGTGACGCTACCGTTAAAAAACGGTGTGCGGTTTTACGGCCGTTTTATTCGATCGATGATTGCGTGAATATCATTAGAATAAATTAGTTTTATTACTCTTGTGTGGCCTTGTACAGAAACGTTTTTCTCGTTGCCTGAAGTGTCCGTATATATGTATACATACATATGTACATATATTCATGACTGGATGTAAAGAAGAAGAAATAAAACGAAGAATTAAACTAGGATGGAACGCTTTTGGAAGAATGAACATAGTTTTTAAATCCAACATCTCGCTATGTTTAAAAAAGAAAGCATACGACCAATGCGTACTGCCAGTTATGACGTATGGATGTGAAACATGTATTCTGAATTCGAGAATGTTACGTAAGATCCAGTGCGCACAGAGAAGCATGGAAAGATGTATGCTTGATATAACAAGAAGAGATCGTAAGAGGAATGCATGGGTAAGAAGCATGACCAAATTGGCAGATATAGCGGAACGTGTCAAAAACGTGGCTGGGACATAGTGAGAAGAATGGATGGATGAACGCGAAAAATACTGGAATGGTATCCGGGAGGATGAAAGATAGCAAGGTACACCGAGTGTTCGATGGACTGATGAATTGAGAAGAATGTGTGGAGTCAAGTGGATGCAGATTGCTCAAGACAGACAGGAATGGAAGAGGATTGCAGAGGCCTTCATCCAGCAGTGGATGGTGAATGGATGAAAATGATGATGATATACATATATACATACATACCTATATTGTCTTTTATTTATCGCATCAATAGATGCCAATTTTTATCAATTCTTTAATTATACTTTACTTGCATATGTACAATTAGGCACAGTGCCGATTTATAATAATACATAGCTTTGTAACACAGACGCTTTGTTAGGTTAGTAGGGTATCATCGAAAGGTATTATTATAATAGGGTATGTGTAACAAAATAATCGGTAGTTGGTCGCTAATGGGTGGTGAGTTAAGAATGTGATGCTCGACCCACTTAGCCTATATTTATAATCATGTCTATTCAATCATGTCTATTATGATTCATTAACGCTTCTCAATGTGCAACGACACAGCGATTTGTACAAAGTTTATCTTTATAAATTAGACAAAAAAAAAATTGTATAATGAAAGTCTGTTTTTGGGAGGCTCAATGGAAAAACTTTAGAATGATTGGATTATTAACAATTGAGGATTCGTCGAGTGATTTGAGTTATCGAGAAACAAATTTACATAAAGGTTGCCCGTAATTATTTCGTTCAAACTTTGTGTATTGTTAGTGAAATTCCTAAAGCATCGTAATGCCGATTACAAATCTTCGTAAATATTTATCGCCATCATCCGGTCGAGACCGTTTGTCGCTTTGTAATCTTTTGTGATGCCAAGTCATTTTTATTTTACCTGGCAAAGTGCACTTACCGTCCGATGTTTCCTTTTAGATTTTGACAATTTTGCCGAAATCCTATTTCACGGTTATGCGAGCGTAACTGTATTTTCCCTAATCGCTGGAGCATACCTTGACGAATTATAAAAAAATACAGATTTACAAAAATTTCCATCGAAATATACATAAATTTGATTATTATTGACTACCTGCGGACCATTGTGAGTCAATAACCTCAAACATTCATTGTTATTCGTTCTTTATACACACGGTTACCTTGTTAGTCACGAGGCCATTGATTGTAGGAAATTCCTACCAATACGTGTGTACGTTTCACTCAAGTACGAATAATTATTATTTCCTAATGCGATTAACATGTAAAATCGATTCGAACTGATTTGTAATTGTATACAATTTAATTTCAAACTCGGTAATGGTTCATATCTAACCGGCCATTGGAGGAAACGTGTCATTTGAGATCATCTAATCGTATTTCTATTGAAAATAATGAGAGAGTAGGTACGTCGCATTATTAGTATTCCACGAAATTTTCGATCGGTCAGCTTGTTTATTATTTGTCCTTTTGTGTCATCGGCCGGGTGTGGGGTGATATGTATTTTATTAGGAATTTACACAAAACCCTTTGTTGACTGAAATTCAGTTGAACTAGAGAGGGTAAAGGGAGGTTGCTCTATAAGCCCTGACAGATGGTAATTTAATTTCCGCCTTCGATGTCGATGTTGTCAACTGTCGACATCAACGTAGACAAACACCACAAAACCCTTAATTAATTCGAAATTCAATTTAATAAAACCCTTTCAACATCAAACGCGCAAACATGGACGCGTAATACAGATACGCGCGTACTAGAAAAATGTATTATACATATGTACATAGGTGGATACGTGGAAAGGTAAGCAACCCTACCAAATTGGCGTGTCCAAGAGGTGCAATTGTGTCCCCTACCCACCTACGAATTCCCTTATCTCATCTATTCGCCGACCTCACTGTCTTATCTTGTTTTTGTATCGCTTTCATTTGTAGACGCGTTTGGCGTGTTGAGTTTCATTCAAAAGGAAAAAAGAACACTTTCAACGTTGGTCATGAAACGTATGTACATATGTATGTACATAGGTACAAACGATTGTAGGTCACTGTCATACTATCGAAGAAACAAAGTTTCACACTATGAATTATTATTTTTTTGTGCCAATGCGTACCTGCTTGGTGTCAAACGAATCTATTTCACTTCTGACAACATTTTTGTCATAGTAAAGGCTCCCGCACACCGCTGCGAACAGGTAGGAAAATAGATCTCAAGGTGGTATGGTGGGGAGTTGTATCGCATAGCCGCGATTTATTAATTTAATAAGCCAAACAGAGCGCGCGACAGCAAAGTTGCCTTTAACCGCTAAACATTTGGGCATAACCACGTGGTGAAAACTTCAGTTTGCCTTGAAACGGGCGTAGGGGATGGCGGGGGTGATTATATACGTCCATTATATATTACGTAAAGTAGTGCAAAAACAATTGATTATTAATAGAATTGAAACAAATTCGCAATAGATAATGTTAGATGCGCGTGTGTGGCATTAATGCACGAATAGAATAATTGAATACGCGTCTACACCAAGAAGGATTTCCGCCGATTTTGCCGATTTCGATGACGTTTGTGGAAAAGTTTTGTGTATATAAATAACTTTGACTTGACTTGACATATGTAGTTATTATACATATGTATGAAAATAACTCTTACTTGAGAATCGTGAGTAAAATACAAACGTTCCGAATGCGAGGTGACAGATGGTAGTTTGATAGCTTATGTCCGAGTGACAGAAACCGACGCTTGCGCAGGCCGGTACACTTGCGAAATTCGCTAGGTTTGCCGCGCTAGGTTTTTATACGCGATTTCGTAGCGGTGTGCGGGCGCCTTAAGAGCAGCGAAAAATTGACGAAATAAGTAAGATACAGTTTTCGCAAACTTCGTGCTATTAATTTTTAATATTGTCCTCACCTGCACATTTTCTGCTCTTATATAGAATCTTTGCTGAAATAATATTGTAATATAATGTTAGATGCGCGTGTGTGGCATTAATGCACGAATAGAATAACTGAATACGCGTCTACACCAAGAAGGATTTCCGCAGATTTCGCCGATTTCGATGAGTTGACTTGAGTTGTATGTAAATAACTCTGACTTGAGAATCGTGAGTGAAATGCAAACGTTCCGAATGCGAAGTGACAGATGGTAGTTTGATAGGTTATGTCAGAGTGACAGAAACCGACGCTGCGCAGGCCGGTAGACTTGCGAAATTCGCTAGGTGTTCATACACGGTTTCGTAACGGTGTGCGGGCGCCTTAACAAGGGAATATACATATATGTAGGTACATTTACATACATACATAGTACAGCCCAACATATTTATTTTTGAATAGTACTTTATGATAATATGTATTTCGCTTTTGCATTTCGATTTAGATCTGTGAGAATTTTGACACGCGCGCGTCAGCACACGTCCACAATTGGAATAGGGCGTAAAAAGGGACAAAACAAGATCACGGTATCGCGCGTGACCCCTCGGGTACTAGCGGTGAATATTTGAATGAGGGAAACCAGCGATGCGTAAGAGACGTGCGTATTGTAGTCGAAGCTATTTTGTTACCTGGGCTGAGACTCAGGTGGTGAACTCTCCACGGGCAGAATTCCGACGAGGACACGAAAGATTCCATTGGAATTCGTCCCGAGACCGACCGATACTTACCTACCTGAGCGCATCCTCGGTGATTTACACGCCTCGTGGTACTGCACAAAAAAATGCATAGGTAAGTTATTGCCAATATTTGCTCGGATGCAGCAGCAGCAGCAGCGAGCGCTAATTGAATTGCTCCCGGTTCGCTAACGACGTTCGCCGTTTGCTCTTCTCGAGTTCTCGAATCCCGTGCACGCCATTCGCAGGAATTAGCACTAGACGCTTAATTGTGCAAATCCGTCCCCTGTTTGTCTGAAAATGGGACTGGTTTCGCGATGGGACGCGCCCTGGGAATTCAGCTCGGGCAAATTGCGCTCGCAATATAAACATAGGTTAATGAAAAAGTGGTTTTTCGCTTTATGCGTGGGCGAGATGCATCTGGTGAGGAGGTAGATCGAGACAAAGGCGACCAACGGCGACGATGACCCTTTCGATCCCATCCTTTTCGATCCCCAATTCCGAGAATTGGCTCGAAGTGATTACGTTAATTCACGGATATTGCATGTGAGAACTATATCTACCCAGGTACAAACTTTACGAACCTTGTGCGCTAAAATCTTAACTTGAAATGTAATCAAATGATGTTTTATATTTAATTTTATGAAAGTAAATGTGTCATAACTTGTTATCGGATTGTTTTTTCCTTGTAAAATTGAATAACGCTGCCAAATTTTTCACTGAAGGCGTGCCCGCTTCAATCTTCAACTAACCAGGAACTTTTAACATGTGAAAAGTAGCTTTTTTATAATGAAATACTTGGCGATTTCCGGTGCCAAAATCAAACCTTAACTAATTTGAACATTTACATAAATATTGCAATCGTCATTAGTCAGACGTTAGTAAAAAAAAAAAAAGTGTGCTTGTTATTATATATGTATTCTCATCACCCGTACTGAAAAAAAATATTAAAATTAATAGTTTTTATAGTTGTTGTATAGATGGCGCTTTATAATACAACAACGTAACAATTTAGCAAAGTCGCGAACACTTAAAGAATTAATATTGGCCAATTATAGCACGTCCATCATCGCCTCCGTTTGGAAGATAATGTAAGCACGATTCCTCCCAACCTGGTGATACCGGGTTCAAATCCCACTCGCGCGACGTTCTGGATTTACATCGGCAAGCGTTATCAGCAGACAGATAGACAAACGGACAGACAGACAGACGGATTTCGGCTATTATATACATATGTATATAATATAATGTAATTTGAAGTTAGATAAGAATTTATTACCAAATTATTTCAATGTGTTTAATAAGGGTGTATGATATACATATGTATGTACATAGTCATAATTAAAGTGCGGAAGTTGGTCTCACTATCGTTTACTTTAGAATGAGTAGAGGAGGAAAACAAATGACAATTTGAAATTTTTGGGATGGGAAATTTTTCGTAATATTTAAATTGTATCTCAAAATTTCTTAAATCTCAAGTAATTAATTGTTCGGTAAATGAAAATATGAACGCGATAAGACATTTCCGATATTTTATCTTATCACCCGTAACCTCGGTTCATGTCGAACGATCATTTTCCAATTTTAAATGGATATTTAGTGAACGGCGACATAGTATGACTATAGAACATCTATAACAGTATATGTAGGTATAAGTTATGCTACATTACAATTTAAACATCTATTAAATATTACGAAAAATTTCCCATAGGATAGTGCGACCAACTTTCGCGCTCTAGTCATAATACTAGGAGTAAGAATAAGTTAATAGTTCAAATTTTAAAATTAAGTAGATCTATGTAGAAGAAGTATCTTGTACAGGAGTGTTGTTGAATACAATAGACTGCCAGAAGGTCTTAGAAAAATAAATCAAATTGATAGATTCCTGGCAGCCTTAAAACATCACCTCTGTACAAATGCTAATAGTTGATTAAGTTTATTTTGTAATTTTAGCTTTAAGGTACTTTTATGTTTGTAATTAGCGTTTCAAGCAATTGTAATCAAATAAATAATATATACAGGGTTGATTTTCTATATACATACATTAAATTATCAGAAATTAAGTGTCATTCTTTATCATTATATTTAAAATTAAAAGATTTCCATATGGCGCTCGATGTAAACAAACAAAGTACCGTTCGATGCCCAAATAATCCATCACCTTCGACGGGGTGGGTCGCGATAAGCATATTGTGAAATCAACGAACTGTTTCACATTTGAATTCGGTTCGTTAGCGAAAAAATAAAAATAAAAAAAGTAAAAACAACACAATATAACGAGTCGGGAACCCTGTTATAACGGTTCCGCTGATGCATCACGAAATCTGTCCTTTATTTTCTCGTTTCGTTTATATTGAAGAAGAAGAAGTCTTCCGATTGTGTCGCCGCTGTTTTAAAACCGATGCGATGTGGCGATATTGCATATACCTATACAATAAATAGTACAGGCCGCGTTCACCCGGTTTCACAGCCGCTGTGACAAAGTGGTCACGATTCCTTTGTGGCACGCGTTTGTGGCCTATCTGCATCTAACAGGAGACAGACATTGCGAGAATTCAATGCCGAGGTGGTGGTACCTTATCCAGGAGTGGTTGTTGAACCCGCTCGTCGCGAATAAATAATTAATTCAGAACGCGCCGCGACACCGCACACCTTTATCAATACACATTCCATTCTTTGAACACGTGCGACGCGTTTGTTAATTAATTTAACATCAATCAACACGTCTATGTACATCTAATAATATATGTACCTTTGAATGTATGTAACTAGGTGGATTTGCTGTGTGCATTTCGAATTGCAAATTATCACTTGCTATATCTATCGACTGTCATTAGTCGGAATCGTCGAAACATAACTGTGTACATACATACATATGTACATTAATTAGAGTGGAAGCGACATTGCAAAAAATAAAAATCTGCATTGTAATACCTACCAAAAGTTTCGTTATACCATCCGTATTCTCGTTAAAATACTAAATAAAATCTGTAAATGTGTCTTCAGTCCTCTACCTGAAGGCGAAAATTGAAAATTTGAAAAAAATATGTATGTAAAAAATTTCCATATTTTTTGATTTAATATATGTATGTATGTACATATTTCATTTTGGAAAACGTCTGTTCGCATATGTACATATGTGCTACCAAAAATTGATACAATTTTTTTTTTAAATGCTTTTATTTTTGGATAAAATCAGACTCCTCCAATAAAGCATAAAATTTAATTAACGCTTCATTTTTAAATATTGACTTCAAACCATCATTCGCTTGAAGATCGATTAGGTAATTCTAATTGAAAATCTTCTTCAATATCGTTGATATCGATATCAAATGGATTTTGGAAAAATTGAAACACTTTTAAATTAATCTTAAAATCTATAAATCGATTTTAAAACGCTATCTGTAATAATTTAATATTGTGAATACTGTTTCCGAATGGAAAATTCTGAAAAGGTATATTTTTGTACAAATTATCACAGGGAAAATGAGTAAAATTATTTTGCACAAGGTGATTTTTAAATAACTTCAGGTTGTTTCAAACGATTTAACACGATACGAGAAGTCGTTAACAAGTTTAGCTCGCCCCAGTAGCATTTAAAACATTGAGATGTTCACAGATATCAGTTAAAAATACGATATAACCACTCGATATTTCTGGCACAGGTAACTGGTAAACCGGCAGGTATCTGCGGTTTCTCCAAATGCTACAGATGCGAAAGCGCGCCAGATTAATCAAAAATCCACTCGCGAATTTCACAAATATCACAAATATCGACGATAAAATTCGTCAATCGAAAACTGAATTCAAGCCATCTTGTACCCAACCTAACTTCGCTAAAAGTAAACTTTTTTCAGAAATATCGACGGAAAAATGCGTCAATCGAAAACTGAATTTAAGCCATCCTGTACCCAACCTAACTTCGCGGAATGTAGACTTTTTTCACAAATATCGACGAAAAAATGTGTCAATCGAAAACTGAATTCAAGCCACCCTATATACTTAACCTAACTTCGCTAAAAGTAGACTTTTTTCACAAATATCGACGAAAAAATGCGTCAATCGAAAACTGAAATCAAGCCATCCTGTACCCAACCTAACTTCGCTAAAAGTAGACTTTTTTCACAAATATCGACGAAAAAATGCGTCAATCGAAAACTAAATTTAAGCCATCCTGTACTCAACCTAACTTCGCGAAAACTAGACTTTTTTCAGAAATATCGACGGAAAAATGCGTCAATCGAAAACTGAATTAAAGCCATGATGTACTCAACCTAACATCGCCAAAAGAAGACATTTTTCAGAAATATCGACGGAAAAATGCGTCAATCGAAAACTGAATTTAAGCCATCCTGTACCCAACCTAACTTCGCGGAATGTAGACTTTTTCACAAATATCGACGAAAAAATGCGTCAATCGAAAACTGAATTCAAGCCATCCTGTACCCAACCTAACTTCGCTAAAAGTAGACTTTTTTCACAAATATCGACGAAAAAATGCGTCAATCGAAAACTGAAATTTAAGCCATCCTGTACCCAACCTAACTTCGCGAAAAGTAGACTTTTTTTTTTTCACAAATATCGACGAAAAAAATGCGTCAATCGAAAACTAAATTTAAGCCATCCTGTACTCAACCTAACTTCGCGATAACTTTACTTTTTTCAGAAATATCGACGGAAAAATGCGTCAATCGAAAACTGAATTAAAGCCATGATGTACCCAACCTAACTTCGCTAAAAGTAGACTTTTTTCACAAATATCGACGAAAAAATGCGTCAATTGAAAACTGAAATCAAGCCATCCTGTACCCAACCTAACTTCGCGAAAACTGGACATTTTTCTGAAATATCGACGAAAGAATGCGTCAATTTAAAACTGAATTCAAGCCAATCTGTACCTAACCTAACTTCGCGAAAAGTAGACTTTTTTTTTAAATATCGTCGAAAAAATGCGTCAATCGATAACTGAATTTTAAGCCAATCTGTACCCAACCTAACTTCGCGAAAACTAGACTTTTTTCAGAAATGTCGACGGAAAAATGCGTCAATCGAAAACTGAATTTAAGCCATCCTGTACTCAACCTAACTTCGCGAAAAGTAGACTTTTTTCAGAAATATCGACGGAAAAATGCGTCAATCGAAAACTGAATTAAAGCCATGATGTACTCAACCTAACATCGCCAAAAGAAGACATTTTTCAGAAATATTGACGAAAAAATGCGTAAATCGAAAACTGAATTTAAGCCATGCTGTACCCAACCTAACTTCGCGAAAAGTAGACTTTTTTCAGAAATATCGACAAAAAAATGCTTCAATCGAAAACTGAATTCAAGCCATGATGTACTCAACCTAACATCGCCAAAAGAAGACATTTTTCAGAAATATCGACGAAAAAATGCGTCAATTGAAAACTGAAATCAAGCCATGATGTACTCAACCTAACTTCGCTAAAAGAACACTTTTTTCACAAATATCGACGAAAAAATGCGTCAATTGGAAAGTGTATTCAAACCATCCTGTACCCAACCTAACTTCGCTAAAAGTAAACTTTTTTCAGAAATATCGACGGAAAAATGCGTCAATCGAAAACTGAATTTAAGCCATCCTGTACCCAACCTAACTTCGCGGAATGTAGACTTTTATCGACGAAAAATCGACGAAAAAATTTGATGTACAATCGAAAAGAAACTATCGACAAAAAAATGCGTAAATCGAAAAAGCCAAACCTCGCGAAAGCCATTTCAGTACCCAACCTAACAACATCGACTTTTTTTTTTTCACAAATATCGACGAAAAAATGCGTCAATCGAAAACTAAATTTAAGCCATCCTGTACTCAACCTAACTTCGCGAAAACTAGACTTTTTTCAGAAATATCGACGGAAAAATGCGTCAATCGAAAACTGAAATCAAGCCATGATGTACCCAACCTAACTTCGCTAAAAGTAGACTTTTTTCACAAATATCGACGAAAAAATGCGTCAATTGAAAACTGAAATCAAGCCATCCTGTACCCAACCTAACTTCGCGAAAACTGGACATTTTTCTGAAATATCGACGAAAAAATGCGTCAATTTAAAACTGAATTCAAACCAATCTGTACCTAACCTAACTTCGCGAAAAGTAGACTTTTTTTACAAATATCGTCGAAAAAATGCGTCAATCGATAACTGAATTTTAAGCCAATCTGTACCCAACCTAACTTCGCGAAAACTAGACTTTTTTCAGAAATATCGACGGAAAAATGCGTCAATCGAAAACTGAATTTAAGCCATCCTGTACTCAACCTAACTTCGCGAAAAGTAGACTTTTTTTTCAGAAATATCGACGGAAAAATGCGTCAATCGAAAACTGAATTAAAGCCATGATGTACTCAACCTAACATCGCCAAAAAAAGACATTTTTTCAGAAATATCGACGAAAAATGCGTAAATCGAAAACTGAATTTAAGCCATGCTGTACCCAACCTAACTTCGCGAAAAGTAGACTTTTTTCAGAAATATCGACAAAAAATGCTTCAATCGAAAACTGAATTCAAGCCATGATGTACCCAACCTAACTTCGCTAAAAGTAGACTTTTTTCACAAATATCGACGAAAAAATGCGTCAATTGAAAACTGAATTTAAGCCATCCTGTACTCAACCTAACTTCGCGAAAACTAGACTTTTTTTCACAAATATCGACGAAAAAATGCGTCAATCGAAAACTGAATTCAAGCCAATCTGTACCCAACCTAACTTCGCGAAAAGAGACTTTTTCACAAATATCGACGAAAAAATGCGTCAATCGAAAACTGAATTTTTTAAAATATCATCCTGTACCCAACCTAACTTCGCGAAAACTAGACTTTTTTCTGAAATATCGACGGAAAAATGCGTCAATCGAAAACTGAATTCAAAGCCAATCTGTGTACTCAACCTAACATCGCCAAAAGAAGACATTTTTTTAGAAATATCGACGAAAAAATGCGTAAATCGAAAACTGAATTTTAAGCCATGCTGTACCCAACCTAACTTCGCGAAAAGTAGACTTTTTTCAGAAATATCGACAAAAAAATGCTTCAATCGAAAACTGAATTCAAGCCATGATGTACTCAACCTAACATCGCTAAAAGAAGACTTTTTTCAGAAATATCGACGAAAAAATGCGTCAATCGAAAACTGAAATCAAGCCAATCTGTACCCAACCTAACTTCGCGAAAAGTAGACTTTTTTCACAAATATCGACGAAAAAATACGTCAATCGAAAACTGAATTCAAGCCATCTTGTACCCAACCTAACTTCGCGAAAACTGGACATTTTTCTGAAATATCGACGAAAAAATGCGTCAATCGAAAACTGAATTTAAGCCATGCTGTACCCAACCTAACTTGGCGAAAAGTAGACTTTTTTCAGAAATATCGACAAAAAAATGCGTCAATCGAAAACTGAATTCAAGCCATGATGTACTCAACCTAACTTCGCGAAAACTAGACTTTTTTCAGAAATATTGACGAAAAATGCGTCAATCGAAAACTGAAGGTCGTAGGTTGTAGGTCGTAGGTTGGTGACCGCTGTTAGATAATAAGTATTTAATAAGGGGGTGATATACATTTGACATACTACTAGGGGTAAGAATAAGCTAATAGTTAAAAATTGAAAATTAAGTAGATCTATAAGGAGCAATCTTGTAAAGGCGTGTTGTTGAATATAATGGACTGCCAGAAGGTGTAAGAAAAATAAAAAAAATGATAGATTCCTGGCAGCATTAAAACAACACCTCTGTACAAGTGCTAATATATTATTCAGTATTTTAATTAAATAAATAAAACTTGATTCATCATAATTAATTGGTGTTGAGGATACGATTCAAAACAACAACGTATTACGTGTCGTGGAAATCTTTCCTTTGGCGACGAAAATTCCCGGAAAAGAAACGGCACAAGTTTACCGTATCGATTTTCTTCTCACGCTTAATTTCCCCGAGTCGCTTCCGCCGCACACCGTGACTCACAACAGTTTTCCGCGCCGAAAACTCACTATGGAAAACTGACTGAAAGGAAAATGGGGTGGTTGGGAGTGGATTGTGGAAAACCGTAGTAGTAGTCAAGGAGGTAATTACCGTAACAAACATCGGTCAGCCGCGGTAATAATTACGGGAAATTTCGACGATAGTTTCGGTAATTGTGCTCGCGGTCAATTCCTATGGTCGTTAAGCTAACGCGACGCCTTAACGGTTCGAATCCTCGCCTTCTTCTCAATGGAAATTCGACGCCGAATTGCCGCCATTTTTCTTCGGAATGTCCCGCGGGGAAAATCACCGACTTTTGTACGGCGAGTGTGTGCGTTAAATAATGGCCGATCGCGTGTGGAATGGCCATCGTGCGTACGTTTCTACAATGTATGTACATACATACATATGTACATACCTACGAGTATATGTATATACATATATATGCGTATACAATAATAGTTAATAGTTAACAGTGCCATAACGCTTTAGCCGTTGTACCGGATGTCTTAATTGAAATCTTAATGAAGGCAATTTTACGGCGATTTTATTGCATCGATTTACACAGCAAACTTTCAGACGTGCGTATGTATAATAAATTACGTGAAATAGGCTATCGAGATACGCGCGATATTTCTGACTCGACGTTTATACGTTTCGTTTGATAAATAGCCATCGCATTATGTGTATATTATAATAATATAAAGTTGTAAAGTTTCTGGCGATGATGGTACGTCGTCAATTTAAGACCAACATGATCAATTTGATCGTGAACTTTATATATTTAAATGGCAGCATGTTGCTTATATAATTTATAATGGCGAAAGTGTGTATGTATGTATTTCACTGTATTAAATTGTAAAAGTTTTTATTTTCGACACTTATCTGTTTGAAAATCAAACATTCACAATTTTTCTAGCGTCACGGTCGTCCATTATCGTTGTTGCGTTTTCGTAGACAGAAAAAATAAAATAAAAATTAGCAATTGTAGAGTAAAATAGATCAGCACTTTTGAAAAACCCACAATAGGCACGTTCGTATCGAACACAATGACGAAAGACGCATTTCATTCAACAAAACGTTAGTTGCGGTCGAACGTTTCAATAGTTGTGTAAATGTTCGTGTACACGTATGTATGTATGTATGTACATATGTACATATATGCTGCAATAAAAAAAAATATATATTGATTAACAAGAAAATATAATTTCATATACAAGGCAGACCCAGAAAGTATAATTTTATGTTAATTAAAGTTGAAATTATATTATACCATGAATAAAACTATAATATAATAAAATTTTGACGACGCGCTCACGCACGAAAACGCAATAATATTTTGCTATAAAGTTTCAGCACTCTCGTTAGCATTCGACGAAAATTTTAGCATAATACATAACACATACACATACACATACACATGAGCTGAATTTTATGTAAGGATTCTCGCATTCCGAACCGCTGTAAACATGTCCCGCTAGCTCGTATTCCAAAACTCACCTCGGGATCCAATACTCGAAAGCCGTATAATATTCGTTACCGGTCGAAATTATGAAAATTGTAAAAGAATCCACACTCACTCGAATTTATATTGAATTTGAACGTGTCACAATGGCAGGTTTGACATTACTTAATAATAGTTGACAAAAGGTTTGTGCGTAATATAATGCTCTCCCGTGGGATTGTCGTTGGCTCTAATGGCCACAGTTAAATCCAGTTACGCTACGAATACAATAACGTATTAACGTAAAAGGCATTTCTGTTTTATACGGTTAATGCAAAGCATTATTGTATTATGGGACGCTCCTCATACAATCGCAAATGTGAAATGGAATTAATCTTTAAAAGAATCTTCGTAAAATTGAACTTTTGTGTATCTTGGCTATTTGTTCCCAGAACGTTTGACTTTTAGAGACTAGACTTTGCAGAGGTACTTACTATAATATTGCGAGTATTAAAGGGTACATCGAGTGCGATAGGACTTTTTTTTTCATGTAACTACCATACAAAGTTTTGTTTCGACAACTTCAGCCAATAGCAGGTGAAATTTTGCCAAAAGAAAAACAGTTTTCAGATTCAATAATACACGTGAAATTTTCATCCGAACACCAGGTCTAATAAAAAATGAACACAATTTGCAATAGAAACTTATTATTTGAGCGCCACTGATGGAAAACAAAGCTTTCAAATTAAGACACCCAATCGTATCAGATAAGGCAAGGGGGCACGAGCAAAACAAAGGGGAATTTTCGTAGATAGTATGTGTGACCAATAAAAAAGGAATTCGGTGAAAGCATTAAATAAATGAACCACAATTGAGATAGCGACTGACCATGACCAATTTGTTTCACAGTTCACAAGAAGGAATTCCACATTTCGTACAGGTAAAACTTCACCTCTCGATAGCTACTCGTACTGGTTGTTTCTTTTGTATGACTCATGTGTAAACAATGTCGTAGCTTGGTTGAATTTTCAAAAGTAACGTTTTTATTCAAATCACATTCTTCGTACAAAAGTGAATTCGAATAAATTGTAGTAGCTAGTTAACAATCGACGGTTAGAATACAATCGCCGAACTCCTCTCGAAGGTGAGCAAGTGAAGATATCATCAGCAGGTGGGAATAGAGAGCCCAGCATCGCCCACCGACCCATAAATTGTTTGCTCGACAACAATGCGCAGGGCCTACCCATTGTAGTACCCTCAGACGCGTAAAATAGGCACAATATGCGTTAAGATAATGAGATTTGATACATTTCAATCCGACCACAACACGCTCTGAGGTAGTAAGAACGCAACCTTTTCTATAAGTTTTCCGGATTTTCGTGGGCGGTGAAGGACGATGAGCGATGAACTGCCATAATCATATCTATAATAGGTATACAAGAAAAATTACAATAATTAATTACGTAAAATACGCCGGGTCAGCCATCCCAAAAAAGGAGCGGTTGTAAACTTTCGACATTGATGCGACGCAATGGGCTCGTAATTATGTTTAAATAACGTTTATGAAAGACATTTATTTATTTTTTTTGAAAGACATAAACTTCTTACAGGCGCGTCTAACAACGGCGAGAACAATGATGGGGGACAATTCGGTGCAATTGACTAATCGCATACATTAATTTAAAACGTTAAATTTCTTAACCATTTTAATACTGTAATAACATCGTACGTGTCACAAAAACGACGTTGTAATTCAAATAAATTGTGTATAATGTTTATGTTGTTTTTTATACACCAAACGACCGATTATACAGAGTGGCGCAAAGCCGACTAACACATTTTAGAACTCTCTCTCGTTCGGGGTTGGATTAGGGTTAGACTAAGTTAGACTAGATTATGTTAAAATTCCTAAAAATTTTATTTTGCCAAGTCAAACAATAGATCCATATAATACGTGTCTGTCTTCTCCGTGCCACTTTGTATTTGGTAAAAAAAATTTAGGTCTTCCTCAGTTGCAATAAACCAAGCCTCGATTTTTTTGCCTATTAATAATACCTGTGGCTTTATTGCGAGTGTGTGCATATTGTTATTTTATTCAGCGCCCTTTTATATTATAATCATCATCATCATTTTCAGCCGTTCACCATCCACTGCTGGATGAAAACCTGTCCAATCCTCTTCCATTCTTGTCTGTCTTGAGCAATCTGCATCCACTTGAATCCACACATTCTTCTCAATTCATCAGCCCATTGTCCACTCGGTCTACCTTGCTTTCTTTCGCATCCTATTGGATACCATTCCAGTATTTCTTGCGTCACTTTGCCACTTTGGTCATACTTCTTACCCATGTATTCCTCTTACGATCTCTTCTTATTATACCAAGCATACATACATCTTTCCATGCTTCTCTGTTTGCACTGGATCTTACGTAACATCTACGTTTCACATCCATACGTCATAACTGGCAGTAGGCATCGGTCGTATGCCTTATTTTTTAATCATAGCGGGATGTTGGATTTAAAAACTATGTTCATTCTTTTATATAATAGATTGTTGCAAATGAAAAATTTGGTGATATTTGGCATCGGTGGGTAATTTTTTTATATTTAGTAGTTATAATTGGGCTTTGTAGCTTTTCAGGTACACCTTATGATCGCATTGTCTCGCGAGACACTTGTATGTAAATTTTAGCACACACTACTCAACCTTCGTCGCCGATATATGCTAATTCGCATGCAACTTTTGCGATTAATAAACGTGTGTGTGTAGGTATGTATTTTTGCGTTTTAGGTATATACATCCGTCATTAGCGCCGATGAAACACAATGCCGTTCCGTACCCGTGCCGTATAAATTTAACAAGCCGACACTGTGATGACAGGCTCTCTCGTGACGCAATTGGCGAGTCGATGACAGTAACGGTCTCCGCATCCAGCGGCACCAAACAATGGAGGCGCGTAATGACAGGTCTGAAAAGCGTTCGTGATCCAAGCGAACGTTTAATCCTATATACACACACACGTGAAAATTCAATTTCGAAAGGGCAAAGTGCACCGTGCACTCTTCACGTGCAATTTTTTTTTTTTTTTTTGGCAGTCTAAAATCGAATCTTCTCTTGATTCAATTATATGTATAGGTATATAATAGGTACGTTCTCTTTTGTATGGTATCGCAGAATTTCGATTAACCTTTACACGATGTTCAGTAATGCTTTTCGTATCAAAAAGTTTCATTGATAAATAATAAATACACTGTAATTTCGAAGCAAATCAAAACTTTGTTTGAAGACAACCTGAAGTTGTGATATTTAAACGGTATATCCAGAGCCGTAGTGAGAATTTTTGGCGACCCAGGCAAAACGCGCCTGACAGTTGTTAAAAGTAAGGATAATAATAATATTCACAAATAATTTTATATTGTATTCAAATATCATTTACCCTACGTGAACAAAAATCCAAGCAAAGCGCTTTTTTTAGAGTATATTTACAAGGTACGTAAATTGCAAATGAATTAAGTCGTTGTTGACTTGTTAAAGTTCGTCGATAAATAATTCTTTAATAATTTTTAATTTACTAAAGCTTCGTTCTGCCGAAGCAATTCCAACAGGGAAAGTTAAGAATATTCTCAGTACAATGTCTGGGTCTATATGTGGATAAACTTCCCCGAGATCACTTTCAAGATTGTGGTATTTCCATTTGGTACATACATACATATGTATGTATGTAGTTTCTTCGGTGCCAAATTTTATAAAATGCTCTTTTAATCTACCTCAAAATGAACTTCCATGGAGTCAACATCGTTATCATAATTTCGTCATCGTGTGAATCCAACGACTTGGTCGATAACATTTTGTTGATTATAATCAATATGTCCTTTAGTTCGCGTTTGAAGTGGGCACAACATTTTTTAATGACTCACATGATTTACATCTTCTATCCATCTCTGTCGAAATATTTAATTATTGACAGATTATTTAGCCGTTTCAAAATTTTCGTCGATATTTTTCTCAATGTTTTCGATTTGAAATTCTAAATCCAATGAGAGTGTCACCGCCTTCTGAAGATTACAATTTTTATCTTTGTTGCAGACAGAAGTCGCAGAAAACTGAGTAAAAAAAATGAATTCCAAATCAATAATAGAGATCTGACATTCTGCATCTGCATCACTTTTATTCGAATTGTTTATTATTATTTCGAATTGGTGTCTAATAGCTACCACAGCATTAGCTTTAAAGCTCCATCTTGTCGAACAATGTTTTTAAACTGAAATTTTCATTTTTTTAGTCATTTCATCCAACCTACATAGATATTAGCCGGCGTGGCGCCCCCTCTCATTCAACGCCCTAGGCATTTGCCCGGACTGCCTACCATATCACGACGGCACTGGGTATATCAATAACTAAGCAGATCAATATTTTAACATTTTGTATACATCCGCATGTAGCAAAGTGTGTTCGAATGTTAGTTGATAGTGTTGCATGTTTATATTAATTTAATGCAGACTTGTGAGAATTGACGTCTCACAAAGTCAATATTTTGTATTTGCAACAAAATTTAACATATGAACACGATAAACATAGACAGCGATAATATTTTATTTAGTCTTGAAAATCGGTATACTTTCTAGTCGATAAATAATGTAAATTGATAAACCATTATGCATATTTCATCATAATGTTTTGAGCTGCATACGTCAGAGATTCTCAAGTGTTAAGCTATTTATTGTACAGATGTGACATTATTTTTTCTTGAAATTTTATATTTGTGAGCTGCAAAGTAGTATTGAGAAATCAATATTTAACTTTAAAACTTGTTATACTAAAAGTCCTTTGATTGCACACGTCACATACCTGTTCGTGTGTTTGTTAGTTCGTGCGAATTCACGCAATGTCGCCTGCGATAATATGATGACCCTGGCCTATGAATCACAATACTTACATATTAGAATTGAAAAAAATTCATCAAAAAAAATTAAAATTTTAATATTTACACGATCGATGTTGAAATATTCTCACACGGTATCGATTTACATAGCAACATCACGCGAGAGCATCTTACCTGGAAGAGACGGTCGTCAATCGCTAAAATTTACGATTCGGCTAGCATTTAAAGTCTAAAATTACTATCATTATGCTGTGTGCCGTCTCTGAACGTTAACTTTGTCGTAAAAAAGTGCATAAACGTATCTCGTACATGCGAGAGACCATCCTGGTGCATTTTATTCCATCGGACGCACGATCGATCTTATCTCGTATTGAATAACGCAATTTGTCCGGGTCGTTCGGGTGAAAACCACAAAAAAATATTACACGTCGTCTTTCAAAGTTCTAAGAAATAAGCTTTGCAGTTGAACCTCAGTCAGTTGCACAACCTCGCTTTGTTATGTGACATCGAATGAATTTTAACGCCTCTGTGAGTTGTTGTGAAAAAAATTGTGCATAATCACATTCGTTGAAATTTGCCTTCAATTATATTTATTGACCTTTTGTTTTTATCACTGATCGTTCAAGGATGCATTGCATACTTTGGAAGCTGTTTTAAGCGTGTGCTCAAATTAGGAAATCCTTCAGTTCGTACACACGATCGTTGTCCTATACTATATGTACATATGTGCTTAGGACCGATTTGTTTGAATAATAATGGTGATCTCACCCATCAGCTAGCCGCTAATGACTCACCTGAGGTGGCTTATTCGCCACTCGAGCTCTTCCCCCTTGATTTATTGCATTTGTTCCGTTCAACAATACTCCGCAAGACATTTCTACATCAGCGTCCATTAATCTTCCTCTTGGCTAAAACCTAACCGGTTATCAATCTCTGCTCTCTGGAAACGTTCCCGGCGATTCTTCTGCATTTTTACGCCCTCCTCCTGGCTAAAAGTACCCATTAAATCGGAAAAGACTTGGCGCAAACCGAGTTATGACCCTGTATAGCGAATACAATTCCTGAGTGTTCCATCGATTCTTATCAATCATTGACTTGTGATGCATCAGTATACTCACTGAACATTATTCTCAATATAGGGTTAACGTGACTTAAAAATCAAACATACATACATATATAGGTATTCCTCCGTTCAGAAAATCTATCTATACATTTCCCGCATAGAACTAATGGACATGTCTCAATTGAAAAGGTCTTCAACAATGTACGTTTGCCGTCAAAACGTTAATGACCACATAATTTCAGCTTCTCTTTGCACTCAACTAGGCGTCTCTAATGCGAATCCGCTTCATATTTTTTTTTTTCCTTCTCATTCGCATTATTAGCGAAACACATTATTTGTCGTTTTGTGTTCCGGTCCTTTCGATTGTCCGCTATTCTTTGTCGCGTTCGCGACGTGAATTTCTTACGAAAAAAAAAGCCAAAGCGTTTAGCGATTGTGTTTTCTATCTTCGGCGAATCTTCTCGTGACAGAGCTCGATTCATCACAGATCATTAGAGAAATGAAAATAAATAAAAATAGCTGCCCAACTAACACCCACTTAACACTTGTCCATATCTGCATTGAATACTTCAATGCTGAACTTTGCACGTTGTGCAATATGTGAACGCATTAGTGTGTAGAGTTGTACCATACAACACACTCCAAACGAACCATATCCGCCATAATATAGTTGAAACGTTTGTTGCACAGCAGATATTTGCGAATATGTATAGACCTAATTTGTTATGTCAGTCACAATTAATTTTCTCTGCTAGAATTCGTTCCTCGCACATGTGCACTTAATTTCCACGTGACGATAAAACTATATGACACTTGTAGTCCAAAAAATTATAAAATGAAACTAATGTGCGTTATTAAACAATGTTAGAGACTGTGAGTATCTCGTTAGTCAAAGTATATGAGTGTGTGTGTGAAAAATTAAAAAGGTATTAATTTTAAAATAACAAAGGATGAATTGAAGGGCTCGGGGCAAGATAGTGTCATTTGTGATCATTTTGGTCAAAATTGAACTGAATTTGTCATTAATTGTGAGACAATGAATGATGTTTTTTTGACGATTTCTGTTGAAGTGAAGTGAATGAAGTGGTTCTACGTTATAATATGTATAATATGTATTTATTTATTTATTACTTATTTCACGCCTAAAAATGCTTTTATACAAATAGAGAAGATTTACATTGGCTATCATGACCACAAACATCTTGTCCTATTACCGAGAAATTGTTAAAGTGTAATATGGCTATTACGCTAAAGCGGATTGCCGGCATTTGAGTAAATGTTTGAGTTTGGTGTAAGTTATTCTGAATGCATATAAACCATCTAAACGTTAAAAAAAATCGATTTCTCGACGTTCTAAGAAAACACTCAACATGTTAGATGAGTTTACGAATCAATTCCGACATATCTGGCGGAAAAATTTATTTATTTCTACCTTATATGAACATCTTACTTTTACCGCAATCCCTAAAAGGAAACGAGGATAATTCTCAATAATTATATTAAAGCCAGTGCTTTTGTTTAGGGGCGTGCAGTTAAATTCCATTGAATTTGGACCGGAACATGTCCTTAAAATTTATTGTCGAACTGACTTGCTTTACGGAAACCATTCATTGATTACTTCCCGCTTAGGAATACAAAATAAAACTGAACTAAATATAACGTATCGTGGTATGCGTACTTGTATATTGAATGCATTTTTCCATAGAAAATTTTTCTTTATTATTCGAATAACAATGGTAGGCTTTTCTCAGATTGCCTAAACGTCCATAGTGGGTGTCGTTGAATAGTCAATTGCCGGAACTGTGCACAAATTCATAGGCAAAAGGCGGACTATGACAACTGTGTTTCACCGAGACAATTGAATGACTCAATCGAAGTCATTAAGGAAAGGACATCCTTTTTATGACCCGAAACACGCTTGCATACGACATTCATCGGGGTTAAAATCTAAATATGAAACATACATATACAATCAAAAAAAAAAAGAAATGCACAGCTTTGATCTTTATCACGTCATTTTTATATTCGAAAAACCGATTTGTATTGATGCAAAAGCTTTGACCGAGCTCCGTACTACATATTTTATTCATCAAACGATTTCGATCAGTCGAACATTTAGTTATGTGTACCTTTTGTATAGCTTCCAAGCACTATACATACATACATACATCAATTTCCACTATTAGTACACTCCCATATACATACATACACGTTCAATTTAATCTAGCCATGTGCATTAAACAGATTCGAGCTTTACATATAATAATAATCCGCAGCATTGACGTATTTTCTCGATTAATGTCGGAACATTCCCAGAATTACTTCAGTCACGAGTCAAATGACCGTTGACGTTCGCTTAGAGGTCGAACGTCTGCAGAGATGTGTCATCGGGTCATTAATATTGCAATTAAATGCATCTCTGTGGACTTCCTGTTGACCACACACACGTATATATATAGTGTATATATGTACATACCATGAATGAATGTACCGTTTGCAATGATGCATTGTCGCATGCGACCTAATCTAACTAAAATCAAACGTTCTGTAAATTCTCCATCGATTGCATGTATATTGTATGTACATACTTATACTATTGAATAAATCAAACATAAATCTTTTGAAGAATTGCTTGATTTTGCAATGATTCACACGTGATCTGCGGTCGCATAGTCACACTATGGAATGCTCAAATTGTGCAACGTTCAAGTGCATATTTTATGACTTATGAAGTCGATTTCTCAGAACAAGGCATCATAAGGCAAATCATAACAAGGCATTTATGGTTAATTTTTCCTTTTATTGTATTTTATTTGGAGAGGTTGTACGCGTCAAGGAAACAGTTTCTATTTTTCTTTAAGGGGGGGAGGGAAAAACTTTTGTGCGCGCTTTTCCGACTCCTCCCCGCACCAATGATGGATTGCTTTATTATTTTCTAGGGGGAAGAGAAAGAGAGAGGTCCTAGGCAACTTCTTGAAACAGCAGCTGCCGCCTCACACGAGGTTAATAATGTATTTTTAAACCGGGGAAAACTTGCCCCATCAATTATGTCCTTTTGCGATTTCGAACCGACGAAAATGAACGATGACTCCCGTTTGTGAATAATTAAAAAATATATACAAATACAAAACAACGAAAATCTGAACAGCGTTTCCCTTGATATTAAAACGTCACATTTTGACGTATTCGTTGGCAGCAAAAGCAAAAAACACAAACCAAACAAAACAAAGCAATGACTAATTCCATTGTATCACAGATTGATTTTACCGCGCCACTCTCGATAAATCAACAAACGCATAAGAACGGTAACACGCTGTTGGCTATTGTATAACTTTTTTTTTATTTTTCAACAACAACATTTAACATCTGCCACTCTCAAAATGTGTGTCGCGTCAATTGAGACACTCAAAGATTAAATAACTGCTACAATCAACGGTTAAAGTCAAGTATTTAGTATACTGCATGAACCGACTTACAATCTCAACTAAACTAGTAGTGAATTTGACATTGGAATGTCTCTTTTGAACTGCTTCACACTACTGTCACTGGGTTCAAAATATAATTAATCATTGTGTTCATCGAATCAATGCCGATTAATTTTAAACAAAACAGATTCAAAGAGTCGATAGCGTACCACAGTTTTAGCGACGCATTTGTCACGCGTCGACTCGAAAGCTTCTGACATTTATTATTTATCTCGCAAAATTTCTAACCAGCGCACCTGAATCGAATGCAGGCACGCCACTGGCTAGGCTGTCACGTTTGCATATGTACGTTTATAATTTATTTATAATACATAAAGTAATTGTGTTTATACATACATACTTGCATGTATTATGTTTATATGTGTATCGCCAATTGCCTAGTAATAATAAAGCCGTTTAGATACTTGGGTCGATAAGCCGAAACAGCCAACGGAGCGACACCACCTGTGTAAAACTCACGGTTGTAAATAAGATCGGGCATTTATTACCATTTAAAAATGCAATACAAATACCCTGCAGCATTCGGTGAAGTGAAACGAAAGTGAACCAAGTACCATTGAAGGAAAATACACCTCTACTTTGTTATGAAATTCTTCTTGTTATATTATTCTGTAATTAAGGATTAGATCGTTGTGTGTCAGCCTATTTACAAATGTATCGATCATTGACTTTTCTTTTCATGGCTTCATTACTATTACTATATATATTAGCGTAAACGAATGTTTGCCTATCTGGCTGGGTCGTTGTGGTCACGCTAGCATTACCTAAATAACAAACAAAAGCTTTTTATCGGTGGGTTGGCAACAAGTCGCCATCTGTCAAAGTTGTTCGAGTCGACAGTGCGATTTTATGGCCATACACCCATTCAATTAACGGTATAGTAAACAATTGTTTCACGTATTGCCAAACGGGCTATGGACTGTATTGTTATTTTACAAACCAACGCACACGGTTAGGGTTAGGGGGGGGGGTGGACTTAGGATCCACCGTCATATGACGGGGAAACTGGCAAGTTTCAGAACGCAATCAGAGCGTGTATTATTTTCTTGGTCTTCCTCTTCCTTTTTACCTTTACTTCTTTTTCATATATTCATATTTATTTATTTAAATAAAATAGCTTGAAAAGCTAATTACGAACAAAAAATAACGTAAAGCTAAATTACACAATAAACTTAATTATCTATTAGCACCCTTACAGAGGTATTGTTTTAATGCTGCCAGGAATCTATCAATTTGGTTTATTTATCTAAGACCGTCTGACAGTTCATTGTATTCAACAACACCCCTGTACAAGATTATTATTACTATTAGTACTATTAGCTTTATTCTTACCCCTAGTATTATGATTATGACTATGTATATTATTACCCCCTTATTAAATATTTATCGAAATATTTTGACAACAAATTCTTTTCTAACTTAAAAATATAAACTAACATACACACTTTTAACGTTTCACTTACATTCATCCAGTTCAATTCCTTCAACACATTTCTTGTACGAGTTAATTTGTTTACGTTTAAAATACTACGCAATACTCTATTTTGCAATTTTTGCATCCAATCTTTATTTTACCAGTAGTCCAGCTTGGTATGTACATATGTAAATACATAGATTCAAATGGCTGTGTGTGTGACACACAAGTAATGACACACGAATATTTGTATGCCCGGGGAATAAAAAGTGTATTTGTTTTCATATGGGCAATTTGTGGCAGATGTTGTGATGCTTCGTCGGTCCATATAAAATGCCGATTACGGCCCTGCGTAATGTGTTTATTATTTGTACCGTGAAATATACGGGGTCCAATTTTGAATGCGAGCGTGCGCCGTAACGCACTTACGTGTCACGCTGTATTCGCTCGAGCGCATCAACAGTTACAGAACATATGCATTTTTCACTTGTCATTCATTCCCTTATCACATCGCACTTTTTACATCGCCGTTAAAATCGCAGTTCTCGGTCGCGTTTACGCGTAATTAATTCGATCGCGCGCAATCGGAGTCGAGTTTCACCGCGCAGTATGTACATATGTATGTATGTACTTTGAATTGCGAATTTTGCCGAATTCGCTCGTCGGTTTCGATCGCTTTTTATTTTAACGT
Organism: Parapsyche elsis; assembly: GCA_022651745.1. Classification (NCBI taxonomy): domain Eukaryota; kingdom Metazoa; phylum Arthropoda; class Insecta; order Trichoptera; family Hydropsychidae; genus Parapsyche; species Parapsyche elsis. The sequence goes on along the minus strand of JAGVSN010000002.1, from coordinate 5,669,707 downwards.
CATCGTTGCGAAAACGAGTCCCTCGTCGTTATACAATCGATCTTGTCTTGTATAACGAGCGCGTACAACATGCACTGGACGACCTTCAAAATTTGTACCGTTCTTTTGCCTTTGCACCGTTACAATTTGCCCGGTCAAGAGTCGCACTACCGGTGTCGCTCATTTCAGGACTAGCTAGGCCATTTATCAAAATGCTTCGTAATTTTTTTTTTTTTGGCTGTTTGTTTATTTTTCGGTTAAGAAACTCACCGCGCTGGGTATTTTCCGTGAGTTCATCAATCAAATCGGCCTGCAAATCGTATCGGTTGAATGCGAAACCATCAGGCAAAGTCAAAGCATTATTTAGCATTGGCTTTGTATGCCTACTTATGTATGTATGTATATACATACATATGTAGTGCTTAGTAATGAAAATATTACGAATAGTTATATGAATGTAATTTAATATGAACTTACCGTTGTAAACATTATATTGGGCTCATTGAGCTTACTTAAGCTCTTATTTTATATTCAATGGTCAACTTCATACATTTGCATAATAATTATTTATTAGACCTCGGAATTTCGGATTTTTGAATTTTTTGCCACAGGCATATGTTGGCGCTGCGTTGCCCGCCTGAATTTTCGTTCGAATTATTAAATTTTATGTTGTACGCATGTATGTATATGTATAAAATAAATTATATATTTAGCTTAATATATAATATGATGTTCAAGTTAATAGAATAAAAATGTTCAAGGAAAAACCCTCATACATATCTCAGACAGCCAGCATTTCGTAGAATTTGACATATGGTAAGAATATTAAAATAATATAAAAAGTACATTAAGAGCATTTTCTCGCCAATTGGAGACACTAAAATACTAAAACCTCATTATTTTTGGATATGTAAAAAATATACAAATAATATTATTGAGTAATTCCATGTATCTGTGTTATATGTTATATGTATGTTAAAATATATATTATAAATAATTGTTCTGTAAAGGATGGAGAGAAGATGTTAATGGTAGAGTGCGAACGTGAGTTCGGATGGGTAACGGAATATCCTGAGAAGCGTTTATGTTCCAAAGGTCGCACGTTATCACAAGCATAGATCTTTCCGCCGTCTACTAATTAATTATATTAGTTTGAATTTGTCTTTTATGAAACTTTTTGAATTATTTATTGTGTCTCCGCTTTTCACTGGAAAAAAAACAAATTAAAATCATGAGTTATTGATCTGATTGAATTAATTTTCACATCTCTACCATATATGTTTTCATAATATGTTTTATTTATTAATGTTAAATTATGCAAATCGATGTTTTATTTCGAATTTGAACATCAAAATGTCATAAATATATTATTGCATTCTGTCGGTCGAAAATATTCATTTAGCATATTTTAAATAGTTTATTAGTTATTGCACCATAAAATGCATAATACATTGGCTTCCATATAATTACTAAATAATTCCAGTTAAGGATTTTTGAGAAGCAATAAATGAATATTTTTCGTATCTGATCCACAATTATTTCTTTCGGACTATGCACTTATGAATGATACAAAGTAACTCAACAACTCAATAACATAATTTATTTTGAACGTCGGGATGCAATCAATCTATTCATATACTTTTCGTCAAATTCTGTGTACCGGAAGAAGCTCTTCATGGTTTTGACTACAGATTCAAGTGGGTGTGGTTTATGATAATTATTGTAATGCAATTATCTCATTCTCTACGTCTCACAATTGGTCGTTAACTTCTAATCAGAAAAAGAAACACGTGTACAACTTTTCATCGGAAGAATAAAAATTACGCCTTTGTTCACAGTTTTCTGTTGTGGTCAACGTCGATGCAGTACATTACATATATTACTTTAATGCTTGTCCAATTTTTCTTTACATAATTTTCCATTCAATGAGCTCATCGTCGTCATTCGCGGTACATATTATCATCGACTGCGCTTTTTATTATTAGTGCTCTGCGATCTGGTTGTTAATATTATTATTATGTTTTTTTCTGTATTGCCCACAGTGCGGTGAGTAGGTGATCAAGAATTTGGCAGGCAAAAGTTCATTGACACCTGGAGATTCGAACCCGACACTTGAATACTCAAAACGTCGGTGAGTACAAACATTTTATGTATATATTTTTTTATGATAAAGTTTCTTTCATCGAGGAAGGAAGCCGGACGATGCCTGAACGTATAGGGACGTATCCAAAGTGGCTAGTTGACACGTTACGAATATTAACGATCCATATGCCATTATAATTGTGAATGAAAAACGTCAAAAACAATCTGGCATGTCCAGTCGAAGTTGATGTCTCAATTTTGGTATTAATTTATATACAAATATGTGGTTGTAAATCCACGGAGTCGTGATAAATTTCGATAAGGTTATGTAAATATTTGTATAGGGTAACATTTTCAACGACGAAAGACATCATCCAGTTCCAGAACACTGAATTTTAGAAGCTCTCGCCTTATTCTTTGAATTTCATGACAAATAATAAAACTATAACGTTCAACGTCAGTCGGAATCGGAATCGGAATTTGAATATTTATACCAGCTTAACATACCAAGAACGTTTCGATTGTACCGACTTCATATTTGAACCTAACCACAATCAAAGAACGCAGGTGACATACCTGCCTTTCATTCGAGGATATCCAGTTACCATAACAGCGATTGCATACATATGTACATACTTGGACACTCAATAGCCGAGGCAAAGCGACACTTTTGAGGACCAAATTCGGCCTCGGGTCTGCCTTGCGTCTCTCTTTCGAAATTGGCATCGCGATAATTCGCAATTATCCCGATGGTTTTACCATCGGACAGTCCGGCCGTATATACATAGAATGTCACATCGCTGTAGAGCTTTGTCCTCTACCCACTTAAACAAACCCAATTCCGAAGGCGACACACCCGACTTTATATATACCAATGTAATCGCGTAATGGTCGTATGAATGCGTAATGTATTTAACAGTTCTAATATGAAATTCTTCTGTGGAATCGCATTCGACTCTGAAAGAAAGTTGTCGTACGTCCACCCTCGTCTTCTATCAAAGTTTAAGCACTTTTAGTGAACTTTCACGGCTTCGACGAGTCCACGTGCTGTCACGTATCAGGTTGGAAAATAACTACGTGACCGAACAAACATGGTACTAACGTTCTACGTTTAACTTTACATCTATACTTGAATACCGCTATGCTTTCTTTCATTTTTTTTCGATTGTACAACTTTTATTTGCTGCTTTGTTTGAATTGATTCAGTCACTATATCACTAATTTTATATATTTGGTATTTAGAATAGGTCCACATTCGCTACAATAAATACACGGGTCGTTTGTTCGGGGGCGGACATCCTCAAATGTGTCGGTATTGTGTTGTGTTTACATAATGCGATCTATCAGCAATTTTCAACATTAGATCGAATAATGAACGGTTCGAAAATTCACTTGGAGGCATACATAAATCTCACGCGCGTATCGATCCACTGATCGCGCGCGTTCTTTTCTACGGTGTTTAATTAATAGTATCTGTTTTCCGGGAAAGTTGATTAATAACATACGCATAGCCTTAGGATTGGGTCTATAATAATTTTAATTGAATAAAACCACATGGACAATATTTCAATTTGACTTCAAATTAACGTGTATGGCCGTAGACACTTGATAGTCAATTATTGATTTTGTGGAATGTTTTATTTGAATTGGTGCACGTTTTAAAACTTGGCACTACGGTTGAATTGGTTTTTCCATGAGCGTTTGTTTTGAATGCAGTACATTAGATATTTTTATTTTTATTCCTTCATACTGCGCGTATTACGAAGGTGAAAAATCCTCTGGAGGGCAATCCATAGAAACCACGATGGTCCAGCTATAACAATTGGGATCAAAGCGATAAAAGCAAACGACTCGGTTCTATTTCCACGAAACGATCCCACGCCACATGTGCGCGAAATTTTCACAAAAGAAAATATAAAAATGGTCCGTCGCGAACATTTTCGGGTGTTCCGTTTATTAATTTTATTTCTACATAAATCGCATTAGCCATTTTTTCAATTATGTATATTACGTTGCGCATATGCTATTATTTTCCTTTTATAAACATTGAATTTGATTAATTCGGTAAAAGTTAATTTAACCGATGAAAAACGCTAATGGATTCGTCGATAGTATCTATCGATACTTAATGACTTTACACAAAGTGTAATCCATTAGTGGGCCGATTTTCTGAAATATTTTCACTATGTATGTACCTGTACAATAATCTCTGCAAAGCACTACGGCGAATCAAACGCTAACGATTTTCCGAATATTACACGGAACGATGGCAACAAACGAGCCTTCGTTCACGACGTTCCGTTCTGACACACTTTTCCGGAAAAGCGTAATCGCCGCTAAAATGGAACAACAATCCGCCGGCAGTGACAGTGACGAATCGCCATTGTTTGACGCGATTTATCTTATCATTTCTTGGCCGAAAACGCGTAATGTAATTGCAATCATTTTTTTGACCGTGATGAAAAGTTTTGACATTTGACGCAAAAAATCGTGCCGTTATAAAATGTATGTACATTGTCGAAAATTTGTCGGCGACACGCGAAATCGTAAAAATCCGGGAAAAACTTAATTAGCCTACGCACGCACGCGAAAAATTTCACCGTTCAAATATTGTTAACGCGTATTTTTGTATCGCAAAGAAAGAAAGTTCGAAGTACAACCCCTAAAAGGTATACGTAGTCGGTGTTTCCCCTTCGCTAATACGAAAAAGGGACATTACATCTTTCGGAAAAAAGGGTTCTTCTCTCCCCCATAAGACTCTTACCAACTTACTTTTCTTTTCTAGTGTCTACTCTTATTCAGCCTTACCGCATTTCAAAGGTTTTTCAAAGAATAACCTCCCCTTATTAAAATATATTAGACAATTAAAGACTAATTTAAATTTAAGATGCTTCATCGTTTTCATTTTATACCATTTACACTGTTCAGTACAAAAATTAACCAAGTCTTTTGGTTTTAGGGAAATATTGCTTTAAATTTTTCTTTAAACAGTTTCTTTTTGCACGCATTTTCCTCCCATCACTCTAGGTAAATGAGTATTCTTTCATTAAAGTATAAATATGAATTAAAGTACTCGTAGATTTTTTTATTCACAATTATATTTGATGACTCAGATTTTCTCTACTTAAAAAACTTTCATAATAATTCTTTGTTTGCGTTCATAATCAACGCCATTAATTATATTTGAATCAATAAATAATAACTTGAACTCTCTCCAACGCCGACGGTTAATTTGATCTATAGCGATAGTAATGTCGATTGGGGAGACCCATATATTTCACGGAGAATCTTCCTCGACTAGTTTACATTTAATTACAACCCATTTCTCGCAGTTAGTGTTTTGCATGACGTTTAGATTAATTTGTGTTCGGTAGTAATGCGCTAAAGCGGTCGGTCACTAGTAGTATTAACAAATGTTTCATACTACATTACAATCTGTTCATATCGACCGTAAAAAACTGATAGATATTACCACCAACTGTCCAATTAAAATCTCATCAGTTAAAATGTTGAAACAATGGCATTGCTGTATTCGGGAAAACTCATCTAATCGATGAGCAAAGGTCACGAACGAATCGTAAAAACAAAACTCGAATTGAATCGTTAAAACATTAATTTATTCCTTTGTATCGAAATGTTGGAATTTCTTCAAAATACATACATAGGTACATATATAATGAAACAATGAGATGAGCACGATCTATTTGAACGCCGTAGAAACTCAAAAGTTTGTTAACTGTCACGTCGAGCTGGCCATGACACTCATGACAACGGTCGCCTTCATCATCTTTCGAAACTTGAGAGACGATCGTGGAAACATCCCATCGTTTCAAGAATACCAAAATTTGATCGTTTTCATCGAGTTACAAATTCACTCAAAATCGCTATTGGTGAAATTCGACATTTTGTCTAATTCTTGGCAATTTTCCTTGCTATTTCACAAACAACAAACATTTGACTAATCCTTACTACAGTTCAGTTTGTATTGAAATTCATCTTGGCAAGTGAAATTATTGTTGTGAATAGTATTATGTTATTTGTTTAATTTATCTATGTATTATTGAATCTACATATGTATGTACATCCATATATATTACATACGTGTACCGTAAACGCTATTTCTAACATTTTTTAAAATTTTACTCATAAAATCATCTCGTAGATTAATTATCAAGTAAAAAAATATATATATACATATATATTTTTAGTTAATTTTTTCCTCACACATCTATGTATGTATGTTGATATATTAAACATGACTAAATAATTTTTTTGAAAACGATTAATTATACCATTTTCAAATGCTACATACATATATGTATGTATGTATGTATATATATGATCAATATATATGTATGTACATATATATTGAATCTTCAACGACAGTCATTTTGAATAACTGCGTTTCTAACTAAACATTTTTCCAGTGAACTATGTACATACATACATATATGATCTCATTGTAAATTTCTATTACATTATCATTAATTTTCATTACACACAATGCTAATCTTCTTCCCACTGCGTGCTCGAACATGTAATTTTTCATACGCCTAATTGAATCCGTATCGCACGCATTATTGCGTTTTTATTGAATTGCCGATATGCTTAGCCATTTTTGTACCCACATAATAAACACCATTATTTTCAACGACACAACAAAGACGCCAATATTGAAAGGGATATCGAAAACATTCCGAAAAGATAAGGAACAGAGAAAACGGTCGCCGAAATTAAGCTATTACGACCACGATAAACCCCGCTTTCTTCGCCTTAACCATACAACCTCGCTTTTATCAACCGACCAGATAATGCTAAAATTGAACACTATGTACATATATGTATACAATACATATAAACATTTGCTATTCTTAAAAATTAAATACAATCTACACAGTGACTCCTATCAATTATGACTCGTGACTAATGTTATCAAGTACACAGTAGGAAAGGTTATTGAGGAAAAAAATCACACGAACGCAAGCCTGGAAATTAATCGTTATCATCACGCACACAGTCAAATAGTATCGAGATTATTTGCCTTATGAATATGTTCCTATCAATTACATTCAGAGTTACCTTTGGACTGTACATTAGGCTGACCAATTTTTTGAGAAGCCATGGAGGGACAAAACCAACCGAACTATGTATATTTTCTATAAAATTAGTCCAATTAAAACCTGCTCCTGTTTGAAGTTATTATTTAATATGTGAGCACAACATTCAACTCCAAAACTTTTTCTCCACCAAGATGATTAATTAATAACTTTTTGAGAGACATTATTTTCACCTCTTCGTTCTTTTCCTCCAAAATTAGTGTTGGTATTATACGATAGTGAAATCATTTTTTGTGAAATATTTTCATTAACTAAGCAATCAATAATTTTGATAGATATATTTCAGCTGTTTCTCCAATGAAAGAAAAAAATGCAAAAAATTTTATTTACATTGAAAGTATCGTACTAAAATTGAAAATAATTTTATAGCTTTATGATTTGTAGTACATATCTGAAAACACAGTCAGAAAATTGCATATTCTTCAAATCTTTCCACGGGCTACTTTGGGCCAATAAATAAAATACATTAGTAAATTTTTTTGACCTGCAATCCATTGATCGAAAGTTTTAATCACAAGTTGGCTTCTTTACAAACCAATCTTCTCCGCTACTCGAAATGTTTCGCTTCTAAAAATGCTGTGACTTTATGCTGAAAAATAACTTTATTGCATCTTATTGGCTGATGATGATGTTTCTTGCAGTGCAAGGCAACATTGTCGGTAATTTCACTTAGATTTTTTAATTATTTTTTTTATAAGTGGGACCTAAGGATTACTTTCCAAAAAAGAGAGACATATTTGGGACGCTTGACAAAGAGTGGGACTGTCCCTACCAATTTGGAACGGTTGGTCACTACTGTACCTACATCATCATCATCATCATTTTCAGCCGTTCACCATCCACTTCTGGATGAAGGCCTCTCCAATCCTCTTCCATTCCTGTCTGTCTGACCCCACACATTCTTCTCAATTCATCAGCTCATCGTCCACTCGGTCTACCTTGCTTTCTTTCACATCCTCTCGGATACCATTCCAGTATTTCTCGCATCCATCTGCCATCCATTCTTCTCACTATGTGTCCAGCCCATTGCCACTTCAACTTTTTCACACGTTCCGCTATATCTGCCACTTTCATCATGCTTCCTCCACATGTATTCCTCCTACTGTACATACATATGTATGTGTAGTATGTACGTATCTAATGCTTGATAACAATCAATTTCGGAACCTATGCATGTTCATGTGACTGTTTTCACTCCTATCGCCTTTAACAATATACCTATACACCGCGACTTGTGAATTTTAATTTTATCTACACTTTAGTGTAAATATATGTACATAGTTTCATCTGTCATCTGTCACGAGGTGCGGTTTCAACTTCGCCACATTCGTAATTGGATGTGCAATAGAAAAGTGAAGCTGAATAGCACTTGGTATGTCGCGTTGTCCCAGTTCTGCGATAATTACTCGGAGACGACACCTCACTTACATCAGCCAGGTATATGTACAGATACACAGGTGAGTTGACCCACGTTTGGTCTCGCTCATACCCCCATAAACAACGCTGATTCACCAACTTTTTAGACGTTACGTGTGACCGCATTGATGACGCCCACAGAACACGAACACGAACACCAAGGTCGACAAACCTCGCAAACGTGGCAACACTCCAAAATGGCCTCTTAGCTCCTTCCGCGTTGCCCGGTCCATTCACCTGGCTGCTGATCTTCCCTTTGCAGTGCTGAAAGGCCCCTGATCTCGCACTAATTAAAATAAAACCAAATTATAGAGCTGCAGGATCAGCGCGATCCAAAACTGCCGACTCATTTCGATTCGAGACTCCTTTGGTGTTAAAAAAAAGTTCGCTCTGGCACGTTTGTATGCTGAAAAGGTGATTACGTCACAATTGAAATGTTATCATTGCATCGAGTTTCAACGAGTGGAATAGTGACGATTGCAGGATACACTACTTTCAAAATCTTATCATAATTATGTATAGTTGATGATTAACTTTAGGGCCGTCGAATGATATTAAAGTGTTCAAATTAGACTATTTTCTTCTTAGTGTACTTCCTTCTCACTGTGTGATCTTCAATTGAGGTCATCATTAGACGGCGGAAAGATGGATGCTTTTGATAACGTGCGACCTTTGCACCCAAACGCTTCTTAGGATATTCCGTTACCTACACGAACTCACGTTCGTACTCTACCATTAACATATTCTCTGCATCATTTATAGAACAATTATTTATAATGACACATTTTAACCTATAATGTTTGACATAAATACATATAATCACCAAATAATATTATTTATATATTTTTTACATACCCAAAAATAATGAAGTTTTGCTGTTTCGGTGTCTTCAATTGACGAGAAAATGCCCTTAATGCGCTTTTTCTAATATTCCTACCAATTATAAAATATGGAAAATTCTGCGAAATGCTGGCTGTCTGAAATATGAGGTTTTTTCCTTCGACATTTTTATTCTATTAACTTGAACATTATATTATATATTAAGCTAAATATATAATTTAATTAATAATATGCATTATCTCGAATGAAAATTTAGGCGGGCAACGGCTACACCCAAATATACCTGCAGCAAAAGGTTCGAGAATCCGAAATTCCGGAGTCTAGTCTAGTCTCAATGATATTGCTTGAAATAATTAATATAGATTTTTAACCTACGATGTTTTTCTTCGGTTGCCTCTGTGCTTTCCTTCTATATTCCCTTAAATCAGTTTCAAGATAGAGGATTCTGTATGGACATAATACGAGCTTAAGTATTCAAGTTTAATTCGATTGTTGAATATTCCAAAGTGGAAAATCGGTGCTTTTCTTTAATGGCAACTTGGACTTGAAAAGCACAAAAGCCCAACGAGCGACATTAAAGACAGAATACTGATTTTGTAGGTGTACATCAAAGAAAGTCCTTACTAGTTACAGACCTTCGCTCGATTGCATTATCTTTATTTGACGTCGACCTTTCCTTGTAATGCTTTTCGTAAACGATTACTATTTAAAACTAAGACACGCGTCTTTTTATAGCGATGTACGTGCAAAAAAAAACCCAAGACGCCCAAAATAATCCGTGACCTAAAAACTAGCGACGTGTGCTTTTAAAAATCGATTTTTAATAGCGGCATTAGTATTGAATTGAAAATAATCCTTTTTACATACGAGGATGCAATTATTATGCAGACGGGAACTGCGCAATCCACTCGAGCCGGTGCAATAATTGAATAATGATGAGTGCAAGTGCAATGCTCTCGCTGAACACGACAATAATTATCAGCTTGAATACGAATTAAAAAAATATTTGTATATCATGCTTACAATATAATCATCGTGCTTACATAGAGTCAATTGTGTTTTATTTAGATATGTATTAAATGGACAATTTAATTCAATCCAACAGATTGAAACGTTCTATGCCGTTATTTATTGCTCGTTTTGTCTCCATAAATTGTTCAACTGTCCGTGCAACTTGCAGCAATGGCATTCAACGACATCTCACTTCTAAATTTTCCTATGACTGTTATAGAGCCGTATTTTATTCATTTCGTAAATAGTTTACCGATGGAATTCTGCCAATAGGCAGAACCAGAAATAGTCTTCTCGTCGACTATAAATACAACGCGTGTTGATGGCGCACGAATCTTACACCATCCATCGTCTGAAATTTTGTAATTAAATTCCAATTAGTAGGGAAACGTTCGGACGTAACCACTTGAACTGAGTAAATTGTTATTCACGAGTGAATTACCATATCTCGTATCACTACCACACACTTAAATTACAATTAAAAGTTAATTGATACAAGTGCAACGTGTACAATCTAAAGAGAGTAGCTTAATCATTCAGATAAAAGTGAACAATTTCAAACGAACGATTCTCAATTGTTATGATACTGACATGATGGCCTTATATCATCATGGAGGTTATGTTCAATATCAAATAAAATGATGGATGCGTAAAAGTAGGGTCAAGCCAAACGTGATTAGCCCACAGCTTATACAGTGTTTTTAGAAATAGATTATTATGTGCTTCGGGTTAATATGAGTCATTCAAATTAATAGTAAATATAATGTGTTTGTATATGTAGTGATATATGTACATATGTACTTTTCTCGCAATGAGTTAGATATATTTACACATGTACTTCACCGAATCAATCGATACTGATAAGATACGCGTTATCATCGCTAAATTTGTTAGCGTGTGCCCCTCGTGTTTCGGATGGAATACAGACCATGTAAGGAGAATTTGAAACGTAAAGATGAAATAGATAAAGATGATAGTACAATAGAAGATATTTAGCTACTAGGGTAGAAAGGAATAATTAACTCCTATACCTAGAAATTTAATACACCAACGTTTCTTAGAAGCATCACTTACTGGTCAAGCAAGTCGCGGTGTTATACCAGTAAATCAGTCGATCTTCCTCGATTGGATGATTGGCGAGGGCGAACGTGTCGCTGTGGACCGGTCGTCGTCATCGTCCACGGACTAAATATCTGCATTGGACGAAGAACTTTCTCTTGGTATTGGGAAACCACGTCTCGTCAATCATTGCCTCGAGGTTGGCCATCATCGCACCCAATTTGTACGGACGTGAGACCTAATGTCGGAAGACGAGATTATGGCACTGGAAATTATACGTATTAGACGAGATACGCGAGCGCTCAATGTGTAATTTAAAACTCTTATACGATGATCATGAGCAAATATATTTTGTATTTAGGTATTTTTTTGACGGCGAAAGTAGTCTTCGCTGAACGACGATCGTGCTTGGATTTATTGTGACGGTCGTTTGGAAGAGTGGCTCTGATTAAAGTTGAATTGCAAACGGAAATGAGGACGGCTGTAGGACAAATATGAGATGAGTCAGCTTGATCATTGCTAGCTACATATGTAATTGAAAGAATTTATCAAAGTGTTAGTAGAATTAATATACATATGCGCCGTTGAAATACATATAGACAAAATTTAACTTTAAGAAAGAGTAAATGAGTAAATGGGTAACGGGCAGATAAAACAAAAAAAAAAGTGTACTAAACTCAGTGCGTATACGGCGAGGCAGTCTTTGAACACTTGAATAGTTTAGAATATTTTATAAAATATCGATCTTTCAGTTCAGAATTACATATTTACATATGTATTTTTACACTTTAAAGTCATACATAGTAAGGTGTTTGTAAGATACCATATCAAGTAAGTAAATATTATTTATTTATGTATTGCAATTGCGCAATATTCAACGTTAGTATAAATTACAAATAACAATGCATGTAAACACAGTGCGTTATTTTTAATTTATTAAACAGTCGTCTAATGAAAAATGGATTATTTATATACGTACCCTAGCCTATGTATGTATGTATGTATGTATGTTTTGAAAGGGTCACGAAATCAATGGGAGAACGAACGAGTTCTGAGAAAATTTGATAACGGAAACGGCTGAAAACTAAGATCTTCGAGATTTACTCATTCCCAATCGTATGCAAAACAATTTCGCTTCGAGTGAAAACGTTTTCATTTCCATTTCAATAAGGAGACGCACTTTGAACATTTCCATTCAATTCGTGCTCTAAAAGGATTAATTCGACTTGTTGAATCGTTCTTTCGCACATACATAGTATGTACTATGTACATATAAGTAGACTTGCCGCAAAGGTTTCAGCTGAATTTCCGATTGAAACTGCGGCGCCTGTTCGGAAAAAGCGGAATACCAATTAAAAAGATTTCAATTATGTCTTCATTTCCACTTCATTCGGCTTCCGGTTCCGCTTCCGAGAACTACTGAACTCATCGCGAAACGAGCTCCAGAATCGAATACTAACATCTTTTTAAATACAGATTAGCTCCGATTGGAATAAGTGAACCGATCGCCGATTTATAATGCAGTTATTCATTAAAATGGCGCTGCATTTACATGCTAGGATGAACTTCTTCAGCTTGGCTCTGCGAGAGAGCGGAAATATATCACCGTGCTCTATTCTGTATGCAATCGGGATTCTAAAGGTATTCAATTTTACATTTCTGCAATATATTTGAAAGTACAATAGATTGGGTGTGCATTATATTTGTTTTTACTGTCAGATTTGGACAGTACGGATTGATTTGTGAGCTCTTCGTGTTGTTGAGTTAATGTGTTGGTCAGCCTCGGGGGCAATCGAAAGTAGAGGTGCAATAAAAACGTTCGAATCGATTCTTTGCACTGCTGATTCGAATTTGAAGCATCATGGCCAAACGGCTGATAGTCAAACGTGTACCGGAAATGACGATCGCCAAACGTTCTTGTGTGTATGCGCGCGTACTATGCCAACGTAACATTATCTTCGTACGATATTGTATCTGTCGGTAGGTATCAGTGGTGGGTAACTATTTTTTTAGTCATTACACGAGAGATACTAAATTATAAATATACATAACAAACATACTTACTTTCTTAGACAAAACTTTTATTTTATTTATAAAATTATTTTAACCAAAAATTAGACTAGTGTTCATCAAAATTTCCTAGGTTATACGAGTGTTACGAAAATGTTAAGTGTGTGTATAAACTTCAGCTTACTTCTAGAAACAGAAAATAGGAAACTTTCTTTCAAGTATGTACTATCATGTATGTATCATTATTTTCAGCCATTTGGCCTATCAAATCCTCTTTCATTCCTGTCTGTCTTGAGTAATCTGCATCCACTTGACTCCACACATTCTTCTTAATTCGTCAACCCATCGTCCACTCGGTTTTCCTAGCTTTCTTCCACATCCTCTCGGATACTATTCAAGTTTTGCTCGCGTCCATCTACCATCCATTCTTCTCGCTATGTGTCCAGCCCTTTTGCACACCTTCCTCTAGATCTGCCTCCTTTTCATTACATTTCTCGCGATCATCTTTCCACGCCTCTTTGTGTGCACTGGATCTTACGTAGCATTCTTGAATTCAGCATCCACGTTTTACATCCATACGTCATAACTGGCAGTATGCACTGGTCGTATGCCTTCTTTTTTAAACATAGCGGGATGTTGAATAAAAAATTATGTTCATTCTTCCAAAAGCGCTCCATCCTAGTTACATTCTTCGTTTTATTTCTTCTTCTTTACATCCAGTCATAGTCACCAATTGCCATGTGTACCTATATAGTATGCAAAGTATGTACATACATACATATATATATGTAGGTAGAAAACAACAATTGGCTCTATACATTCAATAAAAATGTGATTCGAAGCTTTGAGAGACTTCGTGTTAATTTTTCTTTTTTTAATACCAATCAGAAAATTCTGATGACTTTACGATCTTTTGTATACTTTGTATGTGCATTTTATGTACAACCTCCATTTATTGGAAATTTATTTTTACTTTGAGCCCCAGATTCAATTCTCGCAAAACTATTTTTGAAATGTATTTGTATCCTATCGGTAAAAGGAAACGTCAATTCTCTTCTCGTACTATTCCATAGATATGTCGGCATATCTAAGCACAGTAAATACATTGCTAAATATAAATTTATATCTTTACAGATTTGCGTTGCGGTTGAAGTAACAATATTTTAACAACATACTGATGCAAAAATTTTAGCATTCTGCCAAAAAAAAGTATGTGCGGAGCGTGCAATTTTGAAGCAATTACAAAAAGGTTTCTTATCGCTGTCTCGTCTGCTTGTATGTGTGTGTTCAAGTGAAAGTGTGAGTCGGCTAGTGGGCCTGGTGGAGACGAGCCGGGAAGGCAGAATTTGGCCACATGAATCAACATGGACACGGTCTGCGTATAATTGGAATCAATTGGTCAAAATGGAGTAAATAAATGTTGTCGGTGGGAAAAAGGTTTCGGGATCACGATCTGCACCACCGCACCACACCGATCCCGTCACGATTCCCGCATTTCGATATTAATATCCGTCATTTCCCGTACTTAAATTATTATATTCTCTCCAATTTTACGCTATCCCATATACGCGTACGTACCGTATCTGATACATTGCGCTAAAACAATCGCAAGCCTTTTGTGCTATTAATAAAATTGAATAATAATATTTATTAAGTTGATTTGACGTATTTCAATACAATTCCCAGGTATTTTCTTCGATGAAATTTAATATTTTCCATTGTTGATTTTCGGATTGCTTTCGTGGAAATCACACTATTTTTACCTTACTTAACATCCGACTATTTCGATTGTGCATATTTTCCTTTTGAATTGTTATCCAAACAATATATCAAAAACATGTCATTCCAAACATTTTCCTCGTGTATTGTAATGATTTTTGTATAGCCCCATAGAATCGAACGGCTTATAAAGTCGTGCCCTAAAATTTTCGTTAACGTCTGTGTGCAAAGTTCGTACTTTCACAATAGCGTACTTGCGACCGTGGGAGCACTAGGTAGCTAGATGTAAGATCTAAAGCCAAAAATAAAGTTTAAACAGACGATTTGTATGCTAAACACGGTGGCAATCAGTGTGCTGAAAGTGTGCCATCGCCGAAGGGTACCGTCCGAATAATATTTTTCGCTTCCGGCGATGTTTAACTCTTATTTCCGCTTTGGGATCTTTTTTCTTATCTACAATTATCAACTCGTGGAGATGCTTCCCTCGACTGATATTATTACATACTTTCAGCTATCAAAATATAATACATTTGAAATAGCCCCAACCAAACTTCCGACTCGTCGGTCTATTATAATCATCTTCTAATGAAATGGATATTATTCAGCAAACACACATAGCACATATGTATATTTCAACTAGGTAATTACATAGTAGCTTAGTACGCAGTATCTTATGAATGCTTTCAATAGCAAGAAGTTGTAAATTGCACTAGTTCCAATTAGTTATTTTAAAAGTTCTTAATGCAAGTTTACGTTCAATTACCGAACTTTCTCATTGTAAACGCTTCGTCTTGTCTTTATACAAAGGATCGCCATAGTACGTTACGTTAATTTGCAGATGCACCGAGCTTGCTGCACTCTCACATACACATATTCCATCTACGAGAGGTAAAATTTAATTTGGAGTTGAGTTGCTCTTATCCGTATTTACTCAGCTAAAAGTTTTCAGCTTTTCATCAGACTGCACACTGCTACTGGGTTTTTGTTTGCAGATCTACATACATTGAAATATAATTCGTTCAAAATTTCTAATGAGGATGTTCATATTACTGTTCGTAAAAAATAATTAGTCACTCCAGGATTGAGTGAAATTATTTCGTCGATCAATTGACGCACCGCGCCGTTTCCAATTAAATTGACATCTTTCCAAGCAAATGCGCAACTTGACATCCTTCTACGTTGAATACGTTGACCTAGCTGTTGCATCAGAATGTTTAACAAATGAATCACGGTCAAATCGCTACTCATTTCGTATGCAAATATTCAAAAAATCCAGAAGCGTCGATCGATCGAGGTAAAGTAACATGTTCGCGATACAATTTATTGCGCTGTGTCAGCGTGGAAAGTGAAAATTATCTGTTGGGATTTTCCATAGAAATTTGCACACGTTGCGTACTGAATTATACTTCTTATGAACAGACGTCGCGTTATGCTGACTCGACATTCGCGAAAACAGCAAGGAGAGCTACCGTGAATCATAAGGAATTTAATTTAGAATTTCATACCAAACCTAGCTTAGTTGAACGTGAATGTTTCAGATCGTCAGTGATGATCGGTCGGAAGTGGCAATTTCCTTTCGATTTCTGTTCATTCAGTTGGAAAGATGTAAATTAAATGACTAAAAATTTCAGTAACTTCCATTGTGTTAGCAGAATGTTTGTTTGAACACGATGAATATCACAGATAAGTCAAACTTAGAAACGAAACGAAAGGCAACCTTCGGATAAAACGCTAAATGGCATTTGTGTTGCAAAAGTTATTTGAAAAGCACTCCAAAGTTCGCATTATCTCACATTCAACTATTTGCTAATTAAAGATAAGAACTATTATTATTAATCAACCTTTACCCATGCCTTTTCAATGCAAGTCTCGATCTTTATGTAAAAAATTTTTTGATTATATGTACTTATGTACATACATTCAATATCTATTTTTAGAATAGCAATAAGTGATTTGAATTATTATCTTTTTCTACACTTTTTTTCTCCCTATCTTTTCTTTCCCACAGTACAAGAATACTGTCAATTCTGTAAGTCTACTAGAACTACGTATGTACATAGCATTGACATTTTTAACGTGGACAATTGGTCAATTTAACAAGTCCCGATTGTGTTTAATTAACATTGTTATCACTCTCGTCTTCCATTTGACCAAATTAGCATTTGGAGGGTCCTCCTAATGCCGGTGCACACGCTCCAAATCGACAGGACCTTCACCTTTGAATTGAGGACCTTCAATCGTGATTTCGTGCCGTATTGTCGAACGACTGACTAATCCGCGTGCCACACTTTTGACCCAGTTCGCCACAACGAGTGCACTATTGTGGCACCAACCAACACACAGATAACTGCCTGGATGCGTTCTAAGCACGAACGGCCTTTGGATCCATTGCGACACTAATATAATAAAAACCGTCATACACACATCGCTGACAAAAGAGAGGAAAAAGACACCGTTAATGACGACAATCCAAGACAACGTGTCATTTGAGGGAATCGGAACGGGTTTCGTTTTGGTTTTTGGTTTTCCGATCGCACGCACTCTCTTTGAGGTCAAAACCTTGCGGTGCCAACACGAAAGTGGTCACTTAAGTTTAATAATATATACAGAAAAAAATAATAAGGCACTTAAAGCCAATCCTCCGATTAAGAGGAACACTGATGGCGCTCGACTGTTCACCGTAAACACCTAAGACCTGTCAACTTTTACTTTTACATATTTATTACATCCATAAACATAATTATCGTAATTTAAACTGTGACACGAATAGGTTCGTTACATGTGAAGGAATCGTTTACTTTCCATACAAAAAGTAATAAAATATACATTTCATATCATATTATCATCCCTTCTAATATTACAAAAAAATAAAAAAATCTTGAAATAGTCAATTTACAAAGATTTTGTTACAGTATATGAACATACATAGTTTTTAAAGCCAACATCCCGCTATGCTTAAAAAATAAGGCATACGACCAATGCCAACTGCCAGTTATGACGTATGGATGTGAAACGTGGATGTTGAATTCAAGAATGTTACGTAAGATCCAGTGCACACAGAGAAGCATGGAAAGATGTATGCTTGATATAATAAGAAAAGATCGTAAAAGGAATGTGGCAGATATAGCGGAACGTGTGAAAAAGTTCAAGTGGCAATAGGCTGGACACAGCGAAAAGAATGGATGACAGATGGACGAGAGAAATACTGGAATGGTATCCGAGAGGATGTGTGGAGTCAAGTGGATACAGATTGCTCAAGACGGACAGGAATGGAAGAGGATTGAAGAGGCCTTCATCCAGCAGTGTGTGGAAGAATGATGGGTAATACATACATACATATGTATGTATGTAAAATTAATTTCATTGGTAAGCTTTATTTTCTGCATACATTCCAATGAAGCCTAAACGGTCTTGTGTAGTTAATGAGATGGTGTAAGAATGCTAGTAGACACAATAAAAACGCGATCTTGCTAGCTCTTCCAAGAATTATAATTTGCGGTTATATCAAGGTTAGACTATGTTTACTCAACGAGAACATATAATTTATAATTTTTGCTTTATATTCCACTGACAAAAAAAAAGTGTCACTCGCCACGTCGTCGTCGCGTCATAACAAATCGCATTAGCAGTCAAAACACAAATACTGCGATTTGAACTGTGACCCTTAAGTAGCACCCTATCGGGCAAAATTGAACTTGCGGTCTTTAAATTCTATACGATACGATGCCGTAAAAACCGCAAACACACTCGAATGGAAACGGAAACGTTTTCGATAAACGGATCACGGCCACAACAACGCAAAGGTGCACGTGCGCACAACTTAACGAGCGCATTGTTCAAACATTAACAACTGGGTGTGAAGTGCACTATGCAACTGCAACGAGAGAGTCCTTGGATAAAATGCATCATATCGAGATAAGGAGACCCCCCCCCCCCCCACCGTTATGCAACGACCGCGAAATGCAATTTCTATCTTTGACTTTTATGTGTGCGACAGGTGTCAAAATAGAATGCATAGGGTCGGTGATAAAAGGCAGACAGGCAGACACGTACCTGCGGAAAACTCACTGTTTAAAAGAACGTCGAAATTGTCGCTTTCGCCTAAAAAGAAATGCACAGCACGCGATGCATTTGAACAGTTCAGAACGGGTTCACTTATGTATGTATGTATGTATGGATGTACGTGCAAGTTGCGTGCCGCCCATTGTACACACCAATCCGTTCGATTTGAACATACCTATAATTAACGTAATGATAGCTCTTCATTGTTATATACATATATGTACTTAGGGTTACCATATCAATTGGACATCAAGAAGAAAAAAAATTGACCTGTTTTGAAAATTATTTACAAGTTTCTACCAACTGCTTCTTATTTCGGCAACTCTCAACTCGTATCAGTGTATGTACATATGTATATGTAGGTCATAAGCAACCTTATAAAAATACATAGCAGACAATATTAATTTGTATTCAAATTAGTTAATTTTCATTAGAAAAAGTTTCGAATCCCATAATAACTATGTACATACGTA
Organism: Parapsyche elsis; assembly: GCA_022651745.1. Classification (NCBI taxonomy): domain Eukaryota; kingdom Metazoa; phylum Arthropoda; class Insecta; order Trichoptera; family Hydropsychidae; genus Parapsyche; species Parapsyche elsis. The sequence goes on along the minus strand of JAGVSN010000002.1, from coordinate 5,649,939 downwards.
CATACATATGTATGTATGTATGTACTAAGTTTTGATTTTTTCGATAGAAAATTTAAAGAAACGTGATCAGGGGACGATACCTGAAACATATCAGTCAAAATCTCGAAGTTTAATTTTCGCACGATCACAATACTTTATCTATTCTACATACATATGTAGGTATGTATAAAAAGAGTAGATTTCATCCAAAAATGGAAATAGTACGAGTACGTAATTTTAATAGCTCTATAATATTATACATATGTACAGTTTTACAAAGAGTACAATGATAGCCCTATTAAATATACACACACACACAAACGTTATTTATATATTCGTTTCAAAGCAAAACCCTACCTACATATCTCAGGAAAAAAAACCTGTTGCATCGCCCGTCTATCTCGTGGATGATCAGGATAGGGACCAGGTGGTTGACGCACGACGACGACCATCTCCACAACCACGAGATGGACCAGGTTCCTCCTCCACCACTAACTAACTAACTCGACAAGTGTGTCGTAACTCGATTTCAACGACGTCACGTCTCATCTCGATCGTCCAACGTTGAACTGCAGCTCTAGACCAAACCCCCTCGGTATCTCGATGCTCGTACGATTTATTAAGTAGGGATTTCCAACTGTTATTGCGTGCCTCAAAAGCGAATTACGTGCTGCGTGGACTGTGGATTTTCCCACAGACTAGGATTCTTAGATACATACAACACGTTTGTTGTCCTTAGAAATTTAATTAACACGCGAGTACATTGCTCCGAATTTTTTTTTTCGCCGCTGAGCTGGGATCATTGAATTCACATCTCGGAATGTATATTATCTATCTATAACCAGTTGTTGACAGTTCCCACTCAAATTCATTAAAATTAATTTATTCATTGATATTGGCGTTCGACTTGTAGAACACCTAGAATGAACGCCTAGAGAAATCCAAATTTTGTTTTATTTTTTCGAATTACGAAATTATGATAGGGCAAATTACGTTGAATTTATTTATCTATCTAGGTATCATTTCCGATTTCAACGATTGCATTTATCTTATCTTTTTCAATTATTAGTTGTAATTAGACTTTTTTCTTATCATCATCATTTACAGCCGTTCACCATTCACTGCTGGCCTTTCCAATCCTCTTCCATTCCTGTCAATCGCAATCTGCATCCACTTGACAGCCCATCGTCCACTTGGTCTACCTTGGTTTCTTTCACATCCTCTGGGATACTATTCCAGTATTTATCGCGTCCATCTGCCATCCATTCTTCTCGCTCTGTGTCCAGCCCATTGCCACTTTATTTTTTATTATTTAAAAAAGCTTTTTATTGTTCTTATACTATGTTCACAATACATCTTAAATCTATTTTAATAGCTACTGGTCCAGTGACCATTATCTATTTTACACATTGTTCATTTTGTTAGTATTTTTAAGGATTCTTTTATTTTAATGTTAGTGTTTAAAGAATAATAGGAGAAAGAGCTCAAAAACCTATTTACAATTCTTATCAAATGTTTATAATATATTTTACATAATTAAATACTTTTTAGAGTCGGCGATCTAAAGAACTCTCACACGTTCCGCTATATCTGCCACTTTGGTCATGCTTCTTACCCACGTATTCCTCTTATGATATCTTCTTGTTATACCAAGCATACATCTTTCCATGTTTCTCTGTGTGCACTGGATCTGTTTTTTCTTATAAGCGTAGGTATATCTCATTTTTGAACTAAGTACATAATAATATTATGTACCAACTTACATAGTTCAAAAACAAGATATATGTATGTACAATATTTCTTTCCACTTAATAGAACATTAACTTAAACCTCTTATATATAATATATGATTGTGTATTATGTGTGTATAAAATCTGAGCGTATTATTAATCGCCGTCTTGTTGGTATCTCCTGGTTTGACTCCAGCGTTACTTACGCCGATAATCTTAATTGTGTGCGTAATTGTTTGCTCGTTTATATTATTTATCAGCAACATCAGATTCACTGTGTGGTGCAACAACCAATAACGCCAGTCACGAATTATGTATGTATATATGTATGTATGTACCTACGTCTGCAACCTCAAGTTCATACTGATCAGACACACATATACATACTTACATAGAAGGTCATCCCTATTATATTAGATAGTATAGTATGTATGTATATGTATGTAGGTATCATGAGTTGTTTCCTGACAAACAAATAATATTTTCCTACTCGTTGTTTCACTACTCCATATTTGTCAATAATAGAACGGCCATCAAATCGACAATTACGTACAACGTGACTCGTCCGATAAGCGTAGGTACGAAACGATACGTTTTACGTGACATTCGCGTATATTGAAAATTCTCATAATCGTATCGTAAATAGTACAATACTCGCTCTCCTCGGCGCTATGTCATTAATAAGTGTGCCAATGAATGAATAAGTCAAAATTCAAGTTTTTGCACGAAGCCGGGGCTTCGAGGAAAACCCGCAAACTGTGTTGCTATGCGCGCACGTGTTGCGTATTAACCGCGAAATTCGCACAAATCGAACGATTAATCGGTTTGGAATTTTAAACAACTTGTCAAGTGCAAGCGAAATCGTTTGCTTCAGACGTTTTTCTGAAAGTTTTCTTGGAAATCGTTTGATTTTCCGCGAAGATGTATCCCATCAGACGAGGAAAATTCGATGTATGTAAATGAGATGAATCAAAGCAAATTGACGTTATTGAGCACAGCCAAACAATCGCAATGAACGTTTGATGTAGTGAGGTTTAATTAACACGTTAAATTTATTCTCATCGGCAGGTGTGCGGAATTTTCCGCCTCGCAAAGAATGCGCAATTTGTGCGATTTTTTTTTTTGCAATTCCTAATCAACTTGAATAATTCATTAAGATGATAATATGTAGGTGTGCGGTGAAAGTTTTGTTATGTAAACTATTTACTAAAATAATTTAATTAGAAGACGCATTGTACGCTCTCCACAATATATCATCATTAACCTGTCAAATAAGTTATTGTCGATTCATCTTCTGGCAGTAAATTTCGGATTGCTATTGAATTTTCGACCGTAATCATTTCTGCACCTTTATTACACGATGCTAAAATGTCTTTTGCACCATCATCGCCGTAGCAAAAGATCCATTTCTTCACGGTAAAAGAACAAGAGTGCCTTCGTGTCTGACGGTAGATGGATGTCTCACGACTTGGCCAAAAAGATCATCGCGCTTGTTGGCTTTTTCACTTTCAGTTTCGTTCGCTAAGACAGTTTTGTAACTCGCACTATCGCAGTTATGCAAAATCAGTAGTGTACGATCTTACTGCTTCATTAATCGCGGAAGAGACGAAGCCGTTATTGGTGCGGACTTGTAATGTCATATTGCGCAAAAGAGGCACGTCGATCAATCAAAGACATCTCGGGCGAGTTTCATCCGCAATATGGGTTTAGGTTTCGGTGTGAACGTGGCTTTAGAATTGACGCATTGTTTGCGAGGTATTTTTCCGGCAGTCGCGTCGCTCGACACTTCATTCATCATTTACAATTTTTCCATGTTTTTCGTTGACATTAGCGAATGGCCAACGACCGAAGGCTCATATATTATTTGAAAAACGTTGGTCGAATGGCAGCCAAAGACCTCGAAAGCGCACGCGACTTTATAAAAGGCCCGAACCGAGTCCATTGTATTCGCCTCGGATGAGGTCGATTCCCAGATGTTTCGTCATTTTCCCATTCGGTTGCAAAAGGCGGTATCAACTGAAAACTTTCTCCACACCAAACTCATTGTTATCAAACCGCCTTTTTTTATATCATAATAATAATAATAACATAAGTAATTCATACAAATGTGATTTACAAAAATATTACTGCGAGCATGTTCGTATTCGAACATCTCGCTGTCCGGATGGAGCGAACCGGTAGAATGGCACTTCCGTATAAGGAGCGTGGCGAATATAGTAATTTTTGAAATTGTTTGAAAAAAAAGTCGTATTCGACAATACTACACACAAGCGGGCGATTCGTAAATGGTATGCAATTATTCTCGCTATTACGAAATTACTCTTCTGCATACCCAGAGGTATCTTACATAAATTTAAAATTTCCCTAACGGTCAACTCGTTCTTTGACACATAGTCAACGCAATCCAAAAAGAAGATTGATTGATGAACTTCATTTAAGCAACCATCAATTGCAAGAGCATATTTCATATCATATTTAATAAAAGTTCATACAGTGGGAGTTAATGGTCTTTTGCAATCATTTAAATAAAAAAATATCCACGATCTTCATTAAGAACCACCAACGCCAAATAAAAAAAAACCGGTCTATTTTTTTTTTGTTCACAACTAATTAACAGTCGTATACAACGTTCTGCATTTGTCATTGACTCCGATTAGGCGCTTTTCGAACAAAAACATCGTAAATTAGCGGCAGCTACACATCTGCTACCGAACGAAAGTCTATCTAGCCTACTTCCACTCCTTTCACTATTACATCAACGGCGGCATTTATCTCGCGTTGCAAGTGTCTGCCCTAATGCGCAATTGTCCCATTTCTAATTTTAACGCATCGACAATCATCTATTTACATAATTCATATAGGGGAAGATCTTGTAAATTTCGCGTCGCGAAAAATTTTTATTGACCGCGAAACAAACGGAAGAAGTTGAACGAGAGCAAATAGTAGCAGTCGTTTCACTCTTTGCGCATATTTTTCCAACGTGCAGATGTTCAAACAACGATATACCGTTACTTCCACTCAACGGAATGAATAAAAAGTACATTATAATACATACATACATAGCTGTTTGTGTGTTTAAAAATCGACCCTAAACTGGAGCAATAGGGTAAAAATCACGCGTCCTTTATAGTGTCAGTCATTAGAGGTAATTTAACAATGAATAAGATTCCAACTGTGTATTACATTTGATTTATGTTCAATTTTTTCCGTGTTACATTGTTAAAATTAAATATTAGTCACGCTGATCTTATTCATAAATAATTTTATTTAAATACAATTCAAAACTTTCGTAATTGCGATAAATTAATTCACGCACGCACCCGTAAACTCATTCATTTTGTCAATGTCACAATGTTCAATTGTGTTATGAAATATGCAGTTTACAGCCTGAGGTCACGCAAATTACCATATTACGTATTTTTCTAACCACGTGTCGATGATTGGACAATCACTGTACATATGTACAAGAGTTTCCCATTCACGCCAAATTAACTCTTGGATTATCAAAATCAATCATGGTAACAATCGAGCGTGAGAAATTCAATACAGCTGTCCTGCTGCACGTACAATGAATGCAATTAGTAAGGCGATTGGCTCAAATATTGAACCGAATGGATCTTAATTCTTTATATTTTTATAGTTTGACGTTTGACGTTTGAATCCGGAATTCCACATACTTGAAAATTGATCTAAATACTATACCGGAAATAGTTATTTATTTATTTAAAATACATGGGCAGGCAGAATAGCCGATGGAGTCCAGGAGTTTTAAATTTTTTAGTTACATATTTATATTTTATGTATACATATTTGAAAGACTACAAAACTCCATTTATATTCAAAAACTTGTCGAGATGATCTTTAAACAAATTTATATTATCAGAAGTTACTAGCTGATTTGGGAGGCGGTTCCAAACTTCGACCACATATACATATGTACATATGTACATATTTTAAAAAAATTCGGGTGTAGCCAACCCATGACTTTATCCATATATTTGAGGAATACAAAGAGTAACGAAATTAATTTTTTAAGTACGTAAGTAAATAAAACGCATACACCACCACCACACCAATCAAAATACATACATATGTACACATCATGAAATTACTGTGTTGAGTGCGCGCGCGTATATAAAATACGATCTTCGGCATATATTCAAATAAGAAAATCTACCACTTCGGGTCGGCGGATTTTAATCAAAACCTTATCAACTCTTAAATTTTATATGATAATTATAAATATAAATTTTCGACTTGATCAATAGGGCTGTTTCTGAAATATTCTGTGGTAAACTTTTCGACAAAAAAAAAACCCTACTTCCGGTTGACTAATTTTAATGATTTTTTTTTTTTAAATAGCAATTTCTCTCAAAATTACAACATTACAATATTGTGACGATACCACATATTTAAAAGGTCGAAAAAATAAAAACAAAAAAAATCGTTCAAGAGTAAACTGCCATTTCCGGTAGTCAGAAGTTGACTAAAATCACAGTATCTCTTAAGGCTAATGTGAAAACTATAGATATGAAATTTGGAGAAAATTCCCGGTGCAGTTTCGGAAATATTCTGTGGTAAAAGAATTTTAGAATTTTCTACAAGAAAAAAACCCTACTTCCGGTTCACTGATGTTGACCAAATTCGTTATGGCTCTTACACCTTACGTGGAAATAATAGATATGAAATTTCAGCTTGATAGACTTGACAGTTTCGGAGAAAACACGCATACAGACACACACACACATAAGTACACAGACATACAGACATTTTTTTTAGAAATCATGAAAACGTGATCAGGGGATGATACCTGATACAAATCAGTCAAAATCTCGAGGTCGAATTTTCGCACGATCACAATACTTTATCCGATTAGGATAAAGTAAAAATGAGTCTCTAACAATTTCGTTAGATTTGTCTTTTAGAAGTCTCAGAGTATGACCTCTGAGATTTGCGTTTTTATTGAACGTGAGGAGGTTTTTACTTTATCCTAATCGGATAAAGTATTGTTTTATTGGGCATTTATATTTATTATTTATTATTTTATACACTTCTATTAGATCGCCTCTCTTCTCGTCTTCAAAGAGGTGAGACTCATTGTCTTCAACCTGTCGTTATACGGTAGTGATCGAAGTTCAGATGGTATTTTTGTAATCCTTTCTAAACATACAATGTCATTTTTAAAGTTATGGTTCCAAACATTTACAGCAAATTCTAACTTAGGTCTAATATATGTATGTACATACATAGGATTAAGAAATTTTTATTAATACACGTTTGATTAATATACATATGTACATATGTAAATGAATAACACATTTACTAAAGAGCTTATATGAGTTGACCATTTTTAGGTATTTTGAGATAACAACGCCCAGGTCCATTTGTGATGCAACTTTTGGGACACTTACATTATCAATTAAATAACGGATTGGGGGGTTTGTTCGGCCTAGGTGTAAAACAGGGCACTTATTAATGTTTAAAGACAATAGTTTTGATTGGGAATTTCTTTTCGCGTTGCTTTTCCTCGTTGGATAAACGAATTCAATGGTAGGCAAAGTGAAGTCGTGACTCGGTCACACTCCGTCGAACAAAAGAATCCCGAGAATCCACCTGCCTTTTCAGCTCGAGCTGAACACGAAACAGACATGATGAGCACAGGTGTGAACCGTACGCCTCCGCGTGACTTCACAACACGTCGACTTTTTTGCAATGACGATTTTCTCGCGGTGCAAAAAGCAATTAAACGCGCCGCGAATGCACCCAGTGGGCGTTTTTCCGAAGTCCGAATTTCCACACTCGATTGATTGATTTTTCGGTGCTACTCAAGGCTTTTCATTATTTCAGGAACTGCGGAGAAAACGGCTGCTGCGCAATCGAGCTGGAGAGACCCACGCTCGAACCGATCTGGTCGTGGTGCAAGCGGCCCGAAGGTGATCGAAACCGATGCTGGAGAGAAGGACGTGTGTTCTCGAAGGTTTTTGCCTGTAAAGGCAACAAACCGTCAAATAAACTTGTGGCTGTATGCCAATAAAGCCCACGCCCCGAAAGCAGCGGCCGTAAACAAAGTAAAGGACTTGTATCTATGTACATTCTACACCATGTAACAGCGAGATAATCGATCAGCGGCGGAATGTATCCAATTAAGTGCGCGGTAATATTGAATTGATTGAAATATGAAGTGGTGCGTGTTGGGACGCGGAACATTGCTTCCATAAACTGCATTGTAAATTCTAAAAGGCTTAACATTCTACTTTCCAAAGCTTTGAATATCAAATAGTTGATGTATGATCACTTTAATTCTACTTATACAACTAAAAAAACCAGCAACGGAAATGCATCTGATTTGGTATCAAACTTTACATTCAACTCATCGTATTGTTTTACAACTGGCGTTCGGTGGTTAAGCAGATCAATTTTGTGTTCGAGTGTCTCGTGCATATTTTACATGGATTCACGTTCTAATTGGCAACTGACCCACTGAATGAGATGTGCTTTTTTTTCTTTCGCCTTCTGCGTCTCGATCGAATTTTCTATAAGCGATGAAGATGATGATGATGCGTCAAAATCGGTATAAGTAATTTATTGTGGAAACGTGCAACGCTCCGAACGGAATGACTGACACCCACTCCGTCAATAAAAATCAACTGCCGTTTATATTATACAATACATTATTGTATGGCTGTCGTTAATCCGTAGACATTAACGGTTCAAAATGCCTTCGCCGACTCTTCTAGTTAAATAAAAAAGCTTGTTTTTTTGTTGTTTCTTGAGTGAGATTGATAGAATGAAAAAAAAATAGTTACCATATTGTACAGTGGCGATTGCGAGACGAAAGTAAAAGTTGCGGGAGGCGATCGAAGAAATATTTATGTGCGTGTATTTTAATTTTCATCGGGTCATAAAAGAATACGTATTTATAATGTGCAATAAATAAATTTCTTTTTTTAAAGCGGACGCCACTGGCCGTAGAGCACAAACGACCCATATTGCAAATCTATGAGATCATCGCGCAACTTACATAAATCCTATGGCGAAATTCTCATGAGCCGTACGTTTTATATTTAGGTTTTTGACAAATATTAATCGGAAAGGCTTTTACTGTTCAACAAAAAAATGAATAGAACATTCTTGGTTGAGATGAGTTTTGAAAGGATGCAAAACTTTTACGACCTGGGAATTTGTTTGTACCATCAAAAAAAGTATAAATGTTGTCAAATCCTGCTATCAGGATTGTATCCTGCTATCGTAATGAAAAGTATTGATTCAAGGTGGCCTCACAATCAGCGAGAGCAAAAGTATCGAATGAATGTAAATATTTGTCGAATATATCGCATTCCACAACACCTGACACACTCTACACGTTCCTAAGTATGTATACTTGTATATTGTGGCTTGAGAGGTTATCCTGCGTTGTCTGCTCAGATTATTATTTTTATATCTAGCGAGGCGGGATAGAATAATGTCATTCTCGTTCGGATGAACATTACACGTGTACGTTTGTAATCGGATCTTAAAGGCCACTTTCAGGCTAAATAGGAAAATCGAGCAGCGTGACAGAAAGTGGTTCTCGGATCGCTTTCGATAAATAAATAATTAATAGACGATCGAGCGAGGCGAAGAATCACCTGGGCGAGACCGCAAAATTATTACACTGACATCGATAACCCTTAAAGCGCCAACAGTGTTCTTGAATCACTCAATGGTACAACTGCTATCGACATAAATTCAAATGACGTATTCCAGACATTTCTTCTGCAAACTGAAGCAGTTGTTTTCTCGATAGTATTTTCATGCCACTGTTATTGTACAGTGTCAACTTTCAATTGCTAAATATCCACAAGCACTCGGGTAATGAGTCAAGTTTGTCAATGAGCGAAACCATTACACCCAGGAGTTCAATGACACAATTTTCATGTTTGTTTGCTTCGCGTAAGTGCCATACCATACGATCACGTTGAATCGTCATCTACGTATCATTGGACAAATTCACAAGAGCAAACCTGAACCATTTACAATAATTGAAAAGATGTGGGCATTGATTGGGTCGTCCAGCGCAGATTGAGCGCACACGAGACAAAAACACAACTTCCTTGAAACATTACAAAATTTCCGAATGTAAATTGATTCTACGGCGTTACAATAGTATAAATATGACGAATTACAGGTCGTCGTATCATCGAGCAACCATGAAACCATGATGTAAGTGATACGCTTGCGGTAAAGTGGTCACTAGTTTTATATCTATGTAGTTGTACAAACTAGTTTTTGACCAGCCACCGTACAATGTCCATCATAACCGTTCACACGTGAAGAATAATACGACTGTGTACTTTTCTCAGTGATGTACACCTATGAGGTGGATAGGTCATGTCAAAAACCAGGAAAAAAGACTTCGCGTGAAACGGATGCGGTCCACCGCGTCCTGTCTGAAAATAAAATCGGGTAAAAAAGTCCTTCGTTCCAATCTTAACACAAATACGGAATACTCAAATTGGATATTCATTTTGAATGTTGAATCAATTTAACCGAGAGATTACATAGTCGAATGGAATAAATTTGAATTTCAATTAAATTATGTATCGAAGTTTGCGACCAAAGTGTGCTTCAACGTGTTCTTTGTGAAATAATTCTATTGAACACGTGCTGAATTTAGGGCTGGCAAAAAGGGCGGATTAACGAAACTGGGATTGCATACAATCTAACCTAGAAAATGTCTCTTATTATTCTCGTTGAATAGTCTTTAGTCAGTACTTCCCAGGCGGCGCTTTTCTTATACATGCGCTACCTACATGTGTACTTTATGGTGTATTTAAGTATGATCTTTAAATAATTAGAAGTAACGGTTTCTTGGATATATAAAAATTGACCAGTAATAAATATAATTCATATAATTGGGAATATGTATGCAAAACCTTATATAGACGATACCTTTTAGGCCCTGTTATATGTACAACCATATTGAAAGCGCACAATCAATTCACCAAATTTCCTTCTCTATTAATAATTCTGTATAATTATATTAAGTATACATTAACGAAACCAAAATTATACAAACAGTAATATTGATAGCCACTCGTATATATTATTTTCATCAAATATTGATCACTCAGTGCCGGAGGGGTTGAATAATTTCAACGTCGATCGATGAGTCAATCCAGTAGATATAAATTTAATATTGGCGGTAGACTTAAAATCAGATGGCTGTCGTTTGTCACGCATAGCCCATAATTACCAAAACGAGTACGTTTCATAGCCCAAGGTTAATAAAATGATTACGCCAACTTCGTATTATTCCCTATATATATATTCAATGTGTATTTTATATGTCATTATATAAAATACACGCGTTTGTTACTCACGAGGGGTAATGACGGTCAATCGGTTATGTTAATTCTCGTCTAAAATCTCGATCCGGTTAATATTGAGGCTTTGGTCGTGTGTTCGACGACGATACATACGCGAAAACCTGTCGGCGAGGCAAACGAAAGAGAAATTGTCTCGATTTCGACCTTCTCCATAAATCTGGGATATGATACGGCAGACTGTGTCCTTTTTAACGAGTGCTGCGGCGTCGCAGCTACTCGATTTTCGCCCACGCAAACTCGTAAATTATTCCGACCACTCCGGACGCACGAATTAATCGGAATTAATTTGAACTATGACACGACGCGATGAAGATTAGGGTCGAATTTTAACCTGACCGGTTTTTTTAACACGCTGATATAAAGCCACGACGTGTGGCAGGTACTCTATCGACAGCAAGCACCGTGACAAATACGGCTATGATAAAAAAAATCGCACACTTGCATATAATATGACGCTAATGAATTACAACGGCACAACCAAACGTAATTTCCTCAATGAGCTAACACGATAATACTTGCACGACTTTTCCTCTTTTTTTCACTTTGTATTTTCTTTCATTTTTTATTTAATTAAATTTTCGCATTGCGCGCGCCTTTAGAACTTGTGTCGATTTTCCTATTCAATTGAGCGTGATGCGTAACGTTAAACAATGTTACGAAATGTTATCAACAATGTTTTCAAAATAGATTCGGACATTGTATTCCGTCGGATATGATACTAGACTAGTACGTATTTAACGTTTAACATTTAAGTCGTCTCCGCAAAAAAATAGGCAACAATCTTTCGGCGAAAGTCATTTTTTAATGTCATGTGCAATTTTCCGTTCTAATAAATGACACGTAGAAATGCGCTAATCTTTCGACGATCGACACTTAAAATGAACGCGTTTAAAAATCAATTGATTCGTATGGGAAATTGGAAAATATCGAGTGGAGAAATTTTCTGTAGTACGCTTCTCGAGATGTGCTATTGAATTTTTGCAATTAGATAGAAATTTGTATCGACGACGTATGCAGAATCGCATCCACTTCATTATTTTTTACTTTCACTTGTTTCATTGCAAAAAAATTGATATCATTGATAAGAATTTAAAAATTTCTCTTCGCCTTTTTAGATTGCTCATAGCATTGATTTCAATTTAAATAGTAAAAAAACCGTTCTACAGCAGATCGAGTACTGCGATTTGTTCTTTGAAATGTCTCAATTGATTCGAATCACGCAGTAAATCAGCATTTAAATTTAAATTAAGCTATATTTTATACTGCGACATTTAAATTTCAGAGGTAGAATTAAATCAGACAATCAATATAACATAGTACTATGGCTATTATGTATGTACATATATGTAAATCCGTGCGTAACATCTCAAAGAGATTCGACATAGTATTGAATTATTTCAAACATCACTTTAAGGTAAGCCATAATTTTGACGAAACTATGCATATTCTTCAATACGACGATTGTTCGATTTCGAAAAAGCAATTTATACAGAGTGCAGTGTGCAAGTGCAATAATATTGCAACATGCAACGATGCACAATGGCGATAGATACTCAAATACTTGTCTTCGTATGTTGTGCACAGTCGACTGAAATAATTCTTCGCGGAACAGTTTAAAAATTAAACGGCTAAAAACCAAACGAACTGAACAAACATTTTATGTTTTTGTATTCTATTTATTCTACTAGTTACGTATTTAAACGAAATTCTCGCGACATTACTTCGTCGGTGCTAATGAATGATGCGATAGTTGCAAGTATGGCAAATTAGTAGCATTTGGCCAACAACGATATGACTCAACCGAACAAATTTTATTACGCTCAAATTACACTACATACATATGTATGTACCTACATATATGAACACAGCAGTGTCGCGCCGAAAAGATGCGAGACTCATTTTTTTTTCTCCAATTAATTTGCAAAGTATGACTCTTAACGCCAAAACTTTTGCCACAATCTCTACTATTGAGTTTATTTTATCCAGTTGAGTTTATTTGTACCAGTGTTCGAATGGACGATACTTTTTGAACATGCGCGCGCGATATGCAAATTCGGACATCTCATCGTCGAGTTTGCATACCGTATACTTTTTAGCGAACGTCGTCAAAATCGACGGAAGACTTGTGCGTCCGATCGCGATAAGCGTACGAAATATTCGAGCGATAAAGCAAATTGACATTGTGAATTGTTGCCCTGCTAGTTGGGTAAGAAACGACACAAAAAGTAATCAAACAAAACGTCGACGGTGTTGATTGATCGAATTTTGCAACTCGAGGTAGCAAAAACAGCGTTAGTAATGAGCACAGACAACACTGGGAGACTTCATTCGATTCTCGGAATTCTTATCTTGCAACTCGACTGTGCAGATAAATCAAATGTATGCACAGGTAAAGTGTAACTTTGACTCATACTACATATTATGTATTAAAATTTTCGATTAAAAACTTTTCGCGAATTGTATGAAAATATGTATTTGTTACAAAAGAGGAAGGTATACGACCAATGCGTACTGCCATGACGTATGGATGTGAAACGTGAATACTAAGTGTAAGATCCAGTGAAAACCTGGAAAGATGTATGCTTGATGTAACAACAAGGGACCGCAATAGGAATACATGGGTAAGAAGCGTGACCAAAGTGACACATATAGCGGAACGTATGAAAAAGTAGAAGTGGCAGTGGGCTGGACGCGACAAATACTTGGATGGTATCCGAGATAATGTGAAAAAAATCAAGAAATATCAAGTTGACAATGGGCTGACGAATTAAGAAGAATGTGTGAGGTCAAGTGGACGCAGATTGCTCAAGACAGACAGGAATGGAAGAGGATTGGAGAGGCCTCAATCCAGCAGTAGATGGTGAATGGCTGAAAATTACGAAGATGATGTATTTGTAGACACACTGGTTGCAAGACTGCAATAGATTGAATCGATTTATTATTGTATTATATTTTTAAAATTTGATTCATTCCAATTGAAATTAGTCTCCTCTGAGATGCAATGCTTGTTCTGTGAATGAAGTCACTTGAATGTGTATATTTTAACATGACGATCATCATAACCGACGACTGACGATGAGCAACATTGCTTTCAGCAACGTTGAATCATAAGGCATATTTATATTTTCCCACACTTCAGTGTTTTTTTTTTTTAATCTTAAAATATACGCAAAAAGCTTAGAACCTATTTTTCTGTGAATGCATGAAGCCAATTTTCATCATACGAGAGGTTCGCTATATTACTGGATCAAGTCACAATTTTAAATTTGGCTATTTTCTATTATGATAGATAGTTAAAACACATCTACATACATTGGGTCAATGGCAGAAGTCTAACTTTAAAAGTAACTCCACAATAGCAGTACAAGTTCCGAGTTGCAGTACTACTACATAGTACTTCAGTTTTTTACTTTAAGTCTATCTCAGTACTTTGACTCGATCCATTAATATAGTGAACCTTCGATATTTCACTTGTTGTTTAAAACAAAGACACTGCCATACTTACTTATTTTTTCAATGATTGGAATTGAAGTATACTTACTAGTTGAAGACTTCCCTTAATCTGCACCTCTCATTGAATAGACATTGTAAACTCACATCGTCCCAGTAAGCTGCGTACAGTTACTATAGGTATACAACCACACGATGTACATACATACATTTAGTGCGGTTTACACGGGAGCATTCCAACTTTAGCGACCACAGCAATAGGTGCGAATGTTTAACAAATTAACACTACAGAGTAGATATATTGTATAGATGTTATTCTTTTTGTACTGTTCGAAATATTGTAAATTCTAAACGCACCCCGTCCTGTTATACTGGTCGGCTTGGATTCATACGATTTTGTCGACATTCTCGAATCTTTAGGTTGTGCCATTTGCGAGGCGAGGCACCCACGCGTTTTTCACGATTTTGCCTTATAACTTTCAGACCCAGCCTCCTCCGCCTGTCAAAGTCTGACTTGGCCGCCCGTGAAGCACTTTGCAAACATCCGGCTTGTGCCCTCGGGTCGCGTATGATGGATTGTTTGCCTGTCGTCGATAAAATCGCTCACTCGTAATTTTTAAGACACTTGAAAAATGATCGCACGCTTCGTCTCCATATCAAAGATGTTGGTGACCCAAACAAAAGTATTATCATTTGTTGATTTTCCACATCCTCGAAATGCTCGAATCACGCTCAGTTTGGCTGCTCTTGTCCGGTTTGCCGGCTCCGTAATGCCGTCAGAATGCGGTTAACCCGTGTGTTATTCAATATATGAATCACGACACAACAAACAGTCGGACAAAAGGAGATTCGAATTAAATTGGCTCGCGTCAACGACTATCAGAGCAATCACGCAACTTGCATCTTCAAACGGACCGAATCACGTGAACCGCGATGGCGACCAAGACCAAAAAAGACAATGGCCTAATAGGTTCCGAGTGATTTATTATAATTTATTTGCGCTCATACTTGCGCTAGAGTCTAAATTATTGTCAAGCACATTGTTGCCGTGTCGGTTTAAAGCACACATACATGTGAGGAGTGTACAAAGCACGAATTCGTCCCAGCGAACAGATGTCACGGTCAGATGACTTGAACGGCTCTTGTGTATTGGTGACGTATGCGACATAGTCGTATAGAGCAAATAAATCATCATGTGACAACCGAAACGAAACAATTAACTAGCCATCAATTTTTCTTTGTAAATAGCATGTTACTATTGCGCTACCAGTTTGGCAGTTACTGAATTTTTCAAGAAGTTCCTCTTATGATATACATACATACTATATTTCCTCCAAAAAAACCAACATAAAAACTGAAAACGTGAACAATATTTCAAGGCAGCATAGTGTATTACAGCGGTTCCCAAACTGTTGGTCGCAAGCCGATATTTGATGTCGTGAAAACCTTTTGAAATGTGAAATTATAATAAAAAAAATCCAACTATTAAAAAATCGGATTTTCGTGGAATGAAGAATGAAGGAAGAAAATCCGCTACCGCATTACGGTGTTTTCTACGATGTATTCGCGAACGAGAGCATGCGACCAAACAAATTGCGTCGGCATATTGAGACGAAACTTCCGGATTTTAAAAATAAGCCACTAGAATATTTTGAAAGACACCTTGAGCAGCTTGAAAACGAAGCTTTCGCATTACACCAGCATTAATGAAAAATCTCTCCACGTCTCGTACCTGATTGATTTGCGAATCGCGCAAGCTGGTAAGTCGCACACAATTGGCAAGTCTTTAGTGCTCCCAGCAATAAAATACACGGTTGGAGTTATGTTTGGTGATAAGAGCTCGAAAGGACTTTGCTTTCAAATAAAACGGTTGCACGCAGTATCGATGAAATGTCCTAGTGGGCAGAAGATGAGTTGATCCAAAGAATTGGCGCGATTAAATTATTCTCATTGCAACTGGACGATTCCACGGATGTACAAGGTTTATTCCAGCTGTTTGTTTTCGTTAATTATAAATAAAATAAAAATAAATAAAACTCTCGATAAAAAACGGTAAATACCCCTCCCTCCATGTTCATTAATGCTAGGTTTAATTAATGCTAATTTTGGTTGAATTGTTGGATAGTTATAATTTTGGTAACCCTGAATGTACACAATCTATGGATAAAGTAGTTGGTGACATCACAGCACTAATTAATGGGAGGAATGTTCGTCCATCGACACTGACTGATCAAATTTACAAAATTTGGCCACTTATCAAGTGCACACATGACTCGAGGAGTGAGCATCGATGAAATCACCATCAGGACGAACTCATTCACAAATAGCAAAAAAATAGATCAGATTCACGCAGTCGTTGTCAGTCTGGTTAATTTACGAACGGACATCGCGTGCCTCAAGCACTGTCAGTGAGTCATGTACCCATCTCCCCGATTGGTTCCAATGTGTGATATCGTAATAGAACATGAGGGCCTGACCGCACACATACTCCACTTAAAAAGGTCCTTTCAATTATTATGATGCTTTCATCTCCGAACGTGACAAAGAGAAGATTTCGATAATCGAGAAATACCTGTGCAGTCGCGTAAGAGGGTAGCACACAATGAAGGACTCGAACCGGTTTCTTCCGTGGGCTGCGGGTATCGCAACCCTAAATCCGAATAAGACTAATAAAAAAAGACTTGCCCTATTTTAACAACCTGTTTATCCAAGATGTTCCACGCGCGAGCTGGCAAACAAATGCCAATATTAAACACACGTATTGTACCTTTTCAAGTGTTGCAATTAGCTTTCAAACCAGACCCAAGCTGTTCCAGAATAATTTATATTCTAAAAAATAATCAAGAGAAAAACAAACACTGTGAAACACCTGGCTTTCCATATCACGGTTACTTATTCGTAACCACTATAAATTGGTAGTTTCTATGTAACACATTCGAAATAAATATTTTACAGTTCCCAAAATATAAGTTGGTCATACGATGGGTAAATTTGGATGCACAATCAGAGCAAGACAAATGTGTAAATTATTAGCCGACACTGAAATAGAACAGCGACCGTTGACGTTTGATCGAAGTACAGGCATTGATGAACACGCTGTGGCAAATTCTAATAATAGTCAAATTCGAGCAGTGAAACTATATTGTCTTGAACTTTTACACAAGTTGGCGTCGATTCATCGGCTACGATAAGTTCGCCGAGCCGGAAACGTGAAACGCATCGCATCGATCGCATGTGCAAGTGCATCTTTCGGCGATCGGCAAGAAAGAAACACGTGATACTTACGAACGAAAGTGCTATGATGTTTCACTTCTCACCAGTTTCGCTCTGCGAATTACACGACACGTAATTGCGGCCGACACACAATCGCCTCATAAAAATTGCAACGAGATTTCTATTTGTGAAACTTCCGATCGCACATCGAGATCACTTCCTGCGACGAACTTCTACGAATAAAAAAAAAAATAGAAACAACTAAAACTATCGGAGATCAGACTCGGAGACAGCGGGACCAAGGCGTCGTCGAGTCGCCAGAAAAAAAAACCAAGTCGATGAAAGACTCACCGTTGAAAATATGAACCAGTTCTTCGAGCAGTCGGATGAAAGCCAGTTGTACCGAGCATGCATGCGCGACAACGTTAACCTGAATCTGATGATCGTTTTTGTTTTTAACTTCATCACTGCACATGTTCCACATCTACTGCTTTTCGAGGGAAATTTTCGCATTTTTCAACTCAAATTCCTAACATTAGCACACGAAACGTCACAGTAGCGAGCCGAACGCAGAAGACGCCTCTATTGCTATTTTAGAACTATTATGATACCAACGGGTGCTCATCCCAGTTATCTTTAGGCATATCGTAAGTTCGGATCGAAAATCCAACAATATTAAAATTAATTTGGCTATGATCTTTCGACAAATTACTAGATTGCTTCGAGCGATAATTTTGATCGTTAATGGTATTTTTTGTAACGATTATCAACTTTCTTCAGTGAAAGGTATTGAAAAAAAATAGCAAATTTGGACGTAATTTGAACGACGGCCAAACATTTGACAAAGAGATAATCTGCAAGAAAAGACCATCAAACAAAAAACTTCCAAACAACATTAACACTAATTTCTAGCGTCATGCTATATTGCAATACAGTGAAGAGGGTGAATGTAAATTTACACAGCTGAAGACTTGAAACCGACACTCGGTCGACTGTGTCAAAGGTTGTTCATTTTTCGACGTAAACGTCCATCAGCCCACACGTCATTCGTCCCACGACCAACGTGGGTATATCGACCTGTCAAGACAAGACACACACTTGCTATGCTGATACTTCGATTTGCATGCGAGTCCTTCAGTACCACGTAGACGTGCTTTCGCAAATTTTCGACAAGAACATGAATGAAGACCGAAACGGTCGCCACTTGGGCCAAATTCAGACATGGTAGGTGGGGCGAGACGGCGCACAACACCGACCTTATCGATGCAACACAAAAGATATTGCATCCGCGTGACAATACGTATAGTTTGCAACTGTGGAGGAGAGGCACGGCGTCAGCAGCCAGCCGTGATGCAACAAGATGTGGGCATCGCGAATTAGCATTTTGCTGGGGACTCGAACCGGTGTCCCCGCGACCCACACGCCGCTCCTTGTACGGACAAACCGCCTCGACCACACTTCCTTGGACGAGTTTGCTCTCGAGAGAGTCGTCGGTTGCCATCTTGCTGCCGATGTACCTTTTGCAACGATGTGTAATATCTGCAGAGTCGTAGGTCCAATCCTCCCCTTGCCCTAGGGTGGATCAATGTTCTGACCCCTCCCCATCCAAATCAAGGAGCAACCGTTCTTTTTCAGATTTACAACTTCAATAAAGGTCAACTGATGTTCGGAATGAGGATCTGGAGCTTTTCTCGTAGCATTCCCTTCTTAGGTCAGTGTTCGTCAATCTTTAAAAACTGCAAATAGCACATATTCCTATGCGTGGAAAAAATGACAATCGGCTCTATATATTTATTTACATAAAAGGTGATCCCAAGCCCTATGAGTATACGCAGTGGAGTCTAGTGGCAAATCGGACTAATACTGCCTTAGGTTACACTGTTGCACAAAAAAACTACCGGAGCGGAGTCTAGTCATTCTTTACTAAGTTTGATCCACTGGATCCGAATATGATAATGAAATTTGTTGGTTAGCTCTAATTTGAGATATGAGCGTTTAAAAAAAATGGACAATTTTACCATTTTTTTTTACTTTTGCGGTCTGTAATTCAAAAATTAATGCTTTCATATGTGTTCAAAGTGAGTATTGGAAGCAATAGTCGGATGTTTTTGCTATTCATTGTGATATTTGAAAGCTTTAAAAAAATGTAAAAATTGACCATTTTCTAAACGCCCACATTATTATTATCATATTCGAATTCAGTGGGTCAGAATTAGTAATAATTTTTGGGTCTCCGCTCGGATAACTCAAAAATGTGATTTTTTTTCTTGTTGCACGGTGTTATTTATTAGCCACAAATCGTTCTTTAGGTTTTCCAGCTATATTTTCTGAAATAAAGTTGATTTTTCAAAAGAATTTTAGCTTAGTAAATAATGAAAGTAAAATTTTCAAAAATCCAAACTATGTAATATTATAATGGTATCGTTTTGGATATTTGAGAATTCATATGTACAAATTATAGCACTGTAAATGTAAAATAGTATTGAAAATCAATATCATGGATTGGCAATTCGTATTAAAAATTCATTCAAATTCGTCATACACATTTACATTCACAGTGCGATAGATGAGTCAAATTTAAATTTTTAATAGTTTTGTATGTGTACAGTATGTAAATTTTTGAATTAAGTGTATTTATTTTTTGTCGACCTGTGCACCTTCGAATTTAGACAGCTTGCGATCTACGGTAGCAGTGCGTTACCCCTAAACGTTTAAAACCATACCTAATCCCTTTTAAATCCTCGAAAGTTAAGAGACATTATATAAAAGTTGTACATTGCCTTTTTATAGCCAATTTATTCTAAAATTGCGACGTTAAGTCTGTGGATTATATTATACATTCTATATTACGGATGAGTTTAATCGTAAAATAATCTAAAAAAACTTTCCTAACCATTTACTTAATCGACAAAAGCCTTTCTACGTATGTACAATAGAAACGGTACGCTCGACCCGAATATTTAGCTTTTTTGCTTATTAGTGAAGAAGCACACGTATGAAAGTATTAAAAGTCGTTCACTGTCACTCTCTTTTTCGCCCGTTACTTGTTTTCGATTAATTTTCACTATCATATCAATGGTGATTCCAATTAATTTACATTAGTATCGAACGCAAAAAAAAACATTTATCACACTAGCACGATCGGTGGTATTAGAACGATCAATCAAAATTAAAATAAAATATCAACATCTACCTCGATACCAATCTAACTACACAAATGGAATCGTTTAATATTTTAGCTTGGATTGAAAGACAAATTCACATGAACTACAAGTACATACGTAATCCTCAAAAATCAACAATTTCCCCAGAAATATACGTCTACACTTTCACATATTTTTCAATGTGTACGATAGAAATTAAGCACTCTCCACGATGTTCAACAATACGACTAATTAAGGCTCGGTTACAGTGTTTAGTGCGAATGTTCCGTTACTTGCGTACGTCGACCGCGATGTTTGATGATTTTCATACAGAACAAGTTCGACACTGAGAGAATATCGATAACAATGTAAACGATACCGTTGCTTATCCAACCTAATGGGTTAAACAGGTGATTCAACTTACATTTAATAACAATATCATATTCCCTAGAACCATAGACTAGCGAGTAAATAAACACAATCCAGAATACAAGAGATCTTAAGGCTTTCAAAGCAGACTTAGATAATACATTGAATTGTTCAACGATTCAATGTATATATTATATAAAATTTGTTACACAATTTATTGTTTAGTATCAATATCAGAAAACTTATGAATGATTGATGAACAAGTACTTAAATGAAGCATCGATAGCGATAGATTAAATTTGACCAGGCATCGTATAAACTTGTAAAATTAATTTAGTATAGCTGTAACGGTGACTGTCAATCATGAAGTTTACGAAATCATGAGCCAATATGTATTGTTTTATAAGCTTGACAGCACACCTACACAATTTAAAATCATTGTATGTACATGGGAATTCCGAGAAATGAGCCGACTATCGCCATTTCGAATGTGGGGGGATTCATTTATCTGTCTTAGGAAACGTTCAATCTATAAACCGCAAAAAGGAAGCGGTATGGTAACCACAGATAACGAGAAAAATTATATAAAATTGAAATGTTAGTGAAAAAATTACCATCACATCAATGATGGACGCAATTAGACATTTCACGAACGACTGTAGGTGGATATCAACTCTGAAACATTATGGTTAATGTACAATAGGGTCATAAGTTCATAACTTTTCCAACGACGAAACTGCATTATAAAATAAGCCCTACGCACGCACGTGACATGTACATATATTCAAACGAGATACTTTATAAGACTGCTCTCATTTTTAGTTTTGAGAGTTGGACGGTTTAACAAACGAATCGATCATCGTTTTAAACAATATCTAATTTATTTTTCATGGCGCGTTATCATTCAAGTCGAATGCTTGTCTATATGTAGGTATAGAACAATACAATATTGTAATAATGTTAAGTGATTCACTATCGCCATTGAACGATATGAGTACGTTGTGTATTGCTTTTTTTGTGGTATAAGATACCACAAAAAAAGCATTTGTTTAAATGTATTGTATAGTCCAATCAACGAATGTTGATAATATCTATATCGTTCCATCGAAAATGGTCAAATTTTACGACGGAGAAATAATAATGAATCACGTGAAAATATTTCTAAGCCTGAATAAATTGAAAATTACATTGATTGCGCCCGTTAACGTAATCTGCTCTAAAATTTATCGCGAAAACATCAACTCAGCTAAAACTCAAAGGTGAAACATCGCTATCGTTTGACGTAACAAAAAATTCAACATTTAACATTCACAGTGAAAAAAAAATCCATAAAATGCGGAAACGGCCGGGTCAAAACTTCCTTCCAAAATGCAATTCACATGGTAACGTATGGGCAACATGTGGTGAACATAGGCGTTCACAAAAAAATGAACTAAAACGGTGGTGAATTAAACTTTTGCGAATGCGTAGAGTTGAGCAAAAATGTACAAAAATAGATAAATACCGATTCTGAATCCCTAACTTGCATCGGACGAAATGCCCCATAAAAACGAAAATAATAAAAGGGAATAGAGATGAAGGACAAAATGAACATTTAGGATTTTTAATACAATAAATCCTGATATTTAAACACAAATATTCTCAGTGCTAAAAATGTACGAAAGTGGTCCCAAGTTATCAAACTGATAAAATTCTTTTTAAAAAAGTGACATAGTTAGTGGAAACACTTAAAACAACTTGTGTTGTGACATAGAAAAATGACCACTTTCATAATAACAGGCACAAATATACACAGTTGAGTGCGACACACATCATACTACTACAACAATAAAGTTTTCGCTTAAACATGTATCCCAAGTCATATGGGTTACAAGGGTTAATCGTTAAGGGCCTCACAAACCGGAGCGGATAAATACGCTCAGTGGTACGTGGTAGGGGGTTGTAACACAACGTGTTGCACATTGTATTAAAACCCCCACCACTATAACAAAAAAAGTTTTCGATTAAACAGGTGTCCCAGTCATACGGAACAACGAGAGTTGATCGTTAAGGGCCTCACAAACCGTAGCGGATAAATACGCTCGGTGGTATGTGGTGGGGGTTGAAGCACGTTGTATTACAACCCTCACCACACACCACCGAGCGTATTTGTCCGCTCGCGAATAATAATCCGCTCTGGTTTGTAAGGCCTCAACTGTATAAACTCATTCTGAGAAAAAAAACATGAAGGGTCTAATCGTAATCTACTTTGAATGAAAGATTCTTATCTAACTCGGTACGATAAAAACTCCATCGCAACGTTTGTTTTTCTCACAACGCTACGAATATATGTATGTATATAGATATAGATATATCTATACAAATCAAAAAGAGATTTTTTATGGATGCATCCCTAGTCTGACCGTTCAATATGCGGCGCACCTATCCATCGCATCTAAAATTAACCTCCAACGAGTTCAAAAACCTTAACCTTGGCTCAAACAACTACTGGAACACGTGCACAATAATCCCAAATTCGAAACGCACACAAATCGACAAATAATGTATGTACCTCCTTTGGACCAACAACGACAGGGATAAAAGGTTGACAAACCTGCCGACAAATAAAAAATCACGCAACATAATTACACTTTAAACTTTCTTTTTATTTTCATCATTATTATTTTAGATATTCTCGTATGCGTATATATCACAAATCCTGGTAGACTTTTAATACACAATCGCGCTAAAAACACATACATTCATCACATGGCCTTGCATTTTTCTCCTTCTTCATCTTCATAATAAACATATAAACATAATCATTATGTATATCAAATATTACAAATACTAATAATAATAATAATAATAATTTATAACAAAATTACATTTCGTGTATATATATATATTTCATATTATATATAATATGTATGTATACAGGTGTGTAGAAATAAATGATTTGCGAACCGTTTACTCTTTTCGGTAATTGTACCACTGCGGAATGCGCCGATTTTATCGGCAAAATCATTGGGCTTCGTCTTTGCAACGCTGATTGTACTTTAACCTTGAAACGTTTGGAGGATCGTTGCGGTTTGTTTGATAATAGCGATAACAGCGTTTGCCGCACATATATATACATAAATATCGCGTCCTCGGAGCGCAAAGGCGACAAGCTCGCCATCAGTCACAGCTGATGCGATTTTATCGCCATACACCCGTCCAATCAACGGCACACTATACAATTGTTTCCGCGTACTGTCATTGTACAAACCAGTGGCGCGGTGGAACTTCATAATTTGCGTCCTCGGAGCACAAAGGTGACATGTCCCAAACGGTAAATTGCTCGGGGCGACTATTTTACCAGTGTGAACCGGTCATCATAGTTCAAGGGAACTAACTCTGTATAAAAATGATAATTGTACATACTGCACTCTAGATTTTTGAGATTATAAAATTGCATACGAAAAATGCGGACTTGTGTCACTCGTGCACTCCGAAAATATTTTGGTACTTTGTGACAAAATGTAATGTGATTCGAATGCGTCACTTGACTTGACTCGATAGAATTATGAAACAGGTACTTATTAATTTTTGCAAAATCGTGGACATGTCACCTTTGCGCCCCGAGGACGGCGACATACAGCTACACTTTGACTATGACCTAAAGTGCACCGCCAACCATAACAATACTCCAAACTCTTCAAGCTTTAACCATCGTGGATTCATCGCTACAATGCGAAAACCCCAAAGATTTCACCGACGTAACAAAACGGTTCGCACAATTGATTCCTTCATGTGAAAAATTGGCGACTCGCATCGAAGACAGTTTTGCTCCCCCATTTTGGTACATCTGGGTAGCGTTAAACTATTCCGCATGCGAAAGTCGACGCAATTTTTTGATTTTTTTGATTAGGGGATGCGTTGCATCCCAACGCATCCACCGATCGGATACATATATACCATTTTTTTTTAATACTGCGCCCCCCTCCCCTTTGAGGGGCTAGGCGGGGGGGGGGCACGCACACGTACACGCACACAAACACGTTTCGCAGTCATTTTTAGCACACACACACACACAATAAAAAAGTTCATTTAAGTTTTGCGAGTTTCGTCCGTTTTTTAAGCCATTTACACGACACTAGGGGGGAGTTGGCCACTCAGGCTACAGCAGCGTGCAGCAACAGTACGTCTTTTTCTCCTTGTCGGGGCTCACGTTCATCTCTCGCACGATTTCTGCAAACATTTCGTTGACATTTGTGCGACTTTTGGCGGAGGCTTCGACGAAAGGGCAGCCCCACTGTTGTGCCAAAGCTCCGCCTTCCACCGATGGAACCTCCCGCTGGTGCTCCAGGTCCGCCTTGTTGCCCACTAGCAGTATCGGCACACGCTCTTTACCTTTGACCCGCGTGATCAGCTCCTTCATGGGTTTTATGTCCTGGAACGTCTGGTGGTTGGTCAGGGAGTAGACGACGACGAACCCCTGTCCATTCTTGATGTACAGGTCCCTCATCGAGGCGAACTGCTCGGTGCCGGCCGTGTCCAGGATCTCGAGCACGCACGGCGAGTTGTCCACCTCGATCTCCTTCCGGTAGAAGTCCTCGATGGTGGGGTCGTACTTCTCCATGAAACATCCTGAGACGAATTGCACGGTGAGGGCCGATTTGCCGACACCGCCCGATCCGAGCACGACCACTTTGAAGTCGCGCATATTCGCGGGGTTTTGTTTTTTTGTATTTTGGTTTTTTTGGTTTTGGCTTTAGGGGTGGGAGCGCGGCCGCCGCCACCGCCTGCGCCTCATCACCCCCGAACACGTGTTTAGGGTTGAAATGGTGTCGGTTTGGGTAGGGGTTGAGGGGTTGAGGGGTTGAGGGGGAGGAGTGTGTTGTGATGCTCGCGCTCTTCTCCCAGCCGGTCTCGGTCGTTCGCCGCACGCCGATACGACTCGACTGTCGAACGCTCGCCGCGTTTCGTTTCGTATCCCCACCACCACAGCGGGGAGTAAGTGTCTTCCCCCCCTTTCCCCTCACCCGCCGCGCATTCTCTATGGTTTCGAGCGCCGCTCCTCGCGACGTTTCATTTCGGTTGGTAGCAGTGTCGTGCAATTTATTCAATTAGGCCTGTCGCACACACAGCCACCAGTGGCCCAAGGCGCGGGAACAAAAGTGGCGAGTGGCGGCCACAAGCTGCGAGAGCCGGCCACTGCCCCAGCGTGTGGCTCGTAAGGCACTCGCCACCGCCACCGGTGGCGGCCACAAGCTGCGGAATGCATTTCTCATAGAGTTTGTATGGGATGCCCGCAAACACAACCACGCGCCACTCGCCACACGCTGGGACAGTGGCCGGCTCTCGCAGCTTGTGGCCGCCACTCGCCACTCGCCACTTTTGTTCCCGCGCCTTGGGCCACTGGTGGCGGCCACCGGTGTAAAGAGTGGCGCGTGGTTGTGTTTGCGGGCATCCCATACAAACTCTATGAGAAATGCATTCCGCAGCTTGTGGCCGCCACCGGTGGCGGTGGCGAGTGGCCGTGTGTGCGACGACCCTAAGTCTGTCTTGATTCAAGTAATACTGTAATACAAATACTGTTCAAGGCTCTTGAACAGTATTTGAGCAGGACTGTCTCGAGTCCGCATTGCCTTTGAAAATCCCAATTTAAGGTCTGAGCACACCAAAGCGAAATCGCGTATGAAAACCTAGCGAACTTCGCTAGGAAAATCTAGAAAATTTCGCTCGTCTTTCAATTTGTATCGCACACACCGGCCCGATTAATGCATGCCACACACGCATATTTTTATTGCGAATTTGTTTCAATTTTATTAATAATCAATTGTTTTTGCACTACTTTACGTAATATATCTATTATAACAGCTGATAAATATATAATGGACGTATATAATCGCCCCCGCCACCAGTTTCAAGGTAAACTAAAGTTTTCACCACGTGGCTATGCCCGAATATTTAGCGGTTAAAGCCTTTGACTTTGCTATCATGCGCTTAAGCGCGGAAAATCGTTAGGTTTTCTGCGCTAGGTTTTCATACGCGATTTCGCTTTGGTGTGCTCAGGCCTTAAATCGGGCCGTTGTGTGCGATACAAATTGAAAGAATACTGCCGTCCTAAGCCCACTTAATGAAACTGACAAAAATTACGAAAATGAGTTAGATGTGTTTTAGGGGTTATGGGATTGTATTCTTGCGATTTTTCATATCAAAATTAATGTATCTTCATCCAAAAGTGACTTTTTTAAACTATTAAATCTAACGTATCTGCATGCGCAGAGAAATAGTATCACCAATGCTTAGCGAAAATAACGTATCCAATATTTACTTCGGTCACTACCTTATCATGAAAGATTGAAAAGACTGAATCTCTCTACATTTGAGACAGGAGACGAGGAGATTAAGAGGTGATTTAATTGAAGTATTTAAAATAATAAATAATCATTATTCATGTGAAATAACCAAACTTCTTTTTTGTTCAATGAGAACCCTCATCTAAGGTCATAAGAGGTCATACTCTTAGACTCCGAAAATAAAAATCAAATAAGATTGTTAGAGATTCATTCTTTTCAAATACAGTGGTTGAAGTTTGGAATAGTCATATGTATACATTAATAATGAATAATAAAGTGACGTAACTACCAAAGTATTCATTTTTTTTTTAATTTTCCTTAGAATTATCAAAACACAATAGAAAATAACCTCATGCACTAAAAAAAAAGTTTAAATAAATCAGTAATATATGAAGAAAAACACAAAATTAGAATAAAACTTTCAAGTCCATTTATCTCGATATTGTTGTTTTGTCAGTTACGTTAAGTGGGCTTAGGACGGCAGAATACGTCTATACGCGGACCAGTATGGGGTACCAGTACGGAAAACGGCGGTGTTCCGTTTGGATGGGCATACATTCCGACACTATCACTTCGTTACTAATAATACGATTGACGTGAATGTTGTTTTATTCGCTCGGATATACGTCTACAATACATTTAAAATCTTGAATTGGCACCGTGCATGCGCGAGGCGCGGAGGAGGGGGCGTATCTTCCGACGGCCATTTTGGACGTTTTTGGAAATTTCCAAGCACTATATCTCGCGACTCTGACGTGGTAGCGCGGTGATTTTGCTACTAAACGAAACATGTCTTCGAAGTCTGTCGATTTTAGCCGTAAAAAGTGAACTGTGTAAAATATTTGTTGGTGAAAAATCAAAAACAAGTCGAAAAAAATCTAAAATTTCATAATGTCGGCCCATACTCGGCAAAAAGCCAATAAGAAATATAAAAAAAACGTATATCATCAGAAACTGGGTCTAATCATCTATCGATGAATACCAAAATGTCTGTGACAGAACGAGTAAGACGGTATCAGGAACATCAGAAAGTCGACGCGGCGCGAGCACCTCGACGGCCACTGTTTACCACAGGCCAATGATAAATAAAATTGTAATCGATTACTAGTTAAGACTTTATTCGTTATGCTAAATAAAAGTATATTAATGTGTCCATTTCGATGCCTTCATTTCATTCTCATATTTCAAATAAAATATTAGCCGCTAAAACAGACGTATTCACGAAAACCCACGGCCGTGTTTTTTATTCCAGATGGCATGAAGAGTAGTGATTTGCCGTTCATATAAGTGTTATAGATGATAATAATAAAGGTATGTACATACATATATAGAATAAGTTAAATAGATAAGGTGCCAAATAGAATACAGAGAGTAAAGGCAGAAACATACATACCACACGCCACGTCACTCACGTTTTCTAACGGGATCCTAAATACATCAGAGTCATACACACTTACCACACGCCACGCCACACTTACGAGTACCACACGCCACGCCACACACGTCTTCTGACAAAATCCTAAACGCATACATTTATTTGGTTTTGCGTGGCGTAGATACAGACTTGCAACACCTCACCCCACGTCACAATGTTGTGTGGTTATGTACATTAGTTGGTTTACATTATTATTCTCATGATGCAAATCAAAGAAATCCTAACGTGTTGTCTCTTTGAAGGATTGGTTTTACGAATGCGTCGGCCTGGCCGACGCTAACGCCATGGTTTTTTTATATAAAATTTGACAGATTTATGGAAAGCTGGCCGCAGCCCCAAATCTCCCCGCACTCCTCCTTCCCTTGTGGCCGCAGCCAGCTTTCGATCCATTTGTCAAATTCTATTTAAAAAAAAAAAAAACTTGGCGCTGGCATCGGTCAGACCGACGCACTCGTGAAACCAGGTCTTTAGAATGATTTATGGATTCATGTTTTACTCGTATTTGGGCTATGGCTGTAAAAAAAGCGTTTAGCACATGGTCGAATAAAATCATGTTAGGTTCACATTTAACCGCTTGACGTCTGGCTGCTAATGACGTTTCTGTGAGTAAACTGAAAAAAATATACTTGCACTTTAATTTGTTAATTAAATTTGGAAATATTTACTTATATCAAGAAAAAACCAAATAAAAACATTTCCCTCTATTGAATATTCACATTAAAGATATAATTATAAACTAAATTTTTAAATCTATATCCAAAAATTTTTTTAAACATTTAAATTATGTATTCAATTTAACATTTTCAAGAAAGGATTCATATTTCAGAGTGCAATATGTATCTACATGTGTTCATGTCGCATGTGCAATAGTAATAAGAGTGCAGCAGATAATGGGTTATATCTAAATATAATGTTCTGTTATATTAAGAGGCGCGGTCTTCTGCTTTTTATCCTCCTCGCCAATCATCACTGACAGCTCATCGCGAATAGTGACCTCATCGATTATAGTCAATACGCAAAAATAGCAATATTTGATACATGATATCATCAAAACGGGTAAAAACGTACGAAAATTATTTATCAAAACATTGCCAGAACTTTCACATCATTATTCCCATGCACTCTGAAATGACTTTTCGCCAATCTTCAATTAAAACTGTGTATTAGCTTTTAGTCCAGCCTGTGATAAAAGAACAATTCATTTGACGCGATTTAATATGTATTGCGCAACATTTTATTTGTTCTTTAATGATTCATATAGATACATGAAACAAATTTTCAGATTGTACATATGTGTATATATATATATATATTTAATATTCTGTATAAAACATACTTGAATGTTTTCTCACTCTTGTGTTATCATTAGAGACCCGTGTTTTTCGCATATATTTTTTATCGATTTTAGCATTTTGATTTGTCATTTTAGCATATTGTAGCGAATAAAGTGTTTGATTTTAGCATCTATTTAGCATTTATTTTTATTAGATAATTTTTTAATACATATCAATTTCAATACTCTGTAACACAATTTATTATATAAAAACAATTTAAAACTAACATGACACATAAAAAATCATTAAGAAGTAGCAATATGGAGAAATACAGAGACAAAAATCATGAATAAAAAAATAAAATATAACATTAATTTAAAATTTATTAAAACTAAGCATGGAACATATTTCCACAGACGACTCTTTTAAGTTAGTGCGACGATCAGTTACCACTAAATTATATTTACTAAAAAAATCTTTCTGCATCCACACTATTCACTGGACACCAAATTGATTTTATTGCAGCAGAACCAAACTCTTCATATTTAATTTTTTGTTGCCATTAATAATTCCAATATATCAGGTTTTAACCTACTTTTTTAAATTTGCTTTAAGTTGTCTAAAAAGTGCTCATACCCTTCTAAACATTGAGCCTCTATAAGTAAGGTAAATATGGGTATATTGTTAAATAATAATATTGTTTCTTTTACATTTATGCCACATTTTGAACACGCTATAGATGGGTTAAAAAAAGCTCACTTAACGTTTCAAAAAAAATAAATTACTATTATTTAAGGTTGAATGGGATTTAAGTTTGAGAAGACTTTTCTCAGCAACCTCTTTGAAATTACATTCCAAGTCACTTCTTTTACGGTCAACAATTGATGAAAGCAGTTGTTTGGTTTCAAGGGGGAAAACTCCATCAATAATATTTTGTAGGCATCGTTTCATGTCCCCAATTTCTTCCCATAATAAATGGGCAAAGGGATAGGAAGATCCTTCTAATTTATCAATTAAACAAATAAATTTAATGCAAATCTCACCCACATATTTACATTGCGTTCTTATCAAAATAGGGTCTGAATAATAGAGTTCAATAATTTTATCTTTATTTGCATTTTTTTTTTTTACTCGAGTGATTTGGAAAAATTCTATTAATGGCTCAAAATATGTATCCAAATATTTCACAGATTTAAACCATGACTTCCAACGAGTAATAACAGGACTTGGAAACAAAATAGCTGTAAGATTAGGATAATTTTTTCTTCAAAAATGTAACATATTCTGATTTCATTTTTCTTGAATGCAAAATGACATTTTTATTTTGGTTATGAACTCATTAAGAGCAGGCAACTCTTTCATGAATATATTACCCACCAAACTAATTTTATGTACCCAGCACTGAAAATGCAATATATTATTTCCAATCAAAATTTTAAAACTATTGAAACATGAAATCATGTATGGCGCTGAATCGGAAACAAAACCGACTATGTTATTATATGAGATGTCAAATAATCAAATTACGGTCGATTTTCGTGAATTTTATAGTTAAACCAAATTATGAAAATGATAAATACGTTAAGTAAATAAATACGAACCTTTTTAATCTGTCACAAGTCCAAAAAAGTCTAAAATCCTTCACGTTCACGAATCTTCAAAAATTCACTACTGCACGTAAGAGACCGATCACGAGACAAGAAGAACGACTCTTTTTGAAGTCAAACGACGAACTGATTTTTATTTGCAATTTTTTTTTTTAAATAATACTGCATTCTGCATAGTTTTCGATATTTCCCATCAATACAACTTCTTTGGGTAAAACCATCTCAATTTTACCTCCAGGTAAAAAAACTTATTTGGGTAAAATTTTCGTATGGGTTTTTTCGTTAACTCATAATTTTCGTCCCAGGTGTTCACGACCCAACGGTTAGGTGTCAATATGGACACGACTGTTCTAAGAACTCAAAAACAATATTTTAATTTAACTTTCAGTTGTTAGTTCACTAGTTAGTGTGTACAAACAAGTCTCAACGTTGTTTTAGTAATATTTTTCTTTAAAAATAATTAATTTTGTATATTTTTTGTGATTTTTAGCATCTATTCGCATATTTCAGGATTTTAGCATAAATTCGCATATATCCTGAATTTTAGCATCTATTTCGCATTTATCGCAATATGCGAAAAACACGGGTCTCTAGTTATCATATACATAAAAAAAAAAAATCTTACAGAATGATGATTCTGAATTAATGATCATTAATTTTTATTTGTATTAAATAGTAGTACATTTCTGTATAAAGATACATATGTACATAGTTCTGATGTCTTGAAAATTTGCATGTCTACTTGTTTTTGATGTCATTGACCCACTTAACCATGTAACTTGATTCTCTACATCAGTTTCCCAAAGTATAGTACCCGAAATGGTTTAAGGTACTCAGTTGAATGTTTTTTTTTGCAACTTTGAGTGAATAAGAAGTGCTTTCCTCACCAGTATTCATACGTTGCCAAATAATCTCTCAAATGCAGAAAAACTAAATGGAAAAAGAAGAATTGGAGCTGACTTCAGATGGTTTTTTTTTAAATGAAAATTTGAACAAAATGAGCTGGACGTATTGGTCCATACGTCCGGGGTTGCAATTTTGACCCAGTCCGAGGGAAATAATAAAAAAAAAAACCAGTGTTCCAATCGGTAAATAATCTTTATTTAACTCAATTCACCAAATTTTACAAGCAATATGCTGTGTTTTGGAAAAAAAAACTCGCCTACGGCGCATTTGCATAAAATTTTGCGCAAAATCTAGTGATTTATGAAATTTAAAATAGTTTCATATAATAATCTCCCCAATTGTTTTTGATACGCGCATTTTATAAATTTGGGTAACACTGCTCTACAGGATTCTCATTGAGAATTTCTTTGTACTCTCCTTTAGCGCTTGATAATTTTTGATCTGCAATGTTTTTTTTTTTGCACATCCATTAACTAAATCAATTCACATCAATATTTATTCTACAAAATTGAAATGCACACGTACTGAAGCAACAACGTGCTAATTAACATTGTGAAACACCTTGAAGAGCAGATAATGTTCAAATATTCACTCTATATATATTATGAATGTATGTATCATATCGGAATAATATCTGCCTTTGTTGTCGTTAACTTTTCACCTTTGTATTGATTTATATTATCGTTATTGTTTTCAAATAATAATTTCTATTTGCAGGAAGTGATATCAAAACGTTACATTGGTGTCTAATTCATGCCAAGGCAAACTATGGAATAAAACTCAAGACAGAAAAACTTTCTATTTTATACATATTATCATATTAATTTTATATTTATATTATCATATATATTTAATTTTATATTTATATTATATATTATATATATTTATATTATATATTATATATATTTATATTATATATTATATATTTATATTATATTTATATATATATATTATATTATATATTATATATATTTATATTATTTATATTTTATTTTATATTTTAACTCCTAAAATACTTATCCAAAAATCGTTTATTTTTTTCCAGAATGGCTCAACCTAATCAAGGATATCCTCATCCTCCTCAATATGGTGAGACGTTTTACTCTTGGCGTTTATTTTCGTGCTATAATTTTGTCAAAAAAAAATTCGTTATCACATTTTATTACTGCAACAGACCCACCCACGCACAGTTTTATTGTTCTGCAGATAAAACATATTGGGTGTGTATTTGTACGTTTGAGTCATAGTATGTATGTATTCTATTTAATATTTTAGGTGCCAGTGCTCCGCAGGGCGTGCCAGGACCTTACTCGCCCAATTTTCCTTCGCAACAACAGGGATATCCACATTCCCAAGGATATCCACCACAAGGGTATCCACAGTCTCAACCACAAGGGTATCCACAATCTCAACCGCAAGGATATCCACCAATACAACAGCAGGGCTACGCACCACTATACTCCCAAAGTAATTATGCACCTCCAGGTCCTCAAAGTCCTCCAATGGGGCCTGGCTATGGAAACTTTGGCCCACCTCCGGGAGGCTTCGTTCCACCCGGATATGTACCACCGGGTTATCAACCCGGTCCTATTACGCAGCAACCTGGATCGATGGGACCTGGACCTCAACAGGCAGGAGGTATTTTCAATTTCAAATTAGTACAAATTAAAATATACTAGGCTCGAGACAGACAGGAATGGAAGAAGATTGAAGAGGCCTTCGTGCAGCAGTAGATGGTGATGATGATGAAAATATAACAAATATACAAGTATATTCTTAAAATGTCACGTGACTCGTCATATTTAGTGTTATCAGAACTAACTTTTGCACATACATACATACAAAGCTGTGTTTTATTTATTTTAGACGATTAGATTAGATTAGATTTTGCAATTGTTAACTACTGCCAATAAATACGCCACTTATAATGTAATTGTCGTGAATTTCACATAAATTTCGTATCTTTGCAGAAACTTGTAACTGAAGTACAATTTGACCGAAAAGTAAATTTTAGCACTCGGTTAATTAAAATGTTTAATTTGGCAACTAATTAATCCGTCAGTATTTAAATCAATAAATGGACAGTAACTTTTCAATGAAATGGTCAGTATTATATTTAGAAAATGGTCAGTAAAAAACATATTTTTGTTATTTAACTTCTTAAATAATGATTTTACAGTTAAATACCGATCGTTTATATAAATTTACTTACCGTTTAGTATTAATTACTATTTAATACAAGTATTGACCCTTTAAAAAACTCACTGACCATTTAGTTAAAATAACTGACTGAAAATCGGACAGTTACTGACCCAATAAATACAGGCCGTTTAATTGTATCGACGTATCCATTACAAAATTGCACAGCGTTCATTAATTAATTGTAAAATTATCGATTTCATACCATCATCATCATTTTCAGCCGTTCACCATCCACTGCTGCATGAAGGCCTCTTCCATTCCTAACTGCCTTGAGCAATCTGCATCCACTTTACTCCACACATTCTTCTCAATTCACCAGCCCATCGTCCACTCGGTCTACCTTGCTTTCTTTCGCATCCTATTGGATACCATTCCAGTATTTCTTGCATCACTTTGCCACTTTGGTCATACTTCTTACCCATGTATTCCTCTTACGATTTCTTCTTTTTATACCAAGCATACATCTTTCCATGCTTCTATGTGTGCACTGGATCTTACGTAACATTTTTGAATTTAGATACACGTTTCACATCCACACGTCATAACTGGCAGTACGCATTGGTCGTATACCTTATTCTTTAATCATTGATTTAATATATAAAATTAAAACTAAATATTAGCAATTAATAAAAATTACATTGTAATTATAATTGAAAACGAAAATTACTCGGTATAATAGACTTTATCGTGTATCGAAATAGAAACAATTAACAAAAATGCTTTATGCTGAAGCTTACAAAACAATGGTGATTGTGTTGGTAAGTCATCGTAAAGATTATTATCACTATGGTCTCAAATTAAAACCTATTTCATACATTTTGCATTATATTCAGTCGTAAATATTTCCATTAACGTACTTCGATCCAATAGACTTCTGCAATATGAGATTTGATCCGAAATTTTATCGTGAACATTAAGTGCTCTGTGTTTTATTGTTTGCGATAAACGACATTCAGTGTTATGTTTGACTACACAGATACTACTATGTACTAAATTAACAAGACATTACCTTCTATCTTAGTTGATTCTCATTATCTAGTTTGAAGTTGTTACATCAAACGAGTCTCGTTGGGTAGTGTTGTGATGTTAGTCGTAGGTCGAGCACTTATCCAATTGACCAACTCACGTCTACATTTGAATAAAGTGGCAAACGCAGTTACAATCCATCGTTAAGTGGCGGTGCTCGTTTCGAATACATTTTCTAAAGATGGACTCGAAATATAATTTCAACTCTGAAAAACTTTCACCGAGTAATCGTGAACGTGAAGCGAAATGTGACTCTGTGTCGTGCATGAAGAAAATCAAAGTGTTTTTCGTTCAAAAAGTACAGTATCTCAGAGACAATAGTGTTTATCTAGAGACCTTGTCGGTGCAAAGTATCAGGCGGAGTATGCGAAGATCGTTTAAAATCAAACGTAGCCCTAAAAAAGTCGGCTATGCCAAATTCCTAACAGATGAAGAAAGACGGTTGGTTGTTACAGTAAATTAATTAGTATTAATTTATTGTTTAAAATAAAGTATAACTTTCATTTTCATATACGTACATACCCGAATACCAAAAACACAATTGTACTTGTAAAGAACTTATCAGTCAAATTAAGGTCAATTTGATCAATGCTCCATTTCAATCTTTCTCTTTACAATGAATGACTCACTTACGTGATTAATTATTGTAATCAGTGCCAACGTGAAATGGTAGGTAACCCAGGTACTTACCTAGGGAGCTGGATGATTGGCGGCGCCACAACGGCCACCCCCTTTTGTTGAAAATTTCAGTTAAAAACATTCAGTCACATCTCTATTGTTGATTTGGAATTCATTTTTTACTCAGTTGTCTGGGTCTTACTTCTACAACAAATATGCTTCAGTATAAAAATTGTAATCTTCGGAAGGCGGTGACACTTTTATTGGATTTAGAATCTAAAATTGAAAGCATTGAAAAAAATATCGCCGAACACCATCCACTGCTGGATGAAGACCTTTCCAATCCTCTTCCGCTCCTGTCTGTCTTGAGCAATCTGCGTCCACTTGACTCCACACATTCTTTTTAATTCGTCAGCCCATCGTCCACTCGGTCTTCCTTGCTTTCTTCCATATACCATTCAAGTATTTCCCGTGTCCATCTGCCATCCATCCGCTATGTGCTACTTTGGTCACACTTCTCACCCGTGTATTATTTTTTTGATCTCTTCTTGTTATATCAAGCATACATCTTTTCCATGCTTCTTTGTGTGCACTGGATCTTGCGTAGCATTCTTAAATTTAACAATCACGTTTCATATCCATACGTCATAACTGGCAGTATGCATTGGTTGTATGGCTTATTTTTTAAGCATAGCGGGATGTTGGATTTAAAAACTATGTTCATTATTTCAAAAGCGCTCCTTTCTAGTTTCATTCCCGTATTATTTCTTCTTCTTTACATCCAGTCATATTTACCAATTGCTCTAGGTATAAATAACTATAAACTATCTCTACAATATTGATTATTTACTACTTTCTACTTTCTACTACTACGTACTATGTACTTTCGTTGCTTAATAATATGTTATCTAAATAAAATGTTATGGTGTTACTAGGTGCTTGGATGAATATGCCGCAAGGGCCAGCGAATTGTCCTCCAGGACTCGAGTACCTTACTATGATTGATCAGTTACTAGTACACCAAAATGTCGAAATTCTGGAAGCGCTAACCGGATTCGAAACCAATAATAAATTCACAGTGAAAAATAGCATCGGTCAAAAAGTTTATCACGCCGTTGAAGACAACGACTGCTTGACGAGAAACTGTTGCGGACCAATGAGACCGTTCGAGATGAAAATATTAGATAATTACAGGAATCAGGTAAATTTAAAAAAAACAGACTAGAACAATATGTAAATGTTGTTATTGTGTAAAATATTTATATTATTTTATACAGGTTATAAATATGCATCGGCCGTTAGCGTGCGAGTCTTGTTGCTTCCCTTGTTGTCTTCAAACCATGGAGATATCTGCTCCTCCCGGTACTGTTATCGGCTCCGTTGAACAAGAATGGTCCATTTGCCAACCGACATTTGCTGTTAAGAATGCTGCTGGTGATACAATGCTTCGCATATCGGGTCCAATGTGCAGGTTCTCCCTGTGTGGAGATGTTGAATTTAAAGTAATGTCTTAATCAAACAGTACTGTACGTTTTAATTTACATGTTGTAACACATAGTTTTGTTCAGATTTTGGCCGTTGATGGAGAGACTGTCGTTGGTAGAATCTCAAAACAGTGGTCCGGAGTTCTGCGAGAGATGTTTACAGACGCTGATTATTTTGGTATTACGTTTCCCATGGATCTAGACGTGAAGATGAAAGCTGTACTACTCGGAGCACTGTTTCTCATTGTAAGAAATTTCCTATGCATATTTTTATGTTTGTGATATTTTGACATTCAATTAATGAATAACACGCCTTGTGGATGGAATTGTTTTTAATGTTTTTGCATCTTGTTAAAACTTTTTTTGTTCTTTAATTTTTTCCTGGATCAAAACTATTACAGTTCTATACTGTGAGGATGTACTATGTTTTTTCATTGAAGCTGGTCATAGTTTTTTTTATTAACATTATCATAACTTCCTGTCCTCTTACATGTTTGTTTTACAGGATGTTATGTTCTTCGAGCATTTGAGGAATTTGCAACCCAATTAATTATGGTAATTTTATGATAAATGAGTATTTTAGAAAAAAAATGTATTTGCGTTGCAAACCATAACATGTAATAAACAATGAGGTTTTCTCATATCAAACGTAAACTAACCATATTATGCACATTAATTTTTTAACGCATCATTTTATCATTTTTTCGCTAAATATCAATCATAATTATTGATAAATTGCATTGCATGATAAATTTGAGAAATACAATGCATGATACTTTCTACAGTATTAAACCATTAACATTTATATTTTTGATTGAAATAACACATGTATTTCTTTGAATGATGGTTTCTAAAGAAAGTTCAAAAAAATTAACAGAAAACTTTCACATACCTATACTTAATGTAATGAATTGCAATTATTATGTGAATAATAGATTAATTTCATTATGATTTTTTTGTTTTACAGGATGCAATGTTCTTTGAGAAATCTGGCAATCGAGAGAGTGATGGTATTGGAATGCTTTAATTTTTGTAAAGATTGAATCGGAATGGTTCGAACTATGTATGTACCAAAAACATGCACAATCGATAATTAATTACTTTATCCATATCGGATAAAGTATTGTGATTTTTTTGTTAACCAAGCGTATTTTTTTATATTAATCAAATTTTTTACAAGTTTGTTGCCCAAGCAAGTTTTTGAACTGCTATTTCATGCATTTATTCTTATTCTTGTTTAACACATTTTTTAATACTTCGAATACTTTTTCGAAGTATTAAAAAAAACTCGAGAAAGCCTTATTATATAACCTATTTCAGGGTGTTGGCCAAATTGTATTCCCTAAACCTTTTTTCTGTATATTACCTATTTTCTATGAATATATTTATTATTATAAGATTGAATAGTAATCAAATTCAAAAATTACACAGTACTAGTCAATACAATATACGAAGCCGGTGTGAATAAAGAAAAAATATGTTTATGTATTTAAAAATCATTTTTGTATTTTACCAAATTCCTTCTACAAACTTATTCTTATTAGATATTTAAGTCCAGTGGAATATTTATTAAAAAGGTATTTTCTGTTTGAAAATTAATTCTCGAAATATTCTTGAAATTTTTAAATAAATATTTATAAGATACTAAATGTATTATTAATGCTTAAATTATATATGTATTGCGATTGACATTGTATGTACATCATATTAGTTTTGACATTTTTATATGGCGTCAATATTATTGCTTATTTTAAGATGCCAATATCTCTTGAATTAATTTTTGTATTTATAAGAAAAA
This sequence comes from Parapsyche elsis, assembly GCA_022651745.1. Lineage (NCBI taxonomy): Eukaryota > Metazoa > Arthropoda > Insecta > Trichoptera > Hydropsychidae > Parapsyche > Parapsyche elsis. The sequence continues at coordinate 5,610,011 of JAGVSN010000002.1, read as the reverse complement.
CAAATACGTTTTCAATTTAAGAACCACGGGTGTATTTATTCCCTTGACATTAATTTAATTATGCTTTTATTTTGTCCATTATAAACACATAACTTATGGTGCTTAAAATATTGTACACAAATTATATTTACTCATTAAAATAATTTTGATAAAATATTGTGTTTTCACTTCAATTGTACTAAAATAAAAAATTATTTAGCTAACTTACTGAGTTAGCTAAAATATTAAATATGCTTAATCGAATATAGATGTTAATATATATTATGAAAACAATTTAATGTAAAATAAAATGTCTTGGTGAGTTTAATATGATAATTCATTACTTCCCAAATACACTGTCCTGATTGAATTCTAATTTCATCTGGTAGCATTTTTAATTTTAGTATAAAGCTTAAATAAAACAACTGGTCCATCATATTTGTGTATGAATGTATTTATAATACTTTGAAGCAACAAAATAATAATGGTAACACTTAACAATTTATGCAAAACCTTAATTGCACTTATAGGTAAAAAAAGGTTCAATAGCAATATAAAATTTTCTAACATAACTTAATACCATTACATAAAGTTGATATATTAATCTGAATGTGGTTTATTATTAGGAAAAACAGATGGTCCACCTAATTGCACAGTATCATTTATGATTAAATCTTCATTTAACTTTTTAGCGAGGAAGTATATTTCAGCTAAAGCAATAACAAGTGCACACATGACTCCCAAAAGAAGACGAAAACCAAAGTCAAGATTACCAATCATCAACTCAACACCCAAAAAACCGAATAAAAATCCTGCACCCAGCGATATAATAAATTGGCCTACAGCTACTAGCTGCTTGTTTAGGTTTTTAACTGCAATGATACAAATATATATACTTTAGACTAAATGTGTGTACAATATATCTAATTTAATTTATACAATATCTTGATAACTCACTTTGATAAGAAATAGTTTCCTCTGGATGTCTCACTCTAACATTATCAACATTTTTGGTCATTGACCTGTAATCACGATTCATTTGATCCCTTCTCAATTTAACACACCTAGCTTCTAACCCGGGATCGCGTTTTATGGTCTCATTTTCTGGTAAAATTACATCTGATCCTTCAAAAAGTTCATGTAAATATATCGTTTCACCATCATTCCTAACTTTTTCTAAATATTTAAGCAGCCATTTCATATCGTCGATACATAATAATTCATTCTTGGCTTTCTCTATTATTCCTTGTGCCAATTTTGATTCTTCTTTAGCACAAGTTTCATCGGTATCATCAGTCTTTGGTTCTACAATTTTATCAGTTTTATTATTATTTGTTAATTTCGTTTTTTTAATATACTGCAAAATTGATTTTGGTATATCGGTTTCATTTTCTAACGTGAACAAGTATTCTTTTAATTTAATTGAAGGCAGAATATGAACGGTGGGGTCTACGATTGATCCTTTGTTGTCCATTTTGTTTGAATTTATTTAGTGGTGATATTAAGTTTGTGTTCTAAATCCGCAAAAAAGTCGTTCAATTCTTCTTCTTTCTGCTCAAAAGCGTTGTCTATTCTGGTGTACTTATCTGACATATTTTCAATGAACACATTCCATTCCTTTTTTCGCTCTTCTCTATTTTTTTTTATTGTGTCGTCCTAAAAGTAATATGAACAATTTTTTAATAAACTTAAATTTGCACAACTTTCTAATTTATTCACATATGATTAAAATGCGTTCAAGAGATAATTTCAGTTTTCCTGAACACATTCTAAGGGCTCCTGCACACTGGCGGATCTTCCGCCGCGGAACGCCTGTACATTGGTTTTCATACAAATGAGTGATAGCCACCACACCGCTTAGTGTGGCGGCTATCGTACGCGTACGCGGCGGAAGATCCTCCCAGTGTGCAGAAGCCCTAAGTATTCGACACATCTACGCATTCTTAACCTATAGTGTTTTCCTCCCCAGGGGAGGAATGAAATCTGCAAGGGAAAAATGGGGTATCCCAAAAAAATTGCAATAATTCGTTTGATACGCTTCCAAATTGGATTCAAGGTGATATTTTGGGGATTTGAAAAATCTAATGGAATCCTTATGGACGATTATTTTCAATCAAACTGTAAAAAACAAACACTAACGATAAAGTAAGATTATTTTCCTATTACTACTAACACACATTTATTGTAAAATGGATAATGGCCACTTGACCAGGAACCATTAGGATAAATTTTTTAGTAAATAAAAGTATTATGAACATTATATGGATAAATAAAAGTTTAATAAAAAAAAAAAAAAATCGGATTTAAAAAAATTCGGGTGTGTCCAACCCATGACTTTATCCATATATTTGAGGAATATGATGAGTAACCAAACACCGAAAAAGTCAAAAAACCATGTACAAAGAAAAATAACAGGATTTTTGACTTTTCTACAAAAAAACAAAAAAAAAACCAACTTCCGGTTGACTGATTTTAATGATTTTTTTTTTAACTAGGTATTATAATATTACAATATTATAAAGATACAAAATATTTAAAAGGCCGAAAAAAATAAAAAACGAAATCTCGTTCAAGAGTAACTGCCACTTCTGGTTAGCGGAGATTGACCAAAATCCTAATATCTCTTACACCTTACATGAAAATAATAGATATGAAATTTCAGCTTGATAGACTTGATAGTTTCGGAGAAAAATTTAAAGTTAAAAAGTACACCGAGACACAGACATACATATATACATAGACATTTTTCAGAAACCATGAAAACGTGATCAGGGGATGATACCTGATACAAATCAGTCAAAATCTCGAGGTCGAATTTTCGCACGATCACAATACTTTATCCGATTAGGATAAAGTAAAAATGAAGTAGATACGAAATCTTTTAAGTTTTAATTTGAACTCCATGGATGATGGAACAAAACGCTGCTGAAGCAAGAATTATCAAATCAAAACCTTGATGAATTTTGATATTCTCAAACAGTTGCCTATCCAGATTTGGCAAATAAAACACTTTCAGCCTTAATTCCATTTGCTACAACCTATCCTTGCTAATCTGGATTTTCTAAATTTAGTCAGTATCGAGACAAAAGCTAGGAATACTTAGAACGTCAGACATATTTTAAACATCATTATGTATTTTTATTTCTGAAAATAATTGGTGACAAAAAATCAGTTATTTTAATTATGTAATTGATTGGTTCAATGAATTAAGAATAAATAAGGGAGGTAGAGGAAAGAACATTGTGTTCACTTCCATAGGGTTAAAAACCCGTGATCTACTACCTTAAGTTTTTCTTGTTCAACTTTGAATATAGCATCAGTTTCCTCGAGTGCTTTGTTCAGAGCTTCAGTCAACTTCGGTATATTCGTATCTGAAAGCTCTTTCAAGCGATCCACTTGATTATCTTTAATTTCAGTGGCGTCTTCGATAATTGAAAATAAATTTTCTACCTCGCGATCAGAACGTTTCTCCTGAAATTACAAAGGAAAACATAAAAAAAAAGTCAACGAGCACACAAAAAGACAGTAAAGTGATAGACATGGAAAGGCGGACCATACTGTATTGCAGTACATTTCAGTATATGGATAAAATGATATAGGTATATTTACTTCGAATTCCCTGAGCATAAACTTGAGTTCTCCGTTGACAAATGGCCGATGGTCGAATAGTCGGGCCCACAGCTCGCCGCAATCTGCAAAAATAGCCAGATCTGTCAATTCGAGCATTAGCACAACCAGAAGTTGCGATCGTCACAAACGGCGAACAAAACCGACTGACAGTTACACGTGACTGACGTGACACACCTCGAAACGCAGCGGACATGGCCGTATCCACGATGGTTCTAGCACCACTGACACGATGACAGATGTCACAATCGCAAAAATAAACTGATAAGCGACTCTGCTGTGACAGCTATTTACTTTTAAGCGTTCAATGATCGTATTACACAATCGATGCTTTGCTAAAAAGTATGTGATTTTTTAAATTTTACAGTTTCTTTGGGCAATTGATGAAATTGGATTATTTTGAATAGTTGCTGTTGCTTTTGTATGAAGTTGATAACATTGTAGGAATTCTCTACTCCCGTATTACTCACAATGGTAGCACTGCGCTGCTTTGTCACAATTGCTAAACGCTACAGCCACCGACTCGCCGTGTCGTCAACAATAATAAATTATCTGGATTTTTAAATTATCATTTATCTCTTAATAATTTATTCCGGGTTAAGTTAGATTAGAGCCTGGTGATGCCTGTTGTGACACCAACATACGTAGACTCATCTGCAGAGCAGATTAGTAATCCTAAACTCAAATGATTGTAAGTATAATCGCATCAGCTGTCAGGCTGTCATTGTTCGTATATGGGAGCGCCAAAGTATCAGTGACCACTTGGAAGGTTACAAAAGTATCTGCCCTACCCTGGAAGTAAATCGTTAATGTATTAACATAGTTCAATTACTGTCAAATGTCAAATCAATGTAAACATTCGACGTGCGTTTCATATACGTACACACTCCTCCAACACACTCACACGGAGGCGGTTGATAAGCGATGGGGAGCACTTTCACTGCTTGCGGTGATAGCTTAACAGATATGTATCTACCTAATAAACTCTTGTTTTCTAAATAATATATTTCCATTAATAAATTTTTAATAACCCTGAATGAAACATGTACATATATAATTTTCTTTTCAAAGTAATTTTTGTCAATGAGATTTCTCACCTTCGCTGAATTGATCGTTGCCGAGCAAACACGCACCCAGCTGGAGAGTGCACCGGCTCGTGCCGAACCAAACATTTTGACTGCACGTGCGACAGCCAAACACGAAACAAAAATTTCATTTCAGAATTTTTTAAATCAACAGAAACAGCAGAAAAATCAAAGAACGAATAAAACACCTAACAAAATATTTAATTCCGAATAAAACGAAAAATTGACAAACGCACACATGGCGAACAGGGACCGTTCATCTATTTGGAGTGTGGGGAAGGGAATGGGGGGGGGGGACTGCGAACAGCTCTCGTGTTTTGAAGACGAGCAGTGGTGCGCGGCACATTGCCGCGGACGCATATAGTGCGTATTCCTACCATAACCTAAAAGCCCTTGTGACAATGCCCACAACAAATAACCAGTGATAGTGCCTCGTAATAGGTATCAGTGTCAGTGTGAGTGAGTGCGTATCAGGACTTGGAGCCACCTCATCGTCGTCTTCATCTTCATCATCATCATGCCGGCCCTCATAGGAGTTGGAGAGTTCATCGAAGAGACGCGCGAGGACTACAGCTCGCCCACAACATCCACCTTCGTATCTCGTATGCCACAATGTCGACACACTGTCAATTCACTAGAGGAGGTAAACACAACACACCAATAACCATTATCGCTATCGTCTTTGATCTGACTCCATGTCTTCGATCGTCCGTGCGAAAAAAAACCCGTTGACGTTTCATTATCGTTGAAATTTTGGCACTGACGCGTCCCAACGTGGTCATGTCTTTTTTCGGTTGTACGTTCAAAATGTATGTATTTTTTTTTTGATTATAGCGCATTCCACCCATTTCGAGAAAGGTGCAATTGTGCAATTGCATTTTTGCGATAGGTGCGGTTGTCAGGCATATACTTACATACATACACATATAGGTGTGTCCCACTGTCCATATCTATTGCACGCAAAAGATACCGATAAACAACTCTAACGCACTTTTTACCCACTCGCCTTATTTGTACGTGTCGAGATTTTGTCAGGTGAATGTTCTATTTTGCCAGTTTTTTTTGTATACTAGGAAATTCAAAGAGATCGTAGGAGCAATACATGGGTAAGAAGCACGACCGAAGTGGTAGATATAGCGAAACGTGTGAAAAATGTGGCTAGTGAGAAGAATGGATGGCAGATGACCGCGAGAAATACTGGAATGGTATCTGAGAGGATGTGAAAGAAAGCAAGGTAGACCAAGTGGACGATGGGCTGATGAATTGAGAAGAATGTGTGCGAGTCAAGTGGATGCAGATTGCTCGAGACAGACAGGAATGGAAGAGAATTGGGGAGACCTTCATCCAGCGATGTATGGTGAAAGGCTGATAATGATGGTTGATTTTTTAATGTATGTTATTGAATGGAGACGAGTTTTTTTTTAAGTTGGATGCAAAAAGTTCGTATTTTTACTTGTGTGCTCTAAGAATATTGCTAGAACTTTTGTACTCTGTGATGCCAAAAGAAATTGTGACATCATTCGGATGTTTCATTTGACTGCCCTGATGGAATAATTTAATTAAAGAGGAACAAAATGTTGAACATATCACCTTTGTGCTCTGAGGACGCGATATACATATATGCAATATGAAGAAATTCACAAAGAGATGATTAAAAGTAAAAACAAAGTTTAAATGATATATTTTCTAACAGTAAACAGAAATTTAAAATTTTTCTACTGATAATAATAGTGACTTCCAACTAACAGTATGTAAATTGTGAAGAAGAAAAAAACATTCGCTTTAGAAGACATTAGCGAAAATTCCGAATAAAATAATTTCTTTTTTTTCTATTTTGTATGTACATACATATGTACATACACACATTGATTTGTTTTGCACGGTTTTTTTTTGCAACGTATCCCCCAAAATTGTATGATTTACGCGGTTTTCAATATCATCATCATCATTTTCAGCCGTTCACCATCGAATGCTGGATGAAGGCCTCCAACCCTCTTCCATTCCTCTATGTCTTGAGCAATCTGCATCCACTTGACTCCACACACTCTTCTCAATTCATCAGCCCATCGTCCACTCGGTCTACCTTGCTTTCTTTGATATCCTCTCGAATACCATTCCAGTATTTTTGCGTTCATCTGCCATCCATTTTTCTCACTATGTCCCAGCCACGTTTTTCACACGCTTCGCTATATCTGCCACTTTGGTCATACTTCTTACCCATGTACATATTCCTCTTACGATATCTTCTTGTTATACCAAGTATACATCTTTCTATGCTTCTCTGTGTGCACTGAATCTTACATAACATTCTTGAATTTACACTGGACCCCATCCCCTGATATTGTACGAGCTCCATGTCTTTTTTTCGTGGATCAATGGCGTAAATCGGGGGATGGGTGTTTTTTTAATATAATAATTACATAGTACCCTTTTGCTCTTTCAAAGCAAAGCCTTAACCCCATAGATATAGAATATTATTATTATTATATTGTTATTCTATATCTATGCTTAACCCCCATTTAAACCAACACTAATACAGCCTGTGTAATTCTGAATTGTTAGCACTGTTTGTGTTTGTTCCGAATAACACATATATTATATTGTCAGCTTCTGCGAATTTAGATGTTTTGATACATTTTGCATATTTTAATGTGGTTGTTTCACTAATTATTATTATAAAAAACTAGTTTTTTTTCCTGGTTCATATTATTTAAGCTCGTTGTATGCGTGTGAGTACACATCCGATCCGGATCATCCCCATCCGCTTTTAACCGATTTTTTTTCTCCCCCTCGTCTGTGTCATTTTCCGCTCCGCCAATTTTTTATACGCAGTAAACATTTTTTCCCCTCCCCGATGCTTTCGAGCTTCACCTTTCGAACTTGCATTCAACAAATGTTTATTTACTTTTTCAATCAAAAAAATATTCGGTAAGCGAATCGACAATTTGGCCCCATTGTCACCGGGAAACTTTTGTATGAACTTAAAATTATGTTCGTCTGATTCGATTGTACGGCTCGAAACGTTTGCGTATGCGGAATTCGCAATTCGCAATATGTACGTGACTTGGGAACGTATCCTTCAATACGTACCTACTCGCCATCTATTGATTTAAACTTGATCTTGTAATGCGGATATACTAAATTTAAAATTTATTCTCGTTGCAGCACAGCAGTAGTAGAGGCATACTTTTAAAGCTGTCGATCGTTCCACTGTTCCACTAATCGTTTTGAATTTGTCCTTAATTGACGAGTCTAAAAGAAACGACGTTTCAATTATAACAATATTACTGCTGTCGACATTATCTCAGAATGCATTGAGTATAAATTTTATTTTTGGACATTTTATACTAAAATGGCGTAATCGCTTTCAGTACCATATAATCGTTTTGCAATTCTAATTGTTTATTGTAATCGGTCATCGTTCGCTAGATAGACTTTCTGTGTCGTTCAATACCTATACAATATAAATTCGTTTGGTCATTTTTAAAAGCCAAAACTTTACTAGGAAGAAAACATAATCATAGTATGACGGGTAAGACATGGTTCCTTAACTGGAACCCAAAGTTGAAAAGGCTTTTATAGATGTGATTTTCTCAGGACAGGACGACGTCAAGTCATTTCGGTCAGGCTTTTGTCCAACTTCATTCAGAGTTACAAAGGAATCGGAATTTATTCAACACTAAATAAAACTAGTAACTTATGTAGTTATTTATTTATTTACAGGCTAAAAAACCAAATTCTTTACAAACAATAATAAAATGAACCATATTATGTACATGAAAATTACATACCAATAAACTATAAAAACATATTAGGTACATGCAAACATACACATCAACATCTTATACATACATATGTATATACACATGTAGGTACATCCATATTATATATTCACCGTAGATACATACATATAAGCTTCACAATGAATATAAAAATAAAAAAAACCTAATCGTCATCACCATCACCATCCCCGCTCAGTATCCTAGCTAAGTTAAGCTATGTCCACACCATCGGTTGTCAGAGCATTAAATAGTTTAAGAGCCAATAAATTAGACCAAACTAACGGCTTACTGAATAAGCGACGTGTTCGTGAACGAATGTAATTATTCGGCACAAACAAGCCAATCCTCTTCCAACACAACAACGAGTGTTTGTGTGAGTTAGTGAGGTAATATAGCATTAGCGCTTCGCGCAACCCCCGCCGTATGTGTGTGTGTATGTACATGCCGTGCCGTGGTTTGCGATCTCTCCGCGGCTATCCGTGCCGAGAGTGAGATTATGTAGCGTGACCGCTCCGCTCAACCCGTGTCGTATGAGCGAGTGATCGTATGTATACGTTCCGCGGATCTGCTACCCAGCCAGCATCCTGCGCTACTATACAATATGTCATCATTTTCAGGCGTTCACCATCCACTGCTGGATGAAGGCCTCTCCAATCCTCTCCTTCATCAGCACATCGTCCAGTCGGTCTACCTCGCTTTCTTTCACATCCTCTCGGATACCATTCCAGTATTTCTCGCGTCCATCTGCCATCCATTCTTTTCACTATGTATCCAGCCCATTGCCACTTCAACTTTTTCACACGTTCCGCTATATCTGCCACTTTGATCATGCTTCTTGATAGTATAGTAATATCATCAACAAACCGAATGGTTCACCACCAAACCAGAATGATGCTACGTCGAACGACGTTTTGTGCCTGGAGACAAAGAGAGTTCGGCGAGCGTGTATCTATCTATCTATCGATGTGTTTTTTAGTACATATGTACATACATACGGTATTTCGGTCAAATGCTCGGTCGCCAAACCTGTTTCTAATAAAGTTTAGCTTTTGGCGAATATCGTCGTCATATTACTACGACCGTATTGAATGGCGGCCTATATTCATTCACCCGTGAGCGATTGTGAAACTCATCTAAAATACTACCTAAACGACACTCACTATACCAGGCCGTTTAAGCAAGCCCCCAAAACTTGATTCGATATGCAAATGGTGAGATCATCTCCGTTGATTTACGCTCGTTTAAAACTCTCAAAAGTCCATACGCACATAGAGAAACATCGCACCGTTTGAGTGTAGGGTCTCTGTGTATGTAGAATGGAATCACAGGCCACAACCTGTTCCTGCGATTTGCATTGAACACGGAGGGAATTCGTTGACAATTTATTTTCAACTACCAATACCACTCCATATACATGTCCTGTATTTGATGTCATTTCGAGGCTCATTCATGTATAAACACTGCCATTCAATACACGTGTTCGATCTTGCACCGCTATGATCAAAAACGGTTACTCTTTCAGATGGAAAGTTTTGGCGCCGCACAGTCTGGAGGAGTCAGGATGCGTCACGCGATGCACCTTACGCCTTTTTTTTCTTATTCGCGTCTGTCTGATCACCTGTTTTTCGGAAAATGTGACTCATTTTCAGCACGAAACGCTTATGACACAGCTCGCAATAAAAAAGGAAGGTGCGTGATGCGTTTTGGCTTCGACCTTGCTGGGGCAATGTCGCGCGAAAATAACCGGCATTTTGGCGGACAAGTCGGGCGGGATGTGCACCTCGCGAAAGGGAAAGTCCTTCGAGATCTGCGATCTTGTCCAGTGTCGAGAGAGATGGCCGATAATGGTTGATGAATTGCATACGAGAACCGGTCGCCGAAAGTGTTACGATGCAAGGGGGAAAACATACCGAGGCAAACGAACACTCCTTTGTCGGCCAGACCTGGTTTTGTATTCGCAAACAGTATTTGTCCACCTCTTTGTTTATTGAGTTGATGCGTTTTGTTACTACTAGCAATTGAATCAATTGGATTTTAGCACACTGTTGAGTGTTTAGCACAGTGTTGAATCACAAATGGCTGTGTGAAACATTGTACGTACAATGGAGACTTTGATGAGGTAACGAGCGCGATCTCATTGCCAAGTTGAAGGCTCGTTGAAAGCGCAGTAGTCCGTACGAGTGAGTGTGTGTGCATGGTTGAAATTGAAATAGAAATCTTTGAATGCAGCATAGCACAAAGAGAAATGGTGTTCTATCCTGCGGTGCATCGGAGGCTGGGTCGGCTTAAATGCACCCGACGACGTTTACTTGCGATGGGTAATTGGATATGATTGAAATGTGAAGAAAATTTCTCGACGCCGAGTTGGAAAGTGAATTATTCCATTTCGAAAGTGAAATTTCAATCTCGATATCGATTCCGAAGATTGCCCATCTCACCCCGAGTCATCGTTTTCGCATCAAAAGATGTTGTAGCGCTTTGTGTGACGCACTTTTCACATTGAAATTCCACGTTGATCGCAAGCACAATCCATAGCGGGCATATCGTCGATCAATTTTGCACAAAAAGCCAATCGCATGCAAACTTATTCCTAAATAATAAATCCTTTGTTTAAAATGTTTTCACTACTTTTTCCCAATCATTTCTTTTCTCGTCTGGTATTTCTACCCCATTTATTCAATCCTTCCCACCTCTCTTATTTCGTATTCACAAGCACGCCCAGTTTTACGCCGCTATGTAAACGAATCAACTAATACAGATAGATACACATTTTTATATGCTCGTTTACACAAAAAAAGATTCAATATTGTACCTAAGTTCCGCTCTGACGCTCGTACGAGCTCGTTTCTAATGTTATACATATAGAAGCAGGCTGTCAGGTGTAGTGTATTACACACACGATGGCTTCTGTCCGCGTATAAACCAAATTTCCCCCATACATTTTGATACGAAACGAGTTTTTGTTAGCGCGTCAAGTCAACAATATACTACACGTACATATTGTTTATATACATATGTACCTGTATAAAAGGACGCATTTTGTGGTTGTGCAAAAAATGCTGACTCCCCCCCCCAACCCCCCTCATATACTTTGCAAGGCGTGTCGCTGTATCTCAAACTTTTCGGATTAAATTTCGATCGTAAACAGTTATTAAACGTGCGCTAATTGAACGCGATTCTTCGTCTTCGTGTATGGCGATTTTGTATGCGGTTTTTGCGGTCTTTACAAGCCAGTTTTGTGTCGAAACTCGTGTTCCTTACTCTTTACAGTTATCTGTGCGACTTGTCGAAAGCACGTAGAAAATTTGTCGAATTGTCGCGCAAGAGAGCGTTTGCCAAAACTAGGCATGCAGACGTGTAACGATAAGTCTGAGCGTCTGAGGAAGATACGGAAGAAAGCTGTATTGGGCACTCTCCCTGTTATTCTACGTAAATAAATTTTTTTTTGCTTTTGCTTTCGAACAACTTTCTTATCTTATCTAAAGACACAAATGACATTTTCAGCACAATGGAACAGACAATTGAACGTCTGTCTGTCTCTGTATGGGTTTTTTCATTTGGACACTTGGCCAGAATATGATTGATGAAGACAACTGATTATTCTGCTTTAGACAGCTACTTCCTTTAAACTCACCCAACTTTGTCGTAAGATGTTCGTAAGTGTATAATAATAAATATACAAAGCCGGTCTGTGCGTATGACAAACTTGGCATTTCCTAATCGTTCTATCTGCAGTACCAAAGTCTACATACATACATAATTATGTAGTATGTGATTTTTTTGCTTTTTTTTCCCTGTTGAGAGTTGAATTAATTAGTAGCGCTAGTAGTGTGTGTGTGTGTTTTATTGATCGATTTGCAAATTTGGGTAATTCGTTTTTTTTTTCGTACCGATTTTCTTTTGGAACTTGTGCTGTTTTTCCTTGGCATTTTTCCAAGTTACCTATTTTGATTCACTTCGAAACACGTTTGATTCTTCGAAAATGCTTAATTATTGCAATTATAATTGGAAAAGTTCGCATTTATTACACGTTTTAAAATTTTTATTAAACTTCATTTCAATTACTAAAAAAATTTTGTTTGTTTAATTTGTATTTTAGTTAGGCTAGTTAAATAAACTAACCTGTGTAATTTTGATATCAAATCATCCTCACTCGCCTTCTGTTTGTCTTCCAATCACAGATATCGTTTCAGTTCGGTAAATTTTATCAATTCGAGATAAATACATACCTCTAAATACGAACGATAATCGTGCATTCCTCCGAATAAAAAATTCGGGTGTGGCCAACCCATGACTTTATTTATCCATACATATATGTACATATGTATTTGAGGAATACAAAGAGTAACGAAATTATTTTTTTAAGTATGTAAGTAAATAAAACTCATACACACCACCACAACAACCAACATACATACATATTATGTACATACATATCATGAAATTACTGTGTTGTGCGCGCGCGTATGTAAAATACGATCTTCGGCATACATACATATGTATGCCGAAGATCGTATACAGAATACATATATATGTATTCAAATAGGAAAAACTACCACTTACGGTTGGCGGATTTTGATCAAAACCGTATCAACTCTTAAATTTTATATTGAAATTATAAATATAAATTTTCAGCTTGATCAGTTAAGTAGTTTCAGAAATATTTCGTAATAACAGGATTTTTGACTTTTCTACAAGAAAAAAAACCAACTTCCGGTTGACTGATTTTAAAGATTTATTTTTTCGTAACTAGCAATTTCTCTCAGGATTACAACATTACAATATTGTGACGATACTACATATTTAAAAGCCCGAAAAAAATAAAAAAAACAAAGTCGTTTATAAGTAAACTGCCACTTCCGGTAAGCGGATTTTGACCAAAATTACAGTATCTCTTACGGCTAACGTGAAAATTATAGATATGAAATTTCGACTTGATCGGTGGGGCAGTTTCAGAAATATTCTGTGGTAACAGGATTTTTGAATTTTCTACAAGAAAAAAACCCTACTTACGGTTGACTGATGTTGACCAAATTCCTTATGTCTCTTACACCTTACGTGAAAATAATAGATATGAAATTTCAGCTTGATAGACTAGCTAGTTTCGGAGAAAACACACACAGACACACACACACAAGTATACAGACATTTTCCAGAAATCATGAAATCATCGTGATCAGGGGTTGATATACCTGATACAAATCAGTCAAAATCTCGAGGTCGAATTTTCGCACGATCACAATACTTTATCCGATTAGGATATGTATAGGCAACTGTAAACATTATACAATTCATACAAACTTGGGTATTTAAATTTTGAGAATTGTAGTAATCATGAAGGACCTTGACCACTGGTACGCTTTGAAAGCTTGCGTCCATTGTTTTCGATGAGATATCCATGTGTGTTTTTCTAATTTTCCTCCACGAACAAATCATTTTTTTTTTTTTGGCAAAATACCATTGACAGATCAAGGTTTTACCATAATGGTATTGGCAGCGCAGCTTTGCATACCATTTGAATACAATTGCATTTAAAAGTGTGCAAATCGCGATCAAACGCTGCATCCGCACAATGGACCCACAGCTCCGAGGCAAATCTGACAGAGATGATATCGATCATCGTATATTATGTACATACATATGTACGTGTTGTTTTTATTTTTTATTTGCCTGTAACCCATTGGTCTACTCTAGGCACTTGCATTATACCGCAACCATCTTCAAGGCTGTCTGCTATAACTACTTATATATATCGCGAACGAATTCAATAGCGAATATTGCCAAAAGTCGAATATCTCAGCCGAGAATGTACACACTTCGAACAATTTATTTCCTCGACGGAATGGACACGTCGAGCGATTCAAGCAATTCTGTCTCATAAAAAACGACTATTGTTGTCGAGTGTGTGACATATATGTATACTGTTTGTTTTATGGTCAATCGTAAATGGAATGTTACGTATTGACTCGAAGCCTACAACATTTGTTATGATAAAATTGTATTCTACTTGTGCTCTGTTCAGCGGCTATCTAACAAAGACCGAACGAGACTCGCCTTTTTCTGATGTACTTAATGTGGGTTTACAACGTTTTGGATTTGCGGTTAGGCATTTTTGACGATTTGCATGGAAGTTCGTTGTCTCTTTTGCCGTTTCTCCTCCTTCATCAGCTCGTCAAGGCCGTTCGGTTCGTAAACACACGTCGAAAGTCTGCAAGCCGCTGCTCGGTGAATGTCGGAACACCATAATAATTATGTCTTCCAGGGTTCTTCAACCCGTGCAAACACTGTGGCAATCTACGATTATTGTTATTGATCGATCAATGGAAACATACCAGTATTGGGAATACCCTAATTACAATATTGAAATAGTGGAATCTAATCTCAACATGTAATCACGCTACTTGTTGTCTAGTACAATAATCTAGTAAAAATAATTTGATCACTTCCTTGTTCGTTATCGATTGAATACAATTGAAATAATACCTTACATTGCCTTTTGAAGTTTTTACGAAGTGACATTGGAAGCTATTTTTATTTACATCTTTCAAAACGGAACAAAAAATGGCTCACTACGGGATATGTGATCTTTTTATGATAATTCTGCCTGCTTTATACGCATTTTGCGAGTTAAACCACTAACTGCCAGTTGACAAAGTCATCGGGTGGTTAGCAACTGGCATCGGGTGTTTGAGTGAGTGTACGTGCCTATCCGTTAGTGAGGTTATGTAGCTTGACCACTCCGTGCAACCCGTGTCGTGTGAATGAGTGAGCGGATGTGTACGTGCCGGGTATGCGAGCGTTCCGCGGCTCGGCTACCCAGCCAGCTTCTTGCGCTACTATATGTATGTATATGTCATCGACATCATTTTCAGTCGGCTCCATTCCTGTCTGTCTTGGGTAAACTGCATCCACTTGACTCCACACATTCTTCTCAATTCATCAGCCCATCGTCCACTCAGTCTACCTTGCTTTCTTTCACATTCGTCCTCGAGCGTTCCGCGGCGAGGCTACCCAGCCAGCCAGGGAGATTCCTGCAAATTTTAATACGCAAGGGTCAGTAGTTGAACGTTGGTCAGGGTCAGGGCCAACGTTGAAATAACAGTTTCATAATGTACTAACAAAAAGAAATGTGTCCATAGGGGCAAAAATGGCTGTTGACATAAAGGGCCATAAAAATGTGAGTTTATGAAGCAAGTTGGTAAAATTTTAAAAGGGGTAATTATTTGTCATCGCATTGTGTTACAACACCCACCATATTCCACCGAGCGTATTTATCCGCTCGTGAATAATAATCCGCTCCGGCTTGCGGGACCCTTTAAGCCTTCAACAAACTATGTATGTGGTGCAAAAATCTGCTGGAAAGTCAAAAAATTAAAAATTTGTTGTCTCTATACTTGGCTTAATAATAACAACTCATTTGAACACATCTGTCTTATATGCAAAAAAAATAAAACGATTGCCATTATACAGTGGCGAACGTAGGCGCACCACGCTCGGTACCGTACGATTTTATTGCGCTTATCTTTCAGCAAAAATAAAACACAAATGAAAAAAAGAAGTTTCGCCAAACAAACTTCCGTGAAGGTGAAGGTCGGTCAAATTCATAAGAGCATATTATGTTGCGTGACTACATACTTCCACACGGCTTCATCTAAAACGCGCCATCACAAAGAAAAGGTCAAAATGCGATACGAACTTACGATCTGATTAGAACCTCGCCTATTAACCTCGCACATTTTATTACAGGTAAACTTAAATTTTATTTGTGAGAAACGCCTTTTAATTTTTCAGTTGAAATTTCCGAAAATAGTAGGTAAATACATATAGCCGTATGTATGTATGTATGTACATATTGGGCATACTATACGGCTTGATTCTAAAAGTACCATTGTTCAATTTTAAACGAATCGAGCTCTATATTAAATATTCTGGTAAATATGACGAATACTACGTGATCCAGTGCACACAGAGAAGCATGGATAAATGTATCCTCGGTATTAAAAGAAGAGATCGTAAGAGGAATACACGGGCTGGAAGCATGACTAAAGTGGCAGATATTGAAGTGGCAATGGGCTGGACACATAGCGAGAAGAATGAATGGCAGATCCATGCGAGATATACTGGAATGGTATCCGAGAGGATGTGCAAGAAAGCAAGGTAGACCGAGTGGACGATGGGGTGATGAATTGAGAAGAATGTCTGAAGTCAAGTGGATGCAGATTGCTCAAGACAGACAGGAATAGAAGAGGATTGGAGAGGCCTTCATCCAGCAGTAGATGGTGAACGGCTGAAAATGATGATGATGATTAAATATTCTTAAGAGCTATTGCATAAAATATGCCAAAATTGAATAAACTGCATATCTATTACAAATAGTATTATAAAACTATTACCATCACGAAGCACGAGGCAAACATAGATCAAAACATTTGGTTGTCACGGCTATTCACTCGTCAACGGTGACGTCACGTTGCGGTAGTTGTTTATCGGTCGTTATAGTACAGTTGAGCACATAGAGTTTGATTTTATATAAGTTGTACATATGTACATGTACACTATACAGTGTCTTGGTCCCAACGCACGTTGCTGGTTTCCAATAATGAATAAGTTTTCATGCGGAGGTTCAGTTTAATAAAATCGCACTAGAAAATGATAATCTAATCAAGATCGCATGGCGGTTAAAGCTTGTGGTTTTTGTCTGGCACATTGTAGAACCGTTTGCGGTTTTCAGTTTGGTTCTGATGTGTGTCGGTAATAGTAATTGGCTCAAGTGGTCACTGCCTTTCGTTCCCTCTCCTTATACCGGTACAGTTAATATGCAGATGACCATTCTTCTTCTGCATCCGCTCTCGCTGTTGTTGTTGCTTCAAAAAGAAGACGAATTTGAGTTTGAGAACCTTCGAGGTTGCGTTAACAGTTACCCAATTCTCACACATCAAATGTGTGTCATTCGTAAAAAAAAAATAAACAAACACAAAACTATTAAATAATATTATCTCATTGGTCACACAGCATTTCGACACATTCGCTTTAAATGCGCTAATGTTCTTCTTATACTAATGTTTATTTTAATTTTTTTCTAAAGAAACAAAATCGTGAAAATAGCTAGTTACCTAACGTGGTATTATTTTTCCCAGTGGACCGAACGGGATGTTTTTCCTGGGCGAGGAACGATCTCCCCGAGGCGGGATTTCCTCTCGTCCGCTTCATTAAATGATGTAGATGGAAATGAGGCGGATTCCGGACCCTGAAAATACACGAATTGCACTTTAAAAGCACCCAGAAGTGTATTGCTGTGGATCCGAACCGAAAACGCTTTTACGTTTAATGCGAAAATGAGATACTCTCAAGTTTAAAGTTTACTCGTACAATATTTAAATAGTGCATTTTATTTGCGTCGTCTTTTCATCATACTATTTACTGTAAATAAATAGCTAAACGTCTACCTGTCTTGGTAGCTACGGTCATGCTCGCATTGCCAATATAATAACAAACAAAAAAATCAGCAGTGTGTTGGCAACAGGCCGCTATCTGTCAAAGTTAGTTCGGGTCGACAACCCGGTTTGGGGGTTAATATCCACCGTCATATGACGGGCAAATCGGCTAGTTATAAAATAAGTTGAATCTTTCGTTTGTGACGCACTTGACACGTTTACACTCTCCTGTGCGCAATTAGTAAGCCTTCCAATTAATATTAACGCTTTGAATGTGAACGCATTTCAGTGCCTACGTACTACATATAATTTATTTTTTATTCAAATATTTTTTCGTTCGTTGTAATCGAACGATTCTCAAACGCGTTAACCTCTTTCTGATCGACTGCGTAATTACGGGTACTCGTTTCAGTGTAATACGACACCGCTCGATCAGAAAACTATACGTTAATTTAACTGTTGAATGATAGGTATTATTATATTCGAGAAAAGCGTTAATCGATTACCTTAAGTTTTGATAATATTCGACAATGCAACATTGCTCAATACACACCTCGTTTACATTAATATTTTTCTTCTTCGTATGGTTTCGTTACACCTACAGTATATTTTATCAGATGATGTTGAGTAATTTCGTTGATGACCAAGCTTTCTTGGCAAGGTGCTCATAACGTGGCTCAAGTCATGCTACATGTATGAATCACGAAATAATGCGATCGTTGGACGCAAAAAAGGTATATTTTTATATTCAGACACACTTAATTGTAATACGGTTAACCCTTCTGCGACAGAGTTGTTAAAATTTTACGAAAATCAAAAATAAAATGATACACTCCATGCTTAATTGAAATAACTCGATTGTTGTATGAAATAATTATTACTGGTGCTTTAACTGGTACTGTCTATGAAGTAACACTTAATACAACTTATGCAAACAGAGCGATGGACAGTATGTTTGATTTAATTTTTTATTGATACCTTAAGGGTTAAACCTTTCATTATATCACGTCCACGCCTCGACGATTACTTCGTTAATTTATATTTAACATCAACGCGGATTTGAGTTGTATTTTAAGCAGAATGCATTTATTTTTGCGGCGGTGCACTTCGCTCTAGCTGTGCGAGACAATGGTCTGCGTTTAAACGCCCCGCTTGCATGTATTTTTATTCCCGCTCTCGTCGGTTTATTTCAATAATTCCTTCGGTACATTTATTTTCGTCTTCGGAATGTCGTCGTCGTCGTCGTCGTCCTATTTAGTTGCTAGGCGTCGCGACGCCTTCCTCACTTTCCGCTTTGAGATCGTAATTACTGGGAAGTATTCACACTATGCGAGATCGCATTCAGATCGCTTCCGCACCATTTCAACTTCAATTTGTAAACGTTGACGAAATATTATTCAAAAATACATACTGTCGTAAACTTGCTGCATTCCGCAACCTCCTATTGTGCAATGATTGCATCAACACGTATCATATTGTCTCATTCAATACGCATTCACACAACTTTATTGTTTGTTGCACGTGACTGATCTTCCCCGATCTCTCGAACTCGTGTTAGTTGATAATCGAAAATTTTGAATCGGTTGTGTTGAAGACATATTTACATAATATGTTATATGTATGTATATGTACCTACCTATACTTTCGCACGAAAACCAGATTGCTTAAATCAAACGGGGAGATATCACTCAAATAAGTTAAAAAAAATTTTTTATAGAGATCGTTTTACAGTGGCTTATTCACACTTTGAATACTAATATTGACATAGTATCAATTTGGATTTGTCAAATTTTTTTTTGTATGATCAATTCAATAGGCATTCACATTGAATTGCTATTGCTCCTCAAAGCACAAAGGTGACATGTCCAAAATAGTAAATTGTTAGGGGGAGCAGTTTAATGGTTTGAACTGGTGATCATAATAAAAATGATGATTTCACATATTTTACTGTAAATTTTAAAATGCTATTATTTCATTCTTATTGAATTTACACAAGTGAATTTTCAAAATGCATGCAAAAAGTCCGGACTTGTCACTTGTGTGCCCAAGAGCATTAGAACTTTTGTACTTTGTGATGCCAAAAAAAATGTGACGTCATTCAGATGTGCCACTCGACTGCCCTGATAGAATAATGAAATTGGAACAAAGTTGGATTCATTACTCATTTTCGCAAAATCTTGGACATGACACCTTTGTGCTCAGAGGACGCGATATTGGTTCATCATGTTCAGCCGTTCACCATCCACTGCTGAATGAAGGCCTCTCCAATCCTCTTCCATTCCTGTCTATCTTGAGCAACCTGCATCCACTTGACTCCACACATTCTTCTCAATTCATCAGCCCATCGTCCACTCGGTCTACCTTATTTTCTATCACATCCTCTCGAATACCATTCCAGTATTTCTCGCGTCTATCTGCCATCCATTCTTCTCACCTTGCGTAGGTAGCATTCTTGAATTTAACATCCACGTTTCACATCCATACGTCATAACTGGCAGTACGCATTGGTAGTATGCCTTCTTTTTTAAGCATAGCGGGATGTTGGATTTAAAAACATTGTTTATTCTTCCAAAAGCGCTCCATCCCAGTTTAATTTATTCTTCTTTACAACCAGTCATATTCACGATAGTTATTCCAATAATGACAGTGACTATCTCGTAACATTACAATTTTGTTCAAAGTGTGCTCACTATTCAGCGGGGTCGCAATGTGTAATTTGCGTATGGACAGGAGATATGTATGTACAAGATAGCTGTCACTGTATAAACTGCACGCCATACGTAATGACGTCAAACTGATAATAATACAGTCGTAAATGTGAAATATATTTAACTCGAACGTAAAATTTAAAACCACCACCGTTCTTTGATACAGAGTGCGTGGTTAAATTATCCATCATCGTGACTGAAATTACTTTGTGTGTGTGTGTATGTCTGGTTGCGGTTCACGAGCGTCTAATTATATTCGAAAGGAGTAGAGAGAAAGACACCCCAAGTCAACACAAGGGGAAGTAAACGATATTTTACGACGCTCAAAGTAGAGCTCGTGTCATTTTTAAGGGCTGCCTTTTTCACGGCCCTTCCGATCCCTAATGAATTTCCTCCGTCGAATGATTTATCGTGCAGCCGAATTGAAATTGAGGAAGACGGCCATTTTCGCCTACGTCGAATTTACCACGAGACTCGTGGAGTCTGTTAATCCGCGTCTGGGTACTATTTTGATAGGGCCACTTCGTCGTTATCAGTTGAAAATGTCCATTTTAGCAGTGCATCGTTTGGTTGTCGTCGTCGACAACGCCCCCACAACACTCAATTGAGTATACTATGTACGCCCACATCGATAACCATCCATGTGTCTCATTCACCATATTGTATGTATTATGGTCGTGTGCTCCCCCGTAGCGAGGAAATAAAACGGCGATAATCTAATCCCTATCTAATTGTATCGAATCCGTTGGTAATCTTTCAATCGACGTAACAACAATGCGAAAAATCTGGTAGGATTCATGATGAAAATCGAAAACACATATGTATGTACATATTTATGTACGTGGCTGTGACGCAAGTGGTTTAAATTTGGGCTCGTCGTAACTGTCGAGCGCGAATCCCGATCATTTGAGCCATATTAGTGTTTGTATGCTTGAAAGGATACGGGAGAATTTTTTTAGATACATATTTATATTTTAGGATATATGTATGTATGTATGTATATTGATTTTATGGCAATACGTCGATTCAATCATCGGTACACTGTGCAATTGTTTCACGTACTGTCAAATAGGCTGTACTGTTATTGTATAAAAACCAGCGCGGACGGGTTGGAGTGTGGAGTTAGAATCCACCGTCATATGATGGGCAAACCGGCTAGTAACTTGTAGCTAAAATTACAAAGTAAAACTTTGGGTTTATCTAAATCTGAAGTTTGGGTAAACTAAATCTGAAGGTTAATTTATCTAGGATACTGAGCGATTATCAGTATGCAATCTGTATATATGTACATATGTACGTATAGATAGTTTATATAATGTATTATTTTCATTTGTAATATTATCATCCTGTAATTGAGTTTTTTGTTTGGAAATAATTTGGGCTTTTAGTCTGTACATAAATCAATTTCATTGTAACTTGCTAGCTGATAATAGCGATATACTCCACTGACTCATTACTGTAATAGTAATTCGTACAAAAACACATTTTATCATTCTGTCTCTACAGTCTACGTCATGAGGAAATATTTTAATAATTTTTATGCCGAATTGAATTTTTGCACAGTTGGTGATGTGTATTTTGAGAGACGACGATCTAGAAAATTTCGCTGATGATGGAAATGACCCATTTTGTTATTATCGTACATACATACATAGCGTGTTACTCACTCGCTTTTTTTTAAAGCTCAATTTGAATTTGACCCATTTGCTGCCCTTGAACGAATTTCGTTGACATTGTGTAAAGGATCGATCAAAATAAATTTTGCTAATCTACGTGTACGCACTGGCAAATGTGTGCTAACGAAAAAGTTGGTCGTACGTTCGAGTCTCGTGATTGATGAGTCTTCATATTATTATTTATTTATATGCGTAATAATAACGTTATTATCGCAATGTAATTATTAGGTTTTTTTTTTCGATTTTACGATGAAAATCGATTTGATGCTGTATGAAAGAATAAATTTCCGGTATAATAAAGCATTTGTGGCTGGATCGGATCGTAACGGTTGCTATTTTATTATAAAGTAGTAGGCTATATATCCGGGCTTTGAAGTGTGTACGAATTGATAAGATTCAGTTGAAGTAATTGGTATAAAAAAATATGATAGAAAGTGTGTGAAAAAAGCGTAATGAGGAAATTAGGAAAGCAATCAATTTGTTCAAAAATCATAAAGGCAATAAATTCCACAATGTTCATTTGGCACATATTTTATAGCGGTGTGTTGACAACAAGCTTTCTTTCAAAGCTGGTTCTAGTCGACAACGCGATTTTATGGCCATACGCCCATTCAATCATCGGTACACTATGCAATTGTTTCGCGTACTGTCGAACGGGCTATGGACTGTACTGTTATTGTACAAAAACTAGCGCGGACGGGTTGGAGTTTGGGGTTGAAATTCACATCAGTCATGTGACGGGTAAACCGGCTAGTATTTTTATTTTATTTATTTATTTAAGATAGCTTAAGAAGCTTATTACATACAAAATAAAGTAATAACTTGAAGTTAAAATTACATACAAAATAAACTTATAATCTATTAGCACTTATACAGAGTTGCTGTTTTAAGGCTATCAGGAATCTGGGAGCGTATCTTGTATAGGGGTGTATTCAACAACACCCCTGTACAAGATACTTCTCCTAGATCTACCTAATTTTAAATTCTTATTCTTATTCTTACCCCTATTAACTTATTCTTATATTCAAACAAAAGCAAGTAATATCGTCAATGTAAATTAAATCACACATTGAGCAGCGATAAGGAGGCTTAATCACTTGTGTGTGTGTGTACGTTCTTGTAAATAATCGTTTTTGGTGAAAGTAAATTTAGCGTGTAATCAAAGTGTTTATGGAAACAACTGACGATTAGATCTGCTGTCTTTGAACTTGCTTATATCAGATACAACTGTTAAAACAATATCTTCTTTTGTCGATGTTCGTTGCACAGCTGGTTGTTGGATTAATTTCAACTTGTGCGATCTTCGCAGAAGAAGGGGAACGGCCACAGTTCCGCTTTATTTGTTCTCGATATAATGACTACGCCCGAGCTGACAGCTGTATTAGTAATCGAGGCATTTGATTCATTTCCTCCATGGCCGCGCAACTGTTTTTATTTTTATATGCACAAATATTAATTGTGATTCATTTTGCTGTTGCAGACGCTGGACTTCGATCGCGAAGGGTTGACGAAGATGAAGAAAGCCATCAAAGCCATACACAACTCTGGAAATTGTAAGTGAACTTTTGTTGTTGTCATTGCTAACTGTTACTAGTTAGATACCGTACAAAATAAACAGGAAACGATCGAATCTTGACGTGGACGGAAAAAAAATTGAGAGTTACGACTAACGGATTCTGATAGCGGACTAAACATTCAATTGGATACGTTTCATACCCACGTTATTATTACTGAACAATCCCTCCCACATACATACATAATTCATACAGTTAGGTACTTCACTCTTAATACGCCGAAACTCCACCGTGAAGAGGGCTCCGATTTGATGATTCGATTTAGAGAGGTGAGGTGCATAATGTATTAAAATTCCATATTTTAATTTTACCTCTTTCTTATCTTTGAAATTCATATTAACCGTTCCGAGTTGATTTGATTTGACAGTGTAACTAGATCTCCCAAAATATGTACAGTTAGTTTCGCTGTTGAGGCACACTTAATCTAGTACGCAAATTATATAATGACAGTAGGCGATTGTTAAATGTCAATATTGCCTTTAATAATATGCTAATTGATTTATATTTTTAATGTCAAGCTGTATCTCGTACAAAGTAACCTACACTAGATTTGTTTACAAATTTCACACATGTGAACCGGTTTTGATGAAACTGATGTTTACTATAGCATAAGCAATATTGTCGACCTCTCATTTTCGTCCAACCTGGCGTGAACACTTTTACCCTGAAGCCTTACAAAATAATAAACTCGAGTTGAAATATACCACCATTAGCATTACTGACCCTTAGGTTTAACCGTTGGTTTCAATTACTGCTTTTACTTTAACGCGTCCGAGCTATGAACCAATGAGCCGACACAATCAGCGTTAAAGGGTTAAATCGCGATGTTATCGCGCATTATTTTTTTACGTTTAAATAACAATTTCCTACACACTAGCCGTTGCACAACGAACAATAAAACAATGAATGTCGGTTTTACTTTTTTTTTTTTTTTGACCATGTGTGCGAAATAACGATAGTGAATCGGCGCCCCCATTGTGAGCACTATTAACGCGTTACATTATACCACCTGTTAGATTGTGTCTCTATTACGGCACACTTGCTCGAATTTTTAAAAATATAAATAGTAAACAATTTTCGCTTTTCGGTGACGAATTGTTCGTTTTCTCCCTTGTCACATCCGTTGTTATGTGTGTGGATGTTGAAGCGTCATGCGAATGAATCCCCCAACACGTACGTACGTGTGCGAGATTTATTACCGTGTCACTCTATTTTGTGTTTTATACGTTATCACGTCGAAGAGAATTCTTACCGTGAAATCCTCGCATTTCTATTCGCCTGTTGTAAAATGGAATTTTCACTCATTTCGCTATTTTACCGACTTCACTATCGTAAAATTCGTACAGCCTCTACTCTTGTTTCATTTCGAGAGAGCTTACAGACTTAGTGTTGCTATAAATTGCTATTATCTTGTGTGTTTGATAGTTTCTTTATATTATACGGCTATGAATTAGTATTAGTATATATATGTAATATGTTGTTGACCGGTCAAATTTTGGATGTTTGTGTGTAGATTTAGAATGGCACCGTGTCGGAAACGTCAACTCACCCCTTCGTTGTCTACAAAACCGTCTAGACAGGCAGTTACCCTTTTGGCTTGTACTTTTATAGGGAAAGCCTATAACAGCTGTTCGTATCGATTGTTTTAGCCACACTGCGGAACAAAGTGCACTCGCACTGCACCAAAGGAATTTTCATAATTCCTTTTACTAAATATGCACACAGGTTCGATCAATAGTTGGAAAAGTTCGCTCGTCGCATTCTGTCTGCATTGTTGTATTGAAAATCCTGAAAAAATTGTCAGACTACAAAATCACTAAGAGGGGCCTTTTTTCTAGGCGTACAATATCCTTTTTTTTTCTTCTTCTTTGCTATCACGTATGTACGTAGAGGTTGTTTTTCCATTTCGACGCATTTCCTTTTTTTTTCAACGTCGCTTTTTCAATTCCGCCATCTGAATGAGACCGTCACATTTCATTTCGTTGTTGCCGAGCCATTCAGCTTTTGCTTGTTTCGCCAAAAGCCGAAAGCTCTAGGCATGTCCTCCAAGGCGTGCTTTAAATATTTACACTGTCTAGGTCGCCACCTGTTACCCAATTTCGGCTTTTGTTCGCCGAACAAAAGAAAGGGTCGTGATTCACAACCGCGAAAAGCGGATATCGCATTCAAAGCACCACTACAAATATGTGTCCCGTTTTGTTTTTGTTTTCGATTAAATCCGACAAAAGGGTCTCGTTATCTGCGATAAGCAAAACGAGATCCATTCGCTATTTCTTTTTAGCTTTGCTTGTGCTACATTCATATGTATTACATAGCTTGAAATTCCTTCAACTTCTAGTCTTTAACTAAACTTAGTAAAACTATTCGAGTTGCGTTGAAATTATTCAACCGTTGTCGGTTAGTCTGGATTGTTTATTTCGATGTTCATTACTAGGGATAATGGCTTCGTTTGTATTTGCTATCCGATACCTTTAGGATAACAAATGCACGTCTGGGTAATAAATGTTGCGTTCCATCTGAGAAACCCTCGCGAAATTATTCACCACCAACTTCTTGCCACCGATCAATATTCACTGAAACTTGCTATGTGTATTGTAATTTTACATGTATTGTTTTCCATTGCATTGGAAATGACGTATCGTTTGCAATTTTTCGTCGATGGAAACGATCATTTAGAAACTTGATTGATCGTGTTTATAGTCGAGCAAACATTTTGTATAGGAAAATGATTATTTTCGTAGCCGTAGGAAAAGTATGCGGTCGTTTTGCTTTTCTTCTTGAAGGCGAGAGAAAATTCAGTACGTTAACCCCCCCACACCATCTCCCACACCCAAGTCGTTTGCCCTTCCTGCGCCAAATTCTCATCCCTTTCTGCACGCATACCCGAGAGGAATAAATTCCAACGGGTTCCTGGAATTCCCTCGCGTTTTCCGTTTACGTATACGGAAACGTTCAAACGCACCTGCATTTAATACGCCCCTCCTTATAATGTATAATATAGCATACATAATTTGTCTCACTTCACCGGGGATGGGGGGGGGGGGGGGTGCTAAATGAGTTTATTACGGGAATATATTTTTTATTATAAGACATTAGATAGAATTTAATATAGCCCTTATTCGAAATGGTTTTCGAATATAGTCATAAAATTTAATGGCTGTCTCGATATTATTATACGTGGGATGCGTCCATAATAATAATAATGCACTACGAATATTTCGAATATCTATGTTTGAATAAAAACGTAAAAAGGATCGTTTGTTATCGGATGAACTTGCACAGGTGAATGTATCGCGATTTGACGCTATCGTATTAGGGGGGGGGGGGGGGTTCTTTCTTCCATTGACTTTCAGCACAAGAAAGCCGGAAGGAAGCTCCTTGAATGGGTCCATTTCCCTTTGTGACTCGCCTAGCTTTCAATTTATAAATCGGAAATCGGTTTTGTGTTTTGCTCTCTTTTTTTGCATAACGACGGGAAATTTCTCATTAAATCATATTTCTCAAATGAAAAAACTTCACTCTTCGTCGTGTGTATAGGATAAGCGGCGAACACGTACGCCTCCGTAATTATATTCGATATTTTAGTACGAACGTGACCTGAAAGGATTATGTGTGTGGAATAAATAGTTGGAACTGGACGACCCTTGTCTCAGTTTTGGTATTATATTCTGACGTTCGTCTGTCGTCAACCGACCAAGATAATCCCGCGATTAATTCCATCAAGCGGCTACACAACCTTCCCTAATTCAATATATAGTTTGACTAGTCGGGTTTATCGCAATAACTTTCGATTCGCTTTTCATCTCCGTAACTGGGACTTTCGTTTGTATATTTTCGGTTGATCAAATATAAGGATGAATTACTGCAAATGGACGAAAATATTCTTACGCGAAAGGCTAAAAAAATTGTCAGATCCAAAGCCCGTTTGCAACGAAAGCAATGGCTGAACAAACCAGTTCGTTCGATTGGATCGCGTGCCGGATAGATAGACAAATCTGTATTCGTTTCACAGACACTAATTGAATACCTTTTTCCTGTGCCGGATGAGGAAACTTTGAACGTCTACTTCCTCTTACCTTGTTATTTCTGTTCATTCGTCTTTGGCTGCTTTCAACGTACTATTTTCTCGAACTCGTCTCAGTCTGTGTCGCAATTTTATTTCCCTTCTGCATTTTTGCGCTACTCTAGTTAGTATAGTGAATGGCTTTATTCCCAACGGTGACAATGGCTCGTGTAGGACGAAGGAGTCACTCTCGTTCCCGTCCTCTCCTTTTGCGGTGTGGAAAATCAATACAGACCGCCATGGATTACAGCAGCTATAACTGCGTACATTCTGGATACTCGTCCCTCGTGCACTTTTCTACGATCCGTGCTTTCCTTCTTCTATGTATGTAGTCATACAGAATCCTCTACCCCTCCCCTTGATGTGAGACGCGGAATCGACATTTTCATATCGCCCCTTTGGAAATATACATACATATGTATGTACATACATAGTATTCCCGAGGCAGTCTCTTTAGCGACATAGTCTTCCTTTCAATATAATAGGATCATCCATTTTATGTGCAAGGAAATTTTGGTCGTTTTAAATATACATACATACATATGTATGTATGCATATTTGATCACAATCGCTGTCATGTGGGTAAACGAGAACCATACAAGTTACAAAACTACCATTATCATGAAGTTTTATTATATGTAAAATCTTTCCAGATTCATTACTTTCTTTCAATTTTGGAACTCACCCACTCGAAAGGAAGCTATTTTTGTTGCAACTTTAGACTTCAGAGGATATGATCATTAATTGTTTTATTTTTCTAGCTATTATTGTCGAATTACGGCGTACTCTCCCATATGTAATTTGAACGCTAGTTGAGCTTAAATTCATTTAATTCCATACTCGCCACACTGAAATGCGTCTAAATTAACAGCGCGTATTAATTTCACGAACTGCAAAGAAAAACTTGTATGATTAATGTTTTTGACGCTTGTTGTTTAATGGCGCCGTTCCATTTTTTTTTTTTAGTTTTTTTCTCCAACTCTTTTCATAGCACCTTTCACCTCATGCGCTATATTAGCTTTACACGTGGATTAATTGAGATTTCATTTGGTATAATAGCGTTTGACCTTTAGTTTGACTTTTAGGAACGGTTCATATCAATATCTATAGAATCGCATTTGTAATTCCACTCTTTTGATGCACACTCGCACCATCATTTATCTCATTTGGGACTTGCGCATATATCAACGTTGCATTGCTTCGGAGCAGCGGCACGTGCAAGCTTTTATCGTTTGAAGCCTTTGTGTTGTATGCTTTTTAAGGTTGAGCTGCCAGATGGCACATATATGTATGTATGTACTTATCTGTAGGTAACTATTTCGCCTACAGGATGAACGTGAGCGTGTTGCACCAGATGGTGAAATACCTGCATGGGAAGGTATCGATCGACAAAACGTATACTGAATGATCAGAATGACAGAAAGTGCTCCAGTTCAACCCCCTCGAACTAGGTTTAGGATACTCGTATATAAAAAAGGGTCCGCTGTATCGTTCAATGTCTTATCTTTATTGGAAACTGGAAAATAGACCCTCTTCCAACAGCCAATTTCCGCTGTAGTTCAAGCTATGTTATTTTCTAGCCGTCCACGTCCGTGCTGTAATAATTTTCCCTATGTTTCGATGTTGCTCACCCTAAAGAGAATTACGCTATCTACACATTGTTCTTTTTAATCCACGTCGCTTCACATGTATTTATACAGCCAGGTGTTTCAGATTGATTGTGCTCCTTCGTCCCTATTCTATCTTCGTCTCCATCCTGTGTCGGTCGCCCTCACCTTTTGAACACCAGCTGGCTGCCAATTGGTGGTGTTCACTTCGAATTTATTTATCGTCGTTGATTTTATGACTCTTCTCGGCACCCTGCTTTCGTGGAATTGAACCGATATAGGCCGCAGAAGAGTCCCTCTTCCCCTGTTTTTATGTCGGAAAAGGGTCGCGTCAGATCGTGACGAGCATTTCATTACGCGTTCGTCCAATTTTGACGATATTTCAATTACGCTGATATTTATGGATCGTTGCCGAAGTCGTAATTCGGCAACCGTGTGCTATTTATGAGAATAAAATAAAATTTTTGTATTATATTTTTCAGCCGGCCTGTGAACGAATGACTGAACATCAAAATTAATTTTCTTTTTTGCCCCGTTTTTCGAAAGTGTAATTTTAATCCGGCAATCCCGCTTTTTTTGTCTGAAAATCACTTAGCTTTTCAGAAACTCTCGAACGCTTAACAAAAGTTATGCCATCCTCATTTATGTTACAATTTAATTCGTTTTCAAGTAGTAATTTAAAATTTAATCGCAATAAGGAGTTCCGTGGAAAAGTATACATATATGTAGCTTCGGTAATTGAATTTTGATCCTCTAACGCCAGCATTTCTCAAATAGTAGTTGAAGCTTCACAATTTTCGAACTATTATGTACCTATGTACATAGTTCAATTGCACAACTCGGCATACAATGACTCGTTGAAACTGTTAACATTCGCTATGTTTTCATTAGTAACTGTAGTTACTGTCGATTCGAGTGCTCGATAGAGATAAGCCTTTCGCCAATAAATTTTCGAGGTACTCGAAATTTACATTTAGTGTATCGAAACTTTTCAACTTCGAAGTGTTAATTTAGTTTTGCGAAGTAACTTCAACGTTCTCCCTTCCCAGATTAGAATTAATTATCCAAATTTTCATTTGAATATAAAAAGTGTGGACATTTTCTATACGGCATCGACAAACTACAATGTATGGTCACAAGCTCTGTACCAAAGAGCTTTTTTTCTGCTCCGCGTTACTTTCATGTCGACGAGTAAAGACAACTTGTGCTTTTTCCACATTTTCACCATCTCTCTCCCTCTTGTTTATTTGGTTTTTTTTTCCTTTGTTTCTCGAAGCTTTTGTGTCGGTGTCCTGTATTTGGTTCACACCCCGTCTACTATGCTCGAGCACGTACTCGTCAGAAAGTAGGGCAAACAGGCTTATATTGAATTGTGGCGTTCTGTATACCGAAAATGTTGATGAACCACAATCCTTTATCGTGGCTAGCGATCGTGGTTAGACTCGGCGAAAGTTAAATCGCGCGTTTTAAACATTTTACTAACAATAGAAATGCTCTCGAGTGGTTATGAGGAAATGCCATTATAGTTTATCGCATGCTATGAAAATTCAATTTAACTTTTCCACCTAACGAAACTCGCTATACATTGATACTAATGGGCAAAGTTAACGAGTTTGAAATCTGAATTTCGGAAATTTATCTCGTTGATCGGTCGCAAGACAAGATCCCAATATCTACGAGCGACGATCAAAAGGGGTAAATAGTCATTAAAGTTCACGTCTTCCGTTTTGTACCACATTTTTCGACAATTTGACCCAGATTCGTCCCCTTCGGTCGGAATCAAGGCTACGTTTAATTGAAAATACATATTTATAAATTTGACGCGATAAGTTCCTCTACGATGATTTCCTCGTTACACTATGGGGGGCTCGCATCATTAATCATTTATGTAGGGGAGAAGAAGTGGGAGGGGGGGGGCTGAAGAGTATCAATCAATCAAATGGACTTTTATGCTAAAGACTCGCTAAGAAGGTATCGTATTTTTCTCAACGGTGAATATCTTCTGTCAATATGTTGTATTGTGTGATTTTTACGCTCACGGAATATTAGTCAATGTTTTTCATTTTGTTTTTTTATTTTTTTCTGTTTCGATTTTCTCACCGTTAAAAAGTAATTGAATGACAAATTATCGCAAACTCTCAGCGCGACACAGGTGGAGAAAAAAATAAATAAAAAGAACAAGCTTTTTCCCGTTAAACGTCGACGTTTATTAATGATGAGCGTGAAAGGTTTACTAAATTTAAGCGTGAAAACAATTATGGAACCATCTTTCGCCAATAGACAACTGATAAATAATTCGTTGGTCGTTAACCCGATAGGTGCCGGAAAATAGATTAATTAGTTCGTTTCGATTTCAATTCCAATTCATCTGAACATACCCATCGTGGCAGTCCAGTTATGCCGTTTTTATTAACTCATCAGTGCAACGCGTAATTATATTGTTGATGCTAAACGCATAGTTTCACTACTGTTGCGTGCGTAATTATTGCAAAAACGCTATTTAATATTGCATACATATTTGAGTGTTGGTATTGTTGGCTTTGAAAAGAAATTCTACGTTTGAGCATTGTTTTAATTAAATCACATATTATTAAATCGCCTTTCACTCTTTATATTAGAATTTGAACCCAGAAGCTTTTGCTCACTTATTCAACTGTTAAAAAAACGAAATCAAATTATATTGATTTTGTATGTCTTCATCGCATTCAATTTCCCGCAATAGTAAAAGCAATAGCAATTTATTCCACTTTACAGCGCCTATTGAAGATAATATGTCTTTAAGTTTTCCTTAAATTGGACAATTTCTTAGAATGCCTATCGAGTAATTGTATATGATTTTATTGTTATTCGTATCGTAATTCGTTCACGTAAATACGGATTAATTCACAACACGCATTCCGTTTAAAAATCTTGTACATATGTACATATGTATGTATGTAATTAATTTTTCGTTTCGGTATATCAACGTGAGAGGCGATTTTACGCAATTTTCCGTTTGGGTCGTGTTAATTGGTTTTTTTTTGCAATAAAAATTGGTTTCAAGTTCTCGGTTCATCTTTTGGACGTACAAATATATATATTTTCACTCGCACGACTAGATAATTTATTAGTTATTTCCGTTCTAAATGGATCGTGTTGAAAATGTTTTTTTTTCGTAATCGAACATTCGACATAAATTTGACAATATCTATCGATTCAATCTAGGTCGAGACGAGAATTCGTATCGGTTTTACCACACATTCATGTTACTCCTTAATGCATAAATTATTAATGGACTATTTTTGCTTATCAGATTCTTAAGTATACATGAGTGGAAAAGTGTAGTTGTTTAATGTTTATCCTTTTTGCATAATACCAAGTCCAAATCTGTTGGACATAATGTCACAAAACTTTCTAGTGTGTATTTGTTGTTAAAGGGCTTAGAGTTAATTTGTACTATATGTATTAGCGTAAGCATCTGCCTGCCTGTCTGGGTCGTTGCGGTCACACTGGCCAACATAACAAACAACATTTCTTTAGCGGTGTGTTGACAACAAACTCTGTCAAAGCTAGTTCGAGTCGGCAACGCAATTTTATGGCCATTCAATCAACGGTACGTTACAATTGTTACACGTACCTACTGTCAAATGGGCTCTACTGTTACTGTACAAACTAGGGCACATGGGCCGGGGTTGGGATTATAATCCACCATCGTATGACGGGTAAACCGACTAGTATATATCTACAATATATGTATAAACAAGTGCCAGAACCTTGTAAGAGGGTCTTTATTAAACTTCCTTCGTCTTCATTTATATTTTACGGGCGTGTTTAACAACAATGCGTGTCTTTTCCTGAAGAAAAAAGCTCTCTAACGCCTCCATTGTATCGTGAATAATGCGGATTGCGGCTTTAATGTACCCTGGAGAGGCAACCTCTCAGAAACGTTCCATTTTATCCTGAATAATCCGGATTGTAAACGAAAAACTTTAATGTTTAAAAGTGTCATAACCGCTTCAAACGTTCTCAGTTTTGGTCGATTAAAGTCTACGTAGACAATCCTGATATCGTTTCAAACGAAAAAGAAGCCGACAGAGAAAAGCGCAACCGATTAAAGTCTACGTCATAACTGATATCGTTTCAAAACGACATTGTCAAGAAGCCGACGGTGGTCGATTAAAGTCTACGTAGACGATAGCTGATATCGTTTCAATAGACGACATAGTCAAGAAGCCGACAGAGAAAAGCGCAACTCTTGTTCGATTGGTCCAATCTGAATCTGATTCATCTTTGAAGAATGTACGTGCATATATTTTTCATCTGAAAATTACTTTTGGGACGCTGCTGAAAAGTTCTCCCGATAAAGGGGACAAACAAAGTTTATTCTTTAAAACTTTTTTTTGTGCTTCAAGTCCATCACCTTTACCGAATACGTAATCGAATTTCTTTTTTGTATGTAAATAATCCCCGGGGTGCTCGAATACTGTTACTGATCGGAATCGTAGACTCTGTGTTTTTATTATGTATTGCGATCATGCTGCGAGACTACGTTTTTTCATTAACACTTTCACTGTATTTACTTCATCCCCTGGACGATGAATTGTAGTCGTAACACGTCCACCCTATTGGGAAACGTCTATCTATGTACTCTGGAACTTATGTAATAGTGGAGCACGCTTTTAATACTGTGACGTTTGACGAATTCAAACGAGACAAAGCTTTTCATTTAATTGTCGAATTTAGAGATACGTCCACTGGTACTTCCATTCAACTGAACCACTCAAACTGACTAATCTAACCTTTTGTTTATTTTTATTTTTCAGCACACGTGGACAATGAGATGTATCTATCGCGAGCTCTTGAACGCTTGGGTGGCAATGCCTTGCATAAAGACAATCAAGAGCCTGACATTGGAGCTGCTTTCCTCAAGTTTGCAGTGGTTACAAAAGAACTTTCAGCACTCATGAAAACTCTGGTGAGTCCTCACACAACAATAGACACTTGGAAATGTATTGTTTTGTTTACAACCCATTCCTTTGGTTATTTCACACACCATCATCATCGCCTCATCAGCTTGTAGAACAAATCAGATTTTTTTTATCGACGTTAATATGTACCGTTTTTGCGATTTAGCAAAGTGTCTCGTAAATGAGACGTGAAAACCGTAATTATTCTTTTATCGCTCGACGCTCTACGGATGTATAATTTTTTTATTATTTTTTTTAATATTAATGGGGCAGTCATTTATCATGTTTTTATTTAATTACCCCCCTCTTGCAAACACACACACACAAATCACGTTAGCATGGTGGTAACGGTTCGTTCTTAATCATAATTTGTATGCGGTGTTTGGCGTTAGATCTAAATTGTTAGATTAGCATACATAATTGGGTTTGTTGGAAAATTTAAATAGTTTAGTCAGATGACAGTTTTAATTGTGTTAAATGCAAATGCTTTATTAGAATGCACACCGATGCAAATGCTTTATTAGAATATCTTCGAACTCATTTTTAGCATTTTGCTACTAAGTTAATACGATTTTAATGTGTTTTTTTTTTTTGTTTGCATACTTTCAACTTTCACTCGTTCGAATGAATTTTTCCCACAAATCGGCGTTTCCACAATACCGAATTCTTCATTTATTTACTGTCGCTTTTTTTGGCCGCTTTTGGCTTATTATGCAAGTCTAGTAATCTTTATTGCACGATGTTCACACTGTTGTGCGTATTTTTCTTACGGAGACGGCGAATCTCTATTGTGATTCAAATTCGGTTCTCATGGTGTTTAATACAGATAGCTTTGCCCTTTTGCCGTTAAACAAATTTGTTAGTTCGCTTGTATGCCAACCGATACACTTTTTATTTTATACATCTATGTAAATTAAAACATCGCTTGGGATTAGTTTTACTTTTTGTTATTTTAACTCGATTTTGACGAGACGCATTGTTGTTTTTTTCCTGCTATTGTACATAACTGTCTGTTTACGGTAGGCGTGTTTTGCACATTAATTCATTTACACGTTCAACGTTTGTTTGACAGATCTAGTTCATAAATTACGTCCGCGCTTATTATTATCATATTTTTGAATATTTAACGGTTTGAAATGTTTATATATACATATGTTGTTCAGCATGCATAACCTTCGATCGATACCGAAGTCGATTTAGATTTTTATTTTTTGACACGATGCGAAGATTATTATTAAAAATCGATGGCGAAAATGCGATTTGCTAGTTTTTCCTCGTTCCCGTGCGATAATAATTAAATTTCATCCAGTTTACGGGATAAAAATTCAATTTGGCGTGCTCTCCCCCTAGAGTCGTTGCGCCCCAGGACACGCTACGGTTTGAGAGTTATTTGCGTTAAAAGCACACGCCTATGTGTGTTTCTCAAATGGTCTATCGTGTGCGCAAAACGTTATTACACAACACGTATTGGTCTTTTTTGCTTTTTTTCTTCCTCTTTTCACATTATATATATATTGTATATGTGCTGAAAAATTGAGCGAATTTCACACGCTACTGTTTCTAACCAACTTTTTTTTCGTTTGAGTATTGGTTGAATGTTTTAAATTATTCTCACAAATATAAAAAAGTTTTATTCTCATTCCCCTGTAGATTATAAGATATTGTAATCGAGTTAAAATATCTTCTCGTGAACAATGTTTCTGTATATAAAAATTTTCTTCAGTACTTATGTACATAAGTCTTCAGTACAGAAAGTGAGTGAAAAATTCTATTTTCTGTATATATGTATGTACATAAATACATAAATCACCGTCTTTCTCATTAAATTTATGCTTTCATTATCTAAATCCCAGGCTGAAATTCTTCAGGCTCAAACTCGCCCAACAACTATTTGGCATAGTTTATTTCGTGTTCCCCAGGTGGTATTCGCTAAACTCTCGCTTTGATAATCTGTTGGCGAATTCTCGACGCGGAAAATTCACAATCGCGAATTTTCGAGCGCAAAAACAGTCATTTGCAAACTGGAGGGAATTCTTTTGTTGGATAGTAAACAACTATTCAGACTTGTTGATCTTATTTTACTTTAGCGCTTGACCTTTATTGCCTCCTTTTTATTCATCCGCTCTTATGTATGAATAGAAGGGCAATCGTTGACCAACTTCAGTGTGTGAATAGAGTAAATATTTAGCATTATTTTATCACGCTCGTTCACTTCGAACAAAAAATTATATTAGATTTCTGTGAGTGGTATTTCCACGCATTCATACATAAATATTGTGGAAGCCTTTTGTGTAGACGTACGATTCTCCAAATCCGCCATCTCGTCTTTGTATGCTAATTAATAAATTGTTGTGCGTATGACATATGTGAACACACTATCAATTATACATAAATATTTTTGCGGTTTCATTTAATTTCATCCGTGCAATAACGTCGAAGGTCGTCCAATAATTCAGATGGATATCTTCAAATTTATTATTATCTCCGCATATGGACTGTATCTGCGCCATGTTTTATGGATATTGCAACTTAGCATATTATATCGCAAATTTACAGTTGCATAAATTTTTCTATTGATTCTCCGTATTACATTTCACGAAAACAAAAAAAAAAAACAGAAAGAAATAGCACGTTTAACGTATACGCTTTATGACTTGAATAATAAATGAGAAAAAAAATCGCTTATCGCACCGCGAAAATGATTCTTATACATTTCGCATTGTTATACATCAAATTCACAGTGTGTATATCATATGTCAAATGATTATTTTGTATTTATTTATTATAAGCCTGTTAGGGCTTTTACATATACATATGTATATTATAGTAGAGAAAACATAAAGGAAAAAAACTAATAAATATGTAAATTTCATATCTCATTTTTTTCGATTTTGATGCAAAAAGTTGTAATACGTTGTTTTACACCTGCTTGCAAAATATTACATCGATACGAAGCTTTCAGCAGCCAAAATCATCAAAAGCAATTCCTCCTATTTCAAGAGGGAAAAATGTGAGCATAAATGGTGTACATATACAAATATCTCCTATCTCATCTGACAGCTGATTTGGTAGTGTGGGATCGATGGCGTTTGTTTGACATTTATGTTCACTTATTTCCATCTAAAACATCATTGGAAGGTATGAACATACATACAACTGGTTTCTGTATCTTTAACGTAAAATTCAACAATATATAAAGTGTTGTAATATATAAAAGTGAAATTGAAATATATAAAGTGTATTGTGAATATTGCACTGAAAAAGTGTTTTAAAAGGTATTCAAAGAAATGAATTTGGCCATTTATTTGTCAAAAAAGATGTGTGATAATTTGCTCTGCACACAAACAAGGAAATGTTTCATATATTGAATGGAAAGAACATAAAGCGGCAAATTATTTTAAATCACGTTATAAGATGTTCTCGGCGGGACGCTTATCGGTATTCGCGCGCTCATCATTTTCCGCTCGAATTAGTACGTTTAGATAAAATAAAAAATATTGAAATAGAAAACCAATCCTTATAAAAGTGGTGAAATAAAAAACTGGCCAAATAAACGCACAATAGCACGGAAAAAAAATATTTTTGACTTTAAAAATTAGCTAGATAATTAATTATAAGTATTTAAAAGCAATAAAAAATCACAATCAATAGGAAAAATATCTGACTATTGATTTCAATATTCACTTTGAGCACAGAAATATGCTCTCGTTTAAATTCATAAAAAATGATATTATTTATAGTAATTAATGCCATCAAAATCAAAATGTAATCAAAAACTTATGGCTAAAAAAAAAAAGCAAATTATTTCAAATTTCGGGTATATTACGTTTTTTGTGTCTCCTGAAAAGTAGGCAAAAATGAGATAGGAGGGTTTGCAAGATCACTGACGATATGTAGAGTCGATAAAATAAATAATAAGTCGTTGCCTTAGGGACGACAGATTAATATTTAAAAAATCAATAAAATCTGAGTACTACTAGATCTAATCATTCTGAAGATGGGAGAATGAAGATAATAATTGTTACGCGAAATAGTTTCACAATCTAATAAAAATCGAGAACGGGTAAAACGTACCGGAACTTTTTAGCGAGGAGTCGAATGAATAAGAATGTACATATGTACATACATATGTATGTATGTACATTTGTATAGGTACATAAATTCGGTTATCAGTTAAATTTGAATTTCAAATGTTGACTACGACCATTTGGTATGTATGTACTTAAAAACTATGTCGTTTTCACAAGTTTCGTTTCACTATTGAATTCTGTGGACATGGTTCAAGTAATACCAAAAGAACCAACAGAGTGCGAATTTACTACAAAGTTTGCGTCCTGGTTAAATATTTCACAAACTTGCAATCGTTTAAATGTAAACTTTGCTTGATGGACCTCGGCCGTATTTCGTTAAACTTTTGTCTTGTTTGTTGTTTAAGAATTTTCCTCTCTGCCTTTTTTACTTTATTTTTTTTATTTCTTTGCCCCTTTCGCTCGACACTTTAAACTTTTCGATGTTTTAGTTCGCCTGCTGAGAAAATTTACACTGTCGTCCGATTTCGTCACGTAGGTATCGAATCGACGATTTTCTTGATGCGAAAAAAATTCGAAGGGTGTGTGCTTCTGAGGGGGTGACCCAAGCCGCCCTTTGCAAAGGGGATGCTCGCACGTTTGACCCATTTTCAGAATCTCGCAACGTCCTTTGTAGTCGAGCCAAATAAAACGTATTACAATGGAACGCGACTTATGAGATTCCTGCTATCCATAGTGTAGTTTTATTCCTAGCTCGATTTCTATAATAATAATTATAACGGACGTTCCTAAAATGAATTCTATTTCGACGAAATCTTTCACGAATTCTACCATGTAAATTTGTATAATATGTATATAAATTTATACGATGAGTCTTATTTACTTTCGTCGGTTGTGTTGATTATACCAGTGTTCTTAGAACGGCTTCCAATTGAAACCATGAATGTATGTATGTATGTATGTATTTCAAAGTTTTTGAATTGAAACTTTTAAAAAACATGTCTATACATATATAATCAATCTAATGTGGTGTTTATTGATTTTTTCATTTCATAAGTGAACGCCACATAAAAATTTTACATCAAGTACCACTTTCGTTTCTTACCCGTCGCGTTCCATAAATATCTCCATTTATACGATCCAAAGTGAATGAAAATATCTTCAGTGTGCAAGACGTCTGAAATAAACTTAATAGTACCCAATCAATTTTAAAAACAGTCTAATTTTAACTGGAGACAAAATAAAACGTAATAATGTAATATGTTTATTGCCATCGGTTTCATTGTAAATTGATATCCAGTACTAAAGTAAAACCTTTCACAACCACTGCAATTGTTAATTGATCCATATACAGAGTGTTCTAAAAGAAATGCTGTTCAAAAAGACCCAATTTCCAAGAAAACACATTACAGACTTAATATAATCCTACGCTTACAAACTTCAAGTGTATGATTTTATGATGATAAGTCCAAAATTGAGGGGCTTTACTATTAAACTTGAGAATCTTGTTTTGTTCAGAGTACGTTAGTATTACCATTTCAATACATATGTATGTTCATAGTACGTTTATTTTTTGACAAACTCGTGTATGAGGTTTTGAATGGTGTTCCACGAATTTGTGTCTTTTTCAATGACGTTTCATTTTAAACAATAATTAATTGTTATAATCAAATTTAATATCATACGAAAGCATTCCGTAAAATAAAACTCATTTAAAATGCTCACATTTCGCCGCAAATGCGACCCGCTCTCCCTTGACGAAAACCATTAGCGGAAAGTCCTCGTCTACGTGGAATATAACCACAATTTCGTTAAATTTTGATGTGTCCTTAGGCAGGATGGCAGGCGTCGTTAATTCACACAACATACCCCCTACGATTTCAATTAAAACCCCATCGCACGAATAATTAACGGACGCGCTAGCTAGATAACGATTAGGACCACCGTTTGAGCTCCCTCGGACAGAAAGAGGTTAACGTTAAGCGGTTAAGTGCTTCGCTAAGTAAAGACGCTTCAATAT
Organism: Parapsyche elsis; assembly: GCA_022651745.1. Classification (NCBI taxonomy): domain Eukaryota; kingdom Metazoa; phylum Arthropoda; class Insecta; order Trichoptera; family Hydropsychidae; genus Parapsyche; species Parapsyche elsis. The sequence goes on along the minus strand of JAGVSN010000002.1, from coordinate 5,569,482 downwards.
TATTCGGAATCGTTACATTATATATGTCTTCCCTCCCCCCATGTGTATCGGGAGCTTTGATCGTAAAAGCTTGCACTCGTTAAATAAAAACTGCATATGAATATCTCGGAACTGTTTTACGGCGCGTCTCAATGTGCGTAATGATGTTTAGACGTCGAATAACATACATACATAACATCATCAACCGTTAGACGCGTGTGTAATGAAATTCTACCATGTGATTGATGTGATAATTTCGACGAATCTAGTTCAAACTGTATTTATTTTTTTTGTAACTATTTTACTTTCATCGTTGGCTCACCGTTGAATAAACATCGTTCATGTTAACGTCGATCAAATGTACTATCCTTTTCGTGTTAATCGAATGCATGTGCAATCTTATCAATTTCAATTAAATGCGATAACGTTTCGCTACCGTCTATTACACCCGTGTAAATTGAACCTGTCGCTAATGTAAAATGTAAGGAATTCTGAAAAGTTGTCTTTTTTTAATTCCTGCTGAAAAAAAAAACGAATTCCGCATTTTGATAGAAATGAGAAACATTTCGTTTTGTGTACACTTGCAACGACAGACGTGCATATTTTTGTGGCATCCTGTTCGGGCACGCGAGATCAGAATTGATGGATCTCGTTTAGAAGTGCTGCATCCTGTTTGGCACACGCAAGGCTCACAGTTTTGTTTAGAACATACATACATATGTATGTCTGGAAACGTTACGTGTTGTGACTTTTCAGCGATGCAATTCTTTAACGCGGTAATCTATAATTGAAGTTTGGCATATCTGCGTAAACAGGCAAAATAATTTTAATAAGTTTATGAACTGAAAACACTTGCATCCTTCTTCAATTACACATCATCATCATTTTCTTTCTTTCACATCCTCTCGGATACCATTCCAGAATTTCTCGCGTACATCGGCCATTCATTCTTCTCGCTATGTGTCCACTTCAATATCCGCTATATTTGCCACTTTGATCATGCTTCTTACCCATGTATTCCTCTTACGATCTTTTCTTGTTATACCAAGCATACATCTTTCTATGCTTCTCTGTGTGTACTGGATCTTACGTAGCATTCTTGTATTCAGCATCCACGTTTCACTTCCATACGTCATAACTGGCAGTACGCATTGGTCGTATGCCATGTTCATTCTTCCAAAAGCGCTCCATCCTAGTTTAATTTGTTCTTCTTTACATACATCCTGTCATATTCACCGATTGTCCTAGGTATAAATAACTATCAACTATCTCTACAATATCTACCGTGACTACGTTTTGCGTGCAAAATTCATTAAACATAATTTTAGCTGTATGTATTAAAATTAACTTCATCTATTTTGAGTCACATGTATAATTCAATTACACGTACGATAGATAATGCGGCATACGGCATACCTGAAAGTGTACGTTACGCTTTATTTACTCGCTGAAGGGAGAAGAAGCGAAGCTCGCCTTCGAAGGGAAAATTTTACGTTGGGTCCCCTCCACCTACTCCGACGTACATAAAACTCACCCTACGCGTATAAAATAAATGCGCGCCCGTGCACTCGAACGTCTATCAATTATCGTCGAATTAAGAATTTGAAATTTTCATGAGAGATGTAATTAATAAATTGTCGAGATAAATTAATTGTAGTGTGTGTGAAACGGTTGCGAAGAGGCGTCGAATGGCAGGCAGGTCCCCTCGCGCCCGTCCGCCGCAAGGATAGCATGAGTTGGAGAAAAGCTCGCTGCGAGCTTTCGTAAGCACGTTCGTTCGTTCGCCTGCGATTCGTTCTGTTCTCCCGGTAGCCGTAGAAAGTTTTCCCGGCCGGGCACGCGCACCGGCTCTCTCGCTGTGTGCCCTTGACACACTGCCTCCACTCGCTCCCGGAAGCGGGTCGACAACCTTTTCCCGTTGTAAACAAACGAGCTTTGATACTATCCAAAGTTCGAGACGAAAACGAAACAAAACAATTTTTGGCGATGCATGCGCTCGTGCGTAACTAATTACATTTATATTTCGCCTTGTGTTGCTTTTTTTTTTATCCTAATCGGATAAAGTATTGTGATCGTGCGAAAATTCGACCTCGAGATTTTGACTGATTTGTATCGAGTATCATCCCCAGCTCACGTTTTCATGATTTCTAAAAATGTCTGTATGTCTGTGTACTATGTGTGTGTGTGTGTATGTCTGTGTGTTTTCTCCGAAACTATCAAGTCTATCAAGCTGAAATTTCATATCTATTATTTTCACGTAAAGTTTAAAAGCCATAAGGAATTTGGTCAACATCATTCAACCGGAAGTAGGGTTTTTTTCGTGCAGAAAATTCAAAAATCCGGTAAAAAATCATATTTCCGAAACTGCACCGGGAATTTTCTCCAAATTTCATATCTATAGTTTTCACATTAGCCTTGAGAGATACTGTGATTTTAGTCAACTTCTGACTACCGGAAATGGCAGTTTACTCTTGAACGATTTTTTGTTTTTTATTTTTTTCGACCTTTTAAATATGTGGTATCGTCACAATATTGTAATGTTGTAATTTTGAGAGAAATTGATATTTAAAAAAAAATAAATTAATAAAACTAGTCAACCGGAAGTATGTTTTTTTTTTTTTTGTTGAAAAGTTTACCGCAAAATATTTCCGAAACCGCACCGGGAATTTTCTCCAAATTTCATATCTATAGTTTTCACATTAGCCTTAAGAGATAATGTGATTTTAGTCAACTTCTGACTACCGGAAATGGCAGTTTACTCTTGAACGATTTTTTGTTTTTTATTTTTTCGGCCTTTTAAATATGTACTATCGTCACAATATTATAATGTTGTACTCCTGAGTAAAATTGCTAGTTACGAAAAAATAAATCATTAAAATCAGTCAACCGGAAGTAGGGTTTTTTTTTTTGTCGAAAAGTTTACCACAGAATATTTCAGAAACTGCCCTATTGATCAAGTCGAAAATTTATATTTATAATTATCATATAAAATTTAAGAGTTGATAAGGTTTTGATTAAAATCCGCCGATCGGAAGTGGTAGTTTTTCTTATTTGAATATATGCCGAAGATCGTATTTTATATACGCGCGCGCACTCAACACAGTAATTTCATGATATGTACATACATATGTATGTATGTATTTTGATTGGTGTGGTGGTGGTGTATGCGTTTTATTTACTTACGTACTTAAAAAATTAATTTCGTTACTCTTTGTATTCCTCAAATATATGGATAAAGTCATGGGTTGGCTACACCCGAATTTTTTTTTAATATTATTTTTCATGTACAATTATATTTTTATTTGCTTCGCAAATAATATGGTCGTGAATTCAGGGATACGCCCACTTCAATAAGCGTGCTACATTCTGACGCACTGTGCAATGTTTTCGATGAATTGATAATGAGTTGTGCTAAATGCCAGGCCTAGTTATTTATTGTAAGGTGGAATTGGGGACCTTTCGGTTTGGACTTCTAGTCTATGGGGCACAATTAACGTTTATGGCTTGGCTGTCGCGCGCGACAACCGCCGTATTTTTATTGTATGGGGTCATAGATGTAGAATAGTATTTATGTATAGTCGCACGACGGTCATAGTTGAGATGGAAGTCACATGGTGCGACGGCCATCGTGGTACTACAAGCCAAGCGCGAAACCTTACCATTATGTGTGTATCTTGAATCGTTTAACGCCTGTGCGTGGTCTGCGCAAACCTGCTAGTGCTAAATTTGTGCACATAAGATTACTATTGGCTGAATACAATTTTATCAACTACACGCTACCCTCGCACCAAGCACGAGCGTCTAGTGTGTGTACACACTCTGCGCGGTAACGTGGCGAGGCAAAATGGTACACACATCGCGAGGCACGCAAAGCGTGTACACGCCTCGATTTTTCGTATTAAAGTTTGATATGATGCATAGCGGGGTTCCGTTCAATGTTAAGGCGCGTACAGATTAGACTTTTTTTGATAAGAGTCAAACGTACCGTTACGCACTTATCTAAATTGATTTGCGTGGTTGACTGTAACTTTCTGGTATAAAAACTTTGTTGCCCATCTTTCTTATTTGTGCTAACTTTATGTATCTCCGTCGTTCATTTTTCAATCGTGACATTTACATATATTAAGAAGTAAATTTTGTTAACAAATGCTCAGATTTTCGGCGAGCTTGTGCGAGGTAACATGTCCAAAATGAGTTATGAATGAAAATTTGTTCCTCTTTAATTTTTCTATCAGGGCAATCAAGTGGCACATACAAAGTACAAAAGTTCCAATATTCATATCCACAATCTTGGAAAAATTAGTAGTTCCTCTTTGACTATCTTATCAGGCCAGTAAGTCAAGTGGCACATTCGCATGACGTCACAATTTCCTTTGGCATCACAAAGTACTTAAGTTCCAATATGTAGATATTCTTGGGCACACAAGTGACAAATACGAACTTTTCGCATCCAACTTAAAAATAATGTCCATTCAACAACAATGAATTCCAAATGCATCCAAAAATCTAGAGTACAATATGTACAATTACCATTTTTATATAAAGTTCCCTGATTTATGATGACAATTTGAAACGCAACAATTCACTATTTCGGATATGTCACATTTGTGCTCCGAGGACACGATATTCCAACTGCACACGCACAATCTTGTCGACTTTTTTCGAATCATTCGCTCTTCATCGCAGCGACGAACACCCACCATACCCAACAAATACGTACGAATGCAAAAAAAAAAACAGCACTCTTAATCATTGTCACGTAAAAGATTATGCATTTGAACAACCTTCGCGACGCCTTCTTTACTATCGAACACATTCCCAACTAAGTTTTGCAACTGTCGACCGTGTTAAATAATTCATACGCGGTAAAATTGCACCGATACACTTTGCATCCCACACACATCGTGTTACGGGCCTTAATCGTCCTTTCCAGAGGATGCCCACGTAAAATGTGTACGTAAACGGCTCGCGTACCAACTGTTGCAGATCGCCGACACGAGAAGCTCTCGCATCCTTGTACACACGTGTTGTACGTACATATGTTTGTGTATACACGCGTTGCCTGGTTCTGTGTACTCACTATACACACACCTGTGATCCTTTCGTGCTCTCCTGGTAGCGCGTGCTCCACATACTTACATACATATTGTGTACACGTATCCGAACTACGACACGGGCAAAGCGTATCACTCGTTCGCCACACACATGCTAGTACATATGTAGTGTGGGGTAACATACGAAGATGTGACCGCAAGGGTAACACGACACTGCGCGGCTAGTTGGTCTCCCTTTTGTATATGACTTGGGGATGCTTCCAGGATATGTGTCCCGATGTGTGTATCGAAATTTAAATGTGCCTTTCAACGAGGCAGTGCCTTTAATCACCATACAATACAATTTGTTGATGTTTTCGGAAGATAAAGAAGTTGTAATATCACATTCGGCTGAATTCTCTAATGTTACGTAATCATATTGTAGAGATAGGTAATAGTTATTTATACCTAGGACAATTGGTGGAATATGACTGAATATAAAGAAGAACAAATTAAACTAGGATGGAGCGCTTTTGGAAGAATGAACATAGTTTTTAAATCTGACATCCCGCTATGCTTAAAAAATAAGGCATACGACCAATGCGTACTGCCAGTTATGACGTATGCATGTGAAACGTAGATGCTGAATTCAAGAATGTTACGTAAGATCCAGTGCACACAGAGTAGCATGGAAATATGTATGCTTGGTATAACAAGAAAAGATCGTAAGAGGATACATAAGGAATGTGGCAGATATAGCTGAACGTGTGAAAAAGTTCAAGTGGCAATAGGCTGGAAACAGCGAAAATACATGAGTAAGATGCATGACCAAAGTGGCAGATATAGCGGAACGTGTGAAAGACGTGGCTGGGACATATTGAGAAGAATGGATGGCAGATGCGAAAAATTCTGGAATGGTATCCGAGAGGATGTGAAAGAAAGCAAGGTATACCGAGTTGACGATGGGCTGATGAATTGAGATGAATGCGTGTAGTCAAGTTTGCTCAAGACAGACGGGAATGCAAGAGGATTGGAGAGGCCTTCGTCCAGCTATAGATGGTGAATGGCTGAAAATGATGATGATGATGATGATGAATATCACAATCAATCGATAAAATCGCCAAAGCGTTTAACCGATCTTCCACCATTGTTGATCTTAATATTTTTTTTTTTTCACAGTCACGGTAATCAAAATTTTAGCGTCGAATTTGTCGCTGTAGACTAGTTAGTGCCGACTCTGCCTGTTGGTAAATCTGCCCCTGTCTGTGTGCACTGGATCTTGCGTAGCACTTTTGTGTTAAACTGGCAATACACATCGGTCAAAAGCCCTCACCAAAGCATAGCGGATTGTTGGATTCTTCCCAAAAACGTATATGTAAAATCACAGTTACATCAGTAAAAAATCGGTCTTGGCGATTTTACCAATTGCATGTGATATTTATGACTTCTTTATCTTTCGAAAACATTATCAAATTGTCTGCTGATAAAAAGGCAAGGCGTCATAGAATATACACTAAAGGAATACATCTCTAGTAAGAAAACTTTCATTGTATTATCATGAGTCATGGATTCATAAACATTGAATTTTTAGAACGAAAAATATATTAGTAGTACGTATGTATGTATAGTAGATACCTACGTAACAAATCATTCATAAAAATTTCACTCTTTGCATTTTATCTAAAAGCGTCGGTAGTTTTATTTAAAAAAAAATTATTTATGGACGGAGGGGGGGGGGGGGTGCTAAAAATGTGGGGCGGCAATAATCTTTATAGCCTATGGGCGGCAAAATGGTAAATCCGCCTCTGCACACAGAAAAGCGTGGAAAGGTGTACATATGCTTAGAATAACAAGAAGGTATAGAAAAGGAATACATGTGTGAGAAGCATGACCAAATTGAAAAAGCTACATTGGGCGGGACATACATATGTACATATAGCGAGAAGAATACATAGCAGATGGACGCGAGAAATACTTGAATGGTACTCGCGAGGATTTAGAAGAGAGCAAGGAAGATCTAAATGGCGATGGGCTGACGAATTAAGAAGAATGTTTAGTCGAATAGGTGCAGATTGCTTAAGACAGACAGGAGGGGAAAGGCCCTCATCCAACAGTGGATGGTGAACGGCTCAAAATGATGATGTGAAGCGCAAGCTTTCAACGTATGCTATCCTATGTTTTATTCTAAACTATGGTACATTGATATGGAAAGTCATTCGGTGAAAAAAGGTCGGGAAATTTACTGTTCTCAAGTTCATGTGTGAAAATTTTATTCTAGCAAAAGTGCTTAGGCTCGAAATTTCTGTTTAATTCTATTGTTTGTTTTGGGAAAGTGTTCTTAACTATCGGTGGATCTCTCTTTTATATTATTTAACTTTTGACTGTGACCTTTTGGGGTGACCCTTTCGCCTCGGAACGACCCAAACCGTGGGGTGAGATTTGTACCCCAACAAAAGCCTTTCCACGGTCGGTCGGTTGCGAAAACTGTTCACATTTGTCGCACGAACACCTCGTAAAAAAAAATTCACCACAGTCGATTTTTCACTTTTGCTCGATTGCATTTTAATCAGACCTGACTAGAATAACGACCTATTCATATGTAGCGTCATTTCAGGGCACAAAAATGTTATTATACAATTGAATAAAAGGTAGTCGGAAAACTCGTTTGGTAAGATTTTACTTTTTCTTCGGTTTTCATCCGCCCTATCAAAGTCCGCAATCTCGTTTGATTCGTAGGAAAACTTTTGAATCTACAGAACCCTCTTTAATTTACAACCGTCAATTAAGAGAGTATTTCTTTGTTCTTCCACTTGGAAGAAAACTCAGAGCTTTTTATAATTTATCTTTTAAAATGATGAATGTATATTTTTTATTACAAAATATACCTACATATATATGTATGTCTGTTTACAACTAACGCTTAATTCGAATCAATTAGTAATGCTTCTTTTTTTAGGTAACACTTCAAATAATATTTTATTGAGTAGGGTTTCTACGCGATACAGGTTGTATCTTGTATCATATGCACTGTAACATTATTAAGCGTCTTATTTAACCATAGCATTCTGTAAATTTTCAATGGATAGATTTCTCCGTATTTATTTTCATTAAAAAAATCAATAAATCGGAATCGATTTAGAAACATGTTATAAATTGGTATTAACGTATCCGGACCCCTTTGTCTGAAATATTTGCGGAATGTTAAAATCTTCGAATTGAGTTGAATTTATGTACATACATATGTATATGTATTTCTAAAGGTTAATCAATTAACATATTTGTTGGTTTCGAATGAATAAATATTTGGCAACAATTTACATATCTCTTACACCCACCGTATAATATTGTAATCTTTTATGTATTTTTATTGTCAATTACGGAAACCGTTAATTATTTTAATTGTACATCAATAACTTGATTTTAATTAATTTTTCAATTAAGCATCCCCTCCCCTTTTAAAATGCGAATTTGCCACTGGCAAAAAGGCTCGATTTCGTATTTGAGCAGCCGCTCGAGAATAGCAATTATCCTCCGACGCTATAAATTGTCACATTCTAATTGTTGATGCAGTACAATTACGCTGATCAAGCGCGCTTAGAATGTGACGATTATACGCCTTTCGGGCGATTAACCCCTCCCTTTCGCATTTTTCATTTTGAACCGAATGCAACAGACAACCTGAATTGATAATAATTTGTTTCGTTGATAATGGCGTTTTATTATTATACTTCGCGATTGTATCAAAACTAAGAATATCATTACAGTACGGTAATTATTTTTGATTTAGTTCAATGTATCTTATTGATAAACAGATTGAAAAAAACTTTAGTTGAAAATCCAAGTTTAGGGTAATGCGATAAAACTTTTCCGTTCATTTTCAATTTCTCTCCGGCGAACTCACCATTTTCTTAAGCTTTCTTTCACCAGAAAGTTGAAAATCGTGAATCTTTTATTCCCGTTTGAAACTGATTCTTTAATAATCTCCTATGTATTTAAAATTCATATACACCATTTTGAACTTTTCCTCAAATTTGATTCACCATTATCCGTGCGTATACGCGATCTATAAGATCGTGTCGGACAATATTCATTCAAATTGAAATTTTTCGATAGTTATCACAGAGTTATCTTGCGGTACGCAATCGTGACATTTTGACCCAGTTAAATGTGTGTTTACTCACTTGTGTTTGTTCGGCATTTGGCATTGACGTGACTTTATATCAAAGGGGTGTGGTGTAGAACCCATCCTAACTAATTTTATGATATCGAAGTGCTCGTATGAGTACATATGTGCATGCTCCGTTTTTTTTTTTTTTTACATAATTCATATTGTGTACGTTCCATAAAAAAAGAATGTTGTGTTTTATTATTATTTAAGCACCTACATTAATCCAGCCTTGTACTTCAATATCAAATTTTTTCACTAGCTTTTCCTTATTTTATAATATGTTTTAATGTAGCTTATTTAGCATAATTTGTATTTTTTTCCAATGTTTAAATTTAATTTTGATTGTGTGAGTATAATATAGCCTGTTTGTTACGTTTTAACCACTCCCTTGTATCATTAACTTTATGAGTGAACACGCCCATGTCCAACCATCACATTGTTTGCCCATTTTAACATCACATTTGTATTTAAATTTCACCTTGACCCAAACGAAATGGAAACGATCTCTTTAGCAATATGGCGTTTTTGTTCATCAAAATAAGTAGTTTTTTGTATTAACTATGACTATATTTTATTTTCAGATGCAAAATATCAATAACATTGTCATGTTCCCCGTGGATAGTCTGCTGAAAGGTGAACTTCGAGGAGTCAAAGGCGATTTAAAAAGGCCATTCGATAAAGCATCTAAGGATTACGATTCAAAATATATAAAAATTGAAAAGGAAAAGAAATCGCTAGCTAAAGATGCCGGTCTTATAAGGACCGAAGTGACATCGGCTGAAATAGCAGATGAAATGGAGAAAGAAAGGCGGCTATTTCAATTGCAAATGTGTGAGGTAATTATAATATTATTTTTCATTTATTAATTTATTTGATACACTTGAGAGATGAAAGTTCAAATAACGGTTTTTTTTATTACATTTCAGTACCTGATAAAATTCAACGAAATCAAAACAAAGAAAGGTATTGAATTACTTCAACACCTTGTAGAATACTATCATGCACAAACAAATTATTTTCAAGATGGCTTAAAAACGATAGAACATTTTGGAAGTTATGTAGCAGATTTAAGTGTAAAATTACAAAGGATTCGTCAGCAGCAAGATGATGAACGAAAAAAATTAGCCGATCTTCGTGCAACGCTGCGGGCAGCAACACCACAAGATAAAGAAGTATGATTGTTTTTAATTTAATTATTTTATAACAATATTGATAAAATTGTGATTATATATTAATCAAAACATTGCAGACTGGATCATCTATTGGTGGATACTCTTTGCATCAATTACAAGGCGACAAACAACACGGCGTAACGAAAACCGGTCATCTTTTAAAAAAATCAGAAGGCAAAGTTAGGAGAGTCTGGCAAAAAAGAAAGTAAGTAAACAATATTTTTTTTTTTTATTATTTGTACACTAATTTTTTCAACGTGTATTAATTTAAAATATGAAAATTAGATGCAGAGTTGCAGCTGAAGGATTTCTGGATATATTTCATGCAGACGAGTCTAAAGCCCCCACCCGAGTCAATTTACTTACCTGTCAGATCAAAGTAGTGCCTGACGATAAAAGAGGGTTCGATCTTGTATCATGTAAGATTTTACATTATAATTTTATATTTTGTATTCGGTAAGAAAAATTGCTGAATTTTATCAATTTTTTTACAGATAATAGAACGTATCACTTCCAGGCAGAGGATGAAAACGATCAACGAGCGTGGATGTCCGTTTTAGTCAATTGTAAGGAAGGAGCTTTAAAAAGAGCATTTCAGGGAGCTGGTGGTACTGACGGTGCCGGCGAAGGCAGGCACTCGCTATTAGATTTACATCAAGCCATTATCAGAGCCGTCCTTCGATTACCTGGAAATCAAGCATGCTGCGACTGTGGCTCTACAAATGGTATGCTTTTATTTACTTTTTTTTTTACTTCTTACTTTACTTACTATACTGCAAATTAAATTTAAATATGATTTTAGATGCAACATGGTTGTCAACAAATTTTGGTATTATCGTTTGCATTGAATGTTCCGGTGTACATAGAGATCTTGGAGTTCATATATCACGAATACAATCATTAACTCTGGACAGACTGACAACATCTCAACTTTTATTGGCAAGGCACGTCGGAAACCAATCATTTAACGAAGTCATGGAAAGGACTCTCGTAGAACGAGATAAACCAACATCTGATAGTACAATGTTAGTATACTTATATAATTATCCTAATTCAGGGATGGTAAATAGGATTCGGACGTGTCAAAATAAAACAAAAATTTATGTCTTTTTTTTCTCGCGTGCCAGTACCTATTGTAGTACCTACATACATACATATGTTTGTAGGTACATTTATTGAATATAAATAAACGGTAAAAAATAAAAGTAAAGTAAATAATGATTCAAATTCTAGTCTTTGAATGTACCTACATGATTTAATACAAAAAAAAGACTCACAAGAGTATGTAGAAGAGAAAAATTTTATCAATAATATCTATTGCTATTTTTCTTAATTCCACTTCCACACTTCTAATATTGTGTTTTCAATGAGGCATTTAGATTCTCTATATTGTGACAATCGATGACTTTCTTATTCTTCAATAATATGTTTTTGGATATTTACAAATTTTTCTGTCCAAATAGGTTTAGATTCCTGGTCGATAATTTTCATTTCTAGATTTGATGTATCTAATGAAAATATCTAATTTAATTTGAAAACCCTGTATTTGCCCAAACATAACTTCAATCGTCTTTCCCTCATTCTTGCAATTTTTTATTAGGAATGTTTAAATACAATGTTATATCGGTAAAAAACATTAATTTTGCTAGCCATTCTAGTATATCATACAAACTCTGTGAATACTTTCTACAAACGATCTTCAAATATTTCTAAGGATACGGTCTGGCTTAGCCAACGAACACATTAAAAGACTTTAAGTTTCATAAGTTTTTTGTACTTTCTTGTTTGCATATTGATATTAGGTATGTATAAAACAAATTTTTCAAATACCTTGCCACCTATTTACAAACCCCGCCCTAGTCTATCAGCATATTTTAAATGTAATTTAACTTTTACAGGGAAGAGCGGTTGCAATTTATTCGCAGTAAATACGTCGAAAAGCGGTGGTGTTTACGTACGTGTGCTGATGCTGTTGAACGAATCGGAGAAGTCGAGCATGCAGTGAATAACGGTGAACTTTTGCAACTTCTACAAGCTTACGGCGAAGGAGCAGATTTATTAACGACTATGCCTAGTTCTGTTAGTTATTTTTACTTTACGTCGTTGTTTTGTACTTGAATGTATTATTTAAAATATACGTATTGGTATTCAGGACTGTAATGAGACTGCGCTTCATTTGGCGGCTATACGAGAAATCGGCGACGGATCGCGATTACACATTGTAGACTTTTTAGTACAAAACGGAGGAGCTGGTCTCCTCGACAAAGCGACTTTGACTGGCTTGACTGCCGTCCATTTGTGCGCTTTGGCCGATCGCACAGAACCTCTCAAGTTACTGTTGCGGGCAGGTGCAAATGCGTCTTTGAAAGACGCTCGTGGATTTACCGGTTTACAAATAGCACAACAAATGGGGCATAGAGCATGCCAAGAATTGGTTAGTAAAATATTAAACTATTGTCTGTTCGCCTTATATGTATGTATGATTTGAATTAAAATGTGTAATTTTTTTTTGTTGGAAAGCACCGAAAAGCGAGAGAAGAGCATGTTTGAAAATATTAACGTAGACTGGAATTTATCACACGATGACGGTTCTACTGACTTTTCAGATGACGACACTGTGATTGATGAGCGGGTTAGTTCATTAGATGTTACAATTTATGAACTCGCAAGAACATTTTTATGACTAGTATCCTTTACTCATTGCAGAATGGCAGCATTACACCAGAAAAGAAGAGTCGTTCACGGCCTCCTTCTTACGCAGGTGGGACAGGTAGTACTGGTGGTAGTACCACCGGTGTTGTTGGTGTTGGTGGTGGTGGTGATTCTTCTCCTCTCACTTTGCGTTCCCGATCCTCTACCTGCGATTCATTGCATGCTTCTAACGCACCTCCTACTCCCAATACCTTACCTAGAAAACCAAATATGTGTAAGTATTTGTTTAAAAATACTACGCATACTAAAATATTTACATTTTCCTAGTACAGTTTGACTTAACTCAATAAAATAATAATCGTATTTATTTAGAAAAACTACTCTTTACTAACCAATATGTAACTGTAGACTTTAAAATATGCTTTATTTTTACTTACTGTTCTTTTACTGATACTCAAACAGGCTAAAATTTCTTTATAGGTAACATAGGAAGTTTGAAGAAACGTGCTGCACCTCTACCTCCGAGCGGTACACTCGGTGGTACCTTACCTCACGGAGCAACAAGAACATCGGAATATTACTCCGGTCACTCTTCGCTCAATCCCCATCATAATACTCTCGGTCATCCGAGATCGACTCCATCGCCAAATAGTGATAGTTCGCGAATTATACACGGTATTTTCATTTTACGCCAAGCAGAAGTCTCATGTTTTGTGCCAGCCATATCAAAATAAAATTTGATTTATATTTACATTTAATTATTTTTTGTAGCTTATAAGACGAGACCTCAACAGCCACCACCGACTCCACCTCTCGTTCCGCCAATGTCTCATTCTATACCCGGAACACCACTGCACAATGGGACGTCGCATAATCATCATTTGGAAGAGCCGACTGCACCTCCCAGAAAAGTTAATACTCAATAAGTTATACTTATATTAAATAAATCATGTTTACATATTATTATGTTGAGTAGTATTAGAGTGATATAATGATTTAAAATTATATATTCGTTTTTTGTGATTATATTATAATCAGATTTAAGTTGTAAGGGGAATTGAAATTATATTTTTACCAACAGAAAAAAAATAAATCACGTCGAAAATGTTGTGACCAGATCAAAATAATAATGGTAAATTTGTGTGGATCGTGTGTTTATTACCCTTTGAGTGTTTTACACAGTTTACAGACGAAAAGCATGGTTTTCTTTACATACATACATACATATTTTGAGATTGCATTTTTGAGTTTTTAGGTGTACACATACCCAATTGCTTTATAACAATTTCATATTTTTATACTACTTAACATGAGCCATAATATTTTTTCATAACGACTATATAATATAATAGTAGGTACACATATTATATTAACATTTTAGTTTTGTTTCAAAAGTTTACTTCCCATTGTCGGTACATCGACAAAAAATGAATTCCATTTATCAAATAAATTAGGAATTTAATATAATTAATCGTTAATTCATTGTTCATAAAAGCTTTATGCAAACTTTGATGATTAAGAAAATACTAATAAATTTAATTAAACCATTGATTAATTTTATTTTTCCATGTTGATGTGATTATTTGTTTGTCTTATTTTATTTTCATTATTGTATATAGAAAATTCGATATAATATATGTATAAGGCAGAAATTGCAATAAAATTTGTATTTGGTTATGATAAGCAAGGAAATGCATTTCGAAATAGTTATTTTCTCATTGTATAATTCAAAATTGTTCTCTGGCAATATTGAGTCTTACGACAATGTTAATGAGTTGATAAGATAATATTTTATCAGTATAAAACAATTATACTGTACACTTAAGATTAAGAATGAATATTACAGATTTTTCATGTGTAAAATTTCAGGATTGCTCTAGTCAAGACTCATCGTTGGAACTTTGCGAAATATCAGATAATAATTTGGATGATTCTCGACTTCACTCCGTCCTCTCTTATGACAGTTCAAACACATCTTGCGACAGTGTGAGAGATATGCATAATCGTTTAGAAATATCTGATATTACCCGCTCATTTTCACGATCACCAAACATGTCCATGGTATGCAAATACATCTATTGTAGTTAAATCAAATTAAATGAGACGTTTTGGTATCAAATACATATATTATATATGTACATACATATATCTAATTACCTTTCTTTTGTACTGTAAATTTCAGACTGGCCCAATACGACGATGTCGGGCCTTATACAATTGTTCAGCCGATAATGAAGATGAGTTGTCATTTCAAGAGGGTGAAATCATCTTAGTTCTGAATGAAAGAATAGAAGATAATTGGATGGAAGGCACAGTCGAAGGCAATCCTCATAGAAGAGGCGTCTTTCCAATTTCGTTTGTTCATATGCTTCCCGACTGAATTATATCACTGTCTGAATAATAGTCTCTGCCTTATTTTGTTGAGAGTTTTAATGCAACCAGTCCATTTAAAAACATAGTTACACCGACTTGTATTCTTTTTATTTATTACTAATTTCAATTCATCAAAAAGTCGGTAACTATTACTCTTATGAATTGGATGTTCATATTTACAATATTATTCAACATTCCAATACGTAATATGTATGTTTATTGAGATAATTGTGTGCTCTATAAATAGTCGTCAAAATTAAACTTTTGTATTATATCAGTTCCTATCGTTTCATTTATCAAAGCATATTCCGTTTCATAATTTATTAAAATCTTCATGTTTTTTTTTGTCATTTAAAAATTTTCGCACAGATAATATTACATACATACATATATATTGTTTATGGAATATATAAATTAATAAGTTGATGTTTGTTTCTGTATCTTTATGAGCTTACGTGTATAATGTAAAATAGAGTTGAAACTTTTAGATTGTTTAGATATTAATGTGACTGTGAAAGATAACTAATAATTTTTAATAGTTTCAAATAGAGTGTTATACTATTAAAAAATATATACAAATGTGTATATATATCTAAAATATGTGATATTTATTCTAATCTTATTAATGTTTGAAATTAATCAGATTTTTATCAATATATCCTGTCTTTATCTCATACAAATGCTAATACGCTTTCTGTAAAATTAATCATTCAATTTCAGCGATCTTTAAAAAATTTTACAACATCTAATTGATTTTAGTTACACAAATGTAATAGTAATTTTATTTTGTATTGTGCACTGGCCTAATATTTTCGACTTTTTGTATATTACATACATATCAAATATAAATATTAAATTTCAGTTTATATTAGTTACCAATTTCACTAATGCATTTTTCCATTCATCTCATATTATTTTAATTACAGTTGCACCCAGATAATCTCTCATAATTTCGAATTTTTTTTATTTCTTCAAACTTACATTTTACAAATAAAATTGTATCCTAAGCTATTTTAAGTTTATTACTCATTCCATTATTTCACTCTCAAATACCTTGTTGAACAAATTATACTTTGTTTTCTTATTTTATATTATTTATAAAACTAAAAGTTATTTTAGGCTCATAATATTTATTTATTTATTTGTTATCTTGTAAATTACTAATACGTTAAGTTAAGCATATACATACATATTATGATTTCTTTTATTTCGTGATTAAATGTTTGCTTTGATGTATTTCAATATCTATTTGGGAAAAATATTTATTCTGTGATAATTTATTTGAAATCAAATTTCAAGCAATTTAAATTAGTTTGGAATAATTCTCAAAACATTATAAATATTCTCAAATACATACTTTGAAAAAATTTTCAAGGCTAGCTAGCCAAATTTTCCCTGTATAAAATTGTTAATTTCTCACAGCATTGAATAAATTTTTAATACCAAAGAATTATAGCATAATGATGATTTTTTCATTAATTTTTATTAGATTTCTCCTAATAAATATATCTATTCAATTCATTTATTTATAAACATATTTATTTTCATTTTTGTAATATAATATATGTAAAACTGTACCATTATCAAAATGTTCAAGCAAGTGTTGTTACTAATTTACCATTGAAGTTTACCAATAATTTATTTGTATCATAAGTTTCTTTCTTAATACATAAATGTATTGTGTCATATAATGTGCAGCCTTATCGTTAAAAATAAGGATAAAATCACTTTTCCATTTATCTAATTTATTATTTTATTAAATTTCTTATTTAACCTAAATTTATTTCATGAATTAAACCCTAGCTTAGATGCTCAAATAACATTTGTATAGTTTGATGTTTAACTTATTTTATATTTACTACAATTTAAAACGTAATGTAAGATTGAATCGTACTGATTTTCACTTATGCATTTTATTTGAATATTTTGGCATAAATTTAAGGACTTTCTTTTCACAAATTTATTTTAAGCCATATATGTGAAATAGTATAGTATGTTCAGTCACTCAATCTTGAATTAATTTATCTATAGTATTATAATATTCAAAGTGAAAGGTGATGTAAGCAGTAAACAATTTTTCATCGCATTTTTCAAGTAAGAGTGACTATGTTAATCGAGTCCGTGACCTTTAACTATGAATATTATTCTATTTGTGGATAACAGACTGCTATATTAATTAAAAGTTATTATACTATTGTTGAATAAATTACAATTTGAAATGATCTGAGATAAAATACTGTGTATAAAAGATTATAGTCACAAATCACTTGTTTTCCTTAGCACCGAAATAGATTCTTAGTTTGTAATGAAAACAAAGGCCATATTATCGATTTTTCACATTTTTGATTACATATACATATATATATATATATATATATTTGCCTTAGGCTTTCGAATTAAATGATGTATTTACATGTGTGTATGAGCGTGTGCACGTAACACAAACTAAAAAAGTTTGCGTATAATGGCGTGATTCTTATTTAAGTGCGTAGATTTCTTTTGTAACATTCGACTCATTTGTATATTGATGTGTTAAAATGTGATTTCACAATTAGTACATAGAGCATAATTATGTATCTATTATAATGTTAACAGACGATATTAGATCCGGTCGTATATGCTGATATATAAACGCCACAAGTTTTTTCCACGCTCTATTGTTATATTGAACGCTTTATTTGTTGATATGTCAAATAGAATCGTTGACATGTAAATTTTCTCATAAGATGTGAAACAAGTTCAGTATTAGTGCCACAACAGTCCAATCGTAAAAACGTTTATTTGTAATTTTCTCTATACTGTGGCAGTGTGTTTTTAGAGTGATAATTGTATATTGTGAGTATAAATTATGTAGATATCTGATTCTATGAAAATATAAATGGTAACCTTACAAAGTCATATTCTGTGCGTTTTTTTCGAATCCCTCATTTATATTCTATACTCTGTCCAACTTAAGAAACACCCTAGTCTTGACCGATTTAGAATTGATCTGCGTAGACTATCCGGGTCTCAACCAATGAGCTTCCATCTCAACTTCTTAGAATAAACATTAACGATAACCACCCAAATTTGTAAATATCGAAAAGCAACTCTTATTTTTTAGTAGCGAGAAAACAAGGTGCTTCTTATGTGGGATAGAGTATAGTGAAGTTAAGTAAATTAAGCTAAACTAACTAAACACTTTCATGAATATAGTAAATGAGTTGATGAATGCTTTGTAAAAAGTTCTCAAATATAAAAAAAAATCAATTGAGATCAGCATTAACTTCCTCTATTTAACGACTTACGCAATTCATTTTGAGCTATTATAAAAAGTATATTTTCTCAACTGTTCCTAACAATATTTGAATGTTTAAGGCTTGGTTTAAAGCTCCCTGCACCCTTCCTTTCCTTGTGGCCGCAGTCAGCTTTCCACCCATCTGTCAAATTCTAAACATAAAAAACCAGTCAACCAAGGGCCAAGCGTGAAATCAAGTTATTATACCGATTCAATACTAAGTATGTAGATACTATTGGTAATCGCGAAACCAAGCTGTAGAGACGTTGTGGTGACTAGTTACTGAAACGAGAGATGGTGTATGTGTAACGTTCATATTTTCATACAAAATTAAGTTGTATTTTATTTATTTTTGATATACAGCAGATTACATGTATACAGAAGGGTAAGTGGTACGTAGATGCTTGCAATGAATTAACTGCGTGTGGTCCAGAGTACGCTTCGACAGTGGGTTGGCGCTCATGTTCATTGAGGGCTGTTGTAGCAGCAGCAGACGGTGGTGTTGGTCCTTGATGGAGATGTTTCAGATGGTGTGAGAGATGTCTGTCGGACGATGCAACAGCCAAGCTTGAAACCACACAATAGTTATAGTTATCCACTCGTATGTGAAAAATAAATGCCAATAAACCATCAACGAGCAATACTTGCTCTAGTTTGTATTATAACTCTTCAAGTTGGTAGTTAACAAATGATAATATTTCAAGGTGGTAGCACTAGGATGAAAGTGACAGTTGTCAATGTTAAGCTGTCAGTGGTACACGTGCGTCCATCAATCATGGGGGTGTTGACGAGCATGAGGCTGCGGCTTCTAGCAGTTCTGCTACTTCTCATAGTCGTCTTTCACACTTGCAAACTATATTCAGACCGATTCTTCGCTGAGAAAGAGGTATGCCAAATTTTCACGATCAAGTACCATCACTGTAGCAGTCATGATTTATGATTACAGTATTTACATTACAGGAAGAAGTACAGGCGTTGCCTCGAAAGCTAGTTGAAGTCGCAGTATACTACGAGGCTCTCTGCCCTGACTCGAGACATTTCTTCGTACATCATTTAGAAAACACTCATGCCAAGCTGAAAGATGACCTTTTCCTAAATCTGATTCCATATGGGAAAGCTAAAGTAAGTGACATCATTCATACACATACTCATTGTTGATATTATACAAACTTCGTGGATCGTTGTGGTCACCAATTATAGAAACGCTGGTTTATGTGTGTGTGTGTAACATTCATATTTTCATACAAAGTGGAGTTTTGTATTTTTATTTATTTTTAATGTACAGCAAATTACATGTATGCAGAAGTGTAAATGGCTATGTGTGACAAATCAACTGCATCTGGTCTAGAGCAGGGTTTTTCAAACTGTGGGTCCCGACTCACTGGTGGGTCGTAAAATAAATAAAATCGATCGCGACAAACGAAAAAATAATTGGTTTGGTCAAACGTTGCAAATATTGAGAATGGAACGAGTCATTTTTATCTAGATTTTATGACTTTGTTGAATATTTGTAAAGGGTCATTCGCATGACACCGAAATGGTCAGTTCCTCTATCATTGTTTAATATTATCAATGAAGATATTTTAAAAGAATTCAAACTCGAGATATTGTTACATCTCGCTTCTCTATCCCAAAGCTTTGATAACTATTTTCCAGTTAAGAAATTTGAAACAGTAAAGAAAAGCCTTGGGATAAAAAATCCATTTGATTTTGAAAGCCGTGAATCAACAATTAAGTTAAACTTTGATCCTGAAGAGGAGGCTGAATTTCTGCACCTTATTATTTAATTTACACTGAAGAATGATTTCCAACAATTAAATTTGTCATAATTTTGGATTAAGGTTAAAGGAGAATTTCTACTTTTAAGTAAAAAAGCAATCTTTATACTTTTTACTTCCAACTTATTTGTGTGAACTAGGATTCTCCACTTAATCTCAATTAAAAACAAAGTTTCTAATTGAAAACTAGTTTCATCCATAAATACATGTGTCAATAGTAAATAAAAGAACATAATGTACAGAGTTTGTGTTTGATATATTATTATTGTACTAAGTCGCAATACAAAATGCAGTTCTTGCAGTGGGTCGTAGTAAAAAAAGTTTGAAAAACGCTAGTCTAGAGTATCGCTCCAACAGGTACTTCTCGACGATAGGCTGGCGCTCACCTTTGTCAAGGGCTGTTGTAGCAGCAGGTGATGGTGTTGGCCCTCGATGGAGATGTTTCAGATGGTGTGAGAGACTAGAGACAACCGACAATGCCGGAATGACCGTCGTAATTTTCCAACAGAAGAGGGGAATCTAGCTAGTAATTTTTATAGGTTCACAAGTTTTTTCACCTCACATTCAGTGTGTTATAATGAAAGAGGTCACATTTAATGAGTTCACTTTTCGGGTTCACTCTTTATTCTATGCACTTGCTGCGCAGTTGATGCCTTTGTTCCCGTTGAGGTTGTATTATGCAATAACGCATCTATGTCTTTGCTCTAGATTTGTTTCGGGGTGATGTCATGTTGTAAAGGACACGTCGCGATTCCTACAATACGACACCAAATACTTAATATTTGTTTACTTTTATTTTTTTCATAGACATTCACCAATCCAGACGGTGGACTTGATTTTGAATGTCAGCACGGCGAGATGGAATGTTTCGCAAATAAAATACACGCATGTGCCATTGAAGTAATATCTGACCTGACGGAACAGTTATCACTCGTTACGTGCATGATAAAAGATAACCTAGATCCGGAAGGAGCGCTGAATCGGGTAAATGAAATGAACGAACAAGATAATAATCAACATTTACGCTTGTGTGAATATGATATGATATGTATATTGTTTTGGTGTGATGTTTGCAGTGTGCTTCCGAAGAGCTTCAATCAACGGTTCTTACATGCGCTAAAGGGACCCAAGGTGCAGTTTTGCTGAAGAAACACGGGGAGTTTACGAAACTGATCAGACCGACTTTTATACCGACCGTGTTTGTTGACGGTTTGAAAGGTGATCAGGCGGCTCTGTTGAAAAACTTTTTCTCGGAAGTGTGCAAGTATTATCCCAGCGGGAAGAAACCGCACGGTTGCTCGTGAGTTCTTCGAATGTACGTCTCGTGACAAATTACCGATCATATCAAATGTTGTGACTGACAATTTTCCCCCGTCGTTTCGAACGATGCTCAATTTACGAACAAAGTGTATATTTTGTGTATGAACTATCATTATCATGATCTCATGTTTGTCAATTACGCTAAGGTTTCATCCCCTCGAGATTTTATTTTTAATTTTAAACGACTATACAATGTTGAATGTTTATGAATATCTGTCTTCCTTCCAAAATATATACAATGTTTTTTTTTATTTATCGAGTGCAAAAATACATAATATATGTATGTATATGTGATTTGCTAATATAAAATGTGTTCATTATTGAAAGTTAACGTTTCGATTTATTTTGTTGCCTTTTAAATTATCCAATAAAATTAAAGATTTATCATTTTATAACTGCGAATTAATTATTTTCAATTTAACTTGGTACTAAAAGTATGATTGGTTTACAAATCCATTAATAAATATTAAGGAATAGGCAAATAATATATTGATAAATAATTTATTACGGAGATAAGAATGTAACAGTATTTATATGTATACATATGTATTTTGATGACAAAATTTCCACTATATAAAATTGAATTATAGTTTGTTTTTTTTTGTTATTAGCAATCGTTTCTCTAATTTTAAACTATAGAGATGAATAGACTTAAATGTGCCTCTTGTGTAACTGCCAAATGATGTGCTAAGACATTTTAGAATATAATTTTGAGATTGTTGTTGTGAGCAATGAGGCTTTTTATTTTCCAAATGACTGTTATTTATTTATTTGTACATCGAAATTTTTAAAATTCCATCATAAATTAACTAATTTTATTGATTTTTAGTTAACTTTTTTTATACTGCATTTCAAATAGAAAAAAAGCTAGTGTTAAATGTATAATACGACTTTTTAGAATCTAAAATGTCTGATCTAATTAGATTTTAAATCTAAGAATTTGTTAATTATGTATTTAAAAACATTGAAATTTTTTCGAGTTTGTTATTTAGAAACATCCTTGAATATGTTATTGCAATAAAATCACATTCCAATTTATTTACATATATTGTTCAACAAAATTTATGAATGTAACTTTGCATGCATGTATTATATGTTAATCCTGTTTTACTACAAATTTAATTTAATATCTATTGACATAAAAAAAAAACATAAAAGGTAAAACGTGTTTTTATTTATAAAAAAGTTATGTACATATTATAATAATATTGATATACGTTATATTGTTCCCATATAAATTTTCCTAATCTAAAAGTTTTAAATTTGTGAATTGATCGATAGAGTAAAAACCAGCTTTGACTTGTCGACCGCCGAAGAATCTACCGTTCAAGTCGACCACAGCTTTGATGGCACTTTCGATCCGTTTAAATTCGACGAAAATTCTTACTGCTTCTTCGTGGGGTGCAGTAGGTATTTCGAATATGATAACCTTCACAACGTCTCCATATTTCGTATTACACTCGTCTTTAACTTCAGGTTCAAGTTCTTCGTCAACATCTCCAGGACCGACCATATTCTAAAATCAAAATCAGACATAGAGAACTATTCTAAATTGAACATGTGTTGTAAAATCACGAAAACATACCCTTAACAATACAACTTTACTTGGACTTTTCATTATTTCAGTTATGGTCGGCTCTGTCTTGGCGATTTCTGATGATGTGAGATTGTTCCCTGGAATGGGTGATCCTGAAAATGAAGTCGGACATTAACAAATCTTTTGCAAAGCAATATGTATACGGAGAAGAAATTTTGACTAACCAGCTTGTGCTGATATAAGGATTGGTGGCGGTGGCGGCATAACTGACCCGTCTTTTTCGTGAATAATTCGACCGCCCCTTTTAGAAGTTTTTTCAACTTGCAACGCCATAGACATGCCTTGTTCTTTTTTACCTAAACCTTGGCCTTCCTGTATAAATTCAATAAAAAAATTGTAAATGATACAATATGCAACAATAAAAAAAACTATTGTATAATAGGATTACGTTTGAAATGGCCAAATTCAATAAGAACAATTCATTATGGCTGAACGAATAAGATCTAATACGCACACTTCTGCACCCTAGTAGTTACGCCACTGTTTCTTATTCGCCTATGCTGTCCTTCGCTCTATCTCCAATAAATTATCTTTAATCCTATCTATTGCTACCCCTTAAATTATGCCTCTTTTATTTAATAAAAAAATTCAAGGAAACTAATTTTACTTCCAAAATAAAATTCCATTTTGAGTATTAGTTTCCTCTATCATCATTTTAACCTTTAAATTTTATTTTCAATCTTTATAAAATAACTGTAAATAAAGATCAATAGGGTATTCTCGTCTTTACCAGTGATTCTCAACCCCTTTTAACCGAAGAATGTGATTTAATTTTCGATACGCAAAATGTTATCACACATTTACAATGATTACAACTACCAATATGAAGACTCCAAACCAGAGTTTCTCAACATATTTTCGACATAATGTTTCTAATTTAGGCCCGTAACGCACTTGGCTGCCTGGCTGCGGCAGCCACAACGATGTTAGAAAATGTATGTGGCTGCCTGTTTGATAACGCACTAAGGCAGCCAGGAAACTCTGGCTGCTTTGCCACAAGTACGGGCTCCGATACGCAGCAGCCACTGGGTGCCTTTCAACACGAGATGTATTTGGCAAAGCAAATGTATGTGGCTGCCTGTGTGATACACGCACTAGCAGCCAGTCAATTTACGTTTGCCATTTCAGATTTTAAATATTAAAATATTTCAGATTTAAAATTCAAAAATAAAAAAAAAAAAAAATCAAGACAATGTTGCGCGCTGGAAACAATGTGTGTAAAACTATTTTTAACAAATTATTTGCATCTACATATGTACATACAGTACAAAAGGATTCGAGATTACGAACCAAATATTGCATTGAAAATATGTTGTATCTACGATGTTATCGCTGTCCATTTGTGAGCATCTTTTGTTCGAGAACTTGCCGGTAAATTTCTGAGAAATCAAATAAATAAAGCGGTCCTTTTTGAAGATGCACATGAGAATATTATTGTTTAAAATTTCAAATAGCTGCGTCAAAAAAACAGCGTCTTTGACATCCATCTTTCGCGAATGAATCACTGAAACTGGCGTTCTGGCTGCCACTTTGACTGCTTGAACTGGTTGCACGTTTTCCTGGCTGCTGCGGCCATGGCTGCGCAGCCAGGCTGCCAAGTGCGTTACGGGCCTTAAGATTTTCCTTTAGATCAAATACACTTTCTACATAATTTATTCATATTAGATCTTATTCGTTCGGCCATAATAGATTCGTTCTTATTGGATTTAGCCATTTCAACACCTCCCCTATAAATAGTATTGATATGAAACCTTAAAGCCGTATTTTGCCATAATTTTTGCAGCAACAGAGTTAGCACCGTAACCTCCAACAACTATAGGTTTTTCCGGCTTTTCAAATACTGGTAACGATGGTGCAGGTGGAGACGAGGGTTCAGTTTCTTGCAATGATGGTGGTGGAGCTATTGCCGCACCTCCTGTACGAGCAGGAGGTGATCTTTCAGCGTCTTCTTCCGAATGTCGATGCTGAAATTTTTCAAAAGAATCCCCAGCTAATTATAACATCCTCAGTCGACTATCAAGGGTTACACAATAATTCATCACAGCCTCTCAAATATGTTTGATAATTTTAATTCAGAAGTTAACGTAAATTCAACAAATACCATAGTCTTTTCGGGTAAATCGTCACCGTCTCCAAACCGCGATTTACGTTTCCTATGAGATTTTCGCTCCTTCTCATCATACTTTAAATCATTTTCTCTATCTCGTTGCTCGCGCAGTTCTGAGAAATGTACACATTGTAAAGAAAAAGTATTACGATTTTAAAAACAGAACATACACATATACATTAAAAACATTGCGCATTCGAATACTTTGAATATAATAGTTTGCGGTGTGAACGGGTGTTACTGCTTTTCAATAAGTACGGCTGAAACGTTAACGAAATGGTTTTGAATGAAAAATCGTTCTACGTTACCTCGTACTACTTTTTCGTAATCGTTCGGCCACATCGGATCATACTCTCCGACTACGTTCCAATCGTAATCTTTAATGGTGGGAACGAGCGAGGAGACTCGTGTGGTTTGCAATTGCTGCCCGTGCGCTGGGAATATCCCACCATCGTCATCGTCACGTTTACTCTTCAAGTCTATGACGGGAGGTAAGACCTACGAGAGAACAAGATGGACATTTATGTAAAGTTTGATTGCTCAACTTGACATGTGGCTGTGAGAGTACCTTGACGTACCTGTGCATGTCTGCGATCTCTGTGTGCACCATGGTGTTGGTGTGGTGCTCCAGATCCAACCCCAGCACCTGCTGCACTATTGGCTGCTCTCTTCATCCTGAGTTGCAATTGGCTCTGGAGCAATCTGATGCCGGCTGACCATCCAGCGGCTGCAGCAGCCGTTGGCTGTCCTCTTCCATCCCTCTCCGCATCCACATCATCATACAACGACATTGTCGGATCAGATAGATCAGAAATCAAAACTTATCAACGCCGAACAATCTTCACCATCGAAGCATTGAAGTGCTCACGTGCAGCTGTCAAACTTTGACGCCACTCGTACGCTAACCCTAACAACACTTTTTACGACCATTGCCTGTAAATCATTTTTGTCAAGTATAAATTGTTTTGTATAAAACTATAAAATTAGTTTTGTCAAGTAAGTTTACTTTCTGAACATTTCCCATTTTCAGACGTTCACCATCCACTGCTGGATGAAGGATCACTATCCTCTTCCATTCCTGTAGCCTCTGCTGTAGCGTTTAACAATTGGGAATAAACCAAAATCGGCCAAACCGTGGCCAGGCATCGACCAGGCCGATCTACTTGCGAAACCATGCCTTTACATTGGGGGATATTATACTATCAATACGGATCGTGATTCTAATACATATTGTCAATATTATCGCGGACTTCAAATCATCCAAATTCGCCTCAATATTATCATGCTGTAAATACCAGCAATATTACTTCAATATAGATCGCGATACGCGTGATAATATTAATAGTGTGATATGCCCCATTGACTATATTTTGAATTTACCATTTAAGAAAAAACTAAACATTTAGGTACTAGAAAAAATACCTAAAATTTACAATTTTTACTGAACAAAGGTCTATTTTTACTCAGCAAAAGTAATTGCCGAATGAATAAAATATTAAGCGAAGTGTTTAATATTGTCGAAAACAATTAAATTAAAATTAGCGAATGGTGGCGAACATTGTAATGGATCAGCGTTTCGTGCAACTGTCAATTCAGTTTGAAATGTGTACTGGAGATGATGGAGGACCAGGAAAATATGAGTCCCAATCGGGAAGACAACTCGGTGCACGAGCTGGTTTCCAAGATCAATACTATTTCAAAAGCTGGCAAACATTCCACCAAGGTTCGCATTCCACTTTCTCCGCATATACAAATTATCAAGAATTGACATACATACATACACTTGATAACCATTTAACCTAGTTAGTAGACACTAGCAAGAAGTGTCAACGCGTCAAAGGAACAGTTCCATTCCGTTCCATGAAGTGTTCATCAACTAGTACGAAAACTGGCTTAATCGGTCAATACTAGGATGTTTCTCAAGTTGGATAGAGTATAGTTGCTTGTTAACGGTATTAGAATTTTAATTCAAATTATTTGTTTCAGTTGCCAGAAATAGAAGACTTTTCTATAGTAAAACCGATCAGCAGAGGTGCATTCGGCAAAGTGTTTCTAGGATATAAGAAGACAAATCCTGAACAAATATTCGCCATTAAAGTGATGAAAAAGTCTGAAATGATAAACAAAAATATGGTCACTCAAGTGGTTACCGAACGAAACGCTTTGGCACTTTCTCGCAGTCCATTTTGTGTTCACCTGTACTATTGTTTACAATCGGCTTCTTCCATTTACCTGGTAAATATGATATTTTTATTTGTTGTCTGTATATGTATGTATATTTTGTTTAACTAAAGATTAACTTGCTTATGTCAGGTGATGGAATATATGGTAGGTGGTGATTTGAAATCATTATTGGGAGTTTATGGATATCTGGAAGAACCGATGGCCGTATTTTACGTTGCAGAAGTAGTATTAGCTCTCGAGTATTTACACATACACAACATTGTACATCGAGATTTAAAACCAGATAATATGCTTTTGACAAAAGATGGACATGTCAAGTTGACCGATTTTGGTTTATCGAAGATCGAAATACACAGAGGTATTGCTATTTTTTTAAATAAAAATCAACTTTTGCTGTTTCAAATGAATGTTATTAATGATATTCTCTTTTGTGTTTTAGATTTGATGATGTCTGATTTAGTGAATTGTACACCGAGTTTAAATGCTCGAACGCCAGGTCAACTGTTATCACTCACCTCGCATTTGTCTTTTGGATCTGGAGGGCCTTTGTCTAATAGTAAAAACAGGTCTCTAAACTCTCAAAGAGGATCGATCGGATCTATTAGTTCTGCTGGATCGCCTCCTTATCCCAATGAAAATTTATTACAAACACTCGAAGAAAGTTGTAAGTAATTTTATTACCATAATGCACAGTATAATAATATGTATTCATTGAAATTTTATTTATTTTAGCCAAAAGAGGTGTTACTTCATTGTTTAAAAACAGTATTGTGAAGGAGTTTATGAATAGGGTTTCATCAGATCCTGCAAATAGCAATCGTAACATGTCAGGAATAATGCCTTTTCAATCGCCTATGAATTCAACTCCAAATAATTACACTAGAATGGTAAGTGTGCAGACTGCTGAATGCAATGTTTTCATTTTAAAGTATTGTGAATAAATTGCGGTTATAAAATTACAGGAAAATAGTACATTGAGTTCATATCACACTTGCGAAAGCTCGAATGCCAATTCTGAAATATCCGGTAACAGTACTCGCAGCTCTCGAGCAAACACTGATGATTTTAGGGATTACGATTTGACGGAAACCGAAGACAGCGAAAGATCCACAGAGTGTCAACTGTGCGCCTTGGAAAAGTCGCAGAAATCCATGAATATTGTAAGACGTGCTTCAGATGCCACGTCGCCTTTGAGTCGTACGAGATCGTTCAAGGGATACGAGGGCTATCGGTATAATATTGCTTGTGAAACTGTGGATGATGTTTGAATTCAATGAAAAATTAATCGTTTTTGTTATTTTACTTAAGGGGTAAACGCAAAAGAGTTTTGAGAGATTCTCAGCAGCACAGCGACGATGAAGAAAGTTCGAATGTTGCTGTTTTAGAAAAACCGTTGAACGAACCATTACACTGTGGGCTAACACAAGAATTATTAGTCATGGAAGTGTCCAATTGCACACCCAAAAGAAAAGCTATTCATATTAGTCCGATTGTTGGAAAAAAATGTAGCCCGCTCAAAGGAGTTCTGAAAAAAAGGTTAATTTTCCGAAGTGCTTACGTGTGTATAATGTATTTTTCTGTTCTTATTCTCTAATTACCTCTACTCACAGATGGATGTCCCAAGATGAAATCCATTCAAACACTGAAGTAATTTTTTCAACTCCGGTCTCATCGACAAAAAGGTCACCTGAAGATGCCTTAACAAAAAATACGAAATCAACTCGATTTCACATTCCATATTTCACTGATAAAATTCCAATATCGGGAAAAGTTCAACCTTCAACGATTGAATGTTTCCCCGTGAGAAACATGGACATGGTATTTAATATTTAATATTTTAACTTGAATAAATTCTATTGTGTACGTGTAAAAAATACAATTTTATCAACCAGGACGAAGTAGTATCACCGATTGAAAACAAAATTACTGCTTCGACTGTTCAAACACCTTATAGAACACCAAAATCGGTGAGGCGAGGACAAGCATCCGATTATCGGATCTTGGGCACACCAGATTACTTAGCTCCGGAACTACTCTTAAGGTAGGCTTTGTACAAATTTTGATTCCAACTTATTTTCGCATTCATAATAACCGGTTGTATTTTATAGAACTGGTCATGGTCCTGCAGTGGATTGGTGGGCTCTAGGAGTTTGTCTTTACGAATTTATGACTGGAGTGCCGCCTTTCAACGACGAAACACCTCAAGCTGTTTTCAACAATATTCTCAATAAAAGTATGCACACCATTACATATTACAATGCACGTTAAATCAAATCAGTTTGTTTCATCTTATACGAACTTTATTTATGTAGATATTGAGTGGCCTGAAGACGAAGAAGCTCTCTCGGCACATGCAATATCGGCAATTGAATCTTTTCTCACCATGGAGCCTGGCAAGCGACCGGACGCTAGCATTGTTAAACAAATGGAACTATTCTCAAGTGTCGATTGGAAGAATCAACTTAACGCTGATCCACCGTTTGTACCAAATCCTGATGATATATACGACACCTGCTATTTTCAAGGTAAGCCATTTTCTTTTACTATTTTATATTTTTTTTATTCGTTATAATAATATGTGTTTCAAATTTATTTATGCTGTTTTTTCAGCTCGAAACGTCTTACAACACCTCAATGTTTCAAATTTTGATTTATAGTTTCAAATATTGATTGCATAACCTAGTCGTATTTTTACCTATTCATTTTTTAATTTAATATTTATTCACATTTTTATCTACTAAGGAGCGTCAAAATTTTTTTAATTGTGTACAAGTGTTTTCATCTCACGAAGGGGAATCCCCACTCTCGTCTCCGCTCACTCTCTCGTCTCGCTCTACGTGTGAGATTCCCCTTCGTGAGATAAAAACACCACAGTTTAAATTTGATTATCATAATATATTATAAAAACATTAAACCTGTAAATTACCTTTGGTATAAAGATAAGTATTACAACTGTATTCGAGTTTTTAAATTGCCGTGAAGATTCATTTGTAATAACTTACTGTTCGTATTAACATAATACATTTTATCAAATAAGCGATGAAATTCCAAAGTAATGAATACAATAAATTATATCTTTATTGTATTAATTTTTTTTATATGTATGTATGTATTAATTAAAAAGGAAATAAAACTAATTAGTTAAATTTTTTGAGTATTTTATTTTCATTTTTCAATACACTTCGTTGAGATCCGTTTGTCTCTTTCATTTCGACTGTTCACAAAACAACCGACCATAAAAAATTAATGATTAAAATAAAACTAACACAAAATAATTATTTAATGGCATTTTTTTTTGTATGAATCTTATTATTTTTTTACGTCTTAAAAGTTTAAAGTGAACTTAACATCATAAATTAATCACTGAGTCAAAATAATAAACGCACAACATTCACTGAGCCACAACTGCTTCGACGTCTACTATGACCGATGGCTTCTTTTTATGCAGAATTCTTTCTAATCCACGGCAGCAGATCTGTAACCCTCGAGTATACCCCAGGATATTGTCCCTTTCCACAGCCTATACCCCACGAAACAATACCTACTTGAGTCCACCTTCCACCTTCGTTGACCATCAGGGGACCGCCTGAATCTCCCTGAAAATACCAATATTTAAAATATGCACATTACCTCAACACATTTCAATTAGGTAAACTTACACTGCAAGAATCCTTAGTCGCCTCTCCGGCACATATCATATGATCGACAATACCGCCCGGTGCTGCAGCTCCGTATTTTGATCTGCATTCTTGGTTAGACCAAATCTTAATGGCGACTTTTTGTAAGATAGCGGGTTGTGGACCACCTAAAAACATCATATTGCATCAACTGAACACTATTGTCTATCTAAATTGTAATAAAATATCAGGTGCAAAAATTGATTTGCTTGTACGTACTTTCTCTTATACTTCCCCATCCGATCACAATTGCTGGTCTACCCGAATAACTTTTGCTACCGCTCGGCAAACATACTGGTCGTATTTTACTTGTAAATTGTACAGGTGAATCCATTTTTATTACTGCCACATCGTAGTACTGTAAAATTAACATTTTGCCAAGTTTAAATAGACCCTTATGTGAATTTATGAATGTCATTGTTATGGTAATTTTTACGATATCAGTTAAAGACCTCACAAACCGGAGCGGATAAATACCCTCGATGGTCTGTAGTAGGGGTTGTAACACATTGGGCCATATCACGCTATCAATATTATCACGCGATCCATATTGAAGTAATTTTGATGGTATTTACAGTATCGTGATAATATTGACAATATTAGAATCACGATCCGTATTGATAGTTTAATATCCCCCATTGTGTTATAATTGTGTTACAACCCACATCAGGCCATCACATACCACCGAGCGTATTTATCCGCTTGTGAATAATAATCCGCTCCGGCTTGTGAGGCCCTTCAAATGGCCGAAACGATTTTGAACGAACGGACATTGACAGAACGAATAAGGTCTAATCCGAATAAGATCGATAGGTAAAATGACCGAAAAAAATACATAATACGACGAAAATATAATATGAAGTCTTCGTATCAGTTATTGCGATCAACGTAAATGAAAATATAAAATCAAATTCTTCGATTAAAATATGTAGGTTGAAAATCACTGGTTAGAAGCTTAAAATAAATCACTCCTAGTGTCTTAATTGAGATTTTCGACCTTTTATGTATTTTTAGGTAATTTTACATTTCGATCTTATTCTTATTAGACCTTATTCCTATTGGATCTTTTTCATTCGTATAAAATCGCTACAAACATTTTTACATTTCCCATTGTTAAATTTACCATTGACTACTTTTCTAAGGTTCTGAACAAGATCGTGTAATATGAATGAAAACAAAAAGACAAAATCAAATTTTGTTAATTTATGTGAAAATCCCAGTCAGCTGTTATGCATTTAAATTTGTATGTCGAATTCGTGATTGTAGTTTAAAATTGTATCAATCTATATATAGTGGTTTGTTTTACCATGAACTTTATATTTCAGTACCTAACATTTACATAGATCTTTTTTTTTTTTTTGCATGAACAAGTTATATATCTATTGCTATGATCTAAATGCGAACATTGTAAATGAGATAAATAAATACCAATGTCCTCATATCGAAGTTTCTGTGCCTGATTACTCGCGAGGTTTTCTTTTCGATGTGTTTAACTTCGTCATTTGTTTTGATGTTGTGGTCGCCGAGGCGTACGGTGAGACGAGAAACATCATAGGAAGACATTCTGAAATTAAAATTGTTTACAAATATTTCTACGAGCAAAACCAAATGCCACTCAAGCGTGAACAATCGAAGTATTATATTATTGACCGCAAAGATGAATTTAATTTGTACAAAAGTGGCATTGGTAGACTTACTGTGCAACACAATGAGCTGCGGTTATTATGTGCAGGGTATCGATGAGGGAACCTCCACAGAACTGTCTGCCACCATTGAAGAGGGCTGCAATCCATGGCCACTCGTTAACATCAGCGTTCTGTCCACCTACTATCCTCTCTTGATCCTATTTCATATACATATTTACAATTAGATTACATATGTAACTCATAAATGATCTACTTAAATCACAAAATTTACTACTCAATCTATCTTATGTATTTATGTATACAATGTTTTAAAAAAGTAGATATGTAGTTTGTGATTCGATAACTTCAAATCTACTGAGATATGGTGACTTTTCGGTGTATGTACTTGCATTATACTAAAGGTACATATGTATATCTACGTATTGACAATTTAGTTAATGCAGCTATTACGTATTATAATATTGTAGTTTTTAGCATACTTGATATCCATTTTTGGCTCCACACCCTCTATGATGACCAGGATCGCTCATCACCTGAGATGTCGTAGTTGTTATTGGTGATGCAGTAGGATACCAAGGCTAAAATATTTATATAAAACAGTTAAATAGGTTTAATCTTACAACGCATACATAGGTTTAATCTTATTTTGCGCAACAAACACTTTTTCAATACAAATTCCGTGTAAAATAATAAGAATGTTCACCTTTGATGTAGTGGTAGGCTTTGTGCCCCAAGTCGTGGTCAACGGTTTCTTCGTCGTCGCTTTATCGCCGCTTGGTTTGGTCACTCCGGGCAAGAATCCTGAAATGCAACAAATGGACCAATTAAATGTCTTCAAGAATGTTCACCACTGTATGTTGCATCAAACAAGAAATAATCAAGAAAGACTCGCGTGCATTGAAGTTTATATAAATTCATCAATTGACCAACGGAAATAAATGTTGTTGTGCTAGACTTGATCCGCTTTTGTAAAAAAAAAATATATACATACCAGCACTTGGTGGATGTGTGGGTGCTGCGTGGTTCGGAGGATGTGTGGGCAATGGAGGCAATGGTGGTGGCCAATCTAGAAAAACTTGAGCAGGACGAGCTTCAGCAGTTGGAGACGAGACGACAGGACTAGTGCAACACACTCCAAAAGTCTGGAATACATCTGGCTGTCAAAACACACGTACAAAATTAGCAAGGACCTCGAAAAATCAAGTTACATACATATATCGCGCAGATCCATCATCTCAATACCAGTCCTCTTACAAGAAAAAAAAATCTAAACAATTGACATTTTTATGGTACAATGCAAAATGCTGATTGATAGTAACCATTAGCGTATGTCAAAAAAGGTCAACATTTCAAAGAAAAAAAAACCTTGAACATACTTGTCGGATTTGCTCTCCAAAGTAGCTGCATGCATCCTGGTTGCCGAACATCCAAGTGCCCCAAGTAGGGATGTCGGGTATTTTGAAGTAGGGGTAGCATTCTCTGAAGGAAGTGCACCGACCCAATTGACCAGCCGCTGTGAAGCATGGCGGATGAGGAAGAGGAAGACGACTAGCT
This sequence comes from Parapsyche elsis, assembly GCA_022651745.1. Lineage (NCBI taxonomy): Eukaryota > Metazoa > Arthropoda > Insecta > Trichoptera > Hydropsychidae > Parapsyche > Parapsyche elsis. The sequence goes on along the minus strand of JAGVSN010000002.1, from coordinate 5,534,965 downwards.
GATGCTGCATAGGCTGGTGAAGCTTCGGGAGATCGACGATGTCTCGTAGGATCCCATGCTGAAAATTAAAAATTTCAATGTCTATATTAAACCAATTGAACTAAACTAGCATTTTTCGTTTACATGATCAACCAAAAAATGAAGATATAAGAGTTCTTAACTAAACTGACCCAACCCAACCTAATCTAACCTAGCCCTCACCCTTTAGACAGGAGAGCATTCTGAAATGTATCAATCAACTCTGCGCCATCTTGTACATATAACGGGTAAGGTTTATCAACTAAGTTAAATAAATAAATCCGTTCATATAATCATCATCATCATTTTCAGCCGTTCACTGCTGGTTGATGAACTCTCCAATCCTCTTCCATTCCTGTCTGTCTTGAGCAATCTGCATCCACTTAACTCCACACATTCTCAATTCATCAGCCTATCGTCCAGTCGGTCTACCTTGCTTTCTTTCACATCCTTCCGAATACCATTCCAATATGTCCCAGCCACGTTTTTCACACGTTCCGCTATATCTGACACTTTGATCATGCTTCTTACCCATGTATTCCTCCCGTTCATATAAGTATGTATAAAAAAATTTCCCATTCTTATCTATTGAATAAGTTCATGAAACGATTTTTTTATAAAAATTTTTACATGTGTATTTGAAATCTACTACTAAATCATTCGAAACAACACCTACGCATTACACGTAAGTGGTAATTATTGTTTATTGCGATTCTTCGAAGTTTAATGCTGTTTGGGTTTCTTGCGGTCGCTTCTGTAATGCCTATTTATTTTTTTTTAGTTTTACTGTCAATACGTGACATTGCCGACATTGTTCGATTGTAATTCAAAGATATGCCGATGTTAGATTTTACGAGCGACTCCCCTTTTGACGGACGCATCTTTCGCTCGAACGAAACAAAACAGCGCACAATCCGACACTCGCGAATTTAAGAGGTCGACATTGAGAAGGTCACTGCCGAAATGGACTACTTTGCATAACACCCGAGCAGAGTCATCGAGAACGAAAAAAAAAATCCACAACAGAAATTGGTGCTAGCGACGAAGAAATATCGAATATGCAAATTTAATGCATCTAAATTATCGCACATCACGATGCAAACGGCAGCGTTCGTATATCAACCCTAAGCATCAGGTAGGAACGAATTAATCTCACCGTATATTGAAACGACAACATTCGTTTATTTTTTGCATTGAAAACCTGCAATTTCCCAAAGAATCTACATGTACGTACATACATACTGATGACACGGTCGAAAGATTTAATCGACGGTTTATTTATTTATTGATTTATTTAAGATAGCTTAAATAGCAGCTAATTACAAACAAACATTAACTTAAAGCTAAAATTACAAAATATACGTATTATCTCTTAGCACTTGTACAGAGGTGCTGTTTTACGGCTGCCAGGAATCTATCAATTTTATTTATATTTCTTAGAACTTCTGGCAGGCCATTATATTCAACAACACCCCTGTACAAGATACTTCTCCTAGATCTGCATTTAAATTCTTAACTATTAACATATTCTTACCCCCTAGTATTATGACTATGCTATATTATACCCTCTTATTAAACATGCACACTTTTAAGGTTTCATTTACATTCATTCAACATATGTATATCTTATACTATGTAGGTACATAGTTTAAAATACTCCGCATAGCTTTATTTTGCAGTTTTTGCAACCTATCTTTTTAAGTTTCGAGTGCATGTTGCTACAGCTACTGACATATTGATCAACTCCTGACAAAATTTTCCAATTTGTGTACAAAATTGGCGTTACCGAACTTTTTTCTTTCTTCCCCCTCTAGAGGCAACACTTTCCATGTCAAGTATGTATGTACGCTGAACGAAATGACACATACATAGGTACACTTATACGATTCGCACTCCTTCCCGATACAAAACAAAACAAAGCCTCATTGCGAATCCCAACTGGGAGAGAGAGGAGAGGAGGAAAGGGGGGGGGGGGGAGGGGGTGGAGAATTTGCATATAATAACGAGTTATGCGACCGAAATAAGAGTAGTCGGCAATAAAAATGAGGGTCGATTTGCATATTCGGTGCTGTTGACCCGTCGGCGCCGGGTAACCTGTTCTGCCCAAAGTGGCATCCATCGGTACGCTCGGAGGCCGCTCCTCTTGACATTGACATGCTTATTTATCTCATGTCGAGGTTTACCACGAATTGGCATGTGTCAACCGCGGCAGACGTTCAACACCAGACGGAATTACAAGCAAGCCAGGGATGACGCTCGAGCAACGGTTTCGGGAAACCTCGCTCGGTTGATTGTGATTTTCATCACTATTATTATATTATTTAGGTATGTACATATGTATGTATGTACTGGTCGGTTTGTCCTTCATATGAAGATTGATTCTCACCCCATCCCCTCACCACTAGGGTTGCCAGCAGGTCTCTTTTTAAGAGAATATGTTGTCTTTTTCTATTTTGACAATAATTTCACGCGGTTCGATAATAATAATTTCGACATTTTAGGATAAAGCGTTATTGAAACGTTTGAAAACACGCTGGCTATCGCTTTATCCTGCTGTGAAGAGAGTGTTAGAATTTTTTTCTGCTTTAATAGCATATTTTATAAAGTATTGTGATCGTGCGAAAATTCGACCTCGAGATTTTGACTAATTTGTATCAGGTATCATCCCCTGATCACGTTTTCATGATTTCTGGAAAATGTCTGTATGTGTGTGTGTGTTTGTGTGTTTTCATAGATATGAAGAATCATTTCTTCCTATCAAACTAAAATCTATTTTGTCTGAAAATAAAAGAAATGTATTGCAAAGTGAAATAGATAAATTCAATTTAAATTGCATGAATTGCTATAAAAAAAATCGTACGAGTATTTGAATTTATGGACTAATCAACTATTAAATTTTAATAGTTTTACTTGGATAAAATTGGAGTTTCAACATGGGAAGAAATTGAAAATTCGATAGTATTTCTTGCCTCCAAAAACGTCGTTGTGGATGATGCAACATGTTTTGATCAATTTTATAATTTAATGATAATTTTAGAAAAAAATGGATGGAATATTTAAAAATATTTTTATTAAGATTCATTCGGAATTATTAAAAAATTGACAATTTTTTTGCAATGCCAATGTAGAAAGAATATTTTCCATAATCAGCGGATAGTGGACCAAAGAAAGAAATAAATTGAAAATTTCCACTGTCCTGGGTATTTTAACTAAGCTAACACTAACCTAACCTAACGCAGAGTTCACCAACAGTATCCATAAAATTTGTGGCGTGGCGAGGCATGGCTATTGACTGGAATCTAGCAACCAAATGTGGGGCTTATAAAGGGACAAAGCAACAGATATATATGTACATAGTACAGGTGGCTAGATTTTAGTCGATAGCCATACCTCTAAGAACTTTGTAGTTACTACTGGTGAACTAGAAAATTTCCTGGAAAACAAAGACGTTTGGTGACCCTACATAAGAGTAATAGAATCATCTTTTCTGTGAATGTATAGGACTGATTGTCATTTAGTTCATAGTCTGTTAAGATGAAAGTTTGAGTATTTTTTTCTTCTAACATGTGTTAAAAAGGGACGAATGTTCATGTCTTTCATAAAGTGAGGAACGAATGTTACATGCTATTGATTGATTCGGTGCCACTCTGATTTTGTCCCCTTTTAGCCTACACCTAGCCTCGAAGAAACAAATACTTGAACTCAAAATACATACTCTCTTGTTAAAATAAACAGATTATATACATATGTACATATATCCGAAGGTGGTTATTCTTCTCTGATAGTCCACGATAGCATACTACAAATACTTCAAAAGTGACACATCTCATAAATCAAAGTTCTTCAACATATGGAAAAAACTATTTTAACAATTAGAATTTTTCAACTTTGCTAAAAATTATTGACCAATCAGATAATGAAATTAAGTTAGTTCACTTTAGATGATTGATAGGGTAATATTTACTTAACTCGTTCATGGTAATAACTCGAAAATCACGTTTTTTGAGTTGTGTCACTTTTGAAGCACGGGTGCGATATGTACTTCTGTATACCTATATAATATGACATTAGTCTTATTACTCATTACCATTAGTAACGAAAATGGAACGTATTGATTCATCGCTCGCTTTTTCATTTAAATTATTTTTACTGTACACAAATGCATTTTGTAAAATAATGCTGAAATTTTTTATTGAATTTCGTTATTTATGACATTTTAAACCGGTATTGTACTTAAATCTAGTTAGAAAATTTTCGATAATTGTTCAGATGATAAGAAAAACAATTGGGAGACATCAACGGGTGGTTAAGTGTAAAACCCAATTTTGTTTTATACGTACATATGTATGTATGTATGTATGTACAAATATACACACAATAAATTGTAATTGAAATGGTTTTTTAACTGTTTTATAATTGATTGAAATTCAATCCACACCAAAATTAGAAATATTCATACAAAAGATTTCTCAAAATTAATTGTGTTAATTTTAAGCGTAACTATTAAAACAGGATACAAATTACCGCTATTTTGACGATTGTAAACGCCTTACAAATTAAAACGATAATCATCGATTTGATTATAAATATGTATAAGGAAAAAAATTGTATACAAAATGACGTCATTTGAACATACAATTGATTTATGTACAGCGTAACGTATTATTTGTCGGCATATGAAAAAGATTCTTCAATTGATATATTCGATATAAAAAAAATGGGAATATGTTATTCTGCAAAAAATACTACCGTTGACTTTTGCATTTTTAAATCATGAATCATTATTTTACGTTTTTTTTTAAGTTGATTGACCTTTGACATTACGAATGAAAATGCATTGTATATAGTAGTAAACTTGTATAACAGTTACTGCAAGTTTTATAATAATTATTTGAAATAACAAAGCGGAAGTAGTGCATTGCATTTTTATTGGAGCAGATGAGAGCTTCCAGAGAATTATTTCCCGATCAGTAATTCATATTACTAGAAAACGAGTTTGTCTTCGCTCATTGAACTTTTGTATCCGCAGGATACGCGCGTATTCAATCGTTAACAATTGAAGAGCGAAAACAAATACTTATGCTTTCACTGACACGACAAATTGTGAAATTTATTAACCGTATGCAATTTTCCTCTAGAATACAGAGCGACGGTTTATGCTAATAACTGTCGTATCTAATATATAATTTAGATACTGCAAATGTGTAATTCGCGATCACACACTGGTCAATGACACACTGCGAGATAACGAATACCTATCCGAATACCGGCCGCGCCCAACATCACTTCAATTTAACAATTCGAACTCCTATATTGTATTATGTAATATAATCTATCTGTAGGATATACTCTACTAAAGTTGAACAAATAATAAAAAAATAAGATTGAGGAAGATTTAGGTAGGTAATCTACATCGATTCTAAGAAGTATTTTATGCTAATATATTTGGCAAAGTTGTGTTGAAACATGTTAATGACTATCGCCAAAAATATACCGAGAAATGCTTTGCATATATTTTTTGTTCCAATTTTATGTGACAATCGGGATATCAGAACACTGACAGATGCTTATAAATAAAATATCGGAATTAATCTCCTGTTGAAAAAGCATTATGTTGCATAGTCAATTTTCGAGTTATATTGAACTATGAGATAAATAAAAACATTGGATTTTCAAAATAAAGCAACAAAATAATAAAAAATAGTCACTGTATACATACATACATACATATGTAGAGCAACTTTTGCCGAAATTTTCGAGGAAGTAAAAAAATGCAATATAAGCAAATAAAAAAAAAGTCGTGATGAATAATCCAGTGCTAACATTGTCACTGAATACGATCGTGGCGATTGGTGAATACAAATTATTGTTTTGGGAATTTTTTAACCACCAGTGACGCGCCAATTTATTCTTTCAGGATTTATAGCCCATTGAAGGTCAAGTCGTGAAAAATCTAACGCTATAAGCTAAATATAAAAAAAAAAACTTAAGTTGATGCTCAAATAAATTTAAAATTTAAATATACACGTTCAAATTAAAAGTATGTACGTTTCCAATGAGTAATTCTAAAAAGCACATACATATTCAATATACATATGTATGAAAGGGAGGATATTTTAAATTTTCATTTTAAGACTCGACTCTTCTAATAAATAATAAAAACAATACGATAATAAATAAAAAAAAGAGCATACGGTTTATTTTACGTTACATCACATACATAATACGATCACATAAAAAAACATAGTGTACAGTAATAAATTCCGCGAAAATACCCTAGGACGAACGTGTCCGATGTCGAGGCACACCTGTACATATAATAAGCATTATATATTGTATTATACTATTTATAACATTAAGCGAGAAAACCAGTTCGAATACTTGAACTTGATCTTGCCGTTCTTCTGTTGTATCGCGAGGAAAAATATCCTCTAGCAAAAATAATAATTTTCGCTTACATAACACATCAACAGGGTTACCTAACAGCAACAATGACTCACAGTATACTAAATTCCATATAATAAAATTGAATAATAATTGCCCAACATACATACATATTTAGGTGTCTCCGAAACTCTCGTTATTTATAACGCACACGATGATAAATTGCAATCTGTCAGATTCAAAAAGTGCAACAGTATTTGATTGCAACGTTAAAGGGATAAAATAATAATGTTGTACGTTTGATTAAACGACGCAGTTTATTCGATCCGTTAAACAGCGTGGGCTCCTGCGGGTCATCGTCTGAACGCGATAAAATTCGAAGATATATATATTTTCGCATTTTTCCTTTTTTTTTTTCTCTCGAAAGAGACATCCAAAATAATGGTCTTTAACTGAGCAAAAAAAAAAGGAAAATAAACACTATAAAAAATACGCAAGATCCACTTTGAGATCGCGAACAACATAAAGTAGCAAATTTATTGATCCGCCGTATTATAAAATTCGACGTGAAAATCGTATGTAACTGTATTTCCTTCAACGATCGTTGGATTTCGTTTTGATACACATTATATCTTTTTATTTTATTTGAATAAAATGTTGAATTCAGAGCCTGTCTCGATTTGGTGTTTCATTCTTTTGAATGTTATTCGTATCGAATGCAATATGTCGAAGATATCTCAATCTGGCAATATGGGGGTGGGTCGAGTTGTCGACCCCTGATCAACCCGCGAATTAGGAGATGTGTTTCGCGACACTCGTGAATCACCAAAACCAACACGGTAACGGAACACCCGCGTTATTTCATACAGTCATTATGTATTCGGCGAGAAGTTTATTGAACTCGACAACAACCAACAGTGTTCTCCAAAACAAGACGGAAATTCCATTGAAAAAACTGCTCTCAGAATTGGCAAGTCGATGAAGAAATCGCGCGCAGGATCTGCATATTATAATACCAACATACACACTGATTCGCGCACAGTTCCACATCGAGGATCTAAAATTTGGATCACAACCACACTCTGACCAGTGCAAAAATGTAATAAAAGCATCGCGAACGGGTTCTACAATCGTACATATTTTTATTAATCTTATCTCAGAATCTCGAAATCAGATCGATCAATACTAAAAGAGTAATAAAATAATCGCAAAGGACTCGAAAGGTCGTCACAAATTATTATTGTGACTCGTTAATGCACCCAGATCACATCGGATATTTTAACGATTCAGCATTAGTTGACGCGTGTTTAAAATTCGCAATCGTCTCGTGTGCACAAATTGCGACTGTACATTTCAAAAAAGTTCGAATGTTTTCGTTTAATGTGATCGATGATTTTTTCAACTTTTCAACTCATGAGCTTTGTCTGAACTTCGGGAAACTATACAGAAAAAAACTTAAACTACATACGTATGTACATATACTGAGCAATAAGATACTAAATAATCTTACTCGAAACTCTTGGATACATAGTTTTTTTTACTTATAATCAAATTAATTTCAAAATTAATAAAACGAGTTCTTCATATTCATTTACGAGTAGGTATATGGCATTGGTAATAAATATATAATGAATATGAATAGCCTATTTTATATACATTTTAAAAATTTTGTAGTTGAGCTTTTAGAGAGCTTTATATGAATGAATGAATATTAATACTATACAGTGAACATATCACATATTCTCGTCTACAAGACATTCGAATCTTAAATCTAATCAGATCTTAATGTAAACTTTTTTTTACTAACACACAGGAAAACCAATTGACACGATCAATAATATTTCAAGTTCACTATAATCTTTAAATACCACTTCGTTCCCATACCAATCGGTGGGTAAATCTTATCCAAATGAAACGTAGCGAACAATCGAACCGTTCTATTTTCTCGTGCGGGAATATTACATCATACAAAATGGTGTTTTATGAATTGTAATAGGTGTCGCATAATCGAATTAGCATAAGACGTTGATAGATCATGTCACAGTGGTGGACCCAACCTCCGAATATGCAGTATGCGAAACGCGTACCACGTTGTTATTTTATAGGTATCGTTTTGCGGCCGTTGACATCCCGCTCAAAAGCGACGTAATTCCTAGACAGCAATACGATTGGTGTAAAATCCACAGACATAATCGAAATCTTGAACGGGTGATATTTATAGTAAAACAGAATATGAAAAAAAATGTAGTGGCGGTCATCGTCGATCAAAGTCAAGTTGACCTGACACACTGAGCCGACTCCACGTTGACACTAGCGGCACTTCGACAATGACGTTGACAAGACATTTTTTACGCTGAATGGGTTTTTGAAGAACGAGGTGAGTATGACGAATTTTTTTTTTTAGGACAATGTACATATGTACCTACATATTCGGTGAGTCCATCCACCGCTGCACGACACTTCAAGACTAACCGTAATGTTGTAAAGCTCGAGTTAAACTTTATCGTGCAAGTGGTCTTGTGGTAAACTTTTAATGCCCCGGTATTTATTGCAGTGCATTGCATTCTTATTTATTTAGAATAGCTTTGAAGGCTAATTGAAAAAAAAAAACATAACATAAACATCTATTAGCACATGCACTGAGGAGTTGCTTTAAGGCTGCCAGGAATCTGTCAACTTTGCTAATTCTTCTCAAACGATCAGCCCATTGTAATCAAAAACGCCTTTGTACAAGATATTTCGTCTAAATCTACTTAATTTTAAATTCTTAACAATTAACTTTTTCTTACCCCTAGTATGTACATATTATGATTAGTAAATATCATAACTTGTGATGATACGTGGCTTTGTTCGTTTTAATAAACTTCTTAATTAATAAAATTTAAGATTATTGAGTCGTTTGACAATATTTCACCGAGGAAAAGCAAATGAAAATCTATGCATGTAAATAAATTGAAAATTCTATATAGAAAACTATATAGATTTTCAAGGATAATTTATTTATTTATTTAAAATACATGGACAGATGGCATAGTCGATTGAGCCCAGGGATTACATACAATTTTACAAGGATTACAAAAATTCATTTATATTCAAAAACTTGTCGAGGTGATTTTTAAAGAGATTTATATTTTTAGAAATTACTAGCTGATTTGGGAGCCAGTTCCAAACTTCAACCACTCTATTTGAAAATAATGGATCTCTGAAAATTATGTTAGATTTGTCTTTTAGGGGTATAACTTCCGAGATGAGCGTTTTATTATAGAGTGTGTTGTATGTAGTTTTAACTACTGAATAATGACCAATTAATATTAATGAGTATCAATGAATATGCTTACTCTACTATTGTATTTTAGGTAAAAATGAACCATTTCAGTATTTTTGACCTTAAATTAAATTGAAAATTCCCAACAAACCCACCGATCCAATTCGAAAAAGAAAAACAATCAATCGTCGAACCAATAGAACCGTTAAAATTTTCTATAAACTTTTTCAAGATCGAGGGATCTTGTGAATTTAAAGCATCCTTACAAAACCAACGAATTTCAAAGGACATATCATGGATATTAAAACATCATCATCATCGGCTTACAACATATCTAATCACACCCATTCGACGACTGTTGAGTATCAAGCGTTGAAACAAATCGCATCCAGTTTAAAATGTATCGTGCGTATGTTTACTTATGCAAATTGCGACTGTTTATCTTCGCACTGGAGAATGACAATATTTAGCACATGCATACCTTCGACGATGATCGCGTCCTCGGTGATGATGACACCCTCGTAATGATCTTCGAGGGCCAGCGCGTGTGAGATGAGCACGAGCACGAGCACGAACATGGGGAGCGCGAGCGGGCGCGCGCGAACAGTCCCCATCTCGACAGGACAGTGGCTCGTCATCAACAAACTACACACCTTTATACTATACACCTCCTCACACATACACAACACACACACACATGTATACACCTGTGTGTCACACGCATACACACATACTAATTGGCAATGTTTATGTACTAGATTTTCCCTCTTTTCAAAATTAAGAGTAGAAATGTTTCATTTCCCTCGCCGGAATATTCGTGCTGGGTGAAATTTGTCTATTTTATAGGTTCCCAAACTTTTTTTTGCTCAACGCTCCCTTCAAAGATATTTTTTTCTGGAAAACTCTTGAAAAATCGTGAAAAATCTTAACTAATAATAAAATTGTAAAAGTAGGCGTGGCTGTAATTTTTTAATTTCACCAAAATATTTATGTACATAGCTACTGTGTGTGTACATAATTTTTGAATTTAAAAAGCTACATAGTTTGATAGTAATAAAAAAAATTAAAATGATGGCCAAGACCGGCAAAGATGGCGTGAAGCTCTCTCGATATCAAGGGCTCTCTAAGGCCATTAGCCTTTTTTTAGTTAGTCGGTTTAAAAATAAAACAACTTGAAACTGAAATTATAAAGCTAATTATTAAAATAAAATAATAAAAATTATATTATTGGTAATTACATGATATCAATTAAATCAGTAATATTTAAAATCATCACTAATGTTATCAATTTGTCTATATTAGGCTCTATTTTTGTCAGCAGCATCCTTAAATCTCCGCGGTCAACTAAATATTTGCAGTCGGTTCCTCTTTTTAATTAAAAGAATTGTGACATCACTAAATCCACGTTCAACTAAATAGGATGACGGAAATACAATTAACAGTTTACTTGCCCACAGCCCATAATCCAGGTTAAAATGTGGGTATCTGCTTTTGTAACCAGAACTCTTGCTACCCGTTTTTGAATTTTAATTCTTTGTCGACTTTTCAGTTAATTCCTCTTGTACATAATTGCAATTCTGATTCTTCAGTATTTGAGAATGAGTGGGTCTAAAACCCAATCGGAAATCTTCATTGCAAGGATATCTTCAAATCGATATGGAGTGCCTTCAAAGGTTGACAATAAATCAGAACGTCATCATCACGTTTTTCCACTGAGGATAGATTGAAGAGATGAGGAATTTTTTTTAGCATTTTCTTATTGTCCACTCTTGCTCCTCGACGTTTCCTACTTCCCCGAGGATCAGCATTGCCCCAAATATTCCTCCAATGCCCACAGGGGGCCGGTAGCGCCCACTTTGGGAATCACTGGTTTATTTTATTAAAACTAGCCGTTTTCCCGTCATATCGCGTCTTCAGAGTACAAAGATGCTCTGAGCACACTATCATTATCAGAAGAAAAGTTTAAAATTTTTGACTTATTTGAAGAACAACACTTCCCCGATTACTGTTATAAGAAAATCTACAGTTAAACTTTGTTTTTACTTTTAGTCATCTCTTTGTGAATTTTTTCCTATTGCATATATCGCGTCCAAGATTTTGCGAAAATGAGTTATGAATGCATCATTGTTCCATTTTAATTATTCTATCGGGGCAGACAAGTGGCACATCCGAATGAATTTTTTTCGGTATTCTCGGAGGACGCAAGTCAGGACATTTTGTGTGCAATTTGAAAAATTTACTTGTGTAAATTCGATAAAAATGAATAAGCATTTAATAATCTATGTAGATAACAGTATGTACAATACCCATTTTTATATAAAGTTGCCCCTCAACTTCCACCCGTGCGCACTGTTTTGTACGATAGCATTACAGTCGATAGCCCGCTTGACAGTATGTGCAATAATTGTATGGTGTGCCGTTGATTGAATGGGTGTGTGGCCGTAAAATTGTGTTGTTGACTAGAACCAACTTTTACATGTTGCATTCTATACATATATAATTGTATTGTATACATATATTATTTTATTATTGTTAATATAGCTTTGGAATAATCATGTAGTTTGGTTGTTTCATTCAAAGTCTTCCCGGACAAATTACTTTAAATCAAACAGCAGGCTTAGTAATCTTTCGCGCTGAGCTTCTCATATATGTACCTACATACATATGTATGTATAAGGTACATACATATATGTACATATGTACATACATAAAATAAAAAATTCTATTGTCTTGATGACATGCTGAGACAAGAAAAGGTATCTACATTCGTTATACTTTGCATCATGATCAATTTTTAGCCAAAATGATACAAGGATAGGTAGATGGGAAGAGAGGAAGAAAATAAATATATAATCCAGATAGCACTCTGAATCTGTAAACTATGAGGTTATGAAGAGAAATACCTTTGGGCGAAATAGTTGGAAAAGGGTTCATGAGAAAGGATGTAATTCTTGATTAGTATCCTGTTGAAATTAAACTTATAATTTTTTACTGATCTTCGTAAAAATTTGGGAAAATTTTACATAATTTTTGAGAAAATTCTCTTAAAATTCCCCTTTGCCTAATAATTTTACTCAATTGAAAAGAAAATTTCCTTCAAGGTTTCAATGATGAAGTTCTTTCCAAAATTTTATTCGTAAGATTGGTATTCCAGGATTGATGATTTTTACATCATTTACCAAATAACTCTCGCAATATTCCAATAAAACGTTTCATATATGTAAATCCATTTATAAATATAACTGGATTTATATGAAACTTTTTTTTTTAAAGTCTTTTTACAATGGGCAGTACGAAATTTCAATGTTAATTCAGTCAGTCGAGCGATCATATAAAATATAAATAAAAAAGCAAAAAACTCACAGTTTATGAATGCACTTCAAATGCCATATTGGCAAAACAATATTGCCATCAATATCCCAAAAGTGTTTAATGTTCAAATTTGTACCACATATACTGTTAAACGGAACACAAACATATAAAAAGCGTGAACGATGTTTTTGAGTTTTAAGTGGGTGAAAAAAACGTTACTTTTACGTTATGAAAAGTATATATGTATGTAGGTTTTTACTTTATTTTTTTTACACTGGCAGTCACCAGAACTACATACATAACGAAAATACAGAAATCAATAAATAACTACTGAACGTTAAAAAACAAAAATATATAGAGCGGAATTTCAATGATTGCAGTCGTTTCTCGAGATGACATCGCAATATTTATTGATGGTATGATTCACCATGATTGATGTTCCCATCGACGATAACATCTCGGTCGGATAATAAAATGAAAAACCGAATCCAAATTTAATGGATCAGATCGACGTCGTTTTTCGATCGCCAAAAAGGGTTTAACAATTTGACTGCACACATGAATATGCAAAATGAAAAGAACCATTTTTTAGACGGCCGACATTTCAATTAAAATATTTGTATCGGTATTATAAGTCGAAATTTATTCGTCAAGTCAATGACTTGCCAATCTTCCACGGCTCGTTTATCATTTTATTTATGTGTTTATTTTTCAATTTAAATTCTCATAAGTGGAATGTTTTTGGGAAAATACTTATGTAGTCTCTTAGTGTGTTCTTATAAATTCTTAATGTATTTAAAAGTTTTTAAATAAATTTAGTAAAATATGTTTGAATGTGGAATATATGGAATGGTATTTGAAGTACTATAAATATGCGTATGCCTTTTGTACTGAATAATTTCAGTAATTTTAAGATTACAAAAATGAAACAGCAAGCGTGTAGGGTTTTATCATCGTATGTTTTACCTTTTTTACAAGCCAATCGTTTGGAAGGGTAGAATTACTCCAAAAAAAAACGAGCCATAACTCCGTACGCCCAACGTACCATCGTTAAAATGAATATCCCAAATTTGTTGTTTTCAAGTCGCCCCACAATAAATTAGCATTGCCGAACGGCTTCTTGGAAGTCATTTAGATCAAATTTATTAAAAGGTTATATCATCTACCCAGGTATGTACATACATATGTATGTATGTACATATACATCGATTGTGCGAGAATCACGAACTTGCCAATTCCGACACAATGGGCGATTTATTTAACCGGAGATTAAGTTGGCAATCCGGTTTTCCTTTTCCGCGTCCAGTCGTTATTATGAATCCTTTAAGTTTTAAGTGATATACATATAGGGTGCTCATTAATTTACTGTGACGATTCAATTGAACATGTTTGTAACAGGAAAATCGATCGATCGGTTTTAAATTTGGTGCGTTGGAAAACTTATGCCGTTTTCCTCTTTTGATAATAATAAGAAGACATTCAGGGGTGTTCACAGGGGTGTTCTGCTAAATTGCTAACAACCGGCTCGCCTTTTTTAAATTTATTTTTAAGAAAAGGTGTGAAGACCACGGATGTGAAAAACTAGCCTTTCAATAATAAACAGGTTTTTAATTAAAATCAGACCATTGCTACATGTGTTTTTATTTCATTAATGGTGACTTTAACATAAATGTCAAAATAAAAATTATAATAAGAATTTTTAATATTTTTATTTAAAACAAATATAATACAACATAAGTATGTATGTATGTAGTTCATTTGTCGTAAAAATGATTGAAAACCTTAAATAAAAACAAAATCAATGCAAAGTCCATATGGCTGCTTCATTGTCAGATTTATTATTCTCGGCTGTTTCCCGAACTCTAGTATCTGTTGCAAGTTGCAACTCTATACAAATTTGAGACTACTACTTACACTTGTAACTATTAAATTCATTAAACTGAAACCTCGTTCGGCTTCTGAACTGCTAATTGCAAACGTGCTTGCTATTTTTTTAACCTTTAAAATTGTAACAAGCCACTGAATATTTTTTGATCGTATGTATAAAATTTAAATTGTGCGAGTCAATTTAATTTTTTAAATAAATTATCTTAATTTTAATTTAAAATTATTTAAATTAATAATTAATTTAAAAGTTAAGAGTAATTAAAATAGAATTAATATAAAAATTTAAAAATAAATAATCACGAAACTCGTTATTAACAATTTTAAATTTTAAAATTTCGTAACTTTTTGTTCACCCAGCCACGGAGAAATAACATCATCAATTGACCAGGTAGAAGGATCAATTATTTCAAAAAGATTTATAAAAAAATCATAATTCTCATCAGTAGTAGACACCTCATCCAAATTCATATGGGTAGCAGATAACAGTCGAAGTTTTAAATTTTTCGCCACACTATTCAATAACTTTTCTTTGGGAAGAGAATTTAATTGATTGTTGTATTCGAATGGAAAATTTTTAAACTCATTTGAAAGAATTATATTTTCAACTTGTCTCTCAAAGTTACCAAAATCATTTTTACGCATTTCTATTGCCCTTATTGAACGTTTAATTAGGAAATATTGTACTATTAATATCACTTGGTATTAAAAAAATTGTAATTGTTATACAAAATAGAAATACAATAATGACATCTACGTTATTTAAAGAAAAGCTTTTAAGGCTTTGCAAAGTGAAGCCTGCTTTTCACAATTCATTAATACATGGTTTAAAAAATCAATTTAAGTATCCTAATGACATTTTATATAAGTATACAATTTTCTTATAGCACTAATTTTAACATTTAATTTAATTTAACTAATTTATTAAATATCATTTTAAACACTAATTTGTAACAAAAATAATTTCTACTGAATAAAAATGGTTCAATTCTCGTGAATTGTTTATTTAATGTTGTAAACTTATTGGAAACAATTCATCGTAGGGAATATTGTTGAATATTTTGTTACAACTTCTGACTCCAATCTTGTTCCAAGTTTTTTCAACAATTGGTAAAAATTCTTGATAAATGACTCTCCAATATGTTTGAAACACTTCTTGAGCTAGTTTAGCTGTAAAATTAAAGCCATTTATTATAATACAATTGAAACTGATCAATTAAAACATTAGTTTGAAATAAAATAGTTTGAAACCGACTCAATTCAGGATTGCCACTGTTAGAACCCGTCAACTTGATTAGCATATGACCAACTTCAGGCCTCATCCTAAACTTTTTCAATCTCATATGAGTTTTCCCATCGATAATTTTCTTTACGCCGAATATTTTCCACGTCCACCTCACGTCACCTTTGAATCAAACAACACTGTCAAAATTTAAACCTATAAATGGTAATTAAAAGCAATTTTAGCACTCACTTAGCATATTACTGAAGAAACTTTGCGTATTCAACCGAAACGCTGCATTACCGATTTCACCACGGTAAAAACCCTCAAGATGAATACGTTTATTTGATATGTCGACTTCCAATTCCATCGAATCGTCATGCAAATTCATTCTATTGTTGTTAAATGTAATATGATTGTATTATTTGTTACGTTGTAATATTTTTTTATTCATATTCATGCATATTACATACCGTACGGCTTTTACTTTAGAAGTTGAAAGCCCGGATATACTCGTATTGAAACTTTCCAAAAAAGTTCTGCTCAAAAACTATGAAAAATAAAGTGATTAATTAATAAAGGTAAACTATATCAAGTTACAATACTATTGTATTAAATTGAAATGAAGGCAGGTCAACGAAAGGCATAATTTTTGAAAACATAGCGGTTCAAATGCATATAATATCCATAGGGGTAAAGTTGCATTAGCAAATATATCTATACCGCGCCGTTTTTGTATTCGATTTTTATATCCCTCAACAAGTAAGGATCCAGCGGCTCTAAATTGAACTCGGGCAATCCTTTACCCAAATGATTGATAGCCGATTGAATATTTTTCTTCAGACAACCGTTGAAGTTGGGATCATCGCGTGCGCAAAACTTGAAACCTTCAGCTGAACAAAATTACAAACATATTATGATATTGCATTTAAACGTAGTATATACTTAGACTGATTTCCAAAGGTCACTTTAACTATAATTCACTGTGTGTTTATCAATAATTGTCACTAATTCAGGATACTTACGTATCTGAACTGCTTCGTTCGCCATCCACGTGGTCATCAGCACCAGTAGGACTCTCATTTTTAGCAGCCACTATTCTATCGCGAAGCTAGCTTCTCTGTGTGTCAATTGAAACAATGTTTCTAGCTTATAAGCAATCGCAGTGTTCTACATTGTTAATGTTTATCAGTAAACGACGCGAATACGTCATGCGAAAGTCAAGGAATCAATTAATAACCCGTATTACTACATTTCTCGCCCCGGGTCACTTCATCTATTGATTGAAATTAGA
Organism: Parapsyche elsis; assembly: GCA_022651745.1. NCBI lineage: Eukaryota > Metazoa > Arthropoda > Insecta > Trichoptera > Hydropsychidae > Parapsyche > Parapsyche elsis. Next base: position 5,517,586 of record JAGVSN010000002.1, on the reverse strand, counting down.
TATGTTTTTTGAGACGAGTTATAAATATTTTTTTTTTTCATAATTGAAAAATACGCAATTGAAAATGAGCGACTAAAAAGAATTGATAATGACATCTATGTACATATGTACATACATATGTCATTTGTAGAAATGTTTTTATTAGAAGGCTTGGCTTATTGCAAAGTGAAACTTGATTTTCAACTAATTTTAATATTACAAATACTGATTGACAAATACTGAAATATGACAAATACTGAAATTGACTTTTAAACGTTTCAAAAAGTCTTTTAAAATAGGTTGTACATTTATATAAAATATAAAATTCAATTTCAATAACCGAATTTTATTTTAAATATATTTTCTTAACAATAATAAAATAAATTACAATAATTTATAGTGGGTTTAAATAATTCACTTTTCGTATACTGTTTAATGTTTTAAACTCATCGGAAACAATTCCTCGTGGGGAATCTTTTTGAATATTTTGTTACACACTCTGACTCCAATCTGGTTCCAAGTTTTTTCAACAATGGGTAACAATTCTTGATAAATCACTCTCCAATATGCTTGCGACAAATCTTGAGCTAGTTTAGCTGTAAAATTAAAACGACAATTATTAAAACTAATTTGAAACTGGTAATCGAATAAATTTGAACCACTAAAGTTTCAACAATAAATGTACAATATAAATTGATTAATTTAACCAACCCAATTCGGGACTGCCTTTGAAAACATCTGACAACGTCACCATCATGTGACCGACTTCAGGCCTCATCCCAAACTCCTTAACGATCATATGAGCTTTTCCGTCTATAATTTTCTTTTCCCCGAATATTTTCCATGTCCACGTCACGTCACCTTCATTTCAAACACAACTGTAGTGAACTAAAATTTATTATTATTAACAAAAATAAACTCAATGTAAAATCACTTACGTAGCGTATTGTTGAAATAACTTTGGGTACTCAACAGGAACGATTCAATACCGACCTCAACGCGGAAATGACCATCGATATAAATCCGTTTATTCGACATGTCGATTTCCAATTCCATCAAGTCATCTTGCAAATTCATTCTAAATTCATAAAATATTATTTTATTTTATTGCTTATTGATGTGTAATTAATTATATGCATATTGAATGATACATACCGCACGTTCTTTACTTTGGAAGTTGACAAGCCATAGGTATTGAAGTTTTGCAAGTAAGCTCTACCTATAAACTATTATTAAATTTAAACTTTTTAATAAGCAAACTGTATCTAGGTATTTTACTAATGTATTCAAAAGTAGACAGTTCAACGAATGGCATTATTTTGCAAACATAAAGTCACAAATGCTTATAATATCGAATAGGGGCCACTTTGCATTAGAAAATATACAATTACCGCTCCGTTTGTGTATTCGATTTTCATATACTTCAACAGATACGGATCCAGTGGTTTTAAATTGAACTCAGGCAATCCTTTATTCAAATTTTTGAGAGCAGATTGAATGTTGTACTTCAGGCAACCGTTGAAGTTGAGATCATCGCGAGCGCACAACTTCAAAACTTCAGCTGAACGAGTAAAACATACATAACCATTATGATATTTTCTTTGTATATTGTAACAATTTTCACAAATTTAGGATACTTACGTATCTGAACGGCTTCGATTGCCATCAAAGTGATCATCAGCATCAGCGAGGCCCTCATTTTCAACAGCCACAGTCGTCTTGTTGCGGAGTAAGTTTATCTGTGTGTCAGCTGAATTGATGGTTCTGGCTTATAAGCAATCTCACTGCTCTACATTGCAAATTATTATCAATGAATGACACGAAAACGTCACGCGAAAGCATCGACATACGAACTCAATTAATAACCTGTATTACCAATGTGTTAAGATCGAATTTGCCATTCATTGTCGATCGAACGGTTAATGATGTCGTCCTCTTTTCACTTTTCAAAAAGTTGATGCATCAAATTAACAATATACATACATACAAATCTACTCGTAATCTTCGTAAAGAGATTTGTGAGGAGTTGAACTTTTATCTGTATCATTGAATAGGTAATCCTGCGATGCTAACCGTTTATTTTAATTGCACACTTTCTAATTAAAATTCAGTCCGATTCTTCTTATTTTTAATACTAAATTAAGGCATTTCAAGGCAATGACAAGGCAATTCATTTTTTCCTATTTTGTTCAAGGGTTCAACTAACATTTGTAGGACCTCTTACAAACAGCAGTCTTCTGAGCGATTTATTTACCTCAACTGCTACGATTACCTTCGAATATTCTGTCCATTAATATTCTACATAATTTAATTACAACGAATATAATAATTTTCATGGTCCAATGATTTGATGTCGTTTCCGAATTAGATATTATATTCAAATTGCGTATTAAACAACGAGGTAATTTAAAAGTTATTATAACTTGGCGATAGCTGCCACTGCCACACTCATATGTACTTGTAGAATAATGGTCGACTCCAGTTGACTTCCAATATCATTGGATAAGACAAGAGTAAGACAAAAAAAGATTTGGTAATATGAGGTGATGATGGCAAGTGAAATAGCCAATTGAAGTTAGTCATTGTTTGAATAGTATTAGTATGATAGTGACAGTTAACATGTACATACATACATATAAATATGTATTTATTCGATCGAAGCTTGAGCGAGTTCGATCGTTGAGCGAGGATTCAACGAAAGGCGTGGATTATGTGAATTGACAGCTTAACTTAGATAGTGTCACAGCAATTAATCGTAAATTTAAATTTAACTACTATGTCGTAGCTTAATACATTTTTACAATGTGCTACTGTGATGTTAAGTAAGGTTAGATTGTATTTCACCTGTAGAATAAATAAAAACTGTTTAAAAGTACGTGAGTAAATAAAACGCATGCACATTAAAATGTAGGATAGTTTTGCTGGAAAATCCTTCCAAAGATTACACAAAAATTAGGTGGTTTTCCTAAGTACCACTTCCGGTTGATGAAAATTTTTGAAAGCCTAATGGATTGTAATGGCAGGCAAAAAATATGTAAATATAAAGTTTCAGTGTAATAGGATAAACGGTTTTTGAGTTATTAGCGATTTTACACACAAAAATACAGACAATTTTCGCACGATCACAATACTTTACAATATGTGTAAATAAATAGCCTCCAATGAAAACGCAACCTACTGAACACTAGTCGGACAGACTAAAATTCCACGTCACTATAAAATAATAAGATTAGCAAAAAATTTTACGACCTTGCGTTGGCTCCTTTAATAACAACCAGTACTCTTTGGCGAGCGGTCATAAAGCAATCAGAGTTCGAACCAACCAAACCATAAATCTAGTGCTCAGAAAATGAAGGTGCTACTATTGCTGATTGTCACATGTGCTGTGGTGCAAGCAGTCGTTATACGTACGTTCGTTTTCCATCAAAAAATTTCTGAAGTATTAAATCGTTATGTGTTTTTGTGTTATATTGGTTTACTATAAACAGCCGAAAAGTTGAAGCTTTGCGGTCGAAATGGACTCAACGAGTGTCTGAAGAGCAGCATATCTTCAACGTTGAAAGGTATGGCAGATGGTATACCAGAATTGGACATCCAACCGTTGGATCCTTTTGAGCTCACCGATACCAAAATTGAGTACAAACTACTTCCAGTAAGTAACAATTTGTTCGAATATCGATCGATCTCGCTTATCTGTATAAATTGTAGTGGTATTGAACGAAATTAACCCAACAAAAACTAGTAAGTTTTTTAATTATGATTCTATTTTTGTTTTTGCAGTTTGTTGCCACATTTTGGACTAAAGATTTGAAAGTGCACGGTTTATCGTCTTCTACAATTCATAGTGTTAGGTATTTACTTAATTTAATCTATACATTTATATTCTTAAGTTAGCTTTAGAAAATTGTTTAAAATTGCGTTTGCCAAATTTGCAAAGCCTCCGTGTATTTCTTATTGTTAATGTTATTATTACAAGAGTAAACTTCAACGATGACCAAATGGATCTAGAAATAGACATATCAAATCCTCGTATTTTCGTCGAGGGATCCTATCGTGGAGACGTAGGATTTGAACCAACACTTTATCGCACGGAAAATTCATACAACAACACGATAAGTAAGAAAACTAGTAAATACACAACTATTACAACAATACTATATACGGTATATAAGAATGTGAAAAATATTGGTTTTAGTCGATGTCAAATGGACATGGAAAATCAAAGGTGTTATAGAAGTAATCAACGGTGAAAAATACATTCGCATAATTAAGTTTTTCATGAAGCCGAAGGTTGGAAATATGATGTTCGTTCAGCCGGGAGTCTTTGGTGACAATCCAACCCTAAGTCAGTTTTCCACAAAAATAAACTACCAAGCATCATAAATCATAATGTATGTGAATTTTGGGTGAATTAAACAACATATTGTTGATATTTTCAGATAAATTGACCCAGGACTTGATTGCTCGATACTGGAGGCCCATTTACGAAGCACTTTTACCAGTTATCCAATCAACGTGGAACAAAATCGGAATATCTATTTGCAATAAAATATTTTTGAATATACCTTTGAGTGAGATTTTTCCCAATTATTAAACAATAAATAAGCGCTTCATTACCATAAGATACCAATAAAGATGAATATCAAATTTTGTTTATTACATCCATACATACTTTTTTACGCACTCACAAGTATTATAACTTGTTTCCGCAATAAAAAAATTAAATCTCATGGTCAAATCTATGCAATAGGACAGTATAAAACAGGTATACTGTTACGATCCGAGATCGTCTTTGTTGACGATCTATCGCTGCCACCAAGTTAATTTATATACATATGTGTAGATATACATATATTGGAAACTACCCGAAATAAAACTCTAGTTATTTAAACTACTGATGTTTATTAATTGAACTAGTTTTAATTACAGAAGTTGTAAGAGTTAAAAACAATCATCGTTCTTAACTCCATGAATCGTATCGAGCAACTGCTAAAAAAAAAGGGTACAAGGGTTTAATTCTGAAATATTTCTAGCTTTATTCATACTTTTGCAAACAAAAGATGTGTCCTTGTTATCGAGCGTCGAAGGGTCAGATTTTACCTGAATCCACTGTGCGGATTGTAACTATATACATGCAATCGCAGTTGACGAAAGCGTGAACATAACAATACACATCATAGATATAGAATAGTTATTATGTTATTCTATATCTAAATATGATACACATGTATGTATATGTATAAGTTTGTATGTTTTATAAAATAAAAAAAATATCCAAAAGACAAAATTTTAAAATTTATAACTTACCTAACTACAATTTTAGTATAGAATATTGGTCAACATTCTAATAAAAATATTGACAAATATCTACTTTTTAGCGATAACATATTTACATAAATTAAGATGACAACTACACAAGAACACATGTATACAACGACATTATTCATATAGTTTTCATTCACACACACCTTACAAATTGTTCACAAGTTATGCTGAAGTGGGGAACATTTCATCGTATGGTATCTTCAAGAAAATTTTGTTACAAATTTTTGTCCCCAACCTATCCCAAGTTTGCTCTACGACCGGCAAGAGCTCATGATAGATCAATCTCCAATAGTTTTGCGCAAAATCTTGAGCGATTTTGTCTGAAATCACATTTCAACATTTTATTAATTTGCCAATGAAATATAATGTAACGCATTTTAAACGGATTTTAAGCATACTCAGCTGTGGATTGTCTTGGAAGATTATCGGCAAGTTAACTATCATGCCTCCGACTTCGGGTCGCATGAAAAACTTTTTCACTCGCATATACGTTTTTCCCTCCTTAACTTCCGGTTGCGCAGATATTTTCCACGTCCACGTTAAATCAGCTGAAATTTTAATGATATATTTTCAATGACACACGAGTAAAATCAAACCCGGTTAAAATAACAAAAAATCACTTACTCATCGTGTTATTGTAGAAACCTTTCGTGTTGAACACGATAGCATTGAGGCGACCTTCTCCGCGGAAAAAGCCTTCAACAAATAATTCTTTGTTGGACATATCAACTTCCAATTCCATAAAATCTTCTTGCAAATTGGCCCTATAAATGATGATTGGTAATTTGTAGGTATAATATTAATTTAAAAACGAACAAAAACTATTTAAAAATTATACAAACCTTACGTCGTGTACTTTAGCTTTTGATAAGCCGTACGCTTTAATATCTTTTAAAAAAGCTCTTGCTGTTATCTATTATACATTTAAAGTAAGATATTTTTAATTTGAAACTCATTCTAGATAATATAGTCATTTTAATTTATTTTAATAATGCTACCTGATTTCGTTTATATTCAATTTTCATTTCTTTTTCGACATGCGGATCTAATGATCGAAGTCCAAATTCTGGCAATCCACTGGCCAGTTCTTTCAGACCAAATTGAATCGCCTCTTTGAGACAATCATTCAATTCTGGATCATCTCTGTTGCATATTTTGAGTTTATTAGCTGTAAATATATTAATTTCAATATTTTAAAATGAAAAATTTTCAAATTGTAAAACTTTGTCCATACAGTAAGGAAGAAATGAGACTATGTACATATGTATGTGAAAAAACGTGCAAAATTTTTTTTTCTTAATATTGACCTACATATTATACATATTATAATTTTTATTAATGCAAATATAAGATTTTTTTACAGGCTTATACATATGTATATGTGGTTAACATGTGCACTTTATACAAATCTAACACACAGTAATATTATTAACACAGATGTTGTTGCGCCACGCAAAAAATCTCAATTTTAATTCGCAGTCAAATTTTTCTAATACTTTCCAGTAATAAAATCACATAAATTTATGACATAACGATATATGGTAACGCAATGAACATTTTTTTTTTGAAAGAGAATGTATTTTTACGCTGCCTCAAATTTAAGAAGAATGAATTCAATGCATCGATTATTTTATACAAGGCCGACGATTGTGATTTATTTATTTATTATTATGTGCGTGCGACCTTTATAATGAAAATTAAAATTGTAAATTCATTAACGAAGATGGTTGTTAAAGCCTTGAACTGTTTCGAACGCGGCCAATCACACTAGGGAAATTTTGTTTATAGTCGATATGAGTTTGCACGAAAAAGAAAATATAAAAAAAGGACATCCGACCGTGACAGGACTCGAACCTGCAATCTTCGGATCCGAAGTCCGACGCCTTATCCATTAGGCCACACGGTCTTGGGGTTAACGCCTGAAAATGTGAAACAGCTGGGGCGAATTCAGGCGATCAATATTGTCTTAACCTTTTTATACACATTTCAGTAAACTAAATATATAAATCTACATATATATTAATATTAGACTTGCAAAAATGTAAAAATATATTCAAAGGTAAGAACAAATTCTATAAATTTTAAATTTCAGAGGTGAATACTAAGCAAAATACATATAAAGCGCAAATTTTAATTCACAAAAGTGGGGATTTTTCAAATTATGAAATAAATTCTGCGTTTTAAATTTCATACAGAATCTACAACTACTAAAACCATTATGTAAAACATTTTTTTTTTGAAAATATGATTAAAAAGTTTATGTATTGTATCTTGGGTATCTAATTTGATTGAAAATTTTGTGATGAAAATGTAGAGAGAGGCTATTTTTTCAGATTTAAATGCATCAGTAATGACAGCATCTCAAATAAGTGACAAATTTTATGATATACATATGTATATCAGTATGTGAATTCTTGTTGTTACATTATACAAGTACAAAATATGTTTTTGTTGACAAACTTTAAATTTTTTTCAGGACTATGTTGAATAAGTTCTAAAACCCCAAAAATAAAAAATATGATTATTCAATCATCTACTTGATTGATGAAATGATTAAATGATTACTACTAAAATGATTTTCAATTGAAAACTTAGTACCGATTGAATACTTAAACAGATGACTAAAATGTAGTTGTGATCAAAATGTTTCAGCACTAAATATTCACTGAATTTACTCCATCACCACTGATAAGACAGTTCTGCACTGTAAAATGCAACAGATTGAACTTATTCGAAGTACGATACTCACGTATTACGATACTTTGAACGATTGCGCAACCACCCAACAGCAGAAGTGGTATAACTCTCATTTTTCAATTTCTCTTTTGGTCAATGAGACGCACGACTACTACTGAGAACTTGTTCGTCGGTAACCTGTCTTATAAGTAAACCCACCAAGACCTGATAGATACATATTGCAATCAACAGCGTCAACAATGGCTATCAAAATAATCCTCATCCATAAATAAATAATCAATCATATGCTTTCTTGTCAGCAATACTATATTACTGATTAAAATTAAACTATATAAAATTTTAAAAGTGTATATTTTACTGTACCAAATTATGATACATGGAGAGTACTGTTTATAATTAATCTAAGCTTTGAAATCTAATGATACACGTTGACAGCTTACTTTATTGTTCTAAATATAATAATAACATTATGCAAGTGTTATATTTAATCAATTAAAATCTTTAGACAGCTCGATTACTGTTCTCATTCACTACGAGAACAAGGAGAACATGTCATATGAACATTGTAGCTCGCACGTGCAATTAAAACCACTTCGCACCGTAATTATCTAGATTTACATAAATATTTAAAATCAATAATATTCCTGAATATCGATTAAAATATGAAGTTTCATACCGCCAAAAATTTTAGCACAGTTAAATTTGTCAATGTAATAGTTGATCACCTTCATGTCTTATCTGTGAGTTCGCGATTCGACAACGAATTAATTAATATAGCACACTGGGAAAATAATATTTTGTATCAGGAAAATTTAATTCATGAATCAATATTACATAATTGAATCGCGAGAGCCTTGAAAATATAGATTGGGTAATAATTTTCAAACTTGCTATAATGGCTATCATGCGTCATTTTGATAGATTTGAATGATTTTTCAATAAAAAAGTTGAGGTAATGAAAGACTTTTGCAATGAAGAAATAATGCATGTGACGGTTCGCATAAGTCCTATAAGGAATACAAATAATAAGTGCAGCATTAACATTCATCATGCGGTGTCAAGGTTGATGCAACGTTTTAATTGAGTACAATTGCATAATTAAATTGTGACATCTAAAAGCTTATCACTCACACACACGGCGGGGGTTGCGCGAAGAGCTCACGCTACATAACCACACTAACTCACACAATCACTCATGGGTGTTGAAGAGGATTGGCTTGTTTGTGCTGAATATTTACATTCGTTCCCGAACACATCACCTACTCAGTGAGCCGTTACTTAGGTCTAATATGTATCGGCAGTTTCTCCGGTTACTGAGGCTCTCAAGCTATTTAATGCCCCAACAACCGATGATGTGGACATTTATTTCATCACTTATCCTCGCTTAATTTAGTTAGGATACTGAGCTGGGGTGGTGATGATGTTTAGTTACTATTTTTATTTATTTATTTATTTTTGTTTTGATTATATTGTATGTATATTATATTGTATGTATGTATTATATTGTATGTATATTAATTTTGTTTGGAATTTTGGGTTAAAACCTGTTTAAATTAAATAAATAAATATTCATTAAGTTGTGGTAAAATTATAGGATTTTTAAAGGAAACACTCGAGTTAATAAATTACAATTTATTCATGTGACTTAACGACATACAATATTGTAAATAAAATGATTTCTATACAACAAAAAAAATAAATCAGTCAAGTTTGCAGGTAAGTGTAAAATGCAATGGCCTGCGTGCATTTTTTAATTGTTTATATTTTTCACACTGGATTAAAGCATACTAAAATAAACAATCAAATTTTGAAATGGTTAGAAAACATTCACTTTGATGTAAATCATAAAAAAAATTTATGAGAAAATTTTTGAATGTTTATTTAAACGGAAGAATCAAAACATATCTATAAAATATAAAATAAATGCTAAATCTGAATTTGATAATAATCAGATGTAAAAATATTCTTCATAAAATTACTGACTAGTAAATAATACAAAACTATCAAAAAGATAATGAAATGAAACATATTTTTACTAAACAATTTTTGATAATCAATTCAACCGTATAAATTAAAAATGATTAATTTTATTAAATTTAAACTCCATAGTTAAAGTGGTTACATAATAAATTATGTATCTAATTGATTAAAAATGCATGTCGCCAACACTTCAAAATTCTACAATATAACTTACGCCTATATTTAAGTGTTGTTTAACAATTTTGGACGTTTATACTATTTACGATAAATGTACTCTGATTAAATGTTGTATTATTTTTTTAATAAAATCTAACAAATTAATAATCTCGACGTTATGAAAATTACGCCATTGGAGTCATCTAATTATATCATACATATGTATATGTAAGTAGAATATTATAAAAGATTCAGAAATCCGCAGAAAGTCAATATGAATGTATGTACTTGTGTATGAAAATGTTTACAAGTGTATTAAAATATTTTTTAAATGTCATATTAAACACAAAAAAATCACATAATCATTACACTATTTAGATATAAACATACGCATTAGGCCAAATTAGTTACAGAACAAAAGCCATTCAGTAACTATTGTTAATAGAAAAAAATGTTTTCTCAATATTTACTAAAATATTTATAAACATTCGAAATCACTTCTTTTGAGATTCATACTCAAATATTAGAACCTCTTCAGAGAAATTGTAAAAATTATTGTAAGGGTAATGGTAACATCTGCCAAGCTCGAGCATTACAGCTTTGTCAATAATTGAAATAAATATCCCAACATTTGCATGCATAAAATTATTATTATACTGATTTTTGACTATTTGGATTTAACACATGCTACCACATAAGTAATATAGTATCTACTAGTCCAAAAATTTAAAAATGGCTGAATATGATAATTTAATCAACAATTATTGGTACGATTAATACAATGTCATTAATTCAGGTACAAATAAAATAAATTAATTGATAATTGATACAGTATTTTTCCATTACTTGTTGCCAAAATTTAATAATATTTTAATGAATATATCTTCAATACCTCAACAATACATTTTCAGCATTCCGTCTACGATTACATTTAACGTTAAAAGGAAAAATAATTTGCTTTTCATATACGATATTAATAACGTATTTATCTATAAAATCATAAATTATAATTGTCATGTCTCACTAGAAAAATATACGAATTTCCATCATGTATACATGTGTTTTTCGATTCTATTAAAAAAAAAAGATAATTTCCATTCGTGAAAATTATGAAACACAATGTTCAAAAAGATCATTAATTTAGAAGCATAAGGTTTCATATCAGACTAAACACTATCACAATCTCGATTAAGTGCACAATCAAAGGATAATTCATTAAAAATTACCCCACCATTCAATTAATTTCAATTTTAATGTTAAGCTCTAGCTGTTGTAACAACTAATATGTAGATAAATATATTTGGTTAAGATCACATGTTGCAATCAATTAATTTACAACTTTATAATCATCTGGTCGGCGTCTCCTGGCTACAACAGAAATGAAAGCATACTAACCCTAATCATGTCTTTTTTAGCTGCAATATTGGAAAATATATTATATATTATCACAATTTCCATTCTAACAATTGATATTGGTCGTACATGTATGTATTTTATGTTATTTACATACTGAAAACTTAAAACGTCTATTAAGGTTAGACGGATAACACTCATTAGCTCTTCTGAAGTTTGACGACTGTAATTGTCAGCTCTCTGTAGCATTCGATATTCTCGATGTGTTGAGGTTCCAAAACCTCACTTTGCCTCCACTGAAATAGTTCAAGGATAAAATAAAAAAATTAAAATCATATAGAAAATTGGTTTTTGTGTAAAAATAAAAAGAAAAATAAAATCCACAAAAAAAAAACAGAAAGAAAAAAACGTGTTCATTAGTGAGTGCACAATTATGCTTTTGTAAAATCAAGCCGCTAAATTGTAAACACTGTGAAAGCAAGACAATCAGATAAAGATATGATGCCAAATTCTTTATAAAAAAAAGCCTATGAAGTTTTAGTAAAATTCCTTCTCCTAAAGTCGTCATTATAAACATCCTCTAATTGTGAAATTATAACTTTTAATTACATTGTAAGAGGATTCAAACTTTTAAATACAAATGTAAAATATACTATGAATTTTAAAATGGTGATGATAATAGTGATAGCTAGTTCTAATCAAAAAATGTATCACAATTCAATGTCTCCAAAATTGTACGTTATCTAGAGGGGACAGGACAGGGTGAAAAATTATCAAAATATCTATGATAACCTCATGCTATATATATTATGTCAAAAAACGTATCACACATCCGTGCATTCGTTAAAAAAAGCATAAATATTTAAACACAAAATAAATTATAAAATACAAGCTTCAAACTCAAAAAAATTAAGATGATAAAACTTATGAAGCAAATTTGATTGTAATCTCCTTAGTATGAATGTAAAATTATCATGAAAATAAGCCTACAGCAAAAGTGAAATGTTAATTCAGGTTATACAAGAGGAATTTGATTGCACCATTATTTTTAAGCTTCAAATGACAGTGCGGTGGTGGACCCAAATGAAAGTTTTAAAAACTCAATAAACGCCAAAGTTTTATTTTACTTTGCCTATGAGATTGAGTTAAATATAGCATATTCGTTATAGGCTTTTAAATTTAAATCTTCGTAAAGATAAAATCCTAATGTGAAATAGTTAAATGAGATAGTGTATGAACAAATAAATGCGACTGTACCTACATATATATATCATTATGTTAATGAAGAAATTAGCGATTAGAATCTCGTGATTGCACAGATAGATCAATAAATTGATAAAGGTCATACCACTGCACGATTATTGATAAATATGCATAAATATTTATGAGTTTGGTTATGTGCGACATCATGAAGCCAACACAAGAAGCTCAATTAGTGAAATCACTCAAAATACAATAAAAAAATGAACCTTGTGTTATCAACTCCTGGTGTTGATACAGAGATGACATCACAATGACTTCATATATACAATGTAATATAAAAGTACATGGGATAAGTGCATGCATACAAAAAGGATCAGCCAAATACTAATAGAATCCAACCAATTTTCGCCGCTGTAATTAATAAAATTAAATATTCTAAAGCTCTACATTTATTAGTTCACAATTCATACTATAAATAATTGATTAAGTTTTTGTCCCCTTTTGCCCTTCACCCGAATCGCACAAATAAAACATATAAAGCTCACTCATACACAGTTATAAATAAAGTTTAAGTACTAATTTCAATTATACGTATGCGAATTCTAAGTTTGGCAGTACGTCTCAACCTAACGCCTCATTTAAACATGTCAAATCAAAGCAACATTTGTGCAAACATTTGTGGGTGTGCATTTAAAACATAAAATAATTCAAACAAAAATCGAAAACTTGAATAAAAAAATCATATATAAAATGACAAAGCTGACATGCAAGGATAAGAAGGAATGTTATCATAGGGAATCTCAAAAATTTCAAAGCAGAAAGATAAGGACTAGGGTGTGGTATGATTCATTGTTCCGCCATGGGACATCGCCATATCTTCACTTCGCCGCTACTGTAAAACCAAAAAACCACCGTGATGAAAATTCAGCTAATACTCATAAATTTAGTATACATAGGTATGTTAAATGTTCTATGAACATTCTTGAATTTTATTGATTGAAAAATTGAAAGAAAATGCTTTTCATTTTTTCAGTGTATCGATAATAGAATAACATATGAAATGGAGCGATGATCAAATGATATTTGAAATTAATCAAAAACAATTTAAATGAAATGTGTAAATAGCGCTAAATGTACAATATTCAATGTTAAAATTGCAAATATGTAATATAAAAAATAAATATGACATGTGATCAAAAAGTAACACTCTGGCATCGTAATATTTCGTCTAAACACCTAAAGCAGACCTTACACGGTCAATAATACTGTCATTACATTATTAATGACAGCATCCCCTCCACTCGCCAATACTGATGCTCCGATATCAAAATATCGAGTTTACATGATCAATAATATTGTCATAACTTTCAAGTAAGACTTAAGTAAGCTTAACATTTTAAATTATTGAAAAATATTATAACTATATATTTTTTGTTATTCTTAAGCTCAAATTCATAAAAATTCAATCTGTTTCTGACCACACGCCATTTGACTAAAATTTTTACATGTGATTTAAAAAATTGCAATCGATACTCACTTAGAAGCTGTAAATATTTGATTCGAATTCGTTGCTATATCGTTGATAGCAAAATTATCAGCTTTTATCAAAGCCAGTTGTTTGCACGTGTTAGCATCCCAAAGTTTGAGTTGTCCGGATCGGCATCCGGAAACCAGTAATTCTCCACCTTTGAGAAGCGCCAGCCCCATAACCCAACCTTTGTGCGCGTTGCACAAAGTCTGCACAAATAAATATAACGTATTACATACATATTTACCATAAAATCTAATCAATTAAATACAATATGAGTAAAATATGAACCTGTGGTGTGGTCTGCGAATTCAAGTGCCATTTTTTGATGCTCGTATCTCGGGAGCCGGAGAAGAGAACTCCCTCGTTCAACGCCAAACACTGTATACCATCGTAATGTGGAGGTTCCAGGTGTAAGCGGGGAACACTTTGTTTGTTAGAGCCCATTCCACTTCCAGACACTTCAAATACCTGAAATATAAAACGTAGAGAAAAAATAAGCAACAATCCTTACAAATTATAAGACATTTGTATAAGAACTATCATCACAATTGAAATAACTATATGTGAGTACAGTATCTAAGTGGTACATATATTTAAATAAAACGTATATGACAAATATGCATACTTTGATATAATGATCCTTGGAGCCAGTTACGACAATATCGTCGACATCCGTTAATGGACCGACGGCGAGACACATAACAGCCGCTTGGTGTCCAGTTGATAACTTTCCACTGCACTCAAACCTAGAATCATTATTATTGAACGTAAGCCTACAAGTCTCAATAACAGTGTTTAAAAAAGCAATAAACAAAATAGCATACATGCGTAAGTCCCACATTCTAATTTTATCGTAAGACGTTGTATACAAAGTAGTTCCTTGCTTATTCAACATTATATCGTAGATTTGAGTTTCACCGGCGGGCAACTGAACCGAACGAGACACGGCTGTCAACGGAACAATGCTACTTTGAGTGATTCCAGAAGAGCTTGACAAAACAGACATTTACATAAACATCAAGAGCTATAACATTATAACAAATTAAAATAAAGTTATTCTAACCAAAGAGTTTTGATTGCTCGGACAGGAGACGAACGCAAGTCCCACACACGAACATAAGCACCAGATACGCTGAATACAAGTTTAGTCAATGGATCATATCTAACGGCTACAACGTTGTTAGGATGTCCCAAAAGTGTATGCTGTTGTTGTCCAGTAGTAAGATCCCACACTTTAACAGTCCGATCTAAAATACAAGTTGGTAAGTAGTACGGTACAAAATTAAACTAAATATTTATATAATTGTTAAACGACCTGTTGCAGCACTCAAAAGCATATCATCAGTGGCGCAAAGAGATAAAACAGCACTGCTATGCCCTTCTGCAACGTGTGTGCAACGAAGAGCAGATCGATCCGAATTCTAACGATAAAATTGCTAGTCTTAGTAAACATTTTGATATTATATTACGTATAAACTGAACCATGTGCCAATTCACCTTATGAGTAAATTCTTTGATGAAACCACCATCGAAATGATCTTGAATGAAATTGTTTCCGGTCAACCGGCTGAAGACGTTTTCGTCTCTGTTTGTTGCCATGCGTCGGTGTGGAGGCGGAGAGCCTGGTGGTGTACAGGAGTCCAATCCTGCCTCCCTGTAGGGTTAGTAGGTAATGTTGGAAGCATTAAAAAAAGCGCAAGCATGTTATATCGGCAAAAACACACACAATACTTGTATGCTTACAGTTAAATCAATGGAAATGCACGAAATCTCAATATGATGTGAAAAATCTAAATGTATGTATTAAAACAGTTTTCATCGGGTTATTGTGTAGATCATGAGTGTTCTTGCGAAAACGTTAACTGTTTTAATGAATTTGTTATGCTTATAATAAAAATTAGTACCAATTGAACCTTCTTAAAATAAATTTTTTAACAGTTTTCACCTTCTTATCCTTTTACCAATAAAACACCTAAGAGAAGTTGATAGATAGATATGTATATATGTATGTACAGCTATTAATATATTATTGAAGAAATATCAGCTTTAATAATAGAAAAATTTTAATTGTTAAATAATAAATAAAATTAATCAGTAAGGAATTTCCGCAAACTGAATCTATTTTATTTCACTAATGTTATTTTCAACTAAAAATAAAACTGAAATCTAATTTCTATTTGATAAAAAAAAAAAAAAAATATCATAGAATAATTTATTTTCAAAAAAATATTACAAAACAATGATTTTTAATAATGTAAAATTTTTCTACATTTCATCATTATTATTAAATATTAAACAATAAAATAAAATAAATAAAAAAAAACTTGACATAAATTCAATATTTGAGACAGAATTGCAAAACGTTAATGATAATTTTATAAGACTAACTACTGAGCAAAAGCAAAATTCATAAATATTCTAAGTTTTCGATGAGAAAAAAAATTACAAATACTGGTCCCATGCCGTGAGAATGCGTTAACTATTATGGCAATGTTATGGAGTTGTTTTATTTTGAGATGGGTATGCAATATACTAAACACTTAGCAGTGTAGTTAATCTTAGTCCTCCGTAATGGACAGTTCGCATAAGAGACTGAAAATCAGAAAAAATAAAAACAAATAAAGCAGAAATCCTTTGTTAAACACATTGGTAAGTGGATCAAGACCTCTGATCGAAACTCGCTCACAATCATGCAAACTAAAAAGCTTTTTAAAAATGTAAAAAAGCACAAACGCCTCAATTGATTTGAAACAATATTTTCATTTCCCCTACCATCTTAGATTTAGAATCACAATTTACATTAACCAATCTGTACACCATAGTTTCAGACATAGTAAATTTCCACGGTTTCATTTATTTTACAGCAAGGCGTGTACTATCATTTTCGAAATGTGCACGTATAAAGTAAATATATGTATAACTGTGTCCAAAAATATTATTAAGCAAAATAAAAATTAATAAGCACTGTATGATACTCACATTGATCCAGGTTTTCCAACGAGAGGATTTTGCATAGTGAAGCTGCCTTGACGTTCGGGAAATTGTCTACGGTTTAACCTCGGCGATATCAGAGGCGTTGTATCATTGGAAAAACTTAAATTGTTATAAGTTTTTCGTGCCAAAAATGGCGAAGGTCTCGGTAACTCTGGACCGGGACTATCCGAGACGGGGTACACTTTCTGTGGAGTCAGTCCTCTGTTGTGCATATAAAAACACAGTGCAAACTAAATATGACTGAAGCATTTGCAATTTGGTTTGAAGTAAAAAAACATAATTATGATGAATATATCTTTAAGCTTTGTCTTAGATACACGAGTTACATGAGATGATATATGAAAAGTGCCAACACATATTCGTAAAAGCTCATTTTATTTATAGGCATATGTATAACATGAAATCAACGATAAACCTAGCGGCATACCTCAAAGAGCCCGGAGCGCTTGGAACTCGTGCTAATGGTTGCCCACGAGGAGTAGATTCGACATCACCGCTCATAGATTGTGTCATTGGCACATTTTCATTTTGCTTTCGGTCTCCTCTTCCGATAACACCGATTTCTCTGAGTCGAACTGATCCTCGATTTGTTGTATTTCTGGTGAAGTTTTGGACGGGTGATTTTTCAGACGTTACACCGGGAGATTGTATTCCGATAGAAATATCAATCGGATGATTGTTCATTGAGTTTTGTAAGTTATTAAACTTTGCCGCCAACTCAACGAGAGAACTGAAATATGTTGCCAAGTTTGGTTACAGCATATAAGTCAATTATAAATTTATATCTACAGTTAATTTGATTACCTGTCAACGGGTGATACAGATCTTGTTGAAGTTCCAGAACTTATTTCATTATTATTCGAACATACAGTTGTTGTCGGAGAATTTAAAAGATCTATTAGTTCTCTACCGCTAGAACCTGCTAGCATCTGTCTAAGAACCGATTGTTGGTGACTCTCTGCTTGCACCTAAAATTTATATTTCTAGCTTTAAGTAATCTTTCAAACCAAATTTTACTTTATAAATAGGTATAGGTTTGAATTATGTTTTAATAACCTAGAATAAAAAATTGCTTGAATTACTCGAGGAAATACATGTGCTTTTATAAGAATCAATGAAGTACATACATAAGCATTAAATAAAATATTCTCGAGGTACAATTTAAAACAATGAAAACGCTATAAATAAATCATGCAAACATATAAAGTTAGCCATTCACGATCCGTTTTCCCGGGGGTACAGAACGGGGTCTCATTAAAAAACATCGTGAATGTGCTAAATCGATTGAAAACGGTCGATTTAGCACAATCACAATGTTTTTAATGGGACGCTGTTCTGTTAGACTATTAGAATTTTAAAGAACTTGCCTGAATTTGAAATTAAATGTATACCTACAAAGATACATACTTCAATTACAATGATAAAATGCTTATTATATTGAGAATTGTGATTCAAATTAAATAGCAGTCTTTTTCATAAGCTCGTTAAAGGTGAGCGTTGGAAATTCAAAATGCTCATTTTTGTTGTTTAAAGCAATCAATACAACAAAATTTTGCCATGCTTGTTATACGCAAAAATAGTGTGACACAAAATTTTCAAAAACTTACGTCACTTAACATTTTTTTCAATTTGTGGATACATAAAAATTCGAACGGGTGAAGTAAAAATTACAATAAAAAATATTTCTGTGTATATTTTTATAAAAATATGATTAAAACTCTTTTGGTACGAAGGAATATTTAAAAAAAAAAAATGCAAAATGAATAAAAATCATACTAGTGAAAAAGGTTTGATGTAAGCGAAAAAATCTGTAAGGAAAAAAAATTAAGTCTAC